>CM029366.1:31634348-32318144 GCA_017165825.1 Hepsetus odoe
GGTGGGTAACGCGAGACGACTGAGAAAAAGTTTAAATTCAAGGAGGTTAACATGCTGGAACTTTAATTTTGCACGTTTGGTCTTCTTTCAGCTGCTCCCGTTTGTGGGTCGCCACAGCAGATCATCTGTCTCCATTTCTTCCTGTCCTCTGCATCTTCCTCCTTCACACTGACCACCTGCATGTCCTCTCTCTCTCTCCACGTCCATAAACCTCCTCTTTGGTCTTCACCTTCTCTTTGTCAAATGTTCCATCACGTGATATCGCAAGACGATGATAAATTAGAAAAAACACCCTGTGCTACAGACGTCCATTTTCTAATAGTGAATTAAAGCCACATCCAGCACCCGGGGAGCAGCGCTGGGGAACCTACCGGCCCGAGACACAAACCCACGACCGTCTGATTACGGGGAGAAGTCTCTCCCCCTGTACGTGTGTGTGTGTGTGGGTGAAACGCAGAGGGTGAATTTCGTTTCACAATGACGGGTAGTCATTTTCACCTTCACTTTATCGAACCGAAACGTGTGTTTTCCTGGCTATTTAATTTTTTGAAACGTGAAAGACATTAACTGAACCGAAAGTAGGTTTAAAAATAAATAAATCAATAAATAAAAGCAGTACATCTCCTGACCTAATTGTATAAATGTGTCTGGTTTGTTTTGAAGTTGTAAAATATGAATAAATAACTAGATCACCATGATGTTTCTTTATGAATTGTTAAGGTGTGACTGTGTTTCTCTCTCAGGGTGATCTGGTTCACTGGCTGGGCTGCTCTCTCTACGCTGCCTGTCGAAAAGGCTCCACGCCCACCGTCGGCCGAGGTCTGGTGGAAGGCAACTGTGTCTCCCTCACCAGGATCCTTCGATCCTCCAAACTGAGGTAAAGAAAGTGGAGTATCATCCATAGATTCCAGAGATTTTGCCAATTGATGTGCTCGATTTAAAGGGAATCAGAAAACGATTAGCTTAAAAGCTTTTAACGAACTCTCAACCGCAGACGCTATCGGACCTTATCACAAAAAAGATGTCTAATGTGATGTCACTTCCTTTCCTTCCTTGGTTACCTGGTGTCGACCAGAGGAGGACGGGTTCACCCTCTGAGTCCTGGTTCTTCCTGAGGTTCCTCCCGAGGTTCTTCCTACAGTTTTAGGAAGTTTGTCGCTCACTAGGACTCGGACCGGGGTTCTTTTAAATAGTCGATCGTTGAATTCCTTTCCAAATGAAACGTTTAAGGTGTGAAAGTTATTCCGAGTGATTTGATATGCTTTGTTTCTTAGTTTACCGCGTCTGTTTGAGTTCACCAGGGTTGTGAATGTACTGCATGATGCCTGAGACGCTGCTTCAGTAAAGTTTCCGACAGTTTGGACTGAAATGACTTCGTTTTAAACACATTCAAGAAAGTTCTGGGACGGTTATGCTCTGTATTCTGCTTATTTATTCATATTTTTGTTCTTTTTATTTTTTTCCCAGCCTGATCCAGTTTTTCATCAAGATGAAGAAATGGGCAGACATGTCAAACCTTTCCCAGGATTTCCGCAACCGCATAAGTCGCCTGGAAAGGAATTTCGAAGTGACCACGGTGATTTTTCGTAAATTTGAACCGATCTTTTTGGACATGTTTCAGAATCCTCAGGGTGATCCTCCTCGTCTACCAAGAGGCAGGAAGCACAGGTGAATTCTCCTCTCCCGTGCTTTCTATTTATTATTATTATTTTTTTTATTATTCACTTATACTGTAGCCACTTTCTTATTTGAGCAAATACGGAATAGAAAGTTTACGCTGCCTTTCTTCTAGGCGTCTCCCCTGTCACATCAGCGACGTCTTCAAGTTCTGTTGGACGCTCTTCGTGTATACTAAAGGTAAACGTCTGCTTTTTTTTAATGTCTTAATTCCTTTTGAAGAGTTCACTTGTGTTATGTTTTGATTTGCAGTCAGTGCTGGCGCTGGGGTTAGGATTTTAGTCTTGGTTTTTAGGGTTTAGGCTTGAGTCTTGGTCCCCAAAAATGAAACGTAACAGGAGAAACAGGAAAACCTCAGAAACCTTCTGTTCCAGTGAAATCATGCGGTAATGCCTCATTTGGTAACTGCAGGTAATTTCCATATGATTGGAGACGATCTGGTGAACTCCTACCATCTTCTCCTTTGCTGTCTGGACCTGATCTACGGTAACGCTCTGCTGTGCGCCAACAGAAAAGACCTCGTCCACCCAAACTTCAGAGGTAAAATTTACAGGAACGGCGTGAAATGTTCTCCACTTCGTTTAATCACAGGGTTAAAGCTTCATGCAATTTCCTTCTTCTCATCTTTCACTTATCTTCAAAACATCAGGCTTCCGTTCACAGCTGTTGTGCTTCATGTTTAGCTATCACGTCAACACGTTTTATCGGCCGCGATATATGGAGCTGTGTTGTTTTCTCCTCTCTTCAGGTTTGCCTACTGATCCTCGAAGCCTAGAAGATCCTCCTTGCGTGATCGAGAAGCTGTGTGAGCTGCACGACGGTCTGGTTGTAGAAGCCAAAGGAATAAAGGAGCATTACTTCAAACCGTACATCGGACGCCTGTTTGAGAAAAAAGTGAGGGGCTGGGAAATATATTTAATAAATAAACAAAAAATAGACAAACAGAAAATGAAGTGCAACCTTTCAGATAACTTATACAAAATAGGGCGACACTAAATACAGTCCTGTGCAAAAGTTTTAGGCAGGTGTGGAAAAAATACTATAAACAAAGAACGCTTTCAGAAATGGAAGTGTTCATCATTTATTTTCATCAATCAACAAAATGCAGTGAAGGAACAAAAGAGAATCTAAATCAGATCAATATTCGGTGTGACCACCGTTTGCCTTCAAAACAGCATCAGTTCTTCTAGGTACACTCGCACACGGTTTTTGAAGGAACTCGGCCGGTAGGTCGCTCCAAACATCTTGGAGAACTGACCCCAGATCTTCTGTGGATGTAGCTTCCTCACATCCTTCTGTCTCTTCATGTGATCCAGACACACTGGATGATGTTGAGATCAGGGCTCTGTGGGGCCAGAAGAACTGATGCTGCTTTGAAGGGAAAAGGTAGAAACACCAGATATTGATCTGATTTAGATTTTTCTTTTGTTTGCTCACTTTGCATTTTGCAAATTGGTAACAATAAACAATCATTATTGATATTTCTGAAAGCGTTCTTTGTTCACAGCATTTTTTCCACACCTGCCTAAAACATTTGCACAGTACTGTATAAATATATATACTGTGGTTTTTATTAAACTACTTTTACCACATTGGCCCCTTTTTAGGCAAAAAGTAATTATTTTTTTTCCCCTGAAAAATCCCTGAATTTCGAGCTTAATGTAGACTGTCAAGAACCTCTCCCAGTTATTAAACTGGTCAGTACTGGAGAATGTAAAATATAAATTAATTTGCAAAAATAATTTAAAAACGACACCTGTTGAGTTGGGAATTTTTGCTGGAAAAATAATTGTTACGTCTGATTTAAAAAAAAAATTTTATTTTTATTATTTGCCGTTCATTTCATATTGCTTCCTCTCTCAAGACTCGTAATGTTCTCAGCACTTAGCTCGCGGTTGAATGTAATAGTGGTGGTTAATTGGAAGATTGTGGGTTCAAACCCCTCACCGGTAGGTTGCCCTGAGGTACCCTTGAGCAAGGTACTGTCCCCATCACTGCTCCCCGGGTGCTTTCATAGCTGCCCACTGCTGCACGGTGTTTGAGTGCATGTGTTAAATGCAGAGGTCCAATTTCGTTGTGGTTCACTGTGTGCTGTGCTGTGACCTCGCAATGGCGAGTAGTCATTTTCACTTCACTTTCACTTTAATCCGTTATACCAGATTCTGAAAGGAGATGACGAGACCCTGACGGAACTGCTGGACGCCCCCAACTTCCAAGATAATAAGTAAGCAAGAGTTTTCTCTTTGACCCCTTTTCTTTTCGCTTGTTTGTGTTTGTACACCTTTCGGACACTTCGTGCTCTCGTGACGTCTGTCCGTGTGTCTGTCCGTTTATCCAGCAAAGCCTTAAATCGCGAATATGAGGAGTACGTCCTGACCGTGGGGGACTTTGACGAGAGGGTGTTTCTGGGGGCCGATGCCGACGAGGAGATCGGCACTCCTCGCAAAGCAACCGCCGAGCCGCCGTCTGGCCAACTGTCAGCTCGCATGCAGGTGGAGAGCAACCTGCAGCAGCATTTTGAAAAGGTACCGGATACACCTCTCAGAACGATTTAGTTTCGTTTCCGTCTTGATACCTGGTACCTGCCCAAACGGACGTGTGGTATACGAGGTCCAAACTGAAATACCCACCTTAGGGGGAAAATTGGCACCATGGTGGGGCAGTGGGTGGCGCTGGTGCATCACAGCATGAAGGTCCTGGGTTTGATCCCCAGACGGGATGGTCCGGTTCCTTTCTGTGTGGCGTTTGCATGTTCTCCCCGTGTCTGTGTGGGCTTCGGTTTCCTCCCAACGTCCAAAGACCGATTGGAGATACTAAAGTGTGTGTGACTGGTGTCCTGTCCATGGTGTTTCCTGCCTATCGTTCTTTAAGAGCTGGCATGTGCTCCAGCACCCCTTGTGAACCTAATCAAGACAAGTGGCTCAGAAAATGAGACGAGTGAGTGAATTTTACAATTTTGGCTGAAAATCTGGCTCCGTCGGTCTCGGCCAAAATGATCGGGTCACGGTTTATCTGTGTGTGATGTGTTGAGTGGGTGGTTCTCTGGAAAAGCATCCAAACAGCAGCGCTACCAGGCACGTCTGTAAATACGACCAGGTTTAAAATTTACAGTTTCATTAATTCAGAAAAGGATGTAAATCAGAACGCTCTCTCAATTCTGTCAAAATGTTTTATTTCTTTTTTTTATTCCCCAGACACGCTCCTTGGCCCCTTCCACTCCACTAACAGGTCGGCGATACCTCAAGGAGAAGGAGGTGCTCATCACCCCGGTCTCCTCTGCCACTCAAAGTGTGAGTCGCCTGCAGAGCATGGTGTCTGGCCTCCGCAGCGCCCCCAGCGACGCCCTCCTGCAGATCCTTAAGTGAGTCCCGGTGTATCATGGAGAACCGGCTGCAGCACATTTCGAGTTCACTTCTGTTTCACAAACCTCCTCTGAACTATGGTGGTGTTTATTTGACCTTAGATCCTGTTCTCGGGACCCGACCGAGGCCATTTTGAGTCGGGTGAAGACTCTGGGAGAGACTTTTAAGCAGGGCTACACCAAACAGTCGGACGACCTACCAGGAGCTCATCTGGGTCAGCAAGCTTCGGTTTGGGGGCTTTCAATGCGTAAAACCGCGTGTGCGTGTAACGAGACGATAAACACATTTATTCTTCCTGATTTCCGATCATTTTTGCAGATTTTGCCGAGAACCGCCTGAAGCTCGCGGAGATCCTTTACTTTAAAGTGCTGGAGAGCGTCATGACTCAGGAGATGAGGAGACTCCAGGGTAAAGACATGGCGGTGAGTGTTCTTGTTCTTTGTTTGGCTGAATAGGAAGCCGTCTTCATATCAGAACACGAACTGTAATTAGACATGAATATGCTTTCGGTCCTAAACTCAACCCGTTCTGTCTCTTTGTTGTTCTTCGTCACTATAAGCAGTTAAACCAGATCAGAGCTTCCACAGTGAGATCTGTTAGAAGAAATGAGAGGTGGATCTGTGTTTTAGTGAGAGCAGTATAATTCAACATTTCCCTCAGGATCAATAACGAATCTCTCTCTCTCTCTCTCTCTCTCTCTCTCTCTCTCTCTCTCTCTCTCTCTCTCTCTATCTATTTATTTATCTCTCTTTCTTTTTCCCACTGATTTTTAGGTTAGGAGTCTTATATGACAACAGAAGTTCTATTGTTTTGAACATCAGTGTTCATGTATGAATGTAGCTGCCAATGGTAACCATGAATTGAGGGCTTTCTTTCTTTCTTTCTTTCTTTAGGGGCTTCTGGAGCAGGAAGTCTTCCACTGCTCACTTTTGGCCTGCTGTTTAGAGGTGGTGCTGTTTGCCTACAGTTCCCAGAGAACCTTCCCTTGGATTTTAGAAACCTTCCAGCTCAGGCCTTTCTACTTCTACAAGGTCAGAGGTTCAAAAACTGTGAACGAATCTTGAAGGTGTTTTTTGGGATGAAGGTGCAATATTACTGCTTTGGTCCGAAACACATTTGACTGTATCTCATGGAGAGCGCTTCATAATGAATTCGCTGAAATGGCTTTAAAAGTATTAAATCAATTAAACAAACAGCTTGAATGAAGTCTCCATTTTACGGGTTATGATTCATTCAGGGAATAAGTGCAAAACAGATTACACTTCCGCCTCAACGCATAAAAATAATCTCATTCAAATCCAGCTGAGCCCCGTCATGTTACAGCAGATTTGTTTGTGACGTAGAACAGGAGGTATACATTTTAAAAGGCTTTTAAATATTTTAACATTTTAGGCTCTTTGCCTACAGATTCCTAAAACGAAACACATTTGTTTTTATTTTAAATTCGAGTTTAAAACTTGCGATGTGGAAAGAAATTACATTTCTGGAAGGAAACAACGTTGCTCGGATGTGACTGAAAGATTCACACCCGGATGTTTAGTGTAAAAGTGTGAAAATGCTGTGGGAACGAGAAACTGTGCTATCAGTGGTCTGCAATTACAAATTTCAAATGTTTAAAATGTCTTAAAATGGCTGTTGCACAATTTTTAGGGCTTTTATTGGTTTGAAATTAGATCTATTTCTAATGAAGGGTGTTCGTTAGTCAGTTATGCACGCTTATGCTTGCAGAAACGCCGTTCCTGTCCATCAGGTTTTATTTATTTCTTTTCTCTTTTTGTTGCACACGCAGGTGATCGAAGTGTTCATCCGCTCTGAAGAGAGTCTCTCAAGAGACATGGTGAAGCACCTGAACACTATAGAGGAGCAAGTCCTGGAGAGCAGAGCCTGGACCAAAGACTCGGTCTTGTGGGAGGCTTTACAGAACGCCAGCTTTAAAGTCCCCACTGTAGAGGAGGTGTGTGCAAACGGAGGCTCCTTATTCCCAGAACTCCTGCTAATAAAAGCTGCTTTTAATCAGCTATAGGATTAAAAACGGACTGTACATTTTAGAGTTTATTCATTTTGCAATCATTAGCTTTTCTAGAGATGGTGGTCTAGTGGTAGGACTCTCGCCTACGGGCCAAGAGGTTGCAGGTTCAAATCCCACCTCCAGCACTGTCGTCATTGGGTTCCTGAGCAAAACCCTCAACCCCGAGTTGCTCCAGGGGGGGTTAACTGGTCGCTCTGGAGAAGAGCGACAGGTAAATGTAAGAAATGAAAGTTCATAGAAATGACCGCCGTTTCCAGCCGTAGTCTTTAAAGGCTTTTAATCGCGGAGTAAAAGCTTTTGGCCACATGATAGAACGCAGAGAGATTTGTGTTTCTGTTTCCAGGTGAATTTCCCGAGCGGTTTCGATACGGGCAGTAACGGCGGTAGCGGAGGCCCCGCTCACCTCCCTCTGGTCGCCCTGTCCCCTATCGTCCACCCTCGGCTCCGAGAGGTGCGCACCGGCCTCGGCTCGAGCGCCCGCAAAGGTACGGAGCACAGCACCTCGCGGGACGGACCGTTTCGGGAAGCGTTTCGGTTTGTGAGAATTAGCAGCACCAGTAAAGGGCTTTTGTGCTCGTCCGGCCTGTAATGATCAACCTCTTTCAATAACCTTCAAAACTTTAAAAATATCATTTATATTAACACGGGTAGCGTCTGTCTGGTCACGCCCCCGGTCAGTTTCAAAACTATCATTGAATGTTTCACTTTTTAAAAAGTACAAAGAACCATATCTTGCTGTGGGACGCGGGCCTACAATTGACCTCTTGTTAACTTGTCCAAAACTTATGATTATTACTTTTAACATCGATACAGCATTCAGTGTTTGAGTGTTTTCTTTTTCTGTGCTCTGCCTATTTAGTCTTGTGTTCATGAATTAGAAAATAAGCTGCTGTACGTTCTGGAAATTAACTTTTCTTTCAATTTTTTAAGATGTCCCGCCGTCCCCCATCTCCCTGCACGACCGCTACAGTTCTCCAGCAGCAGGCAGCGCCAAACGACGGCTGTTTGGTGACGATCCTCAACCTCAGTCCCCAGTAAAGAGAATCTCAATCACCCCAATAAAAATCATCCCCACAGCCTCCTCAGAAAACACCCAAAACGCCACTTCCACAGCGGTTTACTCCATGGCCACCGGCACCAACCAGCAGCTCACTATACCTTTCCCAGGTGTGTTTTTGATCTGTTTTACCTGCTTCTGTAGGGGTTGATGCGTTAACACGGATTCAAATAGAATTATGATCATACGTTTTATCCCATAGAATAAATAGAACAATTTATGGGATCCTTACCTTTTTGTATTTTTAATCACCTGCTGTAAAAGAACCTTTATTCCCAGATTATTTTAATCAAAATGTGCAGGAATATCTCCAGTGTGCACAAACCCTCCCCAACACAAATCACGGAAAGAGCACCACATTAACCTTCAGACTGCGTTAAAGAAGCATCGCCACGTTAAAAAAGGGTTTTTTGTGCGATTTATGATGGATTTAAGAGGGAAGGTTTATAGGACAGTAGTGATACCAGCTATGTTGAATGGGTTGGAGACGGTGGCACTGACGAAAAGACAGGAGGCGGAGCTGGAGGTGTCAGAGTTAAAGATGCTGAGATGTTCGTTGGGTGTGACGAGGATGGACAGGATTAGAAATTAGTATTTTAGAGGGACAGAGCAGGTTGGACGTTTTGGAGACACAGTTAGAGAAGCAAGGCTGCGTTGGTTTGGACATGTCCAGAGGAGAGACGAGGATTATATCAGGAGGAGGATGTTGAAGATTGTCCTTCCTCTTCTGCTCTTTCCTGGCAGCTCCAAGAGGAGGTTTATGGACGTGGTGAGAGAGGACATGCAGGTTGAAGAGGTTGAAGTTGTCTTTTATTGAACTCCTAAATATTTAAAAGCCATTTTATATTTGCTTTACCTTTTTAGCTGAATATAAACATGCATAGGGGGAGCGGTGGCCTAGTGTTTAGGGACGAGGCCCCAGGATCGTAAGGCCATTGGGGTTGAATCCCAGAACAGTAGGTTGTCCTGAAGTACCCTTGAGCAAGGTACCGTCCCCATCGCTGCTCCACAGGCACTTTATATAGCTGCCCCTTGCTGCATGTGTGTGTATGGGATAATCGCAGAGGCTGTATTTCAAAGGCTGTGTGCCGTGTTTCACACCGACAAGTTGTCATTTTCACTTTCACGTCATTCTGCTTGTAGTTCGGTTTAAACAGAAATATTTAACCGCACAATGCTTCACTGCGAGCTGTTAAAGGCGGCGACTCGAGGCAGGTTTGTTTCGAGACCCTTTCTCATCGTCTCGCTCCGCAGTGTTGAAGAATGAAGTGGGAGGAATCACGGTGATCCAGGTCCAGGCCAACGATCTGAACCCTCTTACAGCTCAGGTGCTGCTGGCCTCCCCCACGCGAGCTCCTGCCCCAGCGACCTGCCCCGACACGCAGGCTCATCCGGCCAGCAGACCCCGCCGCACGGGCTCCCTCGCCCTCTTCATGCGCAAGGTGAGGAACGTTCAGGCCACGTGCAGGTTCTACTGTATCCACAGTTTGTTTCACTTTGTCTGGGACTCTTGATTCGCCCAAAAACGCCTCCTCTGTATGAACAGAAAGAAACGATGGAAAATATTAAGAACTTTCCTGAAAAGGGATTAAGCCTGGGCTTAGTCTGCGCAGAATAATGGTTGGAGGCTGGGAGTAGAATATAGTCCATTATTAGGTTTGATCTCTGTCCAAAAATTGGTATTTAAGTAGATTCGATGACACTAAAGTGGCCGAATCGCCGCCCATAAACTGAATTAAATCCGTAAAGTCAGCAAAATTAAGCTTCTGCCATCCACAAAATGTAGAACTGGTTCTTTATTACGAGCTTGTCCGAAGTCTTCAACGTGAGTTTTAGTTTCTGAACATGGGCATCTCTGAAGAAGCCTCATACACGACGGTCCCTTGTGCTTCTCTTTGCGAAGGTGTATCACCTGGCGAGCGTGCGTCTGCGGGACCTGTGCCTGAAGTTGGACATCTCTGCCGAACTGAGGGGCAAAATCTGGACATGCTTCGAACACTCATTGGTCCACTGCACAGACCTGATGAAGGACCGGCACTTGGATCAGCTGCTGCTGTGTGCCGTCTACATCATATCCAAAGCAAGTACCAGCCTCTGTCCAGGGGCACTAGAATGTTTTTATTTTGCATTTATTCATTCATTCGTTAATTTAAAATTCACTAAACTTCAGGAGGCTTCCAGCGTTGATACTGCAATGATGAGAAGATCACAGATTCTGAAAAATGTGCATCGTCAACAAATCATACGCCATTTTTCTGAAAGCCGTGTGCGTTAATATGCTCATTTCAGTAATTCAGACTTAATTCTCAGGAGTAATTCGGCTCCTTTTCTTTCGTTGCATGAAAAAAAGCAAAGTGAAACTTTGAAAAAGTAAACGAGACCCAGAAAAGTGTCCTCGCGCACAAAATGCAGAGCAGAGTTGCTTCCCAGCAGCGAGACGACACTAAACCAAAGCAAACAAGTTCCAGCGCGGTTTCCGCGTCTGCTGTAAAGGAAGCTTTTAGGCAACACTGTGAACAGCAGGACATTTCAAAGACCCGGATTGTAGAAGAATTAACGCCATATTTAATGACGGCGACACGTCAGGCATCATTTCTGGCGTTATTAAAAAATAATAATAATTAAAAGCACTCGACTGATTATCCAGTTATACAGATAATGATTGTTCCATTGGAAAATTCTAAATCTCTTAATATAATCTTAATCTGATTTAATCTGCCTGATTTATTTATGATAAATTGTCACATTCTGGCGTAAAATCCTCCTAAAAAGGCTTCAAACGTCAAATAGTCCTGCAAATAAAAATGGCTACTTTTAGCAGTCGCAGAAAGCTAGGAATTTAAGGAGGAAAGTCATTCGGAATGTTTTGGGTGTAAAATGGATTTCAGTTTCTTTAAAGCTAAAGATTTGCAACTACACAAATATAATCATTTCATTTACTCCCAAACCCACCGGTGACACTAGAGCTTTCTAACGACTGTTAGTCTAATGTCTGATACTAAAATAGTGGTTGATCAGGGTAGAATAAGTTACCCCTGGAACTATTTTGGCGCAACACCTTGAATGTGCAATGAATATAAAAAAAACAAAATAATATATATATATATATATATTTTTTTTTAAATGTCGTCTTCTCGGACACATCGTGGAATAATCATTTCGTGAAAAAAAGCTTCTGTGAGAGAGCTTTTTGAGGAATTCCATTCTGAAGAATCGTTTCCGATCCGTCCACTCTGAATGATTATTTGAACCCGTTATTAACTCTGTTAAACGGATCGATTTGGTAAAAGAAGTCTCTCCTTCTCCTAACAGATCTCCAAGGAGGATCACACTTTCCAGGACATCATGAAATGCTACCGGAGCCAACCGCAAGCAAGCAGTCACGTGAGTATCGCTCAGCGAAGCGTTCCAGGTGGAGTGAAGCTCACACACTAATGAGCGTGACCATCTTTACAGGTGTACCGCAGTGTGTTGCTACGGAAACGAGCTAAAGAACAGCAGGCTGATGAGAACATGGAGGTGGACCCACCAGCGGATCAGCGTAAGGATCCCCGTCCGCTCTCACGTCGAGGTTTTACTGTCAGTTTTACCTTCGTTTGAAGGCTCATAGGCCACTTTTGTTTTTCCAGCCAGCAGCAGGATGGAGCAAGCTGCCCGAGCGGAGGCCGACGTCGAGTCGGAGGAGGAGAGGTGTGACCTCATCCAGTTCTACAACTCCGTTTACGTTGTGAGGATGAAGAGTTTTGCCCTTAAATACGCCCTTCCAGCTGGCGATAACCGGGTGAGAACTTTTCCTCGTTACGGAAGATCTACCGGTTTATTCGTAAAAGCCCCGAGAAAGTATGAAATGAACGAGTAGACGTCGGATCCGTAATTTGAATCGGATCATCCGTCTCCATTTCTTCTTGTCCTCTGCATCTTCCTCTTATACACCACCTCCTCTTTGTCGTTCCTCTTCTCCTTCTTCCTGGCAGCTCCATCCTCAGGATCCTTCTCCCGGAAAACTCGTCTCTCCTCTGGACACGTCCAATCGAGTGCAGTCTCGCAATTTATTGCATACGTACTTTGCAATGCTGTTATTATGAGCCAAGTCTAAAATCTGAGCAGCTGTGTAGGATTTGCTAAGCCTGGGATTAATTTTGAGAAATGCAGCTGCATGTGAATACCAAGTTTAAGAGTTAAACCTGACGTTTCTAGAATTATTTATAAAATAACTCCAAATTGAACACTTTTAAGAAGAAATGCTTGCTGGCTTCTCTCGTTCCGTGCACTTAAATATAAAACGATGGTTCTGTCTTTCAGCCGCTCAGTCTTGTGGTGAAATCGGAGCAGTTAACAAACTCAAGTCTTCCTTCCTACAGATTTATACATGACTCACTCTCTCTCACAGATGGAAGCTCCGCCTCTTTCCCCCTTCCCCTCCGTGCGAGCTCAGCCCCTGTCCCCGCGGCGGCTCTCTCAGAGACACTCCATCTACCTCTCTCCGCATAAGAACGGCTCCTGCCTCGCCCACAACTCGGCCTACACGTACAAGTTCAGTGGCAGTCCTTCTAAAGTAAGTATCTGATCCGGCGTAGCCACCTTCATCCAGCATGTCCTGAGAAATCGGAAGAGGTTCACCTTTAGAAGATAAATATCCAAACGTATTAGTAGGATGATTCTCATTGTCCATATACAGGGGTGGTGATGGTTTAGTGAACCTCTGGATCAAGAGGTCCCACCTCTAGCACTACCACCACTGGGTCCCTGAGCGAGACCCTCCAGGGGGACCGTCCCTGTAATTGGGACGTGGAAGTCACTCTGGATAAGAGCGTCTGCTAAATGCCGTAAACATCTGTATAGAATTGAAGTCTTCAGGAATTTCAAAATGCAGCTTTTAGTCTGCGTGAACCTTGGACACACTAAAAATCAAGGCTAAAATGGGGGACCTTCACAGGCATCACACCACCTCCGTTTAAACCATCTGATTAATTCTTTTTTTAATTCATTAATTGGTTATTAGTCAGTTATTTTGTGGGATAGCCCCTCGATGCTTGCTCTGCCCCACTGGTCTCTGAGGCCCTCAGGTTCTTTCCCAACGTGTCCGCTGTGGGTCCTGTCTTCTACTGACAGGACGAACAAAAGTAACGTGTTTTAATGTTTCTAATAAAAGTCCGTCCCCATTTGAAAGAAAGAAGTGGACTCTGCTCAGAAAATCTAAAAAGAATCCACAGAACGCAGTGTGACTTGGTCACCGTGGAGAACCCTTGCATTTCCTCCTTGCATTGGGGCAGCGGTGGCCTAGTGGTTCGGGCGTCGGCCACATGATCGGAGGATCGGGGGTTCGAACCCCTTTCCAATAGGTTGCCTTGAGGTACCCTTGAGCAAGGTGCCGTCCCCGTCACTGCTCCCCGGGCGCTTTCAATAGCTGCCCACTGCTGCACGGTGTTTGAGTGTGCATGGGTTAAATACAGAGGTCCAGTTTCGTTGTGGTTCACTGTCTGCTGTGCTGTGACCTCGCAATGACAAGGGTTGTCACTTTCACTTTCTTCGTTTTTGTTGTCGTCTATGCTAGTAACACCGATCTGGTCTTTCATCAGGAGCTTAGCGACATCAACCGAATGATCCGTCAGGGCGGCGTGAGCAAGAAGCGAGCTTTCACCATGGACGGAGACGAGACCGAGTCTCCCACCAAACGCTTGAACCAGGAGAGCGAAGACGTTCTGCTGAAGCGGCTGCAGGACGTGGTCAGCGAGAGGGCCAACCACTGACCTTTACTGCGCAAGAGACGCTCGCTTCCCATCAGAGGAGGCGGCCTTACTGCCGATCAGCGATCACATACCCGCCTCCAGGGGTTCTTCTCGGCTTAATCACGCGTCAGCCGCTTAGAACCCATCGATCTTGACCCACGGTGTTGAAAACACGGCGCGTTTAAATTCAGGACAGTTCTCAGGGTACCGGGTTGGTTTGATCACATGGTAACCAAAGACACCCCCCCACTTTAGGGTATAAACGGGGGGGGTATTTAGGGGGTTTATAGGTGTGGCAGCTTTAGGGGTTTGATTGCATGCTTTGCAGCCACAAAAGCATTAGCGAGGTACCGATTCTGGCTTCTGGATCAAAATTAAGTTAACGAATGAATTCGCACACGTTCACACAGACAGCTAGACTCGGGAGCTGCGAATGAGGACACTATGTCCAACAGTTTGAGTCCCATTGCGTCGGCCGTGCAACGCACGGGACATTTTACCCGTCTTCTGGACGCTCGGCATCGATGGTGACTTCTGTCCAGGTCACACCGCTGCTCTTTTGGCAGCGCAGACTCATGGGAAGGCTCCTAAGTACCCGGCTGCATATTCTTCAGCATGGCCGCACATGCTGACGAATGGGTGTCCAGATACTTTTGACCATCTCCTGAATGGCTCAAACAGGCCGGCTCAGCAGGCGCGAGGCACGAAGAACAAGGTTTCCAGACTTTCCTGGAGCTGCAGGTGGGACAGTGTCTTTACGGGACGTTATTCCTCTAACACATCATGGTGTGTTCAAAGGTTTTCTTCTGCTGCAAGAGCTCGTCGCTCTTTACGGATGTGTAGTATCTACACTTCAGATTTTCAAGACTTTATTTTTAATCCTGTTTTTCCTCTCTGAGGACTGTAATTCAAGGTCTTATGCACGTCACTAGTGAGCATTCTTTTTTTTTTTTTTTTTTTTTTTTCTCCCCCCCCTCAGTTTTTAACTCACTTTAACTTCTCTGGGTGTTGTGCTTGTTTCTTTCTTCCTTTTTTTTTCTCACCTTTAAGACGCTACACGCTTTCTCTCCAGTGCGGCGCGGCACTCTAATCGTTTATCAGGTTCGAAAATCGCAATAAATCCTTGCTCTTTCAAACCTACACTTTAGGTTGGCACACACAAACCGTCGTCGTCCAAAGGATGATCCTTCTGAAAGGTAAAAACCTGCTTTTAAAACTGAAAAAGTGAAATTTTTCGACTTAAATTTTTTTTTAGAACGGTGGCTGTATCTGCTTTTTTTAACGTAAAGTACAAGTCCTCTGAATATCGCCGGCTTCTTAAAGTCATTTTAGATAAGCCTGTGCTGAGCAAACGCATCCTTGTGCCTTTAAATGTCTATTAAAATAAAACGTTTTCTACTCGTTTCCGTCGTAAACTCGTCTTTCTTCCTGCACTAATCGCACTTCCTAATTTAGAAAATGTGTTTTAAAGGTGTAAACAGTCATTGGTTGTTTAATTACCCAAGGATGGGGTTCAGGTTAATTATCAACATATGAAAACTAATGTAGTCTGTTTTTGATTTTCCAGGAAGATTTTGATTTGCTCCAGAGCTTTTGAACTTTTCTTGTTTTTTCCAGCTGTATCTAATCGGCTGCCACCTTAAATTTTATTTCTGATGAACGCACGTTCATGGTGACCTCGTTGGGTTCTAACTGCGATCAAACCCAGACCTCTGTCTGCAGTTTGAAATGCGACGCGGCCTTTGGACACCAAACCAAATAGTTTTAGATTTGATTTGATATTTTTAATTATGAAGATTTATAAAATATTCATTTCTGATGCATCATGTCACAATTAGGGGCAGCGGTGGTCTAGTGGTTCGGGTGCTGGCAGCATGATCGGAGGTTCGAACCCCTTCCCGATAGGTTGCCCTGAGGTACCCTTGAGCAAGGTACCGTCCCCGTCACGCTCCTCCCTGCGGTGAGCTGGCGACCTGTCCAGGGTGTGTCCCCCATCCTCACCCTGTGTGAGCTGGGATGGACTCCAGCACCCCGCGACCCCGCTTGGGACAAGTGGCAGAAAATGACTGACTGTGTCACAATTAATCACATCTGCCACTAGGTGGCACTGCATCTGAGCTTTAAATGGGATTTAAGGATAGATTACTTTTAATAATGCTAATATTATTCTTTTTATTATAATTATTTAATAATTAGGTTGTTAGTATTGGTATTTATTTAGTTGCTAATTTGATTTGACCTTTTATGAAGGCAACGATCAGCAGTTTAGAAGCACCAGTTTTTGAGCAGCTGCAGCTCGATGTCCAGTCGTCTGACGGTGTCTCTGGTTGTCCATCAGATAACGGATGGTCTTAAAACAGGCTTGCAGCACATGAATCAGGGTCGTGTTTATAACGACCTAAAAACTGTAAATCGGTGATCAGGGCTCGAGGCTGGTTGTGACGAAGTTTGAACACCTTCATCTTGAATTGAAATCCACTTTTTCTATTTCAAGATTGATATTTAATTAAATGCACGAAGGCACGTTTCTCAACTTTTAAAGTCCTGAATCCTGATCCTCCCACTCGGGCTGCACCCAGGGGTCTGGATTTGACCCAGTGAATCACTTCATACATAACCCCAGAGGAAGGTACCGTCCCCTTCGCTGTTCCCCAGGTGCTGGATATGGCTGCCCACTGCTGCACGGTGTGGGATTTTACTGTCACTATGGGCTCGCAGCGTCACTTTCACTTCAGTCTTTTTGGCTACTCGTTGGGGCAGCAGTGGCCTAGTGGTGAGAGAGTTGGTCCCTGGGTCATGGGTTCGAATCCCAGACCAGTACCCTCGGGCAAGGTACCATCCCCATCACTGCTCCCTGGGCCCCTTCAGTAGCTGCCCCCTGCTGCACCTGGGTATAAATTTGGTAATGTCTCACTGTTTCACAATGACCAAGTCACCTTCACTTCACTTTTTCCAGGACCCGGGGAGCAGAGATGGGGACGGTATGTCCCTCTCCGGGATAACCTTTTGACGCTCACTTTTTAGCCTCTACTGCCGCCTGGATGTTCCTCACTGAGTAAATGTAAATGTCTACCTTCCAGAGATACGTTTTATTAGAAGAACGATCATAAAAGATGGTCCAAACATTCCTGGAGAACATTCCTTTAACGGGAGAGTTTATTGAATATGCCAAGGGACAACAGCCATCATTCAGCTAGATCACCCTCTCATAAAGATAATCTATTTGAAGAAAACGAAAATCTGGGAGAGAAACACAAGAAAAGATGGAAATCAAGGGCCGTTGAAGCCTGGCGTTGAAGCCTCCGGTAATAAACCACATGGAATAATACTCTCCCTTGAACGTTGAAAGTCATCTTTTATTGCACAATAAAAGATCACATACCATGGTTTGAATCTTGTGATTGGTCCACATGGGAATACAGGAGCTA
Source organism: Hepsetus odoe (assembly GCA_017165825.1). Taxonomy (NCBI): domain Eukaryota; kingdom Metazoa; phylum Chordata; class Actinopteri; order Characiformes; family Hepsetidae; genus Hepsetus; species Hepsetus odoe. The sequence goes on from CM029366.1 coordinate 31,651,631, forward strand.
TTAGGACGAACAAAATCTGAAAGAAAAGAGAAACACCCCACGCTCGTAACCAGGACGAGCTGCTTTTCTCCTTTTGTAGCGTCGAAATTCCCGTCTGCAGAGCACTCGGTTCAACGTGACGAAGAGCTTTCCACTCACCGCACGCTGGCCCTAATTAGACGAGTTGGGTTCTAACTGTTCTACTTGCAAGCGGCCAAAGAACGGAACCTGTGAGCATGCATGAGGCCTTTTCCCAGGTCTGGAGATCTCATGGTCTAGAGATCCCAAACTTTCTGGCGTAAGAAACCTTGTGGAACCGGGTTTGACGTTAGCCTTGCTCCAGCATGCACAAATGTGGTTGGATCCAGAACCTGATTGTGTGTTCATGCAGGGACGCTACTGTCCGAAAGTATTCGCGTCGCTACTTTAATGCCTGTATGAGCTCCAGACCAGGAGGCTCTGGAGCAGCTGCACAAGTCTAGATCTAAAGCTCTTCTGCAACGGGCTGCTGAACAGCAAATCTGGAGTGCCTGCAATCAAATCCTCAAAGCAATGTTCCAGCCGTCCGGGAAGAGTAGAGGCAAAGTATTCTCATCTTGACCTCAATTTCAGAAGAAAAGCTGATGTCCGCAAACTTTTGGACATGCTTTTGGATCTGCAGATGTGCTATAAGATGGGCCGCAGCGTTGAACGAAGGAGTGACACGACTTGCTCCCGAAAAATGGGCCACACTGGAGAAGGGGCGGGTCTAGCGTCGCCAGCCTTTTGCTTTCTAGGACATTTCTGTCTTTATGGGTTAAAAAAAAACAAAAAAAAACGTAACAACGGATATTCCATGACAGGAAAACACCCAAAGTCTAGAGACAGCAACTTCTTTTTTATGTACATGTTGAAATACAGAGACGGAGAACAACGGTCAAGACAGTGGAGTACAATAAATAGAAAAAAAATGAGTTGAAATTGATCTGACCTACTGATAAATTATCAAATATCGAGAGAGAGGAAGAATAAAATGCTGGGAAAGCTCCGAGTGTTTTCATGGAAAGTGAATAAATGCTCATCGAAACCACATCCTGCACCAGGCGGATATTTCAATTTTTATTTTTTTAGAATGTGTAACGGATGGGCCTGGAGTGTTTTCTGACTCCACATCTGGTGCGTTTTCTTGGAGCGGAGACATCCAGCGCTGTAGTGTCCTCAGGAGAACAGTGTACTGTCCCTGGTTCTAGACGCACGTGGCCTCAGTTACAAAAGTAAACTTTTTGAAGGCGAGTTTACACGTTACAGGTCCGGACCGCTTTATCCAAATACAGCAGTGAGGAACGGGACGTCCTTTATCAGACATCGGTCCCGCTTGGTATTTGCTTCGCTTTCTTGGGGACAAGATGAGCACTGTGCGTCAGTAACGTTGGGTTCTCCTATTTTTCGTGCTCTTGAGTTTTCGGCACAAAAGAAAAGTTGCGATCGTTAAGAATTCATTATCTCAGCCTGCCTGGGGGCGGGGCGGACGAGTCCCAGCAGGCTTAGTCGCTGAGCCGCTTGTCCTGATTAGGGTCTCGAGCGGGGACGCTATGGACAGATCGCTGGTCCATCGGCGGACACACTTTGGGGGAAAATTTAGCATCTCCAATCCATCTGACGTCTCTGGATCGTGGAGCACCAGGAGGAAACTTTCAATCCCAGAACCCAGACTGGGAAAGGAACCCACGACCTCCTCAGCGTGAGGCTGCAGATCAACTCCTGCCCTCCGTGTTCGTTTGCGCCCCTTCTGTTTTTCAGGGCCGTGAATTTCAGAGAACCGTTCCTGAAGAAGCGTGAATCCCGGAGGAGCGGAACGTCGCCAGTCCGTTTACAACCAGGGAGCCTAACCTGACCCAGTACTGCTTCCCATTTCAACAATAAAACTCGACATCGAGACTCCGAGTAACAAACACTCAGGGTTAAAATGCTAAATAAGGCAGTTAGATTTGACCATAAACTGAAATAGAAGAGAAAAAAAAAAACAACTTTATATTTGGTGAAAGTTTGGCAAAGCTAAAGAAAATAAATTACAACACAGAGTCACCGGAGGCGACAAGGCAGCGACCAAAAAAAAGAGAAAAGAAAAACGGACGAGAAATGGAACAAAACGTCCTTTACTGGAGGTGACGTGCAGGTGTGTGCGCATGCGTCCACACAAAGACACGCACGCAAACGGAAAGAAAGAAAGAAAGAAGACGGGAGAACATTCACCAAAAGGACTGTGCAAAATGAGGTTTTTCGAGAAAACGAAGAAAAAAGGCAGCGAAATCAAACGCCCGCCGAAAACGAGAAATAAAAACGGGGGCGAAGAGAGACCCTGTTGTGAGATTCGAGGGGAAAGCGCACACAAAGTCTACTGTGCCCATCTAGGGTATGGTACGGTAAATGCAAGAGACACTTTTCTTTTTCTCCCAGTCTGCTATTGGGCCAAAAGGGGGGTGTGCTTGTAAACAAAAGTAACAGCAATATACAGCTAGATAGATTTACATGTTTCTTTTTTAAAAAAACCTCGATAGCGTCTACTCTACAGCGTTGTCGGACGCGTCAGAGGAGACGAGAACGTGGTCCCGCCCCCTCTGTCCGCCCCTGGGTCTTGTGTACTGTACATCGTGGGACAGAACATAGGAATGACTTTTTTTTTTTTGTTGTTGTTTTTTTGTTTTTAACGTCCCCTCGTGTTCATGTGACGAGATGGTTTCGCACCTCCGTACCCGGAACAGCTCCGTATTTCTTCTTCTCCCGTTTTGTTTACTCCTCCCCAGACTCGCCCCTATGGCACTACTCGGCCTCGGAGGACGCCCGACCTGCGGTGCAGCCTGGCGTCCCTCGGCGCTATTTCAAAGTGACGATGCGGGAAAAGCCTAAAGATAATCTCTGGATTGTTCTTTGCGATCTTCTGCAGAAGATGCAGAGCCTGTTCTCTACTCTTAATCCATTGCACTCGACGCGTCATCTCTAGCTCTGAACAGAGGATTCGCTTCTGCACTTCCTACTAGAACGAACTCATAGCAGCAACTAGGGATGGAGTCCGATCTCCAAAGCAGCGATTCTGCTCGGAGAAGTTTGCTGGTTTGGATATAAACCTACCTCTGATGGATAATCTAATCTCCCTTCTAAGTCTGTGATGCTTTAAACACAATCAATGAATCCCATTTTCAAACCAAACGACCCTTCGCCGCAGCCTTCTCAGGAGTGTACGGGGGGAAAGAAAGAGATGCTTCCCTTAGAACTGCTAATGTGGGTCCTCGGAGCCGGGAAGGCCAGGAGAACCTCGTTCGAAGGCTGAAAATGACGTTTGCCGGGTACCCTTGTGGTCCTGAGACCGATAAGCGTGTGCATGCCATTATGTCGGAGAATGTTTGGATTAGGCAGCAGATCTAGAAACATTAACAAGTGGATATTTTTCAAGTTCTTTACACAAACTTTTTACCAACACAACACACAACGGTACTGTTTGCTTCGGAGGGGGAAGAGCAGAGTCTACAGCGCGTCCTCTGTAAGACTGGTGCCTTTTTCTTCCTCCGCCGAGACGCCGGGCTCCGCCGCTCCCTCTCCTTCCCTTTCCTCCGTGGCTTTCTCAGTGTCCGCGCTCTTGAGCTCGGGTGGAGGCTCGCGACCGTCCTCCGTGGTCTCCGGGGCTCCCTCGAGCATGTCCTCTGCGCTCTTGCTCATCTGTTCACTCCTCGAGCCTTGTGACTCGCCGGCTTCTGCCAGCGTGTTGCCTCCTCCTCCTCCTCCTCCTCCTCCCACCCCCCCCTCGTCCCTTGCTTTCTTTTTCTTTCGCTTCGGGCTGCCGGTGCTGTCCGCTGCCGGCATGGCCGGAAGTGCCATTATGCTGCCGTGTGGCAGGAACATGTGCGGGTACAGCAAACCGTGAGACATTCCTGGGATCAGGAAAGGGTTAAAGGCCAAGTGGCTCCCAGCGCTCGTTATACTGGCGCTGCTGGTGACGGCAACAGTCGGCGCTTTCCTCTCGTCCTCTCCCGGGCCCTTCTCGTCCACGTTCCGCCTGTCCGTACTAGACTCCGGGCTGGCTCTTTCGAGAGGAGCTGCCGCGCCGGAGCCGTCCACCGGGCTCGAGGTTAAGGCCACTGGGGCAGAGGACGTGGAGGACACCGTCGCCGTGCTGGAAGAGGTGGCAGCTGAAGACACTGTGGAGGACGCGGTAGACTGGTTCATCATCCGGCTCACGTGAGCGCCATACATGGGCGGTTGCACTGCCGGCATGCTGTGGAGCATCATGGGTAGCATGCCCAGGCTGCTCTTAGCCTCTTCTCCGGAAACGGCAGCAGCGAATCCGTGAGGGAAGCCCATTAGCCCGGCTATCGGGATGCCAGGGACGTTGCGGAGGTTGGGTAAGCTAACCAGGTCCATGCTACCGATGAGCCCGCCATTCATGAACAGCGGTGTCATGCCAGCCGGCAGCTCGGGCGCTTTGGGCATCTCGCTGCGGGGTCGCCTGCCTCGCCGACGCGCTCCGGAATCCCGATTCACCGGTTCGGTGAGAATTCGGGTGAACTTTCCTTCCGGGAGGAAACCCTGCAGAAGAGACGACGATATCTTTTTTTTTTTTTTAGCAAAAATCACTTTAAAAAGACTTTTTAACGGTCAAATGTTTGTGTACGCCTGCTCCTCCAGCATTTCTAATGAAATCAAACCTGCTAACAAATGAAGTAAAAAGTGAAAGTGACTATTCTTGTCATTGCGAGGTCATAACACAGCACACAGCGAACCTCGACCTCTGCATTTAACCCATGCACACACCGTGAAAGCGCCCGGGGAGCAGTGACGGGGACGGTACCTTGCTCAAGGGTACCTCAGGGCAACCTACTGGTGAGGGGTTTGAACCCACAATCTTCTGATCCTGTGGCTCCCTCACCACTAGGCCACCGCTGCCCACAGGGGAGTATATATGACACTTATCTTATTATTCTGTTATTCTTCTTATACCGTTTTTCTTCAGCACAGCCTCAAGTCTCTTAGACCAGCTGTTTTTGTCAGGGTTATATTAGGGGCAGCGGTGTCCTAGTGTTTAGGGACTAGGCCGCAGGATCAGAAGGTCTTGGGTCCGAATCCCAGGGCAGTAGGTTGCCCTGAGGTATCCTTGAGCAAGGTACCATCCCCGTCACTGCTCCCTAGGTGCTTTATATACCTTCCCCCTGCTGCGCGGTGTGTGTGGGTTAAATCCAGAGACTGAATTTCGTTGTGGTTCGCTGTGTTTCACATGGACAAGCTTTCACTTTCACTTTCACTAGTTGTGTGTAAATATTTAAATGAGCTGTTGGGTTACTCACTGAATGCTTGACGACATCTGCCCAGTCAGGAGCTACATAATATTCGGAGTTTGCATCCAGCCAGCGGGACAGCTCCTTAATGGCTGGGGCCATGGCACCACCCAGCTAGGAACGGGGGAATCAAAGCATCAAAAATCAGCACTGTCCCGTAACGGCACGTATTTCTAAACTGTACGTTTTCAGCTCGTCTTACCCTGCGGCCCGTACTCCTGTGCACTACGGGGACTCTCTCGTCTCCGGTCAGAGAGTTGACGTCCAACTTGGTCGGGTCTTTACACCGATGCCTCCTTTGCTTGGGACGTTCAACAAAACTGTGCATAATGCCTGCAGTCTGAGACTGAAAAGGTGAGTGAAAATCAGAATTCAAAATTTCTAATTCAGAACGGACCATAATGATGTCTCAGTTTTCAGATTCCTTAAAAAGACACTCTTACTGGACACACGAGACAAAGATCAAAGGAGAAAAACTGCAAAATTGTTGCTGGTTACTGGTGGAGGAGACACAAAACAACTCTCTCACTCATTTTCTGAGCCACTTCTTCTGAGTAGGAGCTCTGCGGGAGTCTGTCCCAGCTCTCACAGGGAGAAAAGACGGGACACCCTGGACAGGTTGCCAGTCCATTGCAGGACACACACACACACAGCTAGGGGACAATTTAGCATCTCCAATCCACCTGCAGGTCTTCGGACGGTGGGAGGAAACCGGAGCTCCCGGAGAAAACACTCACAGACAGGGAGAACATGTCCACTCCACACAGAAAGGACACGGTCTGTCCCTCTTATAGACTCATTCCCAACGAGAGACTCGTTCGTTTCTGACTTACCGTCGGAAAAGCAGGAATCTCCATGCTGTAGGTGGGATTCTGTCGGAGCCATTCCAATAAGCTCTTACTGGCTGCCTCTCTGTCCACACTGGTGGTCAGTGATTCTGCGGGAGGAGGGGCTGAAGAGGCCGCTGTGGAGCACTCAGGCTGAGAGGAAGTGGAGGAAACAACGGCGTGGTTGACGCCCTCCGGTCGTCCCTGCGGAAAACAGAAAGATAAAAAATTCGCCATCCTTTAGACATCGCATCCAATCACTCGTCTTAACGGCCGTTACCTGTTGTTCAGGTAAATGGATGCTTTGTCCCTTCATGAACGCCAGGTCAGTGTCTTCCACGTTTCTTCTCCGGCCTCTCCTCCTCCTCATTAACGAGTCGTCACGACGGAGACTGCCGTTAACTATCTGACCCGTTACTGGGTGAATAAGGCCCGCCTGCAGAATGCCAGCCATGTCCAGTCCCATCGAGCCCAGGCCGGGAATCTTGTGCGGCGCTGACTGGACAGCATGGGACATGTGACCCATGGGGCCCGACTCCCCGCCAACTGCAAGTTCGGTTGACTTTGACAGGTCCATAGCAGTATCTTGCCAGCCGTTGAGGAGAAGAGGGCCTCCGCGGTGGGAGACTCCGAGTTTTTCTCCAAGATGGCTTGATTTGGCGAGGACCTCTGCCTCAAACTCGAACCCGCGCCTGGGTCGCTTGAGTTCGGACAGGAACGTAGGAGTCACCAAGCGCTCCTGTTGGGAAAAGGCCAAATTTTTAAGTCCAATGCCGAGATGTTTGGCTAGAAGGGGATTAAAACAAGGCGAGTTGATTTCTAAGGCACCTTTAGTACCCAGCACTCGCTGCCTTACAAATGAGCAAACACAAAATAAAAAGCTTGCAAAAGATAAGAGGATGGAAACCAAGTCATAATTAAAACGATGGATCTTAAAAAGAAGAAAAACAGATTTCAAATCCATTAAAATGAACCAGAATAAGGTTCTTTTTCATGTGCAGCAGTGGGCAGCCACATTCAGCACCTGTGGAGATGTTCCCTTGCTCAAGGGTTCCCCGGCCCAACCTACTGGTCCTGGATTCGAACCCACAGCCTTCTGATCCTGGGGCCTCGTCCCTAAACTTTCGGACACCGCTGAGCTGATCCTGGCAATCTCAGAGTTCTGCTCTATAAATTGGGTGCTGGTGGTCTAGTGGTGGTACTTGCCTACGGACCTATTGGTCAAGAGGCCCCAGGTTCGAATTCCACCTCTGGCACTACCACCACTGGGTCCCTGAGCAAGACCCTTAACCCTGAGTGTCTCCAGGGGGGACTGTCCCTGTGATTAGGACATGGAAGTCACTCTGGATAAGAGCGTCTGCTAAATGCTGCAAATGTAAATGTATTTAAGTAATTAAATAAGGCCTTGGAGGCTCTGGAAGGCGTGATGTTTCTTGTTTTTAGTCCTAGCTGCATTTCGAATCAGTTGGAGCTTTTAAATTCTCTTTATTTGTCCAGTTAAGAGACCATTAAAGTGATCCTTCCAGGCAGAAATTAATGTGGCTTTTTCCAGGTCTGGATTGGTCAGAAAATCTCGTATCCTAAAGCCCCCCAGGAGTGACGGAGCTCGATCCAATACCTTTAACTCTAAAAGTGCAAAGCTGTCTGGTTACCTTGGGGACGCGTGGGACCGAGTGCGGGATGTTGAAGTTAAGGCTCTGAGGTAGAGGCATCCTGGCAGACAAAAACCCGGCCCTGGACTGGGCACTGTTGGGCAAGCAGGTGTTGGCCACTGAGCTCGGCGACTCGTACTGCTGACTCGAGGAAGGCCATTTCCCCTTCAGAATGGCGTGGCAAATGCTGTCAATGCGGTTGATGATTACTCTGTCCTGTGTGGAGCGAAGAAACCAGAAGAAAATGAATCGACGGCATCCTGACTGATCGCCAGACCTTCATAAATCAAGTGATGAGGGCGCTGAACGATACCTTGGGCCATTCGGAGAACGAGTACAGAGCCTTCTCCTGCAGAAGCTGAGCGATGGTTGGCTCTCTGACATCGTGGAGATTGTCTGCCACTTCACATCCCGGAGGAGCAAAGCGTGAAGCCTCAGAGAAACCATCTCCCAGCAGAGCTGCACCGTTCGGCCATAAAGAACAAAGAGGTACGTGGGAAATGAAAGAAAGATGATTAACATTACAACAGTACAACTTTTGTGCTTGTGTATTTTACCCAGACACACCGTGCTGCAGGGAGCAGCCCCATCCCGTGCCCGGGGAGCAGTGATGGGGATGGTACCCTGCTCAAGGGTACCTCAGAGTAACGTACTGGTCTGGGATTCGAGTCCCTGAACGCTAGCCCACCGAGAGAATTTAGTTTTTTCTTCCCGAGCGCAGATGAACAAAGCCTTTTGTGGAAATATGGGCTCAGATTTTTATTTTTTTTTAATTACATTTTTTCTAATTACATGTAAATGAATGTCAAGAATATAAAGTATTCTATTAAAACTGAACTTTATGGAAAGCCCACCTGGACTCTTTGTTTCCTCTTCCTTTATCTCATCCTTCACTTCCAGAGCAGCCTGATCCAGGTGAGGTGTTATTGTGGTGCTATCAGGCTCAGGCTTGACCTCTGACCCTCCTGGATCCAGGAGCAACTCCTGTTTTGTGTGAGGAGCTACTTCAGGATCTGAGAGCACTTGGTTTTCTGGTGCTGGGGTGGACAGAGCAGGAGAAAGTGGAAAGGATGAAGGCAGAGGCTCTTCTGCTGAGAGAGTGTGGTCTGGAATTTGCTCAACCCCTGGTTCTAAGGGGTCTTTGCTATCTTCTACAAGGGACCCTTTATTTGTTTGCACCTCATTAGGGTCTTGGGGAGATCCTTCAAATGATACAGCCAGGTCACCTTTGCTGGGCATGTTGTAAGGTTCTTCTAAGGCCACTTTACCTTCCTCAATTAGGAGTTTTTCACACGGTTCTTCCAAGGAAACGTCATACGAGTCTTTCAGTTGCTGTTCACTTGAATCCTCAAATGGGACCTTGCACTCTGTTTCCACTGAAGGCTCTGGAGAAGGCAAGGGATTGGCCTCCGTGGTCTTCTCATCGCTTTCCAAACTTCCACTACCTTGGGAAAGATCCTCTTTCTCAAACGGATACTCTACATTTTCCGCTCCATCCTCCGGACTCGGCTGACTGTGCGTGATGTCCGAATCATTGAGCTTTTCCTCAAGATCCTCGTTGATGGGCTCTCCTTGGTCCATGCTCACGTCTGAAAGCACCAGAGGCTGTGGAGGAACGTATTCCGGTGGACTGGCTACTAAATCCGTCTGTTCGACTGAAGACTCTCCGACGTTAAGTTCCTTAAACAACATGAAACTAGGTGCCAGAGGTTCTACTGTGTTGCTCTGCGAATCCGAACTGGGCATGCTCAAGCAGTCCGTGAGGGGGTCATCCCGCTCCTGTCCATCTTCAGTCTGCGCCGGGTCCAAGAACCCTGTTTCCAGGGCCGGCGTCCCCAGGATGGGATCAGCCTCGTTGAAAATGTCAGAGGGTTCAGCATGGTCTGAGGTTTCCCACGGCGTCTGAAGTTCATTTAACTCCACGGAGGGGGCCATCAAACCCGTCTCCTCGGAGGAACCCTGCTCTCCTACTAAAACATCACTGCGAAGCTTTCCGGCTATGGAGTCGGCCATGTCTCCTTGAGTGCCGCTTAGCTCCCCCTGCGCACCATATGAATTCAACATACTTTGGCCAGCCGAAGCGGAGTTGAAGGGGAATCCGTTGAAGGCCTCCTTGCCGGACTTGCCATGGAGGGAATCGGAGACCAAGCCTTCATGCTGTAAGGACCCAAGCTCCAAAGAGTCGTCCAAAGAGGGGCATCCTAAGAAACCTTCCCTGGCGTTTGCACCGATGCTTAAAGTGCTTCCTGCCTCTGACGCTGCTGCAACTTCTGATGACTGATGGTGCCCATGAGCATGCATATGGTGGGGTATCTGTGTGAGATGCAAGGTTGGAGGATGGTACTCCGGGGGCTGAGGGGAGTGGCAGTGCCCAAGATTGGTGTCAAACAGGCAGCAGTGTTGATGAGGAAGGCCTGATATCGGGTAGCCATAGTTTTCTTTATGCACGTAATTCCGATGAGCCTCCAGGAACGACAGATGGGAATCGTTGAGAATGTAGAAGTCGGTGCGACTGAGGCCATGCTTGGCCACTCCAATGAGAAGATCGCGGTCGTGTTTGCCACACTCCCACCACACAGGTAGGTAAAGGCTGGGCCTGCACAGCTTCAGCCGCTCCCCCAAGAGCGGGTGACGCAAGACCTGCTCACGGACCTTCCTCAGAAGCTCGATCCGGTACAAGGTACGAGCAGCACGTTCTTCAGTCACAGGTTCCACCAGTATAGTGGGGTCGATGGGGCCTACATGGGGGGGAAAAAAGAGACTTTAGTGCATCCTTATTAGTCAAACAATGGTTCATCGGTTCACCCATCCATCTACCTTCGTCTTTCCTCGGCGGCAGGCGGCAGGCGGTACGACACATAGAGACAAAGCTCCAGAAGTATCTCTCCAAGCTTTCATCAGTTTTTCTCTCCAGACGAGCAAAGACGCGAAACTGGCTCCAGTCAAAGGTCTTCTTGTCTGGGTCATACACCACCCCGAAGGAGGAGACGGTTCGGTAGAAATCAGCCTGCTCACGCCGGGTCCACCTGCAAAATGAACAACGGCACCCAAGATATCGATTATTAGCACTTGATTAACCCTCCATTGGCGCTACAGTCTTCGAGATCATTTCCAGTTTGAATTCTAGAAAAACTGCTTCATGATGAAACATCTGAAGGTGAGTGAAACTGCTTTGGGGTGCATTTCTTTTGGATGGGCTTAAATGTTTTGAGGGACAACTACTGAAGGTAGGAACTGCTGGGAACTGAGAGACTCTCTCTCTCTCTCGCTCTCTCTCTCTCTGCTACTCCTCCTGTGACTTTATTTTTTTCTTCGCGCCATCAAGCGTCCTTGGGTTTGTGAAAGGCGCTATAAAAATAAAACCCGCTGTTGTTGTCGATGCGGAAACTGGAAATTGCTGCCCCGACATCACCCACCTCTTCTGCCACTCCAGGAAGAGCGGATCGGGCTCGGCCGCGCAGCGCCGTATGTCCTCGCCCAGTTGCCAGGTAACGGGCCCAATCCCCTCGTGCATCAGGAAATCCTGCCGGAGCGGCTCGCGGCGTGTGTAGCGCTGATAGGCGGTGATGAGCCGCCGCAAACGAGCCGTGAGGGCGGAGCCCGCCGGCCACAGAGCCCGTCCCTGTTCCGCCACCTCCTGAGCCTGTCCATCTGGAAGAGACTCTACAAACCAAAAGACTAAGACATCGCTCCAGTGTCCATGTGAGACACATGCCAATAAAGAAGATATATAAATCTGTAGTGAAATAAACGCTGAGACACATTAGTGCTCCTGATACTTTGTGAAAATTTATAATAATAATCAATTAATACAATGAACGCACCTCCCACAGCGGTGTCAAGCTTCATCGCTTCCTCTGGGAAGGGGCTTCCTTCCTCCTTTGAAGGAAAAATCATGAACATTAGATTATTTTCCACATTTAGCCTTCGATTTTCCTCGAAACTCTCCTTCATCCGACTTCCGAGTGTCACCTTTCTCTCTTCTTTATCTTCTTTTTCTTCCTTCTCCTCCAGGTCCTCTGCCTTTGCATCTACTTCTTCTTTTATATCGTCGCTCTTGCTCACACTGAAAAAAGACACGCGTTTCTGTCCTGCACGTCCAGACACACTAAATAAGCAGGAAATTTCTCATATTAAACCATGTTTGACCTCTGCTGCTGCACAGGTAGGTCTTACCCGTCAGGTGCGTCGGACACCCCCTCCGCGCCGGCCTGCTCTGCTGAGAGCGCCGTGACATCCGGCATCCCCACCCGCTCCAGGAAACAGAGCTGAGGGTCTGCCCGCATGGCATTGTACCGTTCGTACCCTGAACACAACACCCGATCAGCGAAGGATCAGCGGGAAGAAGAAAAGAAACCTGAATAACGGCCGGTTTCCATCTTACCGTGCTTGTGCACTCCGATGAGCAGAGATTTATCCGCATCTGCGTCCCACCAAGTCGTGGGGATTTCAATGTAGTCAATATCAGGAAGGGCCACCTCCAGTTTACTGCCAAAAGCACATTTATTGCATTACTTAAGTTTTTAAAACGGCAGAGGGTGAATCAGCAGCAGCTGGTAGGAGGAGAGGTGAGTCAGTCGTGGTGGACAGTTTAAAAGTCTTCTTTCTGGTTGCCGTTAAAATGAGGTAAATCGGGAATACAGGACTTCAATAATTCAGGAATTGAATCAAACGTACTAAACTCCTATTGGTTGTTTAGGACTCAAATCACTCACGCAGGACTCGAATGATAAGTAAAGACTCCAATCATCCATAGCAGCATCCCATCATTCAGTTTCAACCTTTTGTGCAGGACTCACACCACTCACATGATTCACATCGCTCACAGGACTCACACAAGACTCGCATGTCTCACACAGGACTCACATCACACACAGGATTCGCACAGGACTCAAATGACTCACACAGGACTCGCACAGGACTCCAATGACTCACACAGGACTCACATCACACACACAGGACTCCAATGACTCACATCACACACACAGGACTCAAATGACTCACACAGGACCCACATCACACACACAGGACTCAAATGACTCACACAGGACCCACATCACACACACAGAACGCACATCACACACACAGAACTCACATCACACACACAGAACTCACATCACACACACAGGACTCATGATTCACACACACAGGACTCATGATTCACACACACAGGACTCCCATCACACACACAGGACTCATGATTCACACACACAGGACTCCCACAGGACTCGCATCTCTATCGCAGGACTCTGAGTGGGACTTATGAACAATGAGAGCAGGAAATGAGTACAGCTGTCAGTATTTTTAAACATATTTGAAATATGAGGAAGCCTCGAATCATTTTGAAGCCCATTTAGATCAGATTCGAAATCTTGAGGAAAGCAGAACTGTGCCGTAAACGTCGCATTGGAGTTCGGCATGCATCAGAACAATAACAGAGTCATTTTCCAGAGGACGCTCGAACATAAACCTGCGTCTGATAAAGTATTTCTACCAGCTGAGATGTGGAGGGGAAAGACCTACCTGGCCGAGACTCCCTCCAGAGCCTGACCGGCTGCCTCACCGAGCACCTCTGCCTTCAGGTAGTACAGCATCCGCACCCTCAGCAGCACCCTGCAGACATTTTTTGCCATTTGCAATAAAGTTCATTTTAAGAAGGGCTATAAAGACATTCTATAAAGACCCCAACAGAGACACGTCCAAATCTACAAAAACTCTCAATCGTTCCATCAAACCTGCCGCTGTGCTGTGAAACCAGTGTAGAATCTATAGAGGCTCTCACTTGTTACAATGCTGTTTGAGGTGCTTCTTATAGCTGTCGTCCTGGAGCACCACCTCTGGGTTACAGTGGACCAGCCAGTCTGCGTTCTTCATCTCAGGAGGACTCAGCTGGTTCTTCATCTTCTTACCCTTGCGCCCCCGGGGTACGGGGACGGACAGTCCTGCAGACACAAACACTGGGTGTTTAAGCTTCTGGAGACTTTCTCAGAGGTCTCTTTACTGAGGAACCACATATCCACCTGACGTCTGAACCTTCCGTTCCATATTTAAGCTTAGGCTTTGTTAAGAGTCGCCGTGGGCTCAGCAAGGCTGTTGATTCCTTTAGTGAATGGAATGATTCAAGTTGCTGTGTGAACAGTGAATTAGTTCTCTGTGTTTAACTCATCCAAACACACTGGTAGTGAACACACACCAGGGACCGTGGGCTGTGATTCCTGCACCTGGGAGGCAGTTATGAGGTTTGGTGTCTGGGGGGTAGAGGTGGTGAAGGTGGAGGAGTTAAAATACTGGGGATCAACAGTTCAGAGTAACAGCGAGTGTGGAAGAGAGGAGAAGAAGAGAGTGCAGGCAGGTTGGGGTGGGTGGAGAAGAGTGGCTGGAGTGATCTGTGACAGACGGGTACCAGCAAGAGTGAGGTTTACAGGACGGTAGTGGGACCAGCTATGCTATATGGGTTGGAAACCGTGATAAAAAGACAGGAGTAGTGAAGACCCACACCAGGAGCTGTGGGATGCCCTGACTGTGCCTGGGGAGCAGTGTTGGGGACGGTACCTTGCTCAAGGATACCTCAGGGTGATCTACAGGTCTGGGACTTGAACTCATGACCCTCATGAGGGTAAGTACCTGAGCACTAGGACATCATGGCTCTTCCTGACAATAGCAGATTTTAAAGGCGTCTTGCAACACAGTTAGCGATTTGAAGTTTGAAAGGATGATATTTTGGCAGATTTTTCCATTTTTTTGGTTCATTTAAATTAAAAAAATTTTTTGATGCAAAAGAGTAAACAGAGATGAAAGCAGGTACCAGAGTGATTCTGCAGTGCTTGGTTGTGGCCGTCCTTGGTGGGCGTGATTAAGTCCCAGATGAAGCTCTTGATCTTGTCGTCTCCTTTGTAATGGCGGACACAGTAGGCCAGCAACGCTCTGCACAGAACCTCCATGTCCCTCTCTGTGAGGTGCCACTTAAAACGTCCATGATTCAGAATGTCCTTCCAGCGGCCCCACCTAAACACACAGGACAGGAAAACACAGTGAGACAAAGGCGTGAATCCAATAAAAGAGCCAAACAAAAGATCAACCATGGAAGAGAGCAAGTGTGGGAGACACAGACCCAAATATGAGGAGGTTCTTCTCCACTCTGAAGCACTCGGCTCGGAGGTATCTTCTACTGCGGTCAGCAAAGCGGCGGGAACGGCAGGGACGCTCCTCGGAGTCGCTGTCCAGCTCCGAGAACTCCATCAGTTCATCGTCCTCAAACGAATTGTAGTGACGCGTTTGCTTCCTGACCCGCGGCGTATCGATCACCAGACTCTCCTACAAGGAAAGACACACACACACACACACACACACACACACACACACACACACACTCTATTTCCACCAATTTTTCCAGATGTGATTCTGAACAGAAAGAAAAAGAGTGGCTGGAGTGATTTGTGACAGACAGGTGCCAGCAAGAGTGAAAGGGAAGGTAGTGAGACCAACTATGTTGTATGGGTTGGAGACTGTGCTGCTGAGGCAAAGACAGGAGGCGGAGCTGGAGGTGTCAGAGTTAAAGACGCTGAGATGTTCGTTGTGCTTGACGAGGATGGACAGGATTAGGAATGAGTATATTAGAGGGACAGATCAGGTTAGATGTTTTGGAGACAGAGTTGGAGAAGCAAGGTTGCGTTGGTTTGAACATGTCCAGAGGAGAGACGAGGATGTTGAAGATGGAGCTGCCAGGAAAGAGGAGAAGAGGAAGACCAAAGAGGAAGTTTATGGACGTGGTGAGAGAGGAGGTGCAGGTGGTCGGTTTGAAGGGAGAAGATGCAGAGGCCCGGAAGAAATGGAGATGGTTGATACGCTGTGGAGACCCCTAAACAGGAGCAGCCGAAAGAAGCAGAAGAAGACGACGGTGGAGCTGCAGGGTTAAAGATGCTGAGATTTGTGTTGAGACAAACAAGCATGGACAGTATATTAGGAACAAGTATGTTAGAGGGAAAGCTCCGGTTGGATGGTTCAGAGACAAAGTCAGAGAAGCAGGATTGGGTTGGTTTGGACGTGTCCAGAGGAGAGACGAGGAGGATGTTGTGGAAGGAGCTGCCTGTCAAGAGGAGAAGAAGGAGGACAAAGGAGGAGGTGCTTGCAGTCTAGAAAACAGCATCAGAACCATCTCCCAGAAAGGAATTACGAAACTCTTGGAAGATGTAGCGGTTTCTGAGGACACATGAAAGGTTGCCAGATCTCACACAAAAACACAAATGAAAATTTTGGAAACTCTGCCATAATAAAACACACCGAAGACAAAAGGTCTTCTGTCCTGAAGCGACTGTGCACACACACACGCCAGGGGTTTGCACGCTCACACGCTGCAGTTGTTTAGCTCAACCTTGTTTTTTTCATTAATTCCACCCATCTGCTCCGACCGTAATGAGAGCCAGATATTCAAATCAACCTCACTTCCTCTCTCTATTTCCTTCCCATCCCCCCTTCCTATCTCGCTCTGCCTCTTTCAGATGTGCCTCAGTTGGCTGACTCTCTGGCGTTTGGCCAAGGCAGCCACAGCGGACGTCTTACTCACGCAGAGAGAGACAAACGGAGAGAAAGAACGCGAGAGAAGGCCGGCGGAGACGTCAGCCATCTTTACCTTCTCTGCCTTCGAGTCGATCTCCAGCTCTGCGATTTTGGCCCATTTCTGCCAGAAGTTGGGGTCGTCCAGAGAGATGTCCGTCCGGTTTCCAGAGGACACAAAGCTGGCCTGAGGACACACGGGAAAATGCAGAATGTGGGAAAAAAAATAAGAATTATTTTGATCCCTGAAAATTCACATTTTCAGACTTTTTCTTTAGACTTATTTTATAATTTTGTGATTACTCTTTGCAATTTGGTTACACTGTGGTATAATGACAGTAAAATGTTTCTAATTCTCTCACTCATTTTCTGAGCCGCTTGTCCTAATAAGGGTCACTGGATGCTGGAGCCTATCCCAAGGTGGGGAAACACCTCGGACAGGTCGCCAGTCCATCACAGGGCAAACACACACACACACACACACACACACACACACCTAGGGGCCACTTTATTATCTCCAATCCACCTGCAGCTTTTCTTTTTTTCTTTGATGGTGGGAGGAGACTGGAGCTCCTGAAGGAAAGCCTGTTCAACCTCCACAGAAGAGTCTGGAGCAGCCGCACGTTATAAACCTCACGGCCAGTCTCAGCTACAGTATAAAGCCTCCAGGACTGGCCTTATTTCTGCTGCCTCTCTGGACCAGACCACTATGTTCAGATCACTGTCGCCACGGCAACAAAAATCCGTCCTAAAATCCCATCCATGGCCTTTGTGACTCATCCAGGATGCCGGATTCTTGCCCCCTACCGGATTTACTCCTCGGCCATGTCACGAGACAAAAAAAAACTATAATGTTCTAAAATAAACTGCTTGGAAGTTTTACACCAGAAATACGGGGAACTTGAGCAAGGTTCCGTTCCCAACACTGCTCCCCGGTGCTGGATGCTTGATGGCTGGAACGTAAAGGACGCAAAATAGTCACTTTCACTGAAGAATAAAAAAATAACGCAGCATCCGAGGAAACATCCGAGTCTTGAATGTTCTGCAGTGGAACATCACCGAGATGTGCAGAAATGCTGGCGCCCCACAGCATTGATGTCAGTGAGATTGCTGGCTAGGTAGAGCAGATTATTATTCATCTATTGCTCTCTCTCTCTCTCTATCTCTCTCTCTCGCTCTCTCTCTCTCTCTCAGCTGAGAAGGTAAAGTTGGTTTTATATTGGATCGCTACTGGGCCTCTGTGATTTAAACACCAATATCTTACTGGACCCCCAGCTCTAACCCCATCTAAATGCACATTTTGGATTTCTTGGAGTTGCTGAGGGTTGGTCAGGATGCAGGAGGTGGTTCATGGCCTGAAAACTTAGGAAAACGCTTGAGGAATTCATTAAGTCTTGAGATTGTTCTCAGATGGAAAAGAGGTTCTCACTCCATGAATCTAAACAACAATAATGATATTATTATTTTTATAACTATGATGGTGATTCGTTTTGATCATGAAATGCTTTTCACAATCTCTAGGTGGAGCTCTGTTCATCAGATGTTCAGACTCTTCTGTCTGGACCAAAGCAGAGCTCTTTCTGACGCTTGCATTTACCTTCGCGAACGTGGACCCCTTGCCCTCAGACTGAATGGTGATGGTCTGAGTGCGGCGCTGCAGAATCTGATCGATATCTTCTTCGCAGAACTTCGAGCCTTCGTCTTCCTCGTCCATCAGTGCACCGTATGCGCCCTTCCTCAGAAGATCTTCCACTTCCATCTTGGACAACTGCTGAACCTGTGAGAGGTGAGAACAGCAATGTTTTTCAGCTTGTATTGGCCAGTCCATCAAGTTTATTTCACAGCAAGGCTGCTTCTCTTTGATCCTCAGGGGTTCTGAGGCTAAACTGCAACAACCTTTCGCTTCGCTGCAACCTCCACATGTTGCCCCATGAGCGCTGGGATGGGCGCAAGCACCTCCCACACCCCTGGTTCAGATAAGCAGCGTGGAAAATGCGTGGATAGATCATAATCTTTTGACTGATATTTTTTATAAATGAAATTTCACGGCATGCCAAAGTCACGGTTTTCTTTGAGCCATTTGTCCTTGGGACTGTCCCAGCGCTCTTGGGGCGACAGATGGGAAAACACCCAAGACAGGTCCCCAGTCCATCACAGGACACACACACACACACACCCCTGACCTGTGTGTCTCCATACTGTACTGAAACCGGAGCTCCTGGAGGAAAGAACCCAGGCTGCTCCTCCTGCTCAAACCAGGAGCTTTCTCGCTGTGGTGAGAAGACTAATCCCTGCGCCGCCGTGTCACCCTCATTTTTAACATTATTAAAAAATGCAATGAATTGTAGACACCCTGTCCCGAATGTTTTGAACTATGATTCCTGATTTACAGCAGCTCATCGTGGTAACTGCTATTATCGTGTTTTTAGGCGAGAAATTAGGACACGTCACAGTTTTCCTCATATTCCTCCTATAATTTAAAATAGTCCTTTACTACATTCAGGACGGCCCAATAGCACAGTGGTTAAGAGGGTCACCTCACAGCCAGAAGGTTCTGGGTTTGATTTCTAGCCGGGACGGTCTGGGGTCTTTCTGTGTGGAGTCTGATCTCCCACAGTGAGGGGGGTCAGGTAGACCGGATTCTCCAAATTGTGCCCTTGGGTGGTGGGGTGTGTGTGTGTGTGTGTGTGTGTGTGTGTGTGTGTGTGTATTTGTGCCCTGAGACGACTGGTAAGGATAGGTTGCTCAGTTAATGATGGAATCAAGGTACCAATTTTGTAAAACATCCACAAAGAAGTGGATTGGCTTCTGAAATAGAAAAAAAAACGTAAAACTGCATTTGAGTTATGTAATCCCTGAATTACAAAGACGTGAACGCACCCCGTTCAGGCTGCCCTTTCGGTTGATGTCCTGAAGAACAGCCTTGTCCAGTCCCAGCTTCAGGCTGGCTTTGTCGAACATCTCCCGCTCGTATGAATTGCGCGTGATGAGCCGATACACTTTCACCGCTTTGCTCTGGCCGATCCGGTGACAGCGGGCCTGGGCCTGAGAGAACGGGGGGAAAAAAAATTAACCCATGAACGCTTCGTCAGAGCTACCTGAGCTTCAGCACGGCGGTTTCTTTCTTTTTTTCCTCCTTTCAATAATAAAAGTCTCGATTCGGGGAAGGCGTGGCCTTCGGCGAAAGATAACGCGGCCATGAAACGTTAAATGGTTTGGTCGGGAATTTCCTGACTCACAAAGCATCGCTCTTGTTGCCTAGCAACCTGCAGCTAGTGCCATGGCGACAGCTAGATACAAATGTTCATATTTTTTCAGGTTTTAAAATACTTTTCTTTCCTTTCGACTTCATGGCCATGTGATCAAACGTAAGGCTCAGATGCGAAGCTATGAAGATAGCTTCTTAGCTCCAGCGCAAACCCGAGTGAACAAATATATCCTGGGAGACGGAGCAAGCTTGAGGAGAAGGTGGAAAACTGCCTGTAATAGATTTTTGTTCCTCTGACGAAGAATAAAAAGCGTGCAGCGCTAAATGCTAGAGATGCAGGTGGACATCGGGATCATATTTCTGCAGATAATTCTAAAATAAATGAATAAATTCAACATTATTAATTGAAAGCGTAAGTGGCCTAATTGAGTGCAAGACCAGTAGGTTACCCTGAGGTTGAGCAAGGTACCATCCCCAACACTGCTCCTCGGGCGCTGGATTTATGGCTGCCCGCACTGTGTGTGCAGGAGTTAAATAGTGATGTGTTCACAACCAAAATGAATCTTTTTTAAGACATAAATGTCACTTTTCCATAAGGTGCATCCAGGATGATGAGCCAATTTCTAAATTTATTAAACCTCTATGCATCAGATATTGGCAGCAACACAATTGCTGAGTGGAAAAAAACTTTTTTCCATCAAACTGTCCCTTCCAATGTCCCCGTCCTTACATTTATGGTGTTTAGCGGACACTGTTATTCAGAGCGATGTCCATTTCCTAATTAGAACTGTCTCCCTGGAACAACTTGGGATTAAGGGTGTTGCTCAGGAGCCCAGTGGTGGTGGTGATGATGGTGGTGGTAGTGCTGGAGGTGTGATTCGAACCTGCGACCTCTTGGTCCAAAGGCAAGTATCCTACCTTAGGGGCAGCGGTGGCCTAGTGTTTAGGGAGTCGGCCACAGGATAGGAAGACTGTGGGGTCAAACCCCTTACCAGTAGGTTGCCCTGAGGTACCCTTGAGCAAGGTACCGTCCCTGTCACTGCTCCCTGGGTGCTTTCAATAGCTGCCCACTGCTGCATGGGTTAAATGCAGAGGTCCAATTTCGTTGCGGTTCACTGTGTGCTGTGCCCTCGCAATGACCAGGGTTGTCACTTTCACTTTCACTTGTCACTACCCATAGACTACCACCACCATCATTTCTGTCTCGTTCTCCTTCTCCATCACTGACTGTGGGTCTAGAAAACCAGAACACGAAGCCCATTTCAGGGCTATCTACTCCGCCTGTGTCCTCGCCGTGGACACGTTAGAGACAGTAACCTGCAGGTCATTCTGTGGGTTCCAGTCAGAGTCGAAAATGATGCAGGTGTCGGCGGCAGTGAGGTTAATGCCCAGGCCGCCGGCTCGCGTGCACAGCAGGAAGACGAATCGGTCCGAGTCCACCTTGCAGAAGCGATCGATAGCCGCCTGACGCAGGTTCCCTCGGACTCTCCCATCGATCCGTTCGTACGTGTACCTGAAGAAAGATGCCAAACGTTGAGGACGTGTTCTGCTGGGACGCCTGAGCGTGTAAAGTAGATCCTCACCTCCTCTGAATGAGGTAGTCCTCCAGTATATCCAAGCACCGAACCATCTGGGAGAAGATCAGCACTTTGTGGCCCCCGGCGATCAGTTTGGGCAGCAGCTTGTCGATCAGCACCAGTTTCCCGGCCCCCTGGATCATAGCCTGGAGCTGGAAATCCGAGGCGTCAGGATTGTGGGTTTTCCTGAAGCTTTCCAGGATCTTCTCTTCAGCACCTGAGAAGAGAAGATGCAAGAACGTAGGACGTGTGTGAGTGAGACTGTTTTACATGGGTGTTTTATTACCAGGTCCAGTTTTAGAGCTAAAAATGAGAACGTTGGCAAATTTTTTTCCATCCGATGTGTCTCCAGTATGGATAGGGTACACACATACAATATAGAAAATAAAAATAAAGAAACAAGCGTGTGTGTGTTTACCTGTGATGAGGTATGGGTGATTGCAGCACTTGCGGAGCTCCATCATGGTGTTGATGAGGTTGGGCATGTTGTGCTGGTTGGCTCCTTTGGCCAGAAAGGCGAAGTTTTTCTCCAGAATGGCTCGGTAGTATTTCTTCTGGATGTTGGTGAGCTCAACCTCGATAATGGTCTCTTCTTTGGGTGCCAGATTCTTCTCCACATCATCCTTCAGCCTCCTCAGCATCATGGGCTTCAGGATGGCCTGCAGCTTCTTCACCTGCGTTTAATTGTGTTGGGAAGGAAAATAAATTACAGACACTAACCATCAGGGGACTTTCGGCATCAGACAAAAAGCTCACCATTCCTAAAGCGGTGGCAGGTTTTTATCTCAGCCTGAAATCACTCGTTCTGGGAGTCGAGCAGAGAGCGTTCAGGATGTGCTTCACTAAGTGCTGCATGAGGATGAAGAAACCCGAGGCAAAGCTCAGACCTGATCGATAAAATATTGATTTTAAGATGAAATTCTGGCAAATGATTTCATCATCCAGTGCAGCTTGATTGCAGTGGATTAAACTGTTTATATTTTTATTTTATTCTCCAGTAGTTTTCATTTTAGAGCATATTACTGATTGATATGATGGACGTTGCCACAGCGATCATCTAGTTCCATTTCTTCATGTCCTCTGCATCTTCCTCCTTCACACCGACTGTCTGCATGTCCTCTCTCACCTCATCCATAAACCTCCTCTTTGTTCTTCCTCTTCTCCTCTTTCCTGGCAGATCCATCCTCAACATCCTCCTCCTGACATACTCCTCGTCTGCCGATTTGCCGATGGTTCGACATACGATTTTTCAAAGTTACCATGGTTACCATGGAACGGGTGGAGAAGATGGGCGGACAGATGGGGACCAGCAAGAGTAAAAGGGAAGGTTCACAGGATGGTAGTGAGACCAGCTATGTTGAATGGGTTGGAGACGGTGGCACTGATGAAGACGTGAAGATGTGTCGGTTAAAGATGCTGAGATTTTCGCATGAGGGTTATACTGGGAGGAGGATGTTGAAGATGGCGCTGCCAGGAAAGAGGAGAAGAGGAAGACCAAAGAGGAGGTTTATGGATGTGGTGAGAGAGAACATTGCAGGTGGTCGGTTTGAAGGAGGAAGATGCAGAGGACCGGAAGAAATGGAAACGGATGATCCACTCTGGCGACCTCTAAATGGGAGCAGCCGAAAGGAGAAGAAGAAGAAGAGTGTTACTAGTGTTACCCAGTAACCCATCATCTGCAGTGCGGAACTCAGTAAAGGCGGGTTCAGTGATGGCCCGGTGGTTCTGAGGGTGATTCAGATGTTAGCTTGCTGTCTGTAGCCTTTGGCTCGAGTGTGAAAGGCTCTCCTCCACTCCTCCTTTCCGCTTGCTGAGTCAATACTGCAGCACTTTCTCAAAATATGCGAGCTGCATATGTGGAGCCCATTCCACTCATTTCTCCCTGCTGTTCTCATGCTCGTGTCTTTAGTCCTGCTTCATAATCGTCCCGCCCCCATGAGTCAGTGTTTTGTCTCTCATTTTCAGTCCAGTCTCTGTACCTGAGCAGTTTGATAGTTCTGTGTTGGTTAATCCACACAGTGATCTACGTCTGAACCTTCAAGCAGAACAAAGCGTATCACTTAAGACATGAAGCAGTGAAGAACCAGGAGAAGATGATTCCAGATGATCAGGTGATTTATTGCTGATGCTGAATGGTCGGAACAACTTTATCTAGAACCTTTAGACACTTTGCAACCTGCACACAGACAGGCGGTCTTAACCCAGGACCAAGGGGAGTGTGAAATACCCCTTGCATTTGCCTCAAGACTTTTAACCGGAGCCGAGAGGAATTACTCCGTATCGGAGAAAGAGTGCCTCGCGGTGGTGTGGGCAGTCGAGTGCTGGTGCCATGTTTTGGAGGGAGTGTCGTTTGAGGTCGTGACAGACCATGCTGCACTCACTTGGGCTTTTAACAACCCGAAGAACTCCTCTAGGCTAACTCGCTGGACCCTCCGGTTACAACCCTTCGAGTACCGAATCACTTACAGAAAGGGATGTTTAAACGTCGTGCCTGATGCCTTGTCCAGAATTTTCCCTCTACAAGCTTCTGTCTCACTTGTGTCGTCTATGCGGAAACCACAGATGGACCTACCCTTGTCCCTACCTGAAATAGGGGCAGCTCAACTTACTGACCCTTGGATCCAGGAGGTCCGGAAGGAACTAAGGCTGCTGAGGGAGCTGAGGGATCCATCCAAAATCGCATATGGGGACCAGAATGGGATTATCTACCAACGCGTGCCGAGGGGGGATCAAGGTTTTAATTTCCAACTAGTGGTACCAGAGGTACTGCATCTCCCCGTTCAACATCACTACCACGATAATCCATTAGGGGGCCATCTTGGGCGTCTGAAGATCCTGCTGAGGATTTTGGAAGTGGCGTGATGGCCCACTGTCCGCCAAGATACTTGGACATATGTACGAAACTGTCACATCTGCCAAAAGTATAAACCATCCAACAAGCCTCCTGCGGGACTGTTACAATCCACACCCATCACTGAGCCCGGGGAAATGTTAGGCGTAGATTTGATGGGGCCCTTCCCTACAAGTGGCCGGGGAAACTCCTTTCTCCTAGTAGTGGTTGATTACTTCACGAAGTGGGTGGAGTTGTTTCCCCTCAAGAACAGCAAGACGCCTAAAATCGCCGAAGTGCTAGTAAAGGAGGTTTTTACTAGATGGGGAACTCCCAAGTTTCTTGTTTCGGACCGGGGCAGCCAGTTTACTGGCAAGGTTTTCAAAGAGGTCTGCAAGACATGGGGGGTGCTTAACAAATTCACAACCAGTTATCACCCCCAGATCAACCTGACCGAGAGAGTCAACCGCACCCTCAAGGGTATGATTGCTTCATACGTGGAGGAGGAACATAAGAACTGGGACACCTGGCTAGCCGAGTTTCGCTTCGCTATTAACTCGGCAGTCCAGGATTCCACAGGACACTCTCCCGCTCAACTAGCGCTGGGCCGGTCTCTTAAGGGCCCTTTTGACCGGCTCATCCATGTTGCGCCCTCCCCTAGGTCGAAGTGTTATTCCCTCCTGGAGCGTCAGGGCCAACTACTGGACCTGGTGAGGAAAAATGTCGCCAAGGCACAGGCGAAACAGGCGAGGACGTATAATCGGGGACGTTCCAACCCGGTGTACCATCCCAAGCAGTATGTATGGATTAGGACTCACCCTCTCTCCGACGCCGCCCGAGGTTACTCTGCCAAGTTGGCTCCTAGGTGGGCGGGAACCGCTGAGATAGTCAAAAAGCTAGGTCCAGTTAACTATCGGGTGCGACGAGGGGAGAAGACCGACACAATAACTGTGGTGGACATAAAGCCGTTTTACGGTCCTCCCCCTTGTGACCCAGCTGGGGGGGTATATGTGACACCGCACATAATGCTGCCATAGCCGATGGCCATAAGGGAGGTTCCCCCTAGGCTCGGCATGGTATTCCTCCAGAAAGCCAGAGGGCGCTCTAGCCCCTTATTAACACCGCACTTCCCCTTTACCTGATATAATCAGGTGACTAATTAGGGATGGTTTTTGTGGCAGTGTTTGGAAGGAGTTTGTGATTAAAGCTTTGGAAAGAGAGAGTACGAGGGAGACCCTGTTGGACTATTAACCCTGTTGGACTATTTGGACCCTCAATTCAACTCAGGATTACTTCTACCATCCTTTCTATCCTCCCCTACTCCATCACCTTCGTGTTCCGTTTGCCATCTACCATCTCCGGAATCACCTTTACAGGACTGGACAATACGGTTGGACTGAATACGTGGACTTTCATTGTGTGTTGGTGTGTTTGTTTGTGTTATATTCTATGTTGTTTGGGGAGCACTTGTACTTATTAAACACTGAAGGTTTTGTCCCGTGTGTTGTGGTGGAGACGGTGTCGGTGTAGGAGTGATACAGAAATTGTTCAGTGATCGCCGCAACCGCTACAGCACACACACACCTACGATGCATTTTAGCATCTCCAACACACCCGACATGCAAACTCCACACTGACTGTCCACCCCGCCTGGGAATCGAACCCAGGAACTTTTCACTGTGAGGTCACAGCGCTACACATGCACCACCGTGCCACCCGTTATATCTGTCTATGGGGCAACACATCAGCAGGATCATATTTCAAGGAAGTATTTACAGTGTTTACAGTGAATCAAGGAGGATCTACCCTCCGTCAGCTTTACTGGAACTGGAAGAAGCTTGAAGGGAAAAACTGTAGAATCCAGAGAGCAGACTAGGACGGTGGAAAGTTTGAAATTGGATCCGGTGACCTTCAAACATGAAGTACCTCCCTGCACCAAACAACACCCTGCCAGAAAAACGCCAGAGGAAGAGGAAACATCCGGAGTGAATTTGGCAGAAGATACATGCAAGTGTGTCCAAAGCACAGCCTGGTCAGAAGTAAAGTGAAAGTGACTGTCATTGTCATCGAAATGCATCCTCTGCATTTAACCCACACATGCCGTGCAGCAGTGAGCAGCCATATCCAACACCCAGGGAGCAGTGATGGTGACGATACCTTGCTCAAGGGCACCTCAGGGCAACCTAGTGTGTGGATTGGAATCCACGACCTTCCAATCCTGGAGCCTAGTCTCTAAACGCTAGGCCACCACTGCCCCCTCGACTGTGCTCTTCTCGACAAAAGAAAGAGGACAACTCTAAAAGCTGTTCTGGTTTGTCACTTTGGAGCGATGTTTACAGATCAAAGAGAAGAAAATACGATTCGAGTCCTTCATGAAACGATTCTGAAACAAACTAAATGTGAAAAAGGGTCTGAAAACTTTCCGTCTGCACTCACTTTTTGGAAGGATTTGGCTTTCAACAAAAGCAAGGGGTTCAAATCTGGTGTTTGTTCGCTGAGCGCTAAAGGGAGGATTAACAGGTCCCTCATTCCGTCAAAAGCCCCTGAGAGCGGATCACAGCTGGGGTTCCTTCTTTCGTCTGCTTTGTAGAGACTCTCTCTCTGACAAAGTGCACTTCAGCATAAAAGAGCAAATATATCAGAGAACGTGAAGAAGAATGAAGGTGGTTGTTTTTAACTGAAAGGGAAATTCCACCAAATATTCTGACATTTTCTCAGGATATGATTAAGATCTAAACATCAGACCTGACACTCTGCTGCAAAATGCTCTGCAAGCTGGAGAACTTTTTATTTTTAGGCAGAAAATACTACATCATACAGAAGTCTTATAAAAAAAAAAAGGGGGGGGGGGGGGTCTAGTGCTTAGGGACTAGGTCCTGGCATCAGTAATGTCCACTGTGCACTTTAAAAGTCATGTTTGGGTTTGCCTACAGGAGAACCTCATGTTTGGATACAGGAGAACCTCGTGTGTGGATGCAGGAGATCCAAATATGTGGATGCAGGAGAACCTCATGTGTGGATACAGGAGATCCAAATATGTGGATGCAGGAGAACCTCATGTGTGGATGCAGGAGATCCAAATATGTGGATACAGGAGAACCTCATGTGTGGATGCAGGAGAACCAAATGTGTGGATACAGGAGAACCTCGTGTGTGGATACAGGAGAGTCACATGTGTGGATACAGGAGAACCACACATGTGGATACAAGAGAACCTCACCTGCTCCTCAGTCTTCAGATCTCCAAACTCCTCGAGGAATGTACTCTCTGAAGGAAACTGCATGGGCTCCAGGAAGTTGAGGAGACTGAAGAGCTCCTCCACCGAGTTCTGCAGAGGCGTCCCTGTTAGGAGGACTTTATGTTCCTGAGGAGATAAAAACCACAGGACAGTCCACGTCATCCATTCTTTCATTCCACTTCATTCTCTTTTTCTCTTCTATGCAGTCATTCTTTACTAGAAAGGGTTCCTCAAAGGTTCAAACATTGAACATTTTCTGTCAAAATGGTTAAAAAATATGATCTGGAGAAGAAATAAGAAACGGAAAAAGGAGGAAAAAGGAGGATGAGCTCAGTCTGCAGCGAGGAGACGCACGCTGAGCGGAAAAGCCAAACAAGCTGCTGCAGAAAGAAACGGTTTTTCTCTTTTTTCAAAGTAAATAAAGTTTGGTAAACAAACCAGGTTCATCAGCTTGAGCCCCTCCAGCAGTTTACAGTTACGGTTCTTCAGCCGATGAGCCTCGTCGATCACCACACAGCGCCAGTTAATCTTCTTCAGCTCAGGGCAGTCGGCCATGATCATCTCAAACGTGGTGATGACGCCGTGGAACTTGAACTGGCCAGGAACTATGTTCCCCTTCAGAGAGAGAGAGAGAGAGAGAGAGAGAGAGAGAGGGACAACACAGAACAAAGTAAGTGAAAGTCTATCCAGACGTACATACAGTTCCGTGTGAAAGTCTTGACCCCTCATTCCTTCATATTTTCTTTTCGTCCATCCACCCATCTGTCCATCCATCAATATATCCATCCATCAATCTGATCCTCCAGCCACAAATACATCAATTTTACCATCCATTCATCCATCTATTCATCCACCCATCAATATACCCATCCATATGTCCATCTAGCAATCAATCCATCCATCCTTCCATACATGTATTCAACCATGTCTGTCCATCCATCATCAGAGCTGCTTATCTGAGGACCTCATAGGACAAGAGGGACAGAAACTCACTGGACAGGACACCATTTAGAACCTCTGATCTGCGTGACAGACTGGTCTTTGGACTCCTGAAGGAAACTCGCTCCGACTTGAGGAGAACATCCAACCCAGTGAGTCAATAACGCAGTAAAGATGAGCCCACACTTCTGGACATTCGTACGTTTTTGAAAATCATCCACAAAATCGGGCAGCGAAAAAGTGATGCAATTTAATTCAATTTTGAGAAGCACCGCAGACATAAACGGACCGGTCCCGCCGGGTTCCTGCACTCGTTAGATCCGTCTGCTGTATTTGTTGTCAGACAGAAATACGCCTTGCTGATCAAGTGCAGTTTAGATGTCTAGACGGCACGGACCGCAAACAGAAAGCTGAACGAGAGAAGCATGGAGCTGCTGAGATGATTAAGACGCTCCTTGATTTCTGTGGAAGCTTCACCGCAGATATGATGGCTCCTAAAAGACTGACAAAGTGAAAGTGACTAACTGTAAAACACAGCACAGCACACAGAGGAAACACATCCTCTGCTTTTCAACCGTACACACCGTGCAGCACTGGATGAGTTTTCAGCGTCCAGGGAGCAGTGATGGGGACGGTACCTGACCGAGCTTCGGACACCCAATCTTCCGGTCCTGGGGCCTCGTCCCTAAACACTAGAAAACTGAGATCTCGGAGAATCTGGACTCTTTGCACTCTTATGAGCTCAGGTGTTAAGATTCAGCTGTACCAGGGGCTTCACATTTCCTGGATTTGAAGTAAACTTCAGGCACCATTTTATCATCCCACCTTTATCATCCCACCTCATCCCATGGTATTAAAATGTGCAGAAGGGTGTCTTTTTAGAGACTTTTTAAACAAAAGAATAATAATTCCCATGAAATTCATGTCATTTGAGCAGGGGGTGCCCAAACCTTTTGCCCTAAAAGCTTCTACCTGCTCGTTCCTGTGGTACATCTCATACTGCAGGATCATCTGCCGGCTGATCTGGCTGCCGTGATAGACGATGACGTTAATCTCGGTCCATGTGCGGAACTCTCTCTCCCAGTTGGTGATGGTGGAGAGCGGGGCGATGATGAGGAAGGGTCCTCTCAGACCCATCAGGAAAATCTCGTAGAGGAATGTTATGGACTGGATGGTCTTCCCCAAACCCATCTCATCTGCAAGGATACAGTTCTTCCTACAGAGGCAGAAAGAAACAGCAGAATGGATGGAGTTTTATTTTTTTTTACTTACAACACTGATCATGAAAAATGAACTCTTTGATCGTCATTACTCCACGAATAAATCGGCAGGTACGGTTGAAAGCGTTCCCCCTCTCTTCACCCTGCACTCTGCAGAAATATTGTTTAATCCCTGTCAATTCTTTGTCAGATCAAAGATTACACTTCCACAGTGCTCCAGGGTGTAAAGCGTCTAAAGATACAAGGTCTAGACAAAAAGGTCTAAACTAATCTCTGTCCTGATCATCTGGAATCATCTGCAACTTTTTCTTCAAGTAAGTCTTTAGAAGCAAAATATGAAGAAATGAGGGGGTCAAGACTTTTGCACAATACTGTAAAACTTGTTTTCTGTGAAAGTGTCCATTTCCGTTTTTCTGTAGTAAAAGCCTCTGCACTTCTAGGAAGGTTCCAGGTGGAACATTGCTGGACGCTGACAGATGGACAATTGATTGACAAATAGATGGATGGAATGATGGAAAGACAACTGGAAAAGTGACAAATGGGCTGACTGATGAATGGATGGACATATGGACGGATTTATTAACAGATGGATGGGTAAATGAATGGATGGATGGAATAGATGAAAGAATGGAAGGTAAAATGATGGATTTACCGATGGATGGTTGGATGGATGGATAGGTAGACGAATAGATGAATGAAAGGAAGGCAAAATGATGGATACATGAATGGATGGACGTATTGATGCCTGGATAGACAGATTGAGGGATGGACAGATTGTTGGATGGATGGATGGATAGGTAGACAAACAGATGAATGAACAGAAGGTAAAATGATTGATGGATGGATGGACAGATGGGTAGATGGATGGATAGATAGACGAATAGGTGAATAAATGTACGGTAAAATGTATGTATTGATGGTTGGATGGACAGATTGATGGACGGATATATTGATGGATGGACAGATTGTTGGATGGATGGATGAATAGGTAGACAAACAGATGAATGAACAAAAGAACAAAATGATGGATGGATGGATGGATGAACAGATTGATGGATGGACAGATGGGTAGATGGATGGATGGATAGGTAGACTAATAGGTGAATAAATGGACGGTAACATGTATGTATTGATGGTTGGATGGACAGATTGATGGACGGATATATTGATGGATGGATGGATGGATGGATGGATGCAGTGATGCAGTCTTTAGTGAGACTTTAGTGAGGCCAGATCTTGATTTTTGGATGAGCAGGATAATAAACATCAATCCGGCTCATCCCAGAGATGAATGGAGCTCCATTTTCCAGAGAACGTTCCAGCGTGTTGAGGGTTCTACTCCTCTAGCTGACACACTTGTGCTCCTGAACTCCTTTCTTCTGGTTAGCGCTTCTCTATGAAGAGGCAGATTCTGGCACCTTAAAAATGCTTTTTTAAAACAATGCCGTCTGGATACTTCTGGACACGTTGCGTACTTGAACAGTGGTTTTTTTACCTGTTGTACCAGTTAAACAGGAGCCAGTTCATGCCTTCGAGCTGGTACTCTCGGAGCTGGTTGCCGTTTCGGTATTCCCGAGATTTGTCCAGCTTCTGCCACTGCTCAGGTAAAGGCCTCTCCTGCGTCCGCACAAGAGAAGAAAGAAGAATTAAGAAGATCTGGGCAAATTTGACATCAGTGGTGCCTTTTTAGTCGTTACATTTCGAAAGAATGGAGGATCATTTCGAAATGAAAGGTGCATTAAGGACAGAAACATCTTAAACAGTCTGAGGAACAGCCCAGAGTTTTTTGGGGAACAAATTTGGTGGAACTTATTCATGAAACAGCAGGACAAGCGTGGTGTCCTGTGGACCGGTCTCTGATTTTTGAGTTTGTGGTTCAGGTTAACTCGTTATCCGGTGGTGACAAACAACTGAGCCCCTCGTTTTATTGTTGCAGCGAAAACGCAGGTCAACAATCACACCGGCTGTAGATCAAGAGCGTCAAACTCTAACGAACCTGCAGCAGAAGAAGGTCTCTCTGCCGTCGTCTACTGGCTTTCAAAAGCCTCATAAACCAAAACCATCCCGTTTCACCAAAATCTGATCCAATATATTCTCTCTTCGTTCCTCAAATGCCCATCATTTCATTCGTTTCTTTATTCTGATCCTGGCTCCTCGACCCTAACAGCACCTATAGTATGTCTGTATCTCCATGGTAATGGAAACCAACTCCATATATGGAAGTTCTGGGAGCAGGTCGGCTTTAGACGGCATTCGTGTAAAATAAAGTTATTAACGTTAAACACACCAAAATGACATTTACAAACATACCTTCCTTTTAACGATTTTATAAATACATAAAAAAAAACAAGAAAAGAACAAAATATGATGCAATGAGGGGTCAAGACTTTTGCACAGCACCGTATTCTTCACGCAGTAATGCACGAAGTGAAGGTTTTCTATGACCGAAGCAGTTTTCGTACACTAGGCCGAATAAAACGTAAAAAGGCATACGAATAAAACGTTTTCCACTATCTGTCCAAAAGTTTGTAGACACCAGTCTTTCTTCTGGAATGGATTAACAGGAGTTTCTCCCATTCTTCTGCAGTAACGCTCTCCACACAAGGTTTCAGATGGTGGAACGTTGCCGACACAGGTCAGGTACTGATGTGGGATGAGTAGGAATCCGACAAACACCAATCCAACTCATCCCAGAGATGAACAGAGCTCCATTTTCCAGGCTCCCAAACTCCAGCCAGTGCTTTTCTATGAAGGGGCAGGTTTTGACAAAAAGCTGTTTTAAAACAACGAAATGTCAAATCTGTGAATTTACCCAACAAAGCTCAGCGTGCCGTCTTAATCCGACTCACTCCCGGATAAATTACACTTCCGAAAATCCCTTCCTTTTAAAGATCTTGAGGATTTTTCTCAATTCAATTTGGCTCAGAAATATTTCTGCCCAAAAAACGAGTAACCAAGTATCCTTTATCCGTCTTGTTTTTTAACAAAATTTCACAAAATCCCAAAAGATTTGGGGGGAAAAACATCAGGGCTCTTCCTGTGGATTATAATAATTGCATTTATTGTCCTAAAATTGAATTCAGGGGAATAAAACCGGAAAAGCTTACAACATGTTTGTGTTCTGGAATTTTCTTGAGCTCTTCAAACTCACGGATCTTCACAGGGTCTACATCCTCCTGCAGTTCCCAAGTGCTTTCCTCGTAGGACAGAGAGCACCACTTTACCAGGTAGTGGGTCACCTCCTGTTTTCGGAGACAGGACACGAAAAAAAAAAGCACACGCTGACGTGAAGCCGTGGCCTCAGGAACCGTCTCCGACTCTCCACCTTCCCATCATCCTACTCACCTCTCCGGTCTCTGTGTCTGTCGTGATGGCAATCTCCAGAACTCGATCCACCTCGATGTAGTCGGGGTTGAAGAGGTCTTCATCAGGCTGAGGGACGGACGTGAACGTTATTCAGACACATTCAGATAAATAAATGATGACGATATCAAATAATCATTATCCTTTAGAGATGAAGAATGAATATTTATTCAAAAGAAAGGGAAAAACATCAACAGCTGATGGCATCTGGCTGATTTTGAAGCTTAATCTCCAGTCTAAAACTGCAGCCCAACTCAATTAGAGCTGAATTTATTTGGGAAGTGCATGCTGGGTAGTGTGAGAAATGCATGAGACATTCTGAGCTGTAGAAAAAACCAAACAGCCTCATCACAGACTACAAAACATGTTACGCATTTCATTTAAGGCTAAATCTCCAGCCTAAAACTCTGGACCAATTAAACTTGAACAAAGTTTAAGTGGGAAATGCATGCTGGGTAATGTGAGAAACGGATGAGCTATAGAAAATAAAAACAGCCTCATTAAAGGACACTACAAAAACCAAAATGTTACATATTTTGTTTCATTTTGAGGCTAAATCTCCAGCCTAAACTGTGGACCAGTTAAACATGAGCAAATTAGAAATGTGAAATGCATGCTGGGTAATGTGAGAAACAGATGAGACGTTCTGAGCTGTAGGGAGCGAATCAGATTCATTACAGAATTCTACAAAACAGGTCTTATTTAACAGAGCTCATGATGTCTCATCCAGTTCTAACAACTCCCAGCATGCATTTCACATCCTCGTGAATCTCTGCGGTGTCCTGGCGGTCCGGACGTCCTGACAGCTTGTCTCGTCTCTGAGCTTCGAGGCTGTTGGGCTGCAGATCAGCCTTTAATGATCCACCAAGGTTTCAAAACTGTGACAAATAACAGCGAAGCAGCAGACAGACGGGTTAAAAGCAGAAGGCCTGTATCTCTTTGTACTTCCTGTTTTATAGGAGACATTTCCTGTTGCTTGGCGCTGGAGTTCATTCACAAACACGATCTTTTGTACTTTTCCTCAAAAACAGGCCGGAGAATCCATGAGCGTTTGTATCAATGTGCCAAACGTGTCCTCGTGAACACACAACTCAATGAGCTCCATCACCCGGGGAGCAGTGACGGGGACAGTACCTTGCTCAAGGGTACCTCCCAAACCTACTGGTCTGGGATTCGAACCCACGACCCACTAGATCGCCCCAAAGTGTACAGCGGGGGGTGTTTTCTGCCACGACCACAAGCCTCCAATGAAACGGTTTATTACCTGCACATACCGAGCAGCACCGTTACCTGCTCAGGTGTCTGTCTGTTCCGATCAGAGCACCTGGCTAAACTGTTTGAAGCGTTTCGACGGGGCTCGGGGAGGATCGGGACTACCTCTGTGAAGATGTGCTTCATCTGTGCCTGCTTGTTCCTGAAGCGCTTGATTTTTTGGTGAATGCGTGGGTCCTTTTCCAGTTCCTCCAAGGTCGCCCACTTGCAGTGAAGGTAGGAGCTGAAAAAGAAAACACAGGAAACACAAACAGACACTCGTGTTGAAAAAGGAACGCACTGATGCAAATACGCTGAAAGTGAAAGGGACTATTTGTTGTCATCGTGAAACGAGGCTCGGCGAGACGCAACGAAATTCAACCTCTGCTTTTGCCCCATACACACCGTGCAGCAGGGGACAGCTACTGAAAGTGTCCGGGGAGCAGCGATGGGGATGGTACCTTGCCCGGGGGTACCTCAGAGCAACCTACTGGTCTGGGATTCGAGCCCACAACCTTCTGATGCTGGTGCCGACTCCCTAACCACTAGACCACCGCTGCCCCATTGATCTGTGACTCTGATATACATACAAGTCCTTTCTGTGTCTGTGTGTGTTTCCTCCAGGAGCTGTGGACAAGTGGCTCAGAAAATGAGTGAGTGAGCAAGTATGTTAGAATCAGTAAGAAGCCAAAGATTCGTATAAAAAGCTGATTTCCATTCAGCTCCAGCCTCTGCCCGCTGATCTCTCATCGGGTGCTCTGTGTTTTTGGAGAACTCGTGGTTTCATTTATTCATGTCGAGCGCGGTGTCCTCTCTGCTCAAGAAGTCCAGCTTTCTCCACGATTCTCTCTTACGTTACATTTGAGGCATTTGGCAGACGCTCTTATCCAGAGCGACTTCCGTGTCCTAATTACAGGGACAGTCCCCCTGGAGACACTCAGGGTTAAGGTCTTGCTCAGGGACCCAGTGGTGGTAGAGGTGGGATCTGAACCTGGTATCTCTTGAGCCACAGGTCCAAAGGCAAGTACCACCACTAGACCACCGTCACCCTCTCCAAAGAAAACATCTTGAACTGGTGATGAAAATAAAAGTAGACCCATTAGCTGTGGAATCTTCGCCGCTGGTGTTTTTAAATCATGTTAAAAATATGATATATGGTTTTGTCCTGATCCAGCTGGGTTAAAGTTAATGTCCCTATCTTCTTCTTCTTCATCTTCTTTCAGCTGCTCCCGTCCATTCCTTCCTGTCCACTGCTTCTTCCTCCTTCAAACCAACCACCTGCATGTCTTCTCTCTCCACGTCCATAAACCTCCTCTTTGGTCTTCCTCTTCTCCTCTTTCCTGGCAGCTCCATCTTCAGCATCCTCCTCCTGATATAATCCTCGTCTCTCCTCTGGACACGTCCAAACCAACGCAACCTTGCTTCTCCAACTTTGGCTCCAAGACGTCTACCCTGATCTGTCCCTCTAATATACTCATTTCTAATCCTGTCCATCCTCGTCACACCCAACGAACATCTCAGCATCTTTAACTCTGACACCTCCAGCTCCGCCTCCTGCCTTTTTGTCAGCACCACCATCTCCAACCCGTACAACATAGCTGGTCTCACTACTGTCCTGTAAACCTTCCCTTTCACTCTCACTGGTCCCCGTCTGTCACAAATCACTCCAGCCACTCTTCTCCACCCATTCCAACCTGCCTGCACTCCCTTCTTCTCCTCTCTTCCACGCTCGCCGTTACACTGAACTGCTGATCCCAAGTATTTAAACTCCTCCACATTTGTCACCTCTACTCCCTCCGTCCTCACCGCTCCACTGTCCTCCCTTTCATTCACACTCATGTATTCTGTCTTTGTCCTACTCACATTCATTCCTCTCCTCTCTGGAGCAGATCTCCATCTCTACAGGTTCTCCTCAAGCTGCTCCCTGCTCTCACTGCAGATCACAATATCATCAGAAACATCATCGTCCACGGAGACGCCTGTCCATCCTCATCAGTCAACTTGTCCATTACTATTGCAAACAGGAATGGGTCCAGTGTTGATCCTTGATGTAAGCCAACCTCTACCCTAAATGCGTCCCCCACTCCTACTGCAGATCTCACCACTGTTACACTGCCATCATACATATCCTGAACTACTCTCACATACTTCTCTGGAACACCAGACTTCCTCATACAAAACCACAACTTCGCTCTAGACACCCTGCCATATGCTTTCTCCAAGTCCAAATAAATTTTCCTATAAAATGACAAATTACGTGAAAAATCTTAAAAACATTTATTGAGGATATGCTTAGTTACAAATATAAGGTTATATTAAATTATTTTATTTTTTAAACTTACCATTAGAAGTATGGAACCAAGGCTTGTATATCAGGCCGGTCTGGTTCCCATCCAGACTGTATGATTTATTTGGCTTTCTCTCTTTCCTCTGACCTCTACTCACCTGCTCTCCTGGTCTCTTTTTTTTTTTTACTCTCCTTTCTTCTCTTACCTGATCTGTCCCTCCCTGAGCTCAATCTTCCAGCCCTAATCCAGGTTCCCTGTCTGTCCTTGGAAGTAAACAAATATTTAATAAAGACATTTTTGGGTAATTCAGCTGAACAGTCCTCCCGTCTCCAGCATAACAACTGTATGTGCGGAAACAGGTACTGCTAAACAGAAAAACAGAGCTCCTCACGCTTTTTAGGTGACTAAAGTAATGGGATGGCATCTGGTGTGTGAGCGGCGTTCGAGGCTGTCCCATTATTTTAGTCACCTAAAAAGCATGTGGAGCTCTGGCTTCCGTTTAGCGGCCACTGAAATAGAACAGAGCTGGAGAATATCCACCTAATTAAACACCTGCTGTGCTTTTCTACCTGCTCTTCGTTGGAAAAGACCTCAGGAAGTTCATTTAATTAGAGCTTTATAAGAGTGTCTTCCAAATGACACTGGAACTGCCTATTAGAGTAAATCAACATAAACAAGAAATCACTGAAAAAGAGGCACTTAAGTGTTGTTTGTAAACAGTAGTTGATGTTCTGGGACCTGATTACATGGATGAGAAGTTGCTCCAAGAGAAGCAACTCATTTTAATCTTGCATTTTTAATGGTGAGGAATAGTTCTCCAGATCTTCCTGAAGGACAGTGTTGTTGTCTCTCATGTTCAGTCCAGTCTCTGTACCTGAGCAGTTCTCCAGATCTTCTTGAAGGACAGTGTTGTTAACTTAAGACATGAAGCATTAAGAAACAGGTGCAGATGGTTCCAGATGATCAGGTGATTTGTTTACTGCTGATGCTGAATGCTGATTGGATGAAACCCCTTTATCTAGAACCTCCCATCTTTAGGCACTTTGCAGCCTGGAGGACCAAAGCATTTGTTCCCGTTTCTTTCATTTAATCCTCAATATGATCAAGATAAGTCAGCAAGTAAGTATTATTTTATAATTTTATATACTTACTTTTTCACACGGGTGGCGAGTTTCTGCCTTTTAATAAATCACAAGGTCGGCCTTTTTTATTATTCTGCATTTTTTGGCGACAATGCAGGAATGTAGTGTTAGAAAGTAGAAGAATTGAGAAAAAGGGCTAAAACTTAAAAATTCCTTTAAAACTGTCAATCGTGGGGCTTCGTAATCACCCTGAGGCTCCTGGATTTAACAAATCTAACAGCGCGTGAAGCCCACAGGTCCTGATCTCACACAGGATTCGGTAACAGCCCATAAACAGTCACTTACAAATTTCTGTACTTGACATAAAACTCCTCCAGCTCTTCGGGTGGTTCCCCGGGGGACGTCTGCTTCAACCGCAGAGACGACAGAGGGAAAAAGAGGGCGGGAAGAAGCCATTAAACCTCTCGGATGAAAGAGAGCTGATCACAAAGTGAAAGAGTGAGAAGAGAGAGAGAAGCAAACCTCATTCTTGACGGTTCGCACAGAGAGAATCTTCTCGATGATGTTGGCATCGTCTTCAGGAGGTTCCTGGGAAGAGAAAAGAGAGTGTGTGTGTGTGTGTGTGTGTGTGATGCATGAGGGTGTGTCGCTGCTTGTGCAAACTGCTTTCCATAAACTCACTGGCCAATTTATTGGAAACACCCATCATTGAGATGTTTCGTACACAGTGGACCTGCAGCCTTCCTCCAGTCCATGGCCATGTAAGGGTGTGTGGCTTGAATAAAAGTGCATTTGGGACAGAAAGACACCATGTCCACTTATTGTCCTCTGAAAACACACCTCCGGGCACGGGACAAAATCACACATCACGATGGAACATAATCCCAAAAAAAATCTTTTTTTTTATGCATTTTTAAATTTTTTCTGCAAAAAAAAAAACGTCAGCGACAGACACAAACGCCGACATCCAGGGTGCGTCCCCCGTCCTTCGCCCTGTGTGAGCTGGGATGGACTCCAGCACCCCCCCGCGACCCCGCTTGGGACAAGCGGCAGAAAATGACTGTCTGACTGTTTTAATGTCGTTCATTTTGTTTGCAATTTTCAATTACTGGTTAATTCAGCCTTTTATTTTATTTGATTAATTTAATTTTAATGTAATTTTTTTAATTAACTTTTCGTTTGAATTTAATGTGTTTTTTAAATTATTTATTAATTAATTATTACATTTTAAATGTGTAAAGACAACTTTATTTTTTTTTATATAGTCATTTATTTGAAATTTATTTTTATTTTAGATTTTGCTTTTCTATATATCGCTCTTTATGTGCTGTTGTCCCTCTGCCTGCCCACCGGTACATCACGGACTGTCAGGATTCTCAGCAGGTGTTTCTTATAAAAAGACCAATGATTGAAGGCTGATCTCCTTAAATAACTGGCAGCTGAAGTGTGTGTGTGTGTGTGTGTGTGTGTGTGTGTGTGTGTGTGTACCTCGGCCTGCCAGGCGAGGGTGGAGGAGGAAATGGCAGGAATCCGTCCCGTCCCCAGCACTGCGATGGTCTCGCCATCATCATCAACCACCTTGAAATCAAGATCTTCATTATACTTCCTGCGCTTCACCTGCCGACCCGAGCGCCTCTTCTGCAGAGAGAGAGAGAGAGAGAGAGAGAGAGAGAGAGAGAGAGAGAGAGAGAAAAAGATGTGGTGTTAGAATTGGTGATAGAAAGACAAGTGGAGCGAGAGAAAAAGCAACAAGCGAGACAATGAAAGTGAGTTTGAGTTAAGAAACAGAGAGAGGGAGAGAGAGGAAGAGAGGAAGGGGGAGACGGAAAATGGTGAAAGGCAGAGAGAAAAAAGAGCAAAGAGTGAGAGAAAGAGAGATGAGTGAAATGTGACAGAAAGACAAACAGGCAGAGAGTGAAAAATTGTGTGAGAGAGAGAGAGAGAGAGAGAGAGAGAGAGAGAGAGAGAGAGAGAAGTGAACGGACGAAGAAAGAAACAAAGAGAAAGGAGAAAGGGGGAAGAGAGGGAAAGAGAAAGAGAGGGAGGAGAGTGACCAAAAAGAGCAATGTAGAGTGAGTGGTGAGAACAAAAGAGGGGAAAAAAAAGAAGAGAGGAAGTGACAGATTCAAAGAAAAGGATGGATAGAGGGAGAGAGAGAGAGGAAGAGTGTGAAAATGTGCGTTTTTCTTAAAGGTGAAAATCTCTGTTTACTCTCAGACCTTCAGCATCGGCCCAAACCAACAAGAGGAGCGAGAGAAGATCAGAGAGAAAACAGAGAGAAACTGCAGACAGCAGACAGACGAGCAGACAGACAGTCAGAGGGGATCGAGACGCAGACGGCTGCAGGAAAGAAGAGCATCAGACGAGACGGACTGGCGGCCCGTTGTCGTGGACAGACAGCAGGTCGGAGTGAGGGATGAGAGAGGGCTCACAGTGCTGTCCATGGGGTCGGTGCTCTCCTCTCCGGTGGCCAGTGTGCAGAGCGAGGCCGTGTCATCGCTCTCCGCCGCCTCCTGCAGGACCTCGTTTTTCCGCTTCCCTTTTTTCCTCTTCTCCGGAGGGACGGCCCCCTGCTCTCTGCACAACACACACAAACACACAACATCTAACTCGTCTCTCCACCTTAAAGCAGGTTCCTTCCACCTTAAACCAGGTTCCTTCCATCTTAAACCAGGTTCCTTCCACCTTAAACCAGGTTCCTTCCATCTTAAACCAGGTTCCTTCCACCTTAAACCAGGTTCCTTCCACCTTAAAGCAGGTTCCTTCCACCTTAAATCAGGTTCCTTCCATCTTAAATCAGCTGGACAGCACTACATTAGCTTCTAATCCCTAACTGAAGGTTTACACTAAAACACACACACACACACACACACACACACACACCCTTTTTAAAGGGAAATCCTATTGACTTGGTCAACACTGGATCACAGTCTGATGATTTAAGTAAAATTGAATGAAAGCGGTGATCTAGTGGTGAGGGAGCTGCTCCTGCATCGGAAGATTGTGGGTTAGATTCCCTCACCAGTAGGTTGCCCTGACGGGGACAGTACCTTGCTCAAGGGAACCTCGGGGCAACCTACTGGTGGGGGAATCGAACCCACAGTCTTCCGATTCGGGGCCCTAACGCTGCTCTGGTCCACAGATCTGTGATACTATCAGGGCAACCTCCAATTAATAAATATAATAAACAAGGTTCTTTAGTTCTTTAGGGGACAAACAAGACGTTCTCCACAGCTTCATGCAAAGAACCATTTCTGGCAGCCATATGTTTAAGACACCCATTTTGGTAGAACAAAAAATCTCCTGCTCCTCTCCAACAGCAGCAAGTCTTAAATAATCTAGATCTTGTAGCAAAGGTGCTGAGCTTCACAGAGCTCTGGGTGGTTTTTTTTTTTTTTGCTTTCTCTTCACTGTTTTTTTTTTTTTTAGAGGGGGGTTCACCCCGTTATTCCTCCTGTTGTGTAAAGTTGCTGTTATAAAGTTCAACATCTGCAAACTGTCTCTGTTATTCATATCAGACAAATCATTAAGCCAAATGATATAGTATAAATTGACGAAAGTTTTGGGACAGCTGGCTTTTACACCTCCAGGGACGTATGACCATTTTAAATCAACAGCCGTCAGTATGGAGCTGGTCCACCTTTTGCAGCTTCAACAGTTTCCACTCTTCAAGGAAGGCTTTTCTACAAGATTATGGAGTCTCCCATCCCTGAAAAGCAACTCCATCCCATGATTCCTCCTCCAACAAATTTTAGTCGGCACAGTGCAGTCAGGCAGGGAACGTTCTCCCAGCATCCACCAAACCCAGACTGCCAGGTTCCACAAGAGTCCAACAATGGTGCTTTTGACCCCTCCATCCAACACTTGGTGAAGTGAGGAAGTGAGCTACCTGGACTAGAAACACATTTAGTGAAGCTCCTGGTGAAGTTTTTGAGCTGAGTTTAATATCAGAGTATTGAGTTGACAAAGCTTTGGCGACTTTGATGCCCTTACACCACTTACAGCTGACCGTGGAAGGTCTAGCAGGGAAGAAACTTCACAAACTGACTGCAAAAGGGACAACCGAGGACAAAACCAGTCTTGAATTAACTGAGCTCTTCAGAAAAAACCCATTTTTTTGAAGGAAGACCAATCAAAAGCGACCAGATCCCTCATGAACCAGCTGAGAACCTCAGTTTAACCAGCCGGCAGCCTGGAACATTCCTTCCATTGATGGAGAGAAA
The DNA here is from genome assembly GCA_017165825.1 of Hepsetus odoe. Lineage (NCBI taxonomy): Eukaryota > Metazoa > Chordata > Actinopteri > Characiformes > Hepsetidae > Hepsetus > Hepsetus odoe. Next base: position 31,693,167 of record CM029366.1, read on the forward strand.
ATGTTCAAGCCCAACATTCTGCTCTGCTGTGATGCTCTTCGTATCATCAGCAGACCTTGATAGACCTTGTTGAAAGTATTGGCCATTTAAATCATAGTTACTTCGTTTCCATGGTTCTGCTACAGAACGTTCTTTGAAGGATGGCTTAGAAGAACCGTTTTAGATTCCTAATGGTTTTAAAATGAGATGTTTGAGACTTAAAACTTTAAAATGGTTCTTCAGTCGTCTGTAGTTGGAGTTCAGTAAAAGGTTTCAAGCTGACAGTAGCAGCTCTGTTTTTTGGAGCTCTGCTTAGTCTTGATTGTGGCAGAAGCTCATGTAGATGATCTATGGTGCTTTAGCTGGTCTGGAGGTCCGGTGGGAGGAAGAGTCTGATGATGCTTGACCTGATCTAGAAGACAGTGGACTCAGATGGTGGACTATCTGGTCTGAAGTTCAGGAAACCCTCGTGGTGATGGATGAACCTGATTGGGCCGCCTTTTCCTTCAGCAAAAACAAAACCTGCCCCCTACGATTGGATCGTTCCTACTGTGTTTTTGCTCTGATTGGCTGTTAATAATGGACTGATCTGATTGGATATACATATAAGATGATCAGATTTTTGTTTAATGTAGAATTTTCCAGTAAAATTTAGATTATTTTCAATACAAGCAGCAAACACATCATCAGAATAGTGTATAAATGAGCCTAATATGTCTTTTCTGCTCAACTTCACAGCTTTCAGCTCATTAGTCCGACTCTAGAAAGCTGTTAATAAAGATGAATTAATGGATGAAGACTGAGGAACCGAGCTGTAGAAGATGGGAAAGCTGTACAAGATCAAGTTACAATGATAGTATTATCAGGAATACACACTCTCAAAAGTGAAAATGCAATCTAGACAAACAAATTAATGAAAAATAAAAGGTTACAGTACATTGATTGTTAATAAAACAAGCCTAATCAATCACAAATATGATCAAATGTTCAGGATGTAAACTATAAAATGCTGATTGAAGCTGCTGTGGTAGAAAACTTTTGATAAAGGACGAGTGAACTCATCATTATGGCAGTTTTTTGGTACTTTTTTACTTTTTTTTTTTTTTTTATTAAGGTGATCATTCTTTTATTCTGATTTATGTTTATTTACAGGTTGATTTTTGTGTGTTTCAAAGCCATTCTTTTTTTTAAATGGTTAAATGAAGAAAAAACTGGGTTAAATTCAAAATAGTTTTTAAATAACAAAATAAAGTTAAGAATAAAGAGATCAAATTCCAAATAAAGTGCCCAAATTCAGGAAAAGGTGGTTAATTAAAGTCTTTAAGGAAAAAGTGGTTAAATGGAGAAAATAAAGATAAAATTCAAAATACAGTTCTTAAGTTTAAAAAAGTCTAAATTCTAAATAAAGTTGCTCAATTAAGTGAACAGGTTTAATTAAAAATAGTGCTTAAATAAAAAAGAGGTTACATTCTAAACAAAGAAAAATGTGGTTAATTAAATATAATAAAAGTCTTTCTTTTAGAAAAAGGTGGTTAAATTCAATATAAAGTCTTTAAGAAAAAATTGATGACATTTCAATTAATTGGTTTAATTAATGAATTAAGTCCCTTCATAATTAATTCAAAATAGACATTTAATGATAAATAATTATCGATGTTGACGGAATGAAATCATTTATCAGGATGAATATTTGAGCTTCAGCCCATCCTTTCTCAGGAATGGAGTTTTAAATTCTACAATATTAACTCACTTTGGTTTCCTCCCTCGTTGTCTTGGTTGGGAGGCGACACACTTGGCCTCCGTTTTGGACTTGACCTCCTGATCTTTCTTGGCCTTTTTCGCCTCTTTTAACGGCTTCCCTTCTTTCTTCTTGGGTTCCTTCTCATCCTTGGGCGCCCTGGGCTTCTTCTGAAGCAGATTCTTCCCTTCTTTCTGCTCCTTCTTTTTCTTTGGTCTAGTGTTGCTCTCTCTGTCCACCTGCTGCCAGTCTCTGGGGTCTTTCTTGTCTTTTTTCTTTCGTTTTTTTCTCACTCTGGCCCCGCCCCCTCCATCGTCCTCCTCGCTGTTGACTGGTGAGGATGAGGGGTGGGGACTCGGGCTACTGGCGCGAGCCATGCAGTGATTGGTTGGCCCGTCGATGATGCGAATCTGCTCCTTGCCGAAATGGCCGATGGGAAATGTAGTTTGTGCGTTTTGGTCGGAGGCAGTAGTTGCTGCGGCGGCTTGCGTGTGCTTTAAAATGTGGGTGGCAGACATCTGTAAACAACAAACAAACAAACAAACGTTTAGTGATGTTTAGAGCCAGAAGAATCAAAGGCATGTCGTTTCCAGTCCCGTATCAGAAAATCCAAACTGGAAAAATCAATCAGCCAATAGATGCTTCACTCTGGCCACACTCAGTGTTTCCCCCTCCATTAAACAGGACAACGTCAAATCCCACCTGGCTGGACACGGAGACACGGAGACATTTATATTCAGACTAGGGTGCTGGTGGTCTAGTGGTGGTACTTGTCTATGGATCTATGGATCAAGAGGTCCCCGGTTCGAATCCCACCTCTAGCACTACCAGCACTGGGTCCCTGAGCAAGACCCGGAACCCTGAGTGTCTCCAGGGGGGGACTGTCCCTGTAATCAGGACACGGAAGTCACTCTGGATACTCTGGATAAGAGCGTCTGGTAAATGTAAATTGTAATTTATGTTGTAGCGTGATTTATATTGTAGTTGATGTAGTTAATGATTTATGTGGTAGTTGATGTTGTAGTGTAGTTGATGTTGTAGTGTAGTTGATGTTGTAGTTGATGTTGTAGTTAATGATTTATGTGGTAGTTGATGTAGTGTAGTTGATGTTGTAGTTGATGATTTATGTGGTAGTTGATGTAGTGTAGTTGATGTTGTAGTTGATGTTGTAGTTAATGATTTATGTGATAGTTGATGTAGTGTAGTTGATGTTGTAGTTGATGTTGTAGTTAATGATTTATGTGGTAGTTGACGTTGTAGTGTAGTTGATGTTGTAGTTGATGTAGTTAATGATTTATGTGGTAGTTGATGTAGTGTAGTTGATGTAGTTGATGTTGTAGTTAATGATTTATGTGGTAGTTGATGTAGTGTAGTTGATGTTGTAGTTGATGTTGTAGTTAATGATTTATGTGGTAGTTGATGTAGTGTAGTTGATGTTGTAGTTAATGATTTATGTGGTAGTTGATGTTGTAGTTGATGTTGTAGTTAATGATTTATGTGGTAGTTGATGTTGTAGCGTGATTTATATTGTAGTTGATGTAGCTTAGCAATGTCGTAGTTAATGTAGTGATTGTAGTTAATGATTAATGTAGTTATTAATTAATCATTAATGTAGTTAATGATTGTTTGATGTTGTTCGTTGTTTTATCTAGTACTTTCATGAAGTAATGTGTTGTTTTTTTCTGTACTGTGTTTTATTTTGTACCTTTTAACATCTTTCTTGTTTTATGTTCAGTTATACTTTGTTTGATCTTATGCTTCATTTTTTATTTGTACTGTTTTATGTTGTCACTTGCTTCGTCTTACACAATATTTTATCTTGAACTATATTTTATGTTGTACTTTGATAATGTCATTTGTTTTTTCAGGTTTGATCTTTTTTACATCGTTCTTTTTCTTTGTTGTGAGTTGTATGCTTGTTTAAACTTGTAATGTTTTATGATTTACATTGTTTTATTTACTTGCTTTAATGTTGTGCTGTTAATCTTGTACAATGTTTTTGTGTTACATTGTTTCATTGTCATTTATTTTAAACTGTACTTTCCGTTATGTTGTTTTATTTTGCACACTGTTTTTTGTATTTACTTTAAGTTGTTCTATATTTTATCTTTATTTAACTGTACTTCATTTCAGGTTGCCATTTGCTGCACTGTGGTCCTTATTGTCTCCTCTTTGTACGTGTACGTTGTTTCTGAAGACAAGAAAGTAACCTTGAACGCTGCAGCTAAAAACGAGACCCCTCCCTCGACTAGGACTTAAACCCGACCCATGACTCATGGTCTGATGTCTGCAATATCAGTGCGTTTTTTAATCCATTTTATCGGCAGATCCAAACAGAGAGCCAAATGACTCGGACGCTGCACCTCTTATTTTTTCGGTGCAGGTTCCTGTGGCCCTCCGATGACCTACTTCTACACCATTTGCTTGATGGCCACGAAAACATCAGCTTCCTTTGTAGGAAAGGACGCTCTGTACTGTGGAGAGACGAGGAACTTTACGTTTCTGAGCCACATTTAGCCGAGGGTCTCGCTCATTCATCACCGGGGCTTTATTTTTATCCACGTCTTGTGCTGCAGCACACATGTGGAGGCCCTCACACACACACACACACACACACACACACCCCACACTGAGCCTGCATCTGCAGGCAGGTATGGGGATAATGTCAATGAATCACACGCTTTCCAAAGCGGGGCTGGAATCAGGGCCGTCGTCACGGCAACAGGACTGGGACCAAGCTGCAGGAAGCGGCAACGTAAACACGCCGTCTCCGCGGTAACCCTTTCGTCGCCGACTAGGCTAGGCGATCTTCTCTTCCTGATCAAAGGAAAAGCCGCGACCGCGGAGGGCCTGAGGGGACGTCCAGACTTGGAGGACTTCATTCGTAACCAGGATGACGTTCATGAAGAGGGACAAAATTAAAAATGTCAAATAAAGATCTGTCCCAATTCGTGGAGCCAAACTGGACCCCCCCTCTCATTCATGACCTCACCTTATCTCTCAGACGGGCTCCCATGTGCTCAGGGGACGCAGGACATCGCAGGGACCGTCCAGAGCATTATGTCTTGCAGGCACACACACACACACACACACAAGCATGTGCAAACACAGCTCATTATCTCTCTGACATGCTGCAGTATGCATGCTTGCCAGGCAAATCTGCCAACCCAAACACACACACACCCACACACACACACACACACACACACACACACACACACACACACACACACACCAATCAAATTCCCTATGAATCAATACCAGCTCCAAACCCCCAAACCCGACAGCTGCAGTTTGGTCGATGCCAAGCCCCAGATCTCCCAGAAAAAATGCTCCACACCTTTTCTACCCACTAAAACGAGGATCGCATCATCATGTACTGGTTCTTGAGTCTCTCCAGCTGGAAAAACATCCTACAAACAAGTGGAGGCGCCTTTCCTTAAGCTGTGGACCAAACAGAAACAACCTGCCTCGCAAGAAAAACCTTCATCTATAACTGAATTATTGTCATTTTAGTACAAATGGCATCGTCTTAACGAGACGTACCGGTGAATTAACATCACCGTGTGGGATCGCCATGTTTAATGGGACATATTGTTTGAGAGAACACGGCCGAGAAGGAGCACGAATGACTCCTTCGTCCGAAGTGTCGAACGCCGAGGTGAGTCAGGTGAAACAGGTGTAACGATGTGAAAGTGAAAGTGACTATTCACGTCACTGTGAAACGCAGCACAGCACAACACAACGAGATTCAACCTCTACATTTCACCCCCACACACATGCAGCAGTGGGCAGCTGATGAAAGCGCCCAGGGAGCAGTGACGGGGACGGTACCTTGCTCAAGGGCAACTTGCTGGTGACGGAATCGAACCCACAATCTTCCGATCCCGGGGCAAGTGTGCACTGTATTATTTTAGTATATATTATATATATTTATAGATCTACTATATCTATTTTTCTTTTTAGACGTTGATTTTTATTCGTATTCTATTAGTTTAATTCTATTTTATTCTAAGCGCCACCTTCCCCGACCTGGTCTTTGCCTTGAGAGTGACTCGGGTGTACTTGTACCACTGTGTGTGACAAATAAAGATCATTCAAAATTGCGGCCCCTTGCAGTCTGAAATGCGACATCAGTTTAAAAACAATTCTTTGTTATTTTTCCAAGAAGACGAAACTGAACTTCGGGTCTGATTCTGGGACGGTTACTAAATGATCAGTGTGAAATTTCATCCAATCGATTCCAAATGATGCGCACACACACATTTACAAGTCAGAGTGAAGTGAAAGTGAAAGCGACAACTTGTCATTGTCAAATACATTACAACAAACAGCGAGACGCAATGAAGTGACACCTCGGCATTTCACCCACACACATGCAGCAGGGGGCAGCTATTGAAAATGCCCAGGGAGCAGTGATGGGGGCGGTACCTTACTCAAGGGTACCTCAGGGCAACCTGCTGGTCTGGGATTGAAGCTCACGACTTTCAGATCCTGGGGCAAAAATAAGCCCAAAATTAACGAACAAATGAAATGCAATGGCCGCCCCTGCAGAGTCCTGAAGACTAAATGTAACTAATAATATAAATAAACGCATGTTTTTACGGCTTGTGTTTATTTTCCTGCTTTACGTGGTGAGTGTGTGAGTGTGTGAGTGTGTGATGCTTGTTATGGTCGGTTTTTATGGAATTTATGGAACATGTCCACTGCAGGTACAAACACACCTAGAGGATAACTTAGCGTCTCCAGTCCACTGGGTGTGTCTTTGGACAGTGGGAGGAAACAAGACACACAGGAGGACATGTCCACTCCGCACAGAAAGGACCCAGACTGTCCCGTCTTGCTGTGAGGCGACAGCGCTGCTCACTAAATCTACATGAAATGTCTCGGTTTCTTTGAGTTTTAGCTTCACTAGACTTCCATCCTTCAATTAAAGATCAGATTTCATTCTCAAGCTTGGGTGAGACTGAGCTAATTAACCACAGGCATTTTTATCCTGACCTTTGACCTAGTTTTTTCCAAATGTGCCAAAAAAATTACAAAAGAACTTTGTGAATTCTGCCTCAATTTCAGTGTTAATTAACCACAAAAACATTCTTTTGACATCGTCTTCCCCCCCAGGGTGCCAATAATTGTGGAAATAAGGGAGCAGACTGTGCTTCAATTCAATGCTTCTTGTTGAAATTCATTTTTAGTGCCCAAACAGATCAACCGTAAACCGCACATCCATCGTCAATCCTTGAAAATCCAGGCGGCGGGTATTTCCTGGAAGTTCACGCCACGATCAGCCGATCTCTGCTGTGAAGGAGAGAAGAGCCATGAATCTGGACCTGGCATCCCGGATGTGTAGCTCAGGAGGAACAGGTGATGTAAGCTGGCCAGGCAGGGTAACCTAATTCTGACCGCTGCAGAGGCGACAGAAGAGACGCGCCGCCTTAAAAAATGGGCCTTTCCTGTAGAACCGGGCGCTTTGGATGCTGATCTTTCTGTCAGCAGCGCTAAAGTCCCAGAATCCTCAGGGTTTCTGGCAGCAGGAGAACCTCACTGTTGGCTTTCTGTTGTAGATACTTTGATATCTGTTCTGGTTCAGAGAACTGAATCAGGAACCGGCCTTGCTCTGACATAGTACGTCCAAAAGTTTGCAGAAACCAAGTTTATTCAAGTTGTAGGTTCAAATCCTCCAGCACTATCACCACAGCGTTCCTGAGCAAACCCTACTTCTCCATCAACACCCTCAGAGCAAACATTGCATCTGTGGAGCTCTTTCTCAGCATTAAACCATCCTGCTGTTCACTTATTATCACCTCTTTTCTTAACCTGCATCCACGACTCTCCCAGAACTTCATGCTGTGGCTGATCAACTTTATCCCTCTATAGTTCCTACAGCTCTGTGCATCACCCTTATTCCTGAAGATCGGTACCAGTGCACTTCATCTCCACTCCTCAGGCATCTTCTCACTTTCTAAGATTGTGTCAGAAACTCCACCGTCATCTCCCCTAAACATCTCCATGCTTCCACCGGTATGTCATCCGGTCCAACAGCCTTTCCATTCTTCATCCTCTTCATCGCTGCCCTTACTTCCATCTTGTTTATTTGCTGCACTTCCTGGTTCACTCTCCTCGCATCATCCAATCTTCTCTCTCTCTCATTTTCTTCATTCATCAGCTCCTCAAAGTTCTCCTTCCATCTGCTCAACACGCTCTGTTCACCTCTGAGTACGTTTCCATTTCTGTCTTTAATCTTTAATGTCTTCTCGGTCTAACCCTACCCGATCTGTCTCTCTGTCTAGCCAATCAGTGAAGGTCCTTTTCTCCCTCTTTACTTTCCAACCTCTCATACAATTCACCAAACACCTGATCTTCAGCCTTCACCACTGCTTTCTTCACCCTGCGGATCATCTCCTTGTACTCCTGTCTACTTTCTTCATCTTTCTGACTGTCCCATGTCTTCTTTGCCTCCCTCTTCTTCTGTATGCACTCCTGGACTTCTTGGTTCCACCACCAGGTTTCCTTATCCTCTTTCTTCCTTCCAGATGTCACACCAAGCAAATTTCTATCTGTCTGCCTCATCACTTCTGCAGTAGATTCCCAACAATCCGGTAGTTCTTCAACACCTCCCAGTACCCGTGTTAACTCCTGCCTGAATTCCACCTTGCAGTCCTCCTTCTTCAGCTTCCACCACTTGACTCTCTTCTTGTCCTCCAACGTCATCCTACAGCAGGTTACCCAAACTCCACCCCACCTTCCCCTGCAAGCTGGCCACGCCCTCTCTGCAGTTCAAGCAGGATTTTCACAACGCTTTCTACTGTTAGACGGAGCATTTACTACTTTATGTGGGTTCGTGGGAGACTCATGGTCACTATTATTGTCTAATTAAATAATGATGTCAAGTTTTACTTCAAAATCTACAAATGTGTGGCATTTCCTGGTTGAGTTCACAAGGATTTGTATCCAGATGTGATTGATTGCAGCTTGAGCGGAGGGAAAAGTCCAGATTGAGAATAAAAACATCAGAAAAAGACGAACAAAAGGCCTTTTTGGAACCTTGTGCCTTAATGCATTTACCTGCTTCAAAGAATAAAATTAACTCCAAAAAGGAGCAAAATAGGTCCCCTTTTAGAGGATGTCCATCAACCTTTGCTGAAATAACAGCATCTCCATGTAAGGTACATCACTGTGAGGATTTGATTGCATCAAGATGCTGGAAAGTGGTGCATTTATTTGGTTCTTCAGGCACATCAACAGCACAGGGAATATCACAGGCTGGTGCAAAAGTTCACACGGTTGTGTCTGTAGACCAGAGACTGGTTTGGATTTGGACTGGATTGACCACTGGGATTGCTTTTTACCGAAAACGATCATAAAGCCACCTGGACTTAACGAGGACGGCCTCGACACCCAAAACGTGCACTCTTCACCACAAGCTTCCATAGAAAATGAACAACTTCCCGTTGAGTTGGTGCTCTCACTGCTCCCAGCGTGAACATGCCACAAGAAAAAAACGTGGTTGTGATGCCTATTGAGGATCCAATCAATATATGTGTCCATCTGATCTCCAGACTTGGAACACGTGTCATTCTAATGGCTTTCAGAACGTCTCTTAGCCGAGTGCCTCCATCTAGATACAGCGTCCTCGGCCATCACTGAAGGAAGTTCCACCAGGATGGATTTCTGACCCCAAACACAACTAGCCCCTTTTCTAAAGGTGGATAATCCACGCTGCACCAGCAGCTGCTCCAACGGCGAACTGCTTTGTAAGCCGAGGGGAATATATAACCAGTTGCACGTGTAATATCTCCTCCTACGCTTTCCGCAGCCAGAAGACATGAATGAGGAGAGGAGGAGTGTGAATTTCAGAAATTGTGCGTTTAGTGGCAGTTTGGTGAACAACAGGTGAACAGACTGTTATCTGATGCCCTGAACTGGCGCAAAAAGCTCATAACATCAGGCCCGTGGTTTATGTGTACCATGTCTGAGTGCAGGATGCAGGAAGAACACCAAGCTGCTCTGAGAGAACATCGCGTACAACATTAATGGCCTTTTTATAAATGTTCTCAGATCAGTAGTGAAATGAAATGACATTTCTGTGAGGAGTGAATTCCTCCTCTGCACCCATCCAAACATACATATACACACACACCGGGAGCAGTGATGGGGACGGTACCTTGCTCAAGGCTGCCTCTAAGTATCGGTCCAGGACTCAAACCCGCAACCTTCGGACAATGAGGGCAAGTACTAAACCACTAGGCCACACTGTATTGAAACACACTGTGCCGCAGGAGGCAGCCATATCCAGCAGCCAGGGAGCAGTGATGGGCATGGTACCTTTCTCAAGGGTACCTCACGGTAACCTACTCATCCAGGATTCGAATCTTCACCTTCGAATCCAAGGGCATATTATCATTATATGAGTGTTTATGTGATTATCCTTTTCATAATGGAAATAGTCTAAGAAACCGTCCTTCAGGAAGCCTGGAGAACTTCCTACACAAGACACTGATGTTACAAGAAGAACTATAGTAGCAAAACATGAAGATCTGAGGGGTGGTTTAAGGATTTTAATTACACGAAACCAGATCTGAGTTACAAACGTCCCCAACATTTAGAAAAAGATATCATGATAAACCTCTCACTCACTCATTTTCTAAGCCGCTTGTCCTGACTAGGGTGCTGGAGCCCACGGAGCAAAAGACAGGGACACACTCTGGACAGATCACCAGTCCATCGCGGGGCATAATGATAAACCATCAACAGATAATCATCTAATAAAGAACCCTTATCCAAAAATAGTGGACCTACTTATTTAGGAGACATGTTTTAAAGGAACGTTGCCATTTTTTGGGTGTGTCTCGATTAGAGAATCCACCATTCCCAGTCCAGTCCATGTTTTTACAGAAAACACAGTCAGAGCAGCTGGGTTAGATATTCTACACGAACCGTTAAAGGGACCTTTGGCTATTTTTAGTGTCAGAAGGTGCTGCGACATCCATCTATTATTTGCGCCGCTCGTCCAGCCAGGTTCACTGGAGAGACCAGCAAAGAAACACCCTGGAGACGTCAGCGGTCCATTTCTGGGCAGCCACACTGAGGGGGCATCTCCAGTCCACCTGCATGTCCTCAGACCGGGGTCCTGTCCAGGGAGTTTCTCTGCCTCTGTCCCCTCTGATGGCTGTATTGACATATTTCATGTAAACAAGATGTGAGGAGTCCCACATAAACACACACATGTAGGACGATGGGACGATGGGACGATGGGACGATGGGACGTTGAGCCCTTCATTAATTACATTAATTACATATTTATTGAATGTGGAGCAGCTGAAATAGCTGTAGACACGGCGGGACAGTAGTCAGGAGAAAGGGTTCGATTCCCAGCCGGGACAATCTGCACTCTTTCAAGAATGGGTTTCCTCCAAGACTCTCAATAATAATAAAAAAAAAAATAATAATAATAATAATAAAAATAATAATAATTTGTTATATGACATCATTATTATTATCATTCTATTTTTCACCTTAATTTATAGAGCACTTTCTGTAGATGCAGTGAAGTGTTAGATGTGTTTTGCATGTTGCAACAAATATTTTTAAAAACCTATTTTTTAATGTTATAAATTTTAATATTTAAAAAGAAAGAAAGAAAATGTGCATGAAATGTTCAAAGTTATAAAGTGTAGCAAATAATAATGTATCTCCAGAAAAATAAAAATATTTCTACCTGCTTTTTAAAATATATAAAAAACATGCTAACCGTATATTACGGTGACATGTATGGGAAGTGTGTTCCAAAGTTTTGGCACCTCCAAAAATGTTATTTTTCATTTTTCAGTAAAACAGCGTCTGCTGATCCTAAGGGCCGATTAGGAGTGAAGTCTCTCAGCTGCTCTACATGAAGATGCTGATCCACTAAAAGCTTTAAAAACCGACTTTAAAATCTGTTCTAACGAGACAGGCAGCCAGTAAATAAAGCTTTTATGTTTTCATTTTTTTTCATAAACTGCCCCTCTTGGTGCGTCTGTGTGTGTCCAGTGATGGACTGGCAACCTGTCCAGGCCTTCCTCCATCTTTGGCTTTCTGGGACAGGGACAGGGACAGGGACAGGGACAGGCTCCCTGGTTAGGACAAGTGAGTGTGATAATGGATGGATGTTGGAAAAGTGTCTAATTGATTCACTAAAGAGTTTTTAATTAAATTCAGCAGTACAGCACAATCCATTCACAGCCCGACTCTTCTTCACTGGTCATATCATTTAATCTCACATTTAATCACAGCGTTTTCACGCCGCCGTAACAAAACAGCCTCGCATAAACGCCTTTTGAGACATCAATCAGCAAAGGAGGTGAAGGACTTCAGCGGCGGAGAAGATGCTCGGCTGTGCTTTCATGAACGACAGGCGGCCTAACCCTGCTGAAACGATACACAACAAACAGCGAGGCGTGATGCTGAGCGTAGAACTTAACAACCACGAGGTCTTCCCGTCCATCAAAACCAATCGGGGACGCAGCTGAGCCCAGTCTTCGAGTCTTTAACGAAAAGGCTTCACTGATCCCGTTCACCAGCCGCTCACTTTAAAGATCCTTTGAAGTTCTCACTAATTGAAGAATGAAATCCATAACGGGGGCTCTTTATTTACCGTTTGATTCATTAGTAGGCAACGAGTCGTCCAAAAAGCTCCTTTGCAGAAGCTCTAGGCCGATAAAACGTTCACTTTGGTTTTATTTTTCCCAAAAGGTTCCTCAAGCGAGATCTTCAGCAACACAAGGCGAACAGATGAAGCTGTGGTGCAACAGACCTGTCGACGAATAGGATGCCCTCCTGCGCAAAACATGGCTGAGAAGATTTGGGGGTTCAATCGTTTGAGGTTCGCCAGGTCGTGGGTTCAAATCCCAGGTAAGTAGGTTGCCTTGAGGTACCCCTGAGCAAGGTACCATACCCATCACTGCTCCCCGGGTGCTGGATATGGCTGCACCGTGTGGGGGGTTTAAATGCGGAAGATCGTTGTGTTTCAGCGTGCTGCGTTTCACCAGACGGAACCAGACGTATGAATATTGTCATTTTATCTCCAAACCCCCCAGTCGGGTTTCCCAATCTCTCACTCATTTTCTGAGCCGCTTGTCCTGGTCAGGGTTGCGGGAAGTGCCGGAGTCCATCCTAGAACTCAGGGGGCAGAAACACAGACAAAGTAGGACAAAGTATCTCCAGTCCAGAAGGAGGAAACCAGAGCTCCCGGAGGAATCACCCAGACATGGGGAGAACATTTCCACTCCACACAGGAAGGAACCGGACCATCCCATCTGGGAATCAAACCCAGGATCTTCTCCCTGTGAGGCAACAGCCCTGCCCACAGTGCCGCCCCTTCTTTAGAAACCCTCTCAGATGTTCTGCATGAAACACCAGGAATTCTGATAAAACCACCTTAAACAACAGTCAGCCCAATCGAACCTTCTTCACGAAGCCCAACCGTCATTAAATCCCACCACCAGCTCTGGTGAGAAGTTTAGGAACGGAGTGATGTTTCGTGCCGATAATTATTGCACCTGAAGGTCTTTCAGGTCTCCTTGATTCTGGAGTGCCAGCAAAACCCATTTGCTCACATCAGCTCTGGAGTGTGATATTGACCCTGTAAGCGTCTGCATGCATAAGTTAGTTTCAGTCTAGAGCTTTAAATATAACATTAGTCAAGGGTAGAACCGTTCCACATGATTCAGCCAACCACCCTGCACCAACCCGGCCAGGTTCACAGGAGAAAACCATTAACAGATGATTTAACACCAGCGTTTTATTTCCCTTTTTGAACACTAATCTATGAGAACGGCGAGGAAACCGTTTGTTTTGACATTTGGGTTTGAGATCAAAAGATGAATATGCGCTGAGAGATCAGATTTTCATCTTTTATTTCCTGTTTTTAAATCTAGAAAAGCTCTGAACTGCTGTTCCTTTGCTTTTGGTGGTTTCTGTATCTGCCGATTAAGCTGAACAGCAGTTTCAGGACAGCGATGTCCAGCGATGAAGATCACCAGTTTCACGTGGATTTCTGTCAAATTTGAAAACCCAGTGATGGGACTGGTTGGGGAAGAGTGGCAGGAGTGATCCGTGACAGGCGGGTACCAGCAAGAGCGAAAGGGAAGGACAGTAGTGAGACCAGCTATGTTGTTCGGGTTGGAGACGGTGATGAAAAAAGACATTAAGCAGAGCTGGAGTTGCCTCAGAGTTAAAGATGGTGGTGACGAGGATGGACAGGATTAGAAACGAGTATATTAGAGGGACAGATCAGGTTGGACATTTTGGAGACAAAGTTAGGCAAACAAGGTTGTGTTGGTTTGGACGTGTCCAGAGGAGAGACGAGGATTATATCAGGAGGAGGATGTTGAAGATGGAGCTGCCAGGAAAGAGGAGAAGAGGAAGACCAAAGAGGAGGTTTATGGACGTGGTGAGAGAGGACATGCAGGAGTGAAAGAGGAAGATGCAGAGGACCGGGAGAAATGGAGACGGATGATCTGCTGTGGTGAACCCCAACCTGAAGCAATCGAAAGAAGAAGAATTCTGCTTGATGATAAATAATGAAACAATAAAATAATATAAAAAACCACATAAAGACGAACCCTGATTGGATAAGCAGCCAATCAATCGCTGTAATCATTCAACAAACTAAATTCCTAGATGTTCTACAGCCCAGAAACGATCAAATCTCCTGACTATCCATGTCTGAGACTTTTTAAAATTCCGTGAGATGTTGATGTTCCCAGCACCACTGTGAACAATTCTGAACGTTGTATCTTGCAGAACTTTGAAAAGCTTTACAAATCCGCACCAAGATCGACCACACAGTATGGTTTCACAGTATAGACATCTTGTTTGCATAAATCCACCCAGTCAGCCTAACACGGGTAAGCCACGCCCATTTATAAGGAGTGTTTCAGCCCTGGCTGTTCTTGAATGAGGAACCAATCGAAAAGGACCTCCTGCAGACCTGAGCAGAATGTGCACACTGGAAGGACTGAGAATCAAACCTTCTCACAGTGAGGAGAACCTTCTTGCCTTCTCACAGTGAGGAGAACCTTCTCACAGTGCGGAGAACTTTCTCACCTTCTCACAGTGAGAAGAATCTTCTCACCCTCTCACAGTGAGGAGAACCTTCTCACCCTCTCACAGTAAAGAGAACCTTCTCACAGTGAGGAAAACTTTCTCACCTTCTCACAGTGAGGAGAACCTTCTCACTCTCTCATAGTGAAGAGAACCTTCTCACAGTGAGGAGAACTTTCTCACCCTCTCACAGTGAGAACCTTCTCACAGTGAGGAGAACCTTCTCACTCTCTCATAGTGAAGAGAACCTTCTCACAGTGAGGAGAACTTTCTCACCTTCTCACGTTGAGGAGAACCTTCTCACCTTCTCACCATGACCACTGTTCAAAATAAAACCACACGGTTGCACGAGCAAGAATGGGGTAAATACTGCCGCCCTACTGGATGGATTTAAAGCTACATACATCCGTCAGAGGGGGCCGAACATTTAGGGACCAGGATCAGAAGGTCATGGGTTCTAATTCCGGACCAGGTCTTGAGGGAACCCGTGAGTGAGGTACCGTCCCCATCACTGCTCTGTGGGTGTGGAATATGGTCGGGCTAATTGCGGAGGATGCGTCTGGTTGCGGTTGACCGAGTGCTGGACGTGCGATGACCAATAATCGCTTTCACTTCACTTTCTTTTTACATCTGACAGAGAAAAAATGAAAACGGTGAAAGAGAGGAAAAGGAAGAGGGGAGAGAACGAGGAGTGTTCCACTGACCTGCTTGTCCTTCTTTTGTATTTTCATCGTTTCCTAGAACTTCTCATCTGCATCTGCGGAACAGGGATACAGCTCAAATGAATCAGGGTGAAAACACACACACACACACACACACACACACACACACACACACACACACACACACACACACACACTGTACACGACTTTTATAAGGTGTAAAGACAGCAGGTCAGGGTAACATCTCAACTCATCTTCATCTCTCTCTGTCATCTCCATCAGCATCACCTTCATCACATTAACATTTATCAGACTGAACATGTGTAATTAACATGTAATAACTGCTTATTAACGCTATGAAGTTCTTCATGACCTTATAATAACACAGACTCTTTCTAAGCCCCTTCGATTTCATCGATTTTAAACCGAACATGACGGATGAATCTGTTCCAACACAATGTCGTCCTGAAACGGCACACGCTCGCAGTGTGATGTGAGGTTTTGCCACAGCTGCTGAGGGTGTGAGGCGTGGCGGTTTTCGTTTGGGGGCTTCAGTGAAATGCTTTAAAGAAGCTCGTCTAAAGCAGATTTTGTATCGGATCGGTTTCAGCATCAGGTTCGGGGCAGTTTAAGAACTTCCTCTCAGTAGTTTCCCTGATTCTGCAAAATCTTCTCCGAACTAAAAAAAAAGAGCTGACGACTTGAATCATTCGCTGTCCAGTCCAAAACAAATCCGAAGTCACTCTGTTCTCTGGGATATTTTTCATATTAAAGTACAAATGTGGTCCCACAACGTGCCGTCAGGGGACCGTCTGATGTCGACCTGGGACAGAAGACGTCTCGCCTTCTTGACAAACACCAGACAAGGAACTGTTCCAGGCTTCTGACGCTCCGTAATTTCCTCATTAAGGTGTAAACAGTCCTACAGAGTGGAATTATCCAGGGGTTCACTGTGGATCTTCTCCTAACTCTGGGAGAACAGCGTCTCGGGCCGCGTCCAGGCGGCCGGTTCCGTTCACCACCGCTGGACTCCGTTCTGACTCGGATGTTTTTGCTAATCGCATCGTTTCAGTGATTCCGCGTGAATGTTATTCTTGTTCTCTGTGGAAAACAGGAAACCCGGTCCTGAATGTTCACGTCTTTAACGTTTAATTCAAGAGAAAATGGGAAAACTTGAGGAGCTGCTCTTTAAGTGCTCGGAGAAGACAAGGGCAAGTTTGTCTTTCGTTCAGAACTGATTTGTTGCTTTTCTTTTCATCCGTCCAAGCATCAAACACAAACTGGATACGAAGAAAACAGCTCTTTATATATGATGGATGAATTGATGGATGGATGTGTTTAGATAGATAGATAGATAGATAGATAGATAGATAGATAGATAGATAGATAGATAGATAGATGTGTGGATATAGATGGATGGATGTGTGGATGTGCTTAGGTGGATGGATGGATGGATAGATACCGATGGACAAATGGATTGACAGACAGAGAGACAGACAGATAAATAGATAGACAGATAGAGATGTGTGGATGTGTGTAATTAACTGTTAATTGGTGTAACCTTGGTAACAGGGATCGTTTCAGATAGTTAAGTTTAAAATCCTTCATAAAGTGCTCCTGAAGTGAGAAAGGCAGTTTTGTTGTTGTTATTTTTATAAAAACGCTCATTTTTCTGTCCAAGAAAAAGAAACAATGTGGCGAATTTCAGCTCAGAGGGACCGTTTTCGTCTTCGGTGTCAGAGAACGTCTCTTTCATCCTCTCAGCTCAGCCGTACAGCGACCAATCAGATCAGCAATCAGCTCCCAACACAGATAACAGAGCCGACCGGCACTGATTTAGAAAGCGGTTTAAAGAGCCCATAATGGACAAAACCAGGCAACGTCCTTAATGAAGACACCCCACAGGTCACAGAACACATGTCACGGGAATTAAAGGGTCCGTGTCATGGAAAACTTGCCACTTCTTCAGGAAGTGCCTCGTTAGTGGTCTTGTCCATTCATGAAGGGGCTGCACGATATCGCTATCATATATCACTATCACAATAAACTTTCTGCACGTTAAAGGGCTCAAATCAGCACTTTCAGCACATTAAAGGGCTCATATCAGGACTTTCAGCACAGTAAAGGGCTCATATCAGGGCTTTCAGCACATTAAAGGGCTCATATCAGGGCTTTCAGCACAGTAAAGGGCTCATATCAGGACTTTCAGCACATTAAAGGGCTCATATCAGGACTTTCAGCACAGTAAAGGGCTCATATCAGGACTTTCAGCACAGTAAAGGGCTCATATCAGGATGCTTCTGAATACTGTCATCACTTCAATCTCCCATCCTACAGTTCATTCACAGAAACAAAACCACATATCTGCTTTTTCAGGCTGCTGTAGATTAGCCCCGCCTTTCCCTCCGAAGCCCTAAGGTGTGTTTCAGTCACTACAGCAGCCAATCAGAAAGTCTTAAAGGCACAACAACAAATACACACATCAGGACATGCAGTTAGAATCAGAGAGCTGTGATTGGTCACCCTATGAATGGTTAAAGGCTCATTTGTTTACATGCACATCAGTATGGCAACTGAAAAACAATAACTGGAAAACTGGAAAACAATATTTAGTCACATTTTTCAAACCCGCATTTCGTCGCAGATTAAATGCAATATATATATATATATATTTTTTTTTTTCACTGTCTGACTGTCCTCACACTGTCCCTGCTCCGTATCAGCCACACTGTCCTGTCCTGTGGTTGTGTCGTCCTCCATTGTGTCCTTAATGTGTAGTCATGTCCACACTTTTGTTTGATGTTTTCTCCGTGCAGCAGTTTCCGGAGGAACGCTGTTTCCTTCACTACAGTCCGCACACAAACGCTAAGCTTCCCATTCTGGAGTCACTGTTTTTGTGACATCATAAATCCACCTCTCCACACCCAGTGCTGCATCAGGCTGGACGGAGAGGTTGGAAAACGGGCAAATGAAACCTGACTCACGATATAAACCAGCCGACGGGGTGCGATCGAACGCTGCATATGTGCAGATAAGAGGCGGCGGCGTGGTGCGAAGGCGGGATCATGTGTTCCTGACCGATCCTGTTTAGATGACAAACATCATCAACGACGCACTGACCTGTTCTGATCAACAAAAGCAAATAAAGGTCCATCACATGATGCTGGTACTAGTGTGTGATTATAAATACCCCAGAGCACTTCACCTTTGACCCGCCTGGTGACTCCACGGAAAAACCACACAACACAGACGTCAACAAAAAGGAATATTCCCCTCAGCTGCACCTCCGGCAGCCTGTCCCAGGAACTGGGTTACTTGACCAAGAACCAGACCTTACCTTCTACCTGTTAAAGAACACTTTCAGATCCCAGATCAAGAAGAAAAATAAAGACTGGAGAACAAAGTACGTTTTGAGAACTTCCACCTCCACTGTCTGCATGTATCTTGTGGAGGTTCCCTCCCCTTACTCCGCCATCAGGATCAAAGTTTACAGAAGGACAGGCAGCTGTGTGATTTTTTCCAGTGTGGACGGGACAATAATGCCGCCGCTCAGGACAAGGAACTGAAAGTAAAACGGTGGGACGACTGACTAATGTCTTCTTTCCAAAAACCAGCCGTTACATTTCCTCTCCTCAACTTTACCTCTCGTTAGATCTCTGTTAACGAAGCTGTGGCTGCGCCCCAAACTGCACACTCCCACACTAAATAGTGCGTAAATATAATAGACAAGCATTGGATATGCACCCAGTCATGTGTCGAGTGCGGATTGGGACGCAGCCCGTCTGCAAGCAGGTACACGAAAACGAACAGGAACGCCGTGGTCAAGGCTCAAACCGCAATCGTTAAAACACCGCAGCTCATCTTTGATGAAACTTGGTGTCCATTCTTTCATTCCCCCTCCAGAGAGACAGAGACGTGTCCAACAAGTCCACCGCTTCCTCCTCCGGGCTTTAGTCGCGATTTCAGAAGTTCAGCATCGTCCAACTACCGACCTGCATGTTGGAGAAACAGCCCCGGTGGAAAAGGCTGGAGGGCAGCTCCAGGAGAGGCTTTGTTTTGCCCTCCAGGTGTGGTTGTTGGGGGGGGGGAGGTTCATTGTGACGTCACAATAACGAACTAACTACCCGCAGCGCTTTTTGTTTGAGACCCCGCCCCCACAGGTAAACACACCTGTCCCGCGTGCGCTGCACGCCCCAAAACTTTGTCCCGGGGCTGAGGAGGGGGAGGGGACGCCGTTGCGGGACGGGTGGAACATGGCTGTGAGGATTTGATTGCAGCCATGACGGAGCTCCATCCCTCCGACAGCACGGTGACCTGTGGTCACGCGCAGGTCCGGGGATGCTCCGTGTCCGCGTGCCCCCACCTTTTAGAAGGCAACACCTGAGCTCTCACCTACCTGAGCGGCACGCGCCAAGGACGGAGAGGGGGGGGGGAACAAAATGGGTTAGAGGGGGAGGGGAGGAGGACAAAAACACAGCTGCCATTCCTAAACCCTGCCGAGAGCCCAGCACTTCATTCAGGAGGGGATGCAGGAGTTTTTTTTATGGGAAGGGGGGCCGCGCGAGCCCCGGCGCCGGCGCCCTGCGCGCGCCCGAGCAGCCCGGATCAAAGCGAAAAGTTAGGGGCATCTACTCACCTAAAATGGCCACTGCGGCAGCCAAAACACAAACAGCTATTATTTGGTGAAGTTTAGCGCTGGCCGCCCGCACCGACAGCCTAGCCTGCGCCGGGCCCGCGCGCTCCCATTGGCCGCCACGCGGCGCAGCCGGACCGGCGCGCGGCCTCCGATTGGCCTCGCGCGCCTGTCAGACACGGGGCGCGCGCTCAAGCTTGTCTGAGAGCGAAGTCTCGCGAGCGGCCCATTGTGCACGTTCAGCTCCTCCGCGAAGTCGGCTCCGAGACCCGGAGAGAGGAAAAAAAAAAAAGAAAAAGGGAGAAAGCGGAAAAAAGGCAGAGAGGGAGAGAACAAGAGAGCGGAAAGAAGCTCCACGGGTTTATGTTTCTCTGCGCTGGAGAACCACCAATCAGAGAGAGAGAGAGAGAGAGAGAGAGAGAGAGAGAGAGAGAGAGAAGGGGGGGGATTGACTCTAACATTCCACGTCTTTGCTCGTGTTTCATGTCCCGGATGTGAGAAGAGCAGGAGGCTACCAACACAGAGCGATGTTGGAACAGTCTCTCTCTCTCTCTCTCTCTCTCTCTCTCTCTCTCTCTCTCTCTCTCTCTCTCCATCTCCTCTCTCTCTGTCTCCTATTTCTCTGTCTGTCTCTCTCTCAGTTTGTGTGTCTGTGTTTGTCTCTGTCTGTGTGTCTCTCTGACCAACTCTCATCAATCTCT
The DNA here is from genome assembly GCA_017165825.1 of Hepsetus odoe. NCBI lineage: Eukaryota > Metazoa > Chordata > Actinopteri > Characiformes > Hepsetidae > Hepsetus > Hepsetus odoe. The sequence goes on from CM029366.1 coordinate 31,713,963, forward strand.
GTCTCCCAGGTGTGTCTGTCTGTCTGTCTCTGTCTCTCTCTCTCTCTCTCTCTCTCTCTCTCTCTCTCTCTCTCTCTCTCTCTCTCTCTCTCTCTCTCTCTCTGTCTCCATCTCTCTCTCTCACTGTCTCTATTTCTCTGTCTCCGTCTCTCTCTCAGTTTGTCTCTGTCTGTCTCTCTTTCTCTATCTCTCTGACCAACTCTCACTCAATGTCTCTGTCTCCCAGTGTCTGTCTGTCTGTCTCTGATTCACTCTCTCTCTCTCTCTCTCTCTCTCTCTCGCTCTCCCCCGAAAACATCTCCTGAACATTTCTTCATGGGTTCCAAATGACTAAATCGCTCAGATTTTAGAGAAGATCTACAATGAACCCATGGATAAACTTACTCTGTTAGACTGTCTTCTGTTCCAGGTCAACATCAAACAGTCCCCAGCATCACCAGTGGAACCACATTTACATTTTCATGTAAACCCCACAAATATAGTAATGTCCTACTTTTCAGATTGGACAGCAACCCTTTCACGTCTTTTTTTTTTTTCATCTACCCAAAGTGCTTCATTTTGGTCCCCGTGTGTCTTCTGAGTTTTCGTAATGTTGATCCTGGTAAGTGATAAGTTTGCAACACCTTACCAACCAACAGGATGGCATAGAAAGGGCTTAGCAACACCATAGCAACCATGTGGGATACCATTGCATCCAACTAGGCATAGCTTAGGGTGACTATGGAAGGAGACTGGGACAACCAGAGGAACTAAAGGTGAGACCACAGGAAGGACCCGGGTCCCCATCTGGAAATTGTACAAAGAACCTCCTTGCTTGGAGGCAATGGCACCCACTGCACCATTGTGGGACCCAATACCTTCATCTGTATAATCCTAATAAGCTAACCTGTCTTCTTCCTTCAGCTCCTCCTGTTAAGGGGTCATCCTTCTCCATTTCTTCATGTCCTCTGCATCTTCCTCTTTCACACCAACTGCCTGCATGTCCTCTCTCACCACATCCATGAACCTCTTCTTTGTTCTTCCACTTCCTCGCTTGTCTGGCAGCTCCATCCTCATCGTCTGTCTCCCAATTCAGTCCTTGTCTCTTCTCTAAACATGTCCAAACATGTCTTAACATCCATTATAGTATACCCCAATCACCACTCTCTCTCCTCTGGGTACACTCTTTATCACTTCATCTAACTCAATCCAGAATTCTTCTTTCTCCTCCATCTCACATCCAGCATTCATTATCACACCTTCAACTTCCAGCTTTAAACTCATCAATCTCCCTGACACCCTCTTCACCTCCTAAACACTCTCCACACACTCTTCCTTCAGGATAACTCCACCCCCATTCCTCCTTCCATCCACACCATGGTAGACCAGTTTAAACCCTCCTCCAGTACACCAGGTCTTACTACCCTTCCATCTAGTCTCTCACACAGAATATCAACCTTCCTTCTCTCCATCATATCAGCCTGTTCTCTACCTTTACCAGTCATGCTGCCTACATTCAAGTTCCTTCCCTCACTTCTCTCCTCCACTTCCTTCTCTCCTCCTCTTCTTCTCCTTTGGCCAACAGTAGTCCAGTTTCCACCAGCACCCTGTAGGCTGAAAGCACTATTTTGGTCTAGATCTTCACAGTTTTGTGACTCATGGAGTGCCATAGGGAGCCACTTGGGATTCAGCCTTTGATGTTCACGAGGTGCATAGTCAGGTGACGATACCGTGCCATGCGCCATGTTAGCTGCAAGATCCCACACATGCTCAGGCCGATAGAAATCTGGTGAATTTGGAGGAACACTTTGAACTGTTCGTCATGTTCCTCAAACCATTCCTGAACAGTATGGCAGGACACGACTATTAAGGAAACCATCACCATAAACCTGGTCTGCAACATGCACATGAATGCAGGAACCAAGGTTTCCCTGCAGATCATTGCCCATGGAGTCAGTGTCTCCGCCAGCTTCCCATAGGACACACACACACACACCTGGCTATCCAAATTATGATAAAGAAAGCATTATACGTCAGACCCGCTTCTTCAATAGCTCCATGGTCCTTTTCTGATGTTCACTGCAGGAGCTTTTGGTGGTGGACAGGGGTGGGGTCAGGATGGACACACTGACCAGTCTGCAGCTCCATACAGAGCTCCACTGTGTCACAGCAGGATTTTTCATTGTTGGTGATACAGCAGTTCTTCTGTAGGAACAGAGATCAGTGAGCATTGAGAGCCTGTGACCTGGTAACGTTTTATTACTTTAAAAAATAACATACACGGACAAACTAGAATGTTCCCCGATTTAGTTTTTATATCAACTCAATAATATTTTGAGACAGTAGGTGCCACGTCTTATATTTGGAGGCAGACCTTTTGCACCAAATCTTCTTTCTCCAAGTCACCAGAGGCTTCACCGCATCTTTTAAAACACAACATCCTAGACCAACATCAGATCACAGAGAGAGAGAGAGAGAGAGATTGACCTGAAGCACAATGTTTTTGTCTCTCATTTTCAGTACAGTACCCGTACCTTTGCCATTTCAGAGGATTATATACATGTATATGAAAAGTCCAGAGGAGAGACGAAGATCATATTGGGAGGAGGATGTTGAAGATGGATCTTGGGGGACGTCCTACCCCATTAAAAACGAAACCTTGTCCCCACAACCCCCCATAATCACATCTGCATATTAAATACTGAAGCACATAACACGTCAGAAAGGCCCATCAGCTGATTGCAGAGGGAGCGAATCCCAGGAATGCAGTGATCCAGATCTCAGGATGAGCTGGACCGCAGAAGTAAATGTGTCCAGATTAGATCTGGCCTCATCTTTTATCCCGGAGAGAGATAGACCCAGAAAAATCTTACCTAAGTTCAAGCCATCGTTGAAAATACTCTGAAGAATAATGTTAAAAATGTGTGTAAGAATACAAGAGTCTATAAGCCCTTGTGTATTTCTATATCTTGTGTTTTACTCTCACACCATTCCATCTGGATAGGTGGATTGAGGTATGGCCTGCGTGTATTTTCTTTTTTTTCTCTCTTATCTTACGTCTGCTTATAGCATTTACATTAGTATTAACACCACGTCACTTTCTGCCTATTTGCACCACCGTTTTCTTATGCTTTTACCTCCATTTCCATTGATTTTTTTTTTTATTGCACTGAGCATGTGAAGATAGAGGAACGTCTCTGAAACCTTTCTGAGAGGAGTTTGTATGTCCTTTAATAAATGTAATAACAGCCTCACCTTGTCACCATCTCAAAGCACATCTCCCTTCAGCTACGAAGTCCTGCCACAACTGCAAAAATGAAAACTGACCCTGAATTAAATCTCGCTCGTGCAATCCATGCACAGCATAAGTACTTGGACAGGAGCGCAGATAAAGGAAGGAAAAAAGAAACTCCGTAGAGGATGTGGGGAGCACTGGTGCCTCCATTAAGTGCAGAGGGTGGTCTCTTCCACTTTAGCAGAACAGCAGGGATGCCATCTCAGTACTGAGAGGAGTTTTGATTGTCAAATGGAAATTTTAATTAAGTCGTGTCCCCTCATTACCAAAGTCACCCTGAGAGGGTGAAGGTTAGTGAGTTCTTCCTCCAAGCTCCACCGCATCTTTTAAAACACAGCATCCCAGACCAACAACAGATCAGAGAGAGAGAGAAAGAGAGAGATTGTCCCCAAGCACAATGTTTTTGTCTCTCATTTTCAGTCCAGTACCTGTACCTTTGCAGTTTGCCCACATGTCCAGAGGAGAGACGAGGACTATATTGGGAGGAGGATGTTGAAGATGGAGTTGCCAGGAAAGGGGAAATGAGGAAGAACAAAGAGGAGGTTTGTGGACGTGGCGAGAGAGGGCATGCAGGTGGTCGGTTTTAGGGAGGAAGATGTAGAAGACAGGAAGAAATGGAATCGGATGATCCGCTGTGGTGAGCCCTAAACGGGAGCAGCCGAAAGAAGAAGAAGAAGAAGAAGATCAGTCTGGTAGGTCTTTTAGATCTTGCTAATGGTCAGGGAGAAATGGCATATGCTGCTATGCTGCCCCCTGCTGGACCCAGCTCCCCTTGGAGCTCAGATCCCCAAACTATTACAAGTTTTAACCAGAAGCAAGACTGGACGTCCAGTTGAGCTACTGGATTTGCTCTGTCTGGGTGGGCCTCCCTCTCTCAGAATAAGAGTATCTGTTATTTAATAACAGAATGAGTTGTGATCTCCTCCAAGTGTGTTGAGCTGTTTAATAATGTTTAAAAATTAGTGGACATTCAGAAAGGTGTGGAGACTCCAGCCCAGTGTTGGTGGCTTATGTAACTGGTGTCCCAAGTAGGCCTGGATTGGAGTAAAATAAGAAAAGGAAATAAGAAAACAAACCCTCACACGACATACATGAAAATCTGTCCCAAACCAACCCCGCACTGGTTTTTTGTTGTGCCCTGGGGGGGGTCAGGTTGGGTTCCATTTCGTTTACTCGCTGGCCTGTCTTCAATGCCTTCTGGACTTGTTGACGCCACTCCACGTATGTTGTGAGGAACCATCTACTGCTTTCAATATCTGTATCTCTGGAAATCATCAGAAAGTCATGAAACCACTGTGAAGAGAAACGACTAGTGAAGTTCCTGTTTCTGAGCCACAATGATGGAGCACAGGTTTGGTGACGCTCTGGTTAAACGATCCGAGCATCTGTTTCCGAGTTCCCCAAACTCCCTCCCCCTCCCTCTCTTTCTCTCTCTCTCTCCCTCTTTCCCTTTTCTTCTCCTCCGGTCCTCTTCTTTCATGAGCCTGTTCTTGGCCCCCTGCCCAGAGGGTCTCTGGCGTGTGTAGAAGTTAATCTTTTTCTCAAGAATGTTCAAACCATTAACGCTGCTGCTGTTCGTCCTACAGAGCTATAGACAGTCATAGAAATCACCTCTCTCTCTCTCTCTCTCGCTCGCTCGCTCTCTCTCTCTCTCGCTCTCCTTCTCTTTTGACTTTATATTGCTCATAAAATTACAGCACCTAATAGAGACACCCAATGATTGATCTGTCTTGATCACAAAGTAGCACCAGCAGAGGGCAGTGTCCTACCTTCACTGTACTGTCCATTGTCCATGGCTTTTTGTCCCCACTGTTTCTTCTGGGGTATTAATTGGAGACATTTGTGTCCCCTCTTTGCGATAACAGCCTTTACTCTTCTGTAACAGCTTTATATTTAATGTTGGAACATTGCTGTGAGGATTTGGTTGCAGCCTGCAGAGCATTAGTGAGGTCAGGTAAAGTAAATTGGTTCTGAATTGCAAATTGCACTGCAGCTCCAAACACACACACACACACACACACACACACAATTCACGATGAAGTGAAAGTGACTTGCCACCGTATTTAACCCACACATGCCATGCAGCAGTCTTATCCAGTGCTCCGGGTGCAGTGATAGGGGCGATACCTTGCTCAAGGTTACCTTACAGGATTCAAACCCATGACCTTCTGATCATGGGGCCTCATCTCTGATCACTGCTGCTTGTTAGTTGTTCCTGCTGCAAATGAATAAATAAAAATGATGAATAAATAAGCCGGATGTCTTCAAATGAGAAAAATATTTACCCATAATAATAAACAAATATCACACAATGCTGCCTATAAAATAGTCATTAATATCATAATAAGGCCTTTCTTCTTCTTCTTCTTCTTCTTCTTTCGGCTGCTCCTGTTTAAGAGTCACCACAGCGAATCATCCGTCTCCATTTCTTCCGGTCCTCTGCATCTTCCTCCTTCAAAGACATGACATGTCCTCTCTCACCACATCCATAAACCTCCTCTTTGGTCTTCCTCTTTTCCTCTCCCAGAATGATCCTTGTCTCTCTAATATACTAATTTCTAATTCTGACCATCCTCGTCACACCCAACAAACATCTCAGCATCTTTAACTTTGACACCTCCAGCTCCACCTCCTGTCTTTTCATCACCATCTCCAACCTGCATAGCTGGTCTCACTCCTGTAAACCTTCCCTTTCACTCTCACTGGTACCTGTATGCCACAGATCACTCCAGCCACTCTTCTCCACACATTCCAACCTGCCTACACTCTCTTCTTCACCTCTCTTCGACACTGCCCGTTACTCTGAACTGTTGATCCCAAGTATTTAAACTCCTCGTCATTTCCACTCCCTGCATCCTCCACTCCACTTTCCTCCCTTTCATTCACACTCATGTATTCTGTCTTTGTCCTACTCACTTTCATTCTTCTCTAGAGCGTATCTCCATCTCTCCAGGTTCTCCTCCAGCTGCTCCATACTCTCTAAAGGCCTTGTTCACATCAACGTTACTCACTGCTGTCCTCTAAGGGGTTAACAAACATTGAATAAACATTCCATTTATTTATTTACTCTGTAAATTAATTGCATTAAATGTATTTTTTCAGTGTTGGGACTTCAGTAGATTCAAAATATTGCTGGATTTGATATTTCAAGCAGTAATACCTTTATCATGGATTGATTATAAATCTTCCATTATAAGACTTAAGTATTGCGGGTTTCCACCCAGTCTAATATATTCAGTCATGTGACCCTCCTGAGCACTTCTGAATCCAGTAAAGAAGGGAGGGATGTGCCACTCATCTTCATGAAAGGAGAGAAAGCAATGACACAATAAGAAAACATGTGGAGCAATCTGAGCTGAGCCACTGGGGGTGTTGGCCCAGATTCCCTTCATGCATTTAGAGCAAAATTAAGCAAGTTGTAAAGTTTGAAAGCGAAAGTTCTTCATTTCGGTTCTTGTTGCCAAAAGTCAAAGAGGCCGAGAGGAGCTTCAGAGAGATTTTAATTTACAGGTCTGAAGTGTTTCTGGCTCTGCGTGACAAATGACAAGACAGGAAAGAGTGCATGTGTGTGTCAGAGAGAGAGAGAGAGAGAGAGAGAGAGAGAGAGAGAGAGAGATGGGAGGGGAAAACAGAGGAGTAAGGAAAAGTAAGGAAAAAAGAGTAGGGATTGAAGAAGAGGAAAGAGGGAAAGAAGAAGAAAGAGAGGGGGAAGTAGACAGGGATAAATAGAGAGACAGAGAGAGAGAGAGAGAGAGTGATAAAGAGCGCAAGAACCTTGGAGAAGAGCATTTAAGATACAAAGAAAGAAAGAAAGAATACTCAAACTGGAAGAGAGAGAAAGAGAGAGACCAAAAAGACTAAGGGGGAGAGCAAGCGACTGGAAGAGAAAAAGAAGAAAGTGCATTTAAGATACAGAGAAGGCAAAAAGAGAGAGAGACTGCCTGACAGAAGGAGAGAGAGAGAGAGAGAGAGAGAGAGAGAGGAGGGGGGTCCTGGGTATTTCAGCCTCTTTCTCTCTTTCTCTCTTTGTCCTGTGAAAGCGGCTTCTTGGAACCGGGCGTCGCTTCTGCCTCTCAGAGCCTCACAGCTTACACACAGTTACACTATCAGGAGCAAACAGACCTCCACACACACACACACACACACACACACACACACACACACACACACTGCTGAGGAGATGAGCATGGCTGTGTTGTCGCTCCACTGACAGATGTCGTCCCGCTCTGGAACAAGACAGCTTTGAAGCCGGTAAGACAAACTTATGTTGTTGTGGACAATATCAGTGTAAACAATCTTCAGGACAAAACCTCATATCTCAGACACAGCAACTCTCAGCAGGAACAGGAAAGCACCCGGAGTTGTAATGTCTGTTTATCTAATAAGAGTTTACAATAAGAGTGGCACTGGTCCGTCCCGGCACGGGTTAAAGCATTCTAGATGGAAAAGATCAGATCTGATCCTGTGACAGATCCGTCCTGGAGCAGGACTGTGTGTGTGTCTCACTTTTAGCTGAGTGTATCTTCATGAGGGGTGTTAATGAGGCTGAGCCCATTTTAAAGGGACCTTATTGTTAAAAATGGATAAAATTGTGAAATATGCTTCATAACTGCTGTTTAAAATGTTTATATAGTCCAGGCAGTCCAGAAAGTCAACTGTAAAAACATCCAAAGTTTTCGCCCCAAAAAAACATTTATGTGCCTATTCTGTAGTTTAGCTCCGCCCATTCACACAAAGCTATAAGGAGTGTTTCAGCCTGGACTGCATTTGAAATATTGCACAGGTCTCCAGATCTTCCTGAAGGACAGTGTTGTTGTCTCTCATTTTCAGTCCAGTCTCTGTACCTGAGCAGTTCTCCAGATCTTCCTGAAGGACAGTGTTGTTGTCTCTCATGCTCAGTCCAGTCTCTGTACCTGAGCAGTTTGATAGTTCTGTGTTGGTTAATCCACACAGTGATCTACGTCTGAACCTTCAAGCAGAACAAAGCGTCTAACTGAAAACATGAAGCAGTGAAGAAACAGGTGCAGATGATTCCAGATGATCAGGTGATTCGTTTACTGCTGAATGCTGAGTTGGTAGAACCCCTCTATCTAGAACCTTTAGGCCCTTTGAAGCCTGAAGCACTAAAACATTTGTTCCCATTTCTTCCTTTCTCATTTCTGCACCAACATGGTGATTCCTGGCAAAGTCTAAAGAAACGAGGGGCTCAAGACTTTTTCACAGCACAGAATATTGGTGTTAAAGGGAGAAGGAGACAAAAAAGGGTCACGTGAAATCTGAAAATAACAAAATAACCTCGTTTAGATCTCGTTGGGGGTATAAATAAAATAAAGTAGATAGAACATGTTATAGATGGGGTATAAAACAGTGATAATCAACGCACAGCTACTTCTATTGGTCCATTCAGGACATGTTGACAATTTACAGGACATTTTTCTGGAGATATGAGGTTTTGATATGACAGACAAATTGCATTCTCTGTTTAAAGCAACAGCCTTTAGAGGCATTTCCTTTAAGACTCTTGCTGCTTGTGTGTGTGTGTGTGTGTGTGTGGTGTCAGCATTCAAAAGATCACTCCGGTGTCAAGCCTGTCAATGTTTCCCATGCCCCCTGCATCTCGGCTTTGCCAAAAGAAACACAAACGAAGGCTTTTCGGCTTCGATTCTCCCTTCATGGCTAAAAGTCAGGACAGGGTGCCACGGGATTCTGCACAGGACTGGCCAGACTTCACTCTAGACTTGGACTGTCCGTTCTAGATCTGGGATTATTGCTTATTTTCCCTCCTCTTCACTGGCATGTGTGCTTGGAAAATCCTAAGGTAGGACGTTTGGGGAGACACAGGACAGCACAGAGACCTGCTGCTCAAATGGGACTAGTTGGGAAAATGGCATTAATTATCAGCAGATTCAGAGGAAATGCATGAAACTTCAGCCGTATGATTCAGCAGACATGTTCTACTGGATGTTAAAGAGTTTATGGCTCAGGGGTTCAATCGGTCTGGTGTATTCGTGATGTTTCTGCAGCAGATGTTGAAGAGAAAGATATTGTTCTTCATGTCTTTATTGCACAAGCAAAACGTTTAGAAACAACAGATACAATGAACCAAAGCTCGTCTGCGTTTAGTGGTTTATTTTTAATCTGTTATGTGAGAAATGTGCATTAAAAACCTGAATGAATATTCAGTTTTGCAAATGGAATTTGCTATGCTCGGGTAAAGCTGGTAGGCTGTCTAAGGGAGAAATGGAACAAAGATAGGGAAGGAACGAGAGAGTGCTTATTGAATGGGGTAAATGGGGCTTAACTGCCAAAAAGACAAAAAAAATATTTTGTCTTTCATCCAGGGCTTTAGGAAGTAGATGAAAGCATTACATTAAAGAGGACATCTTACCAGAATCTGTTTTATTTCTATTTCTAACAGGCAGATAGGACTTTTCTGGACTTTAGGCTGCTAGTGGTGGCCTAGTGTTTAGGGACTAGGCCTTTTAAACAGAAGGTTATGGGATCGAGTCTCAGACCAGTAGATACCCTACTAAGGGTGAGGGTGGATGCACTGTGTGTGGGTTAAATACAGAGGATGCATTTTGCTGTGGTTCAGAATGACAGTCACTTTCAGTTCAGTATTTTGATCACCACGAGCTGATTGGCTGCCAGCATGGCTATGGAGTGCTGATTAGTTGATATTCTAGCCATTGAGTGCTGAATGGTTGACGCACTGGCCAGTTATTGGTTGGATGTATGACTATTAAGTGCTCCGTGGTTGTTATTCTAGCAATTCAGTGCTAATTGATTGGTATTCTGACCACTGAGAGCTGATTGGCTGGTACTCTGGCCAGTGTGAGCTGATTTGTTGGCATTCTGACCACTGAGAGCTGATTTGTTGGCGATATGCTTATAGCTGATTGGTTGGTATTCTGGCTTTTGTTTGCTATCTGATTGAAACTGTTACCACTAAGAGCTGAATATTTGGTGGCATGGCTGCTGAGTGCTGATTGGTTCACATTCTGGCTCCTGAGGACTAATTGGATGGTGAGAAAAGCAGCTCATTAGATGTTCAAAAATCGTAAAAAGTAACAAAAGGAAACCAAAGGTAAACAGATGAAGGTGTGAACTGCACTGCATGCACACATAGACCGTTTTAATAATTGAAATACTTTTTAATGACCATCTTTGACTTTTATGGCTGTTTTGGAAACTGGCAAAAAAATTTGCTAAACCGAGAGTGGAATTTGAGTTTAAACCTTGCAAATGTGCAAAAATGATGATGAGAGTCAATCATCTAGGTCAATGATTCATTGGCTTGACATTAACTGAGGTTAACATGTTTTTTCTGACATTTTACTCACTATAATGTACAGAATTGCATGTTTAAGACAAAACACTGTCATTGCTATATCAAGTCATTGCTGTCACTTAAGAACCCTCGCAGAACCAACTTTTTCAAGGGGTTGCCGTTTGGTTACCATGTCTGTTGTGATGGTAAAGAAACAGATATTATAAATTCTACAATGTACTAGCTTTAGTTTTAAGGGTGCGTGATACTTCTAGCCACAAACCTGTAATAAACTTATGGCACAAAAATGTCTTGGCTAAAACACATTTGGGGTAAAAAGGCCAAAATCACTGCAATGGTAAAGAGTTCAATTTTAGTGCTCCGATGTAAAGGGGGGTTTTTGGGAAGCTGTTGATGTGTGCAGTATTGTATGGTCTGCAAGATGACAGATGACCTCTAATGGAGCGCTCGGTCATGCTCTAATTCAAACCAGCACTTATAAAAAAAAATAAAGCACAGCAGCCTCTATCACCTTCAAAGGGCAAGTTCTCGGTTTACTGTCTTTAGCGTCGTACACTGTACGTCCAAATGCATCCAGCATGTTCTAATGAGGGAATTCACCACCTTCAAGGTGCCTTCTTAAAGCTGTAAAACAATCTCCTAGTTTCAATTTACAAACTGTGCTCAGAATGAAAGGAAATACTGCCTTATCCAGTAAGATAATGTAGTTTAATTAGCAGAAATCCAGCAAAGATCCAATATAAAACCAACTTAACCACTTCCGCATCTCTATACAGCTTGTTGTTTGGCACTTTAAACCTGAGATCTTTCTCAAAACGTCCTGCTTTCCGCCATATATAATCTTAATTGAGGTCAAATCAGAGACATCAGCCTCCAAAAAGTCAGTTGTTGGTCACGCAAACTAAAAAACCCTTCAAACAGTGTGTTTTATTTAAAATAATATCTATTTTTAAAATGCCTGCTATTACAGTTTTGTCTTGCTTGCCCCCTAGAGTTTGCTTGGACCACAATTGAGGGCTAGAGAGGTTTAAAGTCCCCCAGCACTGGTCTGTGGAGCAGTTGAACTGAGTGATGGAGCTCCATCCATTATCTTTTGGATGAGCTGAGATGGCACTTGTGATCCAGAACAAATCCCTTAGAACCTCACTAATGTCACGCCTGCAAATCCTCAGATCAGTGTTCTCAGAAGAATAGAGCTGATTTCAAAAGAAAGGTTTGCAAACATCTTTTACCAACCATCTTCACTTCCAGCTCCTCATTGCTCTGCAACCCACCTCCCTCTCCAACATGCCCCTCTGTGGGAATCTGAAACCAGATTCCACAATGCATGAGGAACAAGAGGCTATGAACAAAAAACTGGAATGTTGTTGTGCAGTGTGAGAACTTCTTCCCCTCTCTCTTTTTCTCCCTATCTGTCTATCTAACACGTCTCCCAGCTGAATCAAGAGAAACACTCCGTAACAGAATCTGCGTCTCCGAATGCAAACATTGGCGTTCTCGGGAGAAAACATGCTGAAGGAAATCAGTCGATAACAGAAACACGTCGTCTTGCATCAAGATATCTGTGAAAGATTTGGACCTGGTGCTTACACCCAGATGATACGGAACTCCATCACAAATTACACTGCAGTCTCTGATATAGCTGAGATATCTTAGACCAACTGATGGACAATTTCTGCAGTGATGTAAGCTATTCAGATGACTATGTGACCTCATTGCAGTTAGCAAGACGAGTTTATTGGTTCCTATCAAAGAATGGTTCTCAAAGCAGTCCTCACAGATCGGATTGTCCACATTTTTGCTCCAGCCCAATGTGCAACACAATGTAGAGGTTGCATACATGTAAAAGTTAATCCTAGAGATGATGTACTTGTGTGGAGAACCTCTAAAAATATTATATTTACAGCATTTAGCAGATGCTCTTATCCAGTGTGACTCCATAGGTTTTGTTCAGGAATCCATTAGTGGTAGTGCTGGAGGTGGGATTTGAATCTGTCACAGCTTGGCTTAAAGGCGAGTATCTTACCACTAGACCACCAGCACCAGGGAACCTTTTGGTTCTTCTTGCTTCAATCCACCTTCAACACAAAGCAATAAATCAATAATAAAGTGTAAAGGTTGCACACAAATCTATAGGTTCTTCCTAGAACCAGAATCGTATAAACAGGGACAATTTCAAGGGTTTATTTCCACTAAACCATTCCACAATGGTCCAGTTCCCCTCACTGCTTCATTTTCATCCATGTCTCTACTAGATCTCCCATCACGGATATCACACTCAATACACGCCTTTTCTCCACCATCCACTCTCCCTGTCTTCTCTCTTACATCTCCTTCCGTCTGTGGACACACAGAGGGACATCTTTTCTGTGTATTTTTGTCCGTTTCCATTATGATCAGACTAAAGTAAGTTCTGAAAATGGAAGGAAAGGATGAATATTTGTGTTCAAATGTAGGGAAAAGTCAAAAATAGTACATTTAGGGTAAAATGTTTGGAGGAAAAGGAAAGTCATTACCCAAGTAAGGTGCAGATCCTGTGCAGATTCTAACTTTGTTACTTCCCCTCTCCATAAAGCAGTGGCCGTTAAATAGTTCATAACTGCATATTCATATTCTATCATTTGAACGCATCTTTATTTTTATATATTTCCATAACCAGGCTAAATCAACAATTTTAAAGCCAAAACAGAGAAACATCAAGTAAACAGTTACTGGCAGTGGTTGACCTTTGCATCTACTTTCTGACCAGGGTATTTATGAGCAGAATTCATTTTGGTTGGATGATTCATTCTTCATGTCGCCAGAGAACAGCCTACATTTCTGCTGTAATCTAATTTACTCCAGCTGATTGGCCGTGCCTGGGAGTGTTTAAAACACAGTCCTGTTGGGATTCAGATTTGACATAACTGATTACTTAGAATGTGGGTGAGTTTGTGGGACTTTCTGCACTGATAAATCATTGATGAACGTGTACATTACCTGGGGGACACACATACAAAAACATTTTACATGTCCTCTTAACCAAGGCATGGAAATAATGATATGATTTATGTTTTAAGGATTCTGTGAAAGCCAAAGAGGGCTTTAGAAAAGTCATTGTTACACCAAAACCTCACTGGTCATATTAATACACAATGTGAACACAATAAACCAACAGAAATTGCTTAAAAATTATTTGGAGTAAAACATATTAACATACAGTACTGCAAAAAAGTCCACAAGACCTTCACAGGAGCTGGAATTTCTTGTATTTTTAATGTATTCTTGAGAAACAGTTCTCAAGGCTTCCTGAAGGACAAGGTTTTTGGTTCTCATTTTCAGGGTAGTCCCAGTACCTGAGCAGTTTCAAAGGATTTTTTGTTGCTAAGCTACACAGTAAGCTACACATGAATTCTTCAAGCAAAACAAGGCCAGCTTTAGGAAGTCCGTCAAGAAGCCTGAAGAGAACAGTTCCTGATGATAACAAAAAGCAACAACAAGAAAGTTCATGTAAGAGAGTTCAGGCTGTGCTGAAGAATAATGGTAGCGTACCAAATATTGACTTTAAGGGATAAAGTTGATCAGCCAAAGCATGACGTTCTAGGAAAGAGAAACAGGTTAAGAAAAGAGGTGATGATCAGTTAACAGCAGTATGGTTTTATGTCGAGAAAGAGCAATACAGATACAGTGTTTGCTCAGAGGGTGTTGATGGAGAAGTACAGAGAAGTTCAGAAGGTGCTGCATTGTGCCTTTGTGGAGAAAGCACATGACCAGGTGCCTAGAGAGGAGTTGTGGTTTTGTATGAGGGAGTCAGGTGATTACAGAGATGTATGTGTGAGTGGTTCGGGATATGTATGAGGGCAGTGTGACAGTGGTGAGATCTGCAGTAGGAGTGACGGATGCATTTAAGGTAGAGGTTGGATTACATCAAGGATCAGCACTGAGCCCATTCTTGTTTGCAGTGGTAATGGACAGGTTGACGGACGAGGTTAGACAGGAGCCCCTGTGGACGATGATGTTTGCTGATGATATTGTGATCTGCAGTGAGAGTAGGGAGCAGCTTAAAGAAACCTGGAGGAATGGAGATCTGCTCTAGAGAGGAGAGGAATGAAAATGAGTAGGACAAAGACAGAATACGTGAGTGTGAACAAAAGGGAGGAAAGTGGTGTGGTTAGGATGCAGGAAGTAGAGGTGACAAAGGTGAGAAAGACATTTTGGAGACAAAGTTAGAGAAGCAAGATTGCTTTGGTTTGGACATGTCCAGAGGAGAGATGATCATCCTGGGAGAAGGATGTAGAGGATGGAGACCAAAGAGGATTATGGATATGGTGAGAGGTGCAAATGAGGAAGATGCAAAGGGCCATAAGAAATGGAGATGAATGCTCCGCTGAGGCTACACCTAAACGGGAGCAGCCGAAGAAGAAGAAAAAGAAGTATGAGAGAGAGAAACGTTATCTGTCACCTACACTCACAGTCAGGCTGAACTGTGGTCTGCAGTAGATAAGACATACCAGCAAAAACATTGATTAGCCATGGATATGTGTCCACTAACACACACATTCAAACAGTCTTTAGCCAATTAAGGGCAATGCAAAAGTGTCAGTTTCTGCTGTTTAATGTCTTCTAATTAAATTATTTTTTTATAGTTTATAATCTCTCAACACTGTCTTTGACATGTAAATAGCAACATCTGGTCATTGTTTTCTTCTCAATAATTCAGTAACAACCGAAGGAAAAAAAAGTAATAAGAAATATATTTTCCTACATCATCGGCTTCATAGTGTTGTCAGTCAGTCAGTCATTTTCTGGGCCGCTTGTTCTAATTAGGGTCGCGGGGGGGGTGCTGGAGTCCATCCCAGCTCACACAGGGCGAAGGACGGGGACACACCCTGGACAGGTCGCCAGCCTATCGCTGGGATTCATAGTGTTGCTCTGATATAAAAAAATGAATTAAAAGTTTATTAAAGCCTCTTTGAAAATGATTTAGTCCAAAATTAAAGGGTTCTTGAATTATACATGCTTTAAAAGGTAAAAAGTGGGGTAGCACCCGAAAGCTTTTCAAGAACAGGACCAGCGACCAACTGAGCATCCTTGAACTAGGTACCGTCCCCAACACTGCTCCCTGAGGCCTGTATATATGACTGCCCCCTCCTGCTATGTGGATATCGGTTAGATGCAGAGACACTGGAGAAAAACTGGAGAAAAACTTTTTAATGTATCTTTGAGGAACAGATCTTCCTGAAGAACACATTTTTGTCTCTCATTTTCAGTCCAGTCCCTGTACCTGAGCATTTTCAGAGACAGAAGCCTTATGGGATCATCTCCACAGAGAATGGAAAACAAAAGGCAGCCAAAGAAGAGCTTTGGAGCGTCCTTCAAGAGTGCCAAGAATGCCAAGAGTGATAAATTTGAGGAATATCACAATATTGAACTTAAGTTGCCCAGCCCACCAACAGGATGAGGATCAGATCTGAAGGCCAAACGCTGGAGATGAATGTTTTCTTCTGTTTCTGTACTTCAGTCAGATGTGAGATACAGTTTCCACATTGTTTTGACATTATTCATGTATGGACGACGATGGTATGTTTCTGCAAGGTATGGCATGGACGGAAAGAGGGAAAGAAAGAGGAGTGAGGGTGTGTTTGTGTAACATCTCCTGACTTCAGTGGTGGTACACCCTGCTGGGATACCCACATATCCATACACTTCCTCATGTTCCCCATTTCTGCCATGCTTTATTCATTTACGCAAGCAAAACAAAGGAGAGAGGTGCAGGAAGCATGGAAGAAAGGAAGGATTTGCACATCAAACATGGAGCCAAAAGAACAATCAGCTCAAGCCAAGGTGCTTGAAGGAAGGTGGAGACAGGCCAGGAAGTAGAAGAGAGGTTTTAAAAACAAACCTCCTAATGACCTGAAACAGAACTTTTATTACTATTATTAATAATTGAGTTACTTTTTTGAGTCTAACTTTAAAAGCTTGAAAACTTCTTGGTCTTAATGCCATTTTGAAGATGCTGAAACTGTGGTCTGAACTGACTCACTCCTGGGCAGTAACGTTTAAAACATGCAGAAGTAATAGCGGCAACAGTTCTAGTAAATAAATCGCAGCTGTTGCAATGGCGCGATAGTAAACCTTTGGGTCTGCAGTTCTGGGAGCGTGTGTTTGCTGTAATTTAACTTTAAAATGTTTTGGCGAAGAGGGTTTTCATTATTATAAAACACACTTTTATGGGCAGCACAGCTCACCTCACAGCAAGCAGGTTCTTTAGGGTCTTTCTAAATTGCCCACTTGGTGTGACTGTGTGTAGCCTGTGATGATCTGGCAACCTTTCCAGGGTGTTTGGCTTTTGGCCTGCGTGCACTGGGACAGGCTCCAGCACCGTCCGCGGTAAGCAGGATAAAAAGTAGAGATAATGCGCTTTGGTTCCACCAGGGGGCACCAAATCCCCCCATGACTTTTCATTCACAAATAAAACTTCAGAGCTGCACAGGAACCTTGTAGTTTAGTGAAAAGACTTTGCACATGATCAAAAACACCCTTTATAAGTCCTGTCCACTAGGTTACTCTAAGGACAGACCAGTGTTCCTCTAATACATGCCTGAAAGGACACCAACAAGTGGGACATTTTGGTTCAAAGCTTCACATTTTCACTGTTTAAACAGTTTGAAGGAGTGTGTACCATTATGTAATGCTTGCACTGCAGTCTAATGCAAACGTTCAGTTTGCGAAGACGTGGCGTCTACGTAGGTCCTCAAGGGACAGAGGAACTGACTTGGCTTTGGCCAACTTGCATAATGATGGTCTGAAAAGATCATTCAGGGGAAAATGTCAAATGAAATACAAAATGATGAATATTACTAATAAATAACTATGAGAATGACTAAGCCATTGACGCAAATTAAAAGGACAATTATTGTATTAAATAGAAATGGATTAGATATTTATGCAGGTAAGGAGCCAGATGATAAGGCGGGGAGAGCGTTTTGCCCTTTCCAAGTATGTTTTCTTCGTTAAGAGACTAAGTTGCTAGAATTCTACACTGCGACAGATAACTTAATAGTTTTATGACTAAATGTTTTGTATTTTATTATGCTTATCCTAATTTAATCAGCAACTTAAGGCTTTTTCTGGTGCAATGACAGATGAGACTATCTTCCAGACTCAACGCTTATTTCCAAATGCACAATGTATGAACATTAATTAACACACAAATTAAACACCACATCGAAAACACAGGACAAACACTGACCTACAGCTCGGAACTGAGGTATACACACACATCGGACTCTAATGAGGCACCAGGACGATGTCCCAAACTCTGCCAGCTGTGCCCTGTCAGGACAGAGCAGCACAAACAAGGACAGCAATTTGTGAAAACTAAACAGGGAAACAGTGTCATGAGTTAATATTCATATCTGGATGATGGGGCTTCCCCATCACTGCTCCCCCAGCTGGATGGTGTGTATGGGTTCAACACAGTGGATGCAGTTCACTGTGTGCCATCACTTCATAATACTTTGCAAAAGACTTGAGTCAGTGCTAATTTCTTCTTGGACCTTCCTGTATTTTAATGTGTTGAGGGCCAGTTCTCCAGAACTTCCTGAAGGAAAGTGTCTTTGTCTCTCATTTTCAGTCCAGTCTCTGTACCTGAGCAGTTCTCCAGATCTTCCTGAAGGACAGTGTTGTTGTCTCTCATTTTCAGTCCAGTCTCTGTACCTGAGCGGTTCTCCAGATCTTCCTGAAGGACAGTGTTGTTGTCTCTCATGTTCAGTCCAGTCTCTGTACCTGAGCAGTTTGATCGTTTTGTGTTGGTTAATCCACACAGTGATCTACGTCTGAACCTTCAAGCTGAACAAAGTGTCTAACTTAAGACATGAAGCAGTGAAGAAACAGGTGTAGATGATTCCAGATGATCAGGAGATTAGTTTACTGCTGATGCTGAATGCTCATTGGTTCTTATATCTTATTAGTTTGTTTAGAAAACCAACAACAAACATAAAACTTGTGCCCAGATCTTTGCAAATGTCACGATGTGGTGTTGAGGGCTGGACGCCAACGCAGAGCCGAGAGCTTCGAACTGAACTTTAATGACGGGCAACGTGCACAGAACTCAAACTAAACATAACAAACGTAACAGGTCTGGATTGGACGCAGCCCCTCAAAACCTCGCCTCCTACGGCGGACTTGGACCTCGTCCCTCAAGCCCCGCCTCCTCTGGCAGACTTGGACCTCGTCCCTCAAGCCCCGCCTCCTCCGCGGTGATGGCGGATATCCATTCAGTCCCACTTTGTGCTGACACGTGAGCTGGCATCGCAGCCCCACTTCTCCAGGGGCTACCGCAGGGGCCGGCTCCGCAGCCACGCCCTCCTGGCTGCTGGAGCTGGAACAGGCACGACATCGGCCAATCCTGGGAGGGGAGCGGACACCGCTCAACCCCTATCCCCCCAGCCTCCAGCACTTGGACGTTCCGGTGGTCCTTCATGGACATCCCCACGGAGGTCTCAGCTCGCGACGTCATTTCACGGCGGCTGGTCATGGTGTGGTGTTGAGGGCTAGACGCCAACGCAGAGCCGAGAGCTTCGTACTGGACTTTAATGACGTATAACGTGCACAGAATTCAAAACCAAACATATTAAACATAACAAGTGTAGAACATAACATGAATACTCACAAACGTGCGCACACAGAATGACCAGAATGATTTGTTTTTTTTAACAAAAAGATTCTTTGCTACAATAGACTACAGAAAAAATGATTCCCCCCACCCACCCTTCAAAAAAAAACCAAAAAAAAACTAAAAGCTACATTTGGTCTCTTTATGTTTTGTGGTTTACAAGGATGAATTGTGAGGCTTTAAAAGAAAATTGTCATTGCATATCACTGGTTTACTGAACAATGCCTGGCCATAAATTCCAGACAATCCTGCGCAGATCAAGCTGTAAATGTGAGTTTATTTCATGTGGGTAATGATACAAAGCCACAAGCGTTTTCAATGCATCGTGACCAATTTATTTAACTGGAGAGTTTTACCACTGGTGTGTGGTGTTTGTCTTCTGCCTCTATGCAGATAAACCCTGACGTGCACATCCAGACATTACTGGATGTGGAAGAAGTCCACACATTCTTTATTCAGGCAAAAGTACAGATACTTGTGTAGAAAAAGAAGTACTGATTCCAGTTCAAGTAAAAAGTACTGCCTCTTAAAGGCACTCAGAGTATAAAGTAAAAAGTACAGGAATGTACTGAGAGTGTAAAGTTAAAATATATACTTGTTTTAAGAGCTCTTAGTCTGTTACTTAGGTGGTACTAGCTAATCAACAGTTCTGATCTGTGCTGGTTACCAAGATGACGATCGATTGTGGAAATAAAGCACTGTTGTAAGTCGCTCTGGATAAGAGCGTCTGCTAAATGCCGTAAATGTAAATGTAAAAGTACAGGAATGTACTGAGAGTATAAAGTAAAAAGTACAGGAATGTACTGAGAGTGTAAAGTAAAAGTACAGGAATGTACTGAGAGTGTAAAGTAAAAGCACAGGAATGTACTGAGAGTGTAAAGTAAAAGCACAGGAATGTACTGAGAGTATAAAGTAAAAAGTACAGGAATGTACTGAGAGTGTAAAGTTAAAAGTACAGGAATGTACTGAGAGTGAAAAGTAAAGAGTACAGGAATGTACTGAGAGTGTAAAGTAAAAGTACAGGAATGTACTGAGAGTATAAAGTAAAAAGTACAGGAATGTAGTGAGAGTGTAAAGTAAAAGTACAGGAGTGTACTGAGAGTGTAAAGTAAAAGTACAGGAGTGTACTGAGAGTGTAGAGTGAGACGTGTCTCCTCTGAAGGACGTCTGGAGCGTCTGTCTGTGCTGAAAGTGAACTGAATCTCACTCCATATTAATAGAATTAAAGACTATTAAAGCCTCGAACTTCAACTCCAATAAAAACAATCTACTGAAAATAATCCACATGAACTTCACCGCTTCACTTTCATCTCCGTCTCTAGGTCTCTTCTATTATTAGATGTGCAGTTTCTGTTTAACAATGAAGACCAAATTTCTATTGAATTAAATTTTTTAGCTTTAGTCTTTTTTCTACTTTGATATTTAGTTTTATTTTTTAGCTCTGTCCGTTACTTTGTGAAAACAGCTTCACAAGTAAACCTACGTCCTTTACGCAGTGTCCGAAGCCTGTAAAGATGTAAAGATCCAAACGACATCTACATAAACCTGACATGACAACTGACATAAACCTGCATAAACACTTTTGAATCTTATTCCCACTAAAACGGTGTAAAATGACATCAAAACCTTGGTCAGTGTCAGTTGTCATGACAGGTTTACGTTAGTGTCAAGCAGCCTCAGGAATACGGCCTTCGATGAAGTGTCCCCAAGACTTTTCCTAGAACCCAGTCGAAGAAATATTTCATTTAGATGTGGACCATTTGAAACGTTAATGGTCCTAATTACCCACATAAGTGAAAAATTGCTTCTTTTGCAGCTTTTATATTCATTAGAAATGAGGCGAATAAGTAAACACGGGTAAATATCCTCAGGGGTCCTAATTAAAGGAGTTCTAGGTGATAACACAGACTTATACACATCAGTGTTGAAGGCTTGAAACACACCGAACGTGTGAAAAAAAAAAACCCAAATCATTTCCTTGTGTTCAGACACAGATGGCTCTGTTTTTTGCCAAGATACATTTGGCCTTTGTGCTCCGTTAATGTGTACAAATTTTGGAATGATATGTGTGTGTGTGTGTGTGTGTGTGTGTGTGTTTTTGAGAGAAAAGAGAGAGAGAGAGAGAGACACACACACAAATGTCAGTAAAGCATCATATATCTCCAAAAGGTCAGCGGTGATTGTTAAAACCACCCCTCCCCCCTCCATCATGATGGGCCCCTATGGAGTCTTGCACCAGCACACTCCCATTCACACACACACACACACACACACACACACACACACACACACACACACATGCACACACACATTAAACCTGCCATGTGTGTCAATGTAAGAAAGAGGCTCATAAAGAGAGAAAAAATGCACAGTCCCCCAATTACAGTAGTGAAGGTCAGTAATGCTTCAATTAACTCCCTCATTAAACATAGAAACAGCTTTCATATCTGTGAGCAAAAGAGAAACGAGGCCTGTTCCTAAAACAGACACAGAACGTGCAGACCCTTTTCTTGCATTTCACCCCAAACTTCACCCCGAATAGCGGGCCGATTGCTTTTTATTAACAAGCAAAACACTTTAGGTCAGTAAGCGATTAGAACTGCTGCTCTCTTCCATATATTTACATTTTCCACATTTATCAGACGCTCTGGATAAATACATAGCCGTATGACATAGAGAGTCTCCCTGGAGCTACTTGGGGTAACGTTTACAATTACAGCATTTCGTGGACGCTCTAATCCATAGCCCCTTCCATTTCTAAATACAGCCTCCCTGCAGCAACCTGGGATGAGGTTCTGGATCAGGAGCTTGCTGGTGGTAGTGCTGGAGGTAGGATTTGAACCTGCAACCTCTTGGTTTCATTATACCCACCACCACCTGGATTAAGGGCTTCATTTACGTTGACATTTATGGCATTTAGCAGACGCTCTTATCCAGACTTCCAGTTCCTGATTACAGGATTCCAGGGACAGTCTCCCTGGAGCAACTCAGAGTTAAGGGTCTTTCCCGGGAACCCAATGGTGGAAGTGCTGGAGGTTGCTGGGACCTCTTGGGCCATAGCCGAGTATCCTACCTCTAGACCAGCACCATCCCAGATGATGCAGATGAATTTTTTTGCAGGAGACCCACAACTTGTTAGGAGTTTCCAACCACCATCCCAGTCTGGCTGAACATGATAATGCCTTTAGTCTACCCAATGAAAATCCTTAACTGGCTTACAATCAGTGTTAATGATAAAGTCGTAGCCCAATCATAGGCTAGTGGGTCAAAGTGCCAATTCCATAATGCCCTGGTATCTTTCTTTAAATGCTTTCTTTCATCCATTCTTTAAGTTTGATGTAAGACAGCTCTTTATAAACCAGGCTAAGGCTTTTAAATTTACATTTATGGCATTTAGCTTTTTAATTAGAGGTTCAGACTCCTCGAAGAAACATTGAGTTAAAATTCTCAGTCAGGAACCTAATGGTGGAAGTGCTGGAGGAGTGCTGGATTTGAACCTGGCACTTTTCGGTCCATAGGTGGACCAGTAGAGCATCACCACTCATCCACTTTTGGTTTAAATTGAAAGTGATATGAAAGTGAGTATTTGTTATTGTGAAACACAGCACCTCTGCTTTTAAACCACCCACACCATGCAGCAGGGAGCAGCCATGTCCAGCTCCCAGGGAGCAGTGTTGGGGATGGTACCTTGCTCGAGGGAACCTCAGGGCAACCTACTGGTCTGGGATTCAAATGCACGTAAATGACGTAAACACTAGATCACCGCTGCTCCAAGAGTGCACCATTCAAGGCTTTGAGGTTCGTCTACATGAGGTTCTTGGTTGGTTTATTTCAAGCTCCGTTTGTTTCCACCACAGTCTAGGGTTCTCTTGTCCCTTGAACTTCCCAAAAAGTTCTTGTTATGAGATTAAGGCCATATGAGGCTAATAAAATGAATTACCTAAAAGACTATCAACTCCACCAAAGAACAGAACCTTTCTTCAAATCCTGGCATTACGAGACCTAAGTTGTGTATCAAGAAAAGATTTAAGACTATCCATAAACGTGCGGTGTTTAGATGATGACTGAAGAGGACATAGAAGGTTTTTGACCTTGTGATCATGAAACCACCACATACCTCTAGCCATGTTGAAGTGCATCATGAGGGAACACTTCTCACACTGTAGGGTGCACCTGGTCCGTAAAATGGCCTCATATTCCATCGGCTATTATACGACCTCGCACAGCAGTCACCGCCTTACAACTCCCATGAGATGGCTGGCCATTCTGTTATGAACTCTCCATCATATTTAACAGCACACTGTGGCTTTCTCCAAACATAAAACACACATGTAGGAAAAAGAGTGAAAGATGTCTCGGACAGTCGCTTCATCACTGCTCAGTAGTTTTAGCCTCTATGCTGGGTTTGGACTTTGCCAGAGGTGGCCAACATACACAGGCTCTTTCTTTAAGTTCTTGTATTAAAGCTGATTCAGCTATTTTACTCAGTACAAGTTAAAAAGTACAGGAATGTACTCAGAGTATAAAGTAAAAAGTGCAGGAATGTACTGAGAGTGTGAAGTAAAAGTACAGGAATGTACTGAGAGTATAAAGTAAAAAGTACAGGAATGTACTGAGAGTATAAGGTAAAAAGTACAGGAATGTACTGAGAGTGTAAAGAAAAAAGTACAGGAATGTACTGAGAGTATAAAGTAAAAGCACAGGAATGTACTGAGAGTGTAAAGTAAAAGTACAGGAATGTACTGAGAGTGTAAAGCAAAGTAACAGGAATGTACTGAGAGTGTATAAAGCACAGGAATGTACTGAGTGTAAAGTAAAAGTACAGGAATGTACTGAGAGTGTAAAGTAAAAGTACAGGAATGTACTGAGAGTGTAAAGTAAAAGTACAGGAAGGTACTGAGAGTGTAAAGTAAAAAGACAGGAATGTACTGAGAGTGTAAAGTAAAAGTACAGGAATGTACTGAGAGTAAAGTAAAAGTACAGGAGTGTACTGAGTGTAAAGTAAAAAGTACAGGAATGTACAGAGTGTAAAGTAAAAGTACAGGAGTGGTAATGAGAGGTGTAAAGGAGATGTGTCTCCTCTGAAGGACGTTTGTAGCGTCTGTGCTGAAAGTGAACTGAATCTCACTTCATATTAATAGAATTCAAAGACTATTAAAGCCTCAACTTCAACCCATTGAAACAATCTACTGAAATAATCCACATGAACTTCACTGCCTACTTTTCATCACCTGCCTCTACTTAGTTCTCCATCACGACACACTCAACACACCCTGAACTCCACCATCCACCTCCTGTCCTCTCTCACTCCTTCACTCTGTCCTGCACCGATGGACGCGAGAGGACGCGTCTCTTCTGTGTTTGTGTCCATTTAAGCTGAAAAGGATGTTGGGAAGGTGATGACGAATAAAAATAATTTAGGTTTCAACTCAAATGTGTTCAGACTGAAGGAACGAGTCTGTTCAGAAAAAGTAAGAAAGGAAAAGAAGTGTGATGTCTGAAATGATTTACAGAGTAGACGTCCCGTCTGTCTCAAGCAGGAATTTGCACCTTAGTTTTGCTAAAGTGGGCTTCTGGAGTGGTCAGTCCTGGAAATAATTGCATATGTTTGTGAATCTCTTATGTCGATACTTAGTTGCTTAATGTCGAACCAGTGTGTCCCCCTGTGGGGAAGATGGTTCATCTCACGTTTTTTGCGTCCTCATTTCCTTTCCTTGCATCTCATCCTTGTGTTTTAGCTTCTCCCTAAGAGGATGCAAAGATAAATTATGAAGACATGTGTGAATTATGAAGAGGATTAAAAGGCAAATATATTGATCTAATTCATCTGCTAACGTTAGATTCCTACATCCTGACATGAAAGAAGTAATATCTTTTGGCGCTCATTTTGGTCCTTTCTTTTGGTAAACTGCTTCGTACTTTCGTGGGCCTTCATCTTGAATTTGTAGTTTAAAATCCTCCATTAGTGCTCATGATAAATCTACACAGGACACTGGAGAAGCTTCGCTCTTCTCTAGAGGACAGCTCAGCTATTTTCCATGCATATCATCTTGTTAAAGCCCCTGATCATGACGCTCCCACCTGCATTTCCTGTTGGTCTGTTTTATTAGCTTTCTGGATATTTCTAAACCAGTGGTTCTCAAATGAGCCAAGAACCTCCCTCCCATTTGGAGGTCTGACTACACAGTTTGAGAACCACAGGTCTCAATGCACACATACTTTGCATGCATTTCTGGGTTTTTTGTAGATGGGTTTTGCGACCTGCTGCTTTCAGGTGAGTCTGAGAGAGAGAGAGAGAGAGAGAGAGAGAGAGAGAGAGAGAGAGAGAGAGAGAGAGAGAGAGAGAGAGAGAGAGAGAGAGACAAGGAAAGACATCATCCTCCTGTTCATGTGATGGTTAATCTCTGATGGTTGTCAAAAAATATCTGATTTTGCCTGTCAGGAGCTCGCTGCCTCTCTTTCCTCCCAAGGTAGCGTTTCGCTTCTCTCGTTCTCTAAAGGCCTTCCAGTACCTTGCCTTGAACAATAAATCCAGCATGGCTGAACATGGGCCAGCTTAGCTTGCACTGGTGCCCATGTGTGCCTTAAACTGTCCCCCCTTTTTCCTGACCCCTCTCTTAATCTCTTTTTAAATTCCTTTAACCACAGCGAGGCCTTGCGTTTCTTTAACACTTGCTACCGATCCTTTGCAACTGCAATAGCACAGGAATGTAGCGAAAGACAAACGACTTTAGTCATTTTCATTACTCTCCCATGACACACTCGGCCAAGTTCATCAGAGTGATCACATGACCCATTCTTCAGCTCTGATGTATTACATCATACAGGAGTATTACACCATCACTAATCATCCTGCAGTGCTTCAGGGAATTCACCAATTTTCCCAAAACAATCATGTCGACGCAGGAACAAAGAGCATTTCTGGAGGTATCGGGTGAAATGACTCAGAATTCCACTTCATTGGTGGTGGTGAATGGGAATCTTCAGCAAAACACATAGCTGTTTCCTATTTCATTTCCAGTTTGCAGACCCACAGGAGATCCCACACATGTTTTATATGGTTGATGATAAAATATAAAATCTTGTTGGGGACTATTTTACCTCACAATGGCCTGTATGTATCCCTCCACCAAGAAGGCCTTTTTAAAAGTGCACATTTTGAACACTATAAGTGGGAATGAAAGGGAGGAAAGTGGAGTGGGTAGATGGATGGAGTGGAGTTGGAGAAGGCTGGGTGGAGGAGTTTAACACTGGTCAGGTTCAGAGTAACGGCGAGAGTGGAAGAGAAGTGAACAAGAGAGTTCCGACAGGTTGGAATGGGTGGAGAAGAGGCTGAGAGCAATCCAGGAGAGACAGGTAACAGCTAAAGTGAAGGGAGTATAGGACGGTGAGACCAGCTATGCTATACGAGTTGGAGACAGTGGCAAAAAGACAGGAGGTGGAGCTGGAGGTGTCAGAGTTAAAGATGCTGAGATGGGGCAGCGGTGGCCTAGTGGTTAGGGCGTTCGTTGGAGGATCGGGGGTTCGAACCCCTTCCCAATAGGTTGCTCTGAGGTACCTTCTTTGAGTGCAAAGGCCCCTGTCACTGCTCCCGGCGCTAATAGCTGCCCACTGCTGCACTGTAGGTCTGAGTGTGCATGGGTTAAATACATAGAGGTCCACTCTGTGGTTCACTGTCTGCTGTGCTTTCGCCATTTAACACCCTGGTGATGAGAATGGCAGATTAGGAACGATTAGGAGATAGTCAGGTCAGTGACTGGGAGACAAAGTGAGAGAAGTGAGACTGTGTTTGGACATGTCCAGAGGAGAAATGAGTATATCAGGAGAAGGATGTTGAGAATGAAGCTGCCAGGCCAGAGGAGAAGAGAAAGGAAAAAGAGGATGTTTATGGATGGGGTGAGAGAGGACATGTGGAGAAGAAGAAGAAGAAAAGACATAAATCTGTGCATTTGAAATAACTTTAGGAAATACGTTTTTGGAAGGGAGCTTCAGACGTCTGGTTCCATCCACCACAACTATATTAAAGTTCCTCTAAAGTGGTGCTTTTCACACCAATCCCAGCTTTGTTTATTCATCCAATTATGAAGAATTTTGATTGAATGTTGTCAGAGTGATTCCCTTTAAAATGAGAACATGAGGTGACGTCCTCAGAGACTCTGAGGGAGGCAGAGTTCATTCATGACTTAATCTCCCCACGTCGCTCTTGCCCAACACTGCCAGTTCTCTCGTGAGCAGTAAACCAAGGAGAACATTATCAATCATGTGGAAAAGAGAAAAAACTGTCTATCATGGAGCTTTTTCACATCTTTAACAATTATTCAAAGTGAAAACCCTACATTATGAGGTCAAAAGACAGCAGACAGTGAACCACAAATAAAATTGGGATATCTGTATTTAACCCATGACACACAAACACCGCAGCAGTGGGCAGCTACGAGCGCACGGGGAGCAGTGATGGGGACGGTAACTTGCTCAAGGGTACCTCAGGCAACCTATTGGAAGGGGTCTCGAACTCCGACTCCGATCATGTGGCTAACGCTCAACTACTCAGGGCCACCGTTCCACAGAGCAAGTAGATAAAGTGCCGGGGCCGAGCAGCAAGAGCAAAGTAGGATTGTGGAGAAATGCAAGATGAAGGCAACACAGGAATGACATCTTCTTCTTCATTGTCTTTCAAGCTCCCATTCCCTGTTGGTGCAGATCAACCGCTCCATTTCTTTCGGTCCCCTTCGCACCTTCCAGGCTTCAAACTCATCACCTGTATGTCCTCTCACCACGTCCATAAACCTCCTCTTTGGTCTTCCTCTTCTCTTCCTGCCAGGCAGCCCCATCCTCAGCATCCTCCTCCCACTATAATCCTCGTCTCTCCTCTGGACACGTCCAAACCAACACAACATTGCTTCTCTAACTTTGTCTTCAAAACGTCCAACCTGAGCTGTCCCTCTAATATACTCATTTCTAATCCTGTCCATCCTCGTCACATTCAAAGAACATCTCAGCATCTTTAACTCTGACACCTCCAGATGATAGAAATAGTAGAATTCTGTTCTAATGGATGTGAACAGGTTCTAGCATGCTTTGCTCTGTTTTCTAATTTGATGATAAAAATTTACTAAATACACAAGATATCTAAAGCTGTCACCACGTCTAGTAGGTCTTGGGTTCTTTTCCCCGGTGGGAAGGTACGGTTCCTTTCTGGGTTTTGCACGTTCTCTGATACATATGTATATACCTCTTTTTAATTATACAGGCTCATCGCTCCTGTTTCTGTACAACAAGGAGTTCCTGGGTTTTAATCCTGTAATACACCCTAGATGTGTGTGTGTGTGAGTGTGTGTGTGTGCGCTCTGTGGCTTTGATTTTACAACTGTCCATTTCAGTATGAGTCAGTATGAGGGACAGACTCTAAAATCTGGATCAGCAGAGACGATAGGGACGCAGGCCCCAGGATCAGAAGATAAGGGGTTCGAATCCCAGACCAGTAGGTTTCCCTGAGGTAACCTTCCGAGATCGGCAAGATACCGTCCCCATCACTGTTGCTGGGCTATAAATGGCTGCCCTCTCCTGCATGTGGATGAAAAGCAGAGGAAGAATTACATTGTATGCTGTGTTTCACAATGACAATTAGTCACTTTCACTTTCAGTGACTCTTTATTTCTGTTCACTTCAGCCTTCACTCTCAACCTGCGTGAACGATTCCTGACGTTAGCCAGCACTTTCACTGATCCAGAGATTTGTCTCTTCTGGCCGATGGTCCACACCCTGTGACTGTACCCCATTAGCCCCCGCAAATGATCGATGGGTACCCAGTTCTTCCTGGAAGCCTAAAACGCTTTTTATGTTATCAGTAGCTGTCAACACTCAACCCACATCTGATGATACGGGGCTGCAATGGCAATGTGCCAGTTTCTCCTCTTTTGTTGATCTTCACACAGCAAAACACATGGGTCAAATCACAGCTAACAAATCAAGCGATGTCCTTCCCTTCTGTTTTTCTACCTGGGCCAAAAAAATGAGCAGGGGAAGAAAAAAAACGTGGCCTTACAGCGGCCTCTCATGCTGGACATGATCCCTGTGCTAATATTTCGGTTGGCCGGCCCTCTTAAGGCTTATTGCATGTCCAGTCGGTGGTTACGCCCCGGTGGACGCTTAGCACGCATCCAGATTTCGGTTATCTTTAGTCCATCAGATGCTGTTGATTCAGCCTCTTTCACACAATATGCACACAAGCACGGCAGCCAAGTCCAAACACACAAGTGCCGAGGGCTGCAGATTTGCGTCCTTGATACAGCGCCGCAGCGAACCGTGTGTGTTTGTTAAGCTACCGTGCGTATGCCGGGTCTGGGGCGACACACAACGCCATGCCCGCCTCGTATCAGCAGCCGCGCAGAGAGCCGTATTTAAGTCTGTTTACTGCGTTCTCTCCTTTTTTTCCTCTTTCCGCCGCGTTCGCGGTTTGCAAATTTTATCACGCAAGGTTTTGATCAACGATAATTTAGGCTTTTCTATGGCCTAATTTAGGCTGTGTTGTGTTGTTGTGTGTAGTGTTGCTGTGTGTTGTGTTGTGTTGCTGTGTGTTGTGTTGTGTTGTGTTGTGTTGTGTTGTGTTGCTGTGTGTTGTGTTGTGTTGTGTTGTGTTGTGTTGTGTTAAGGTGTGTTAGTTAGGTTGTAGTTGAAGAAGTTGTGTTGCTGTGTGTTGGGGGTTGTGGTTATGTGTTGTGTTGCTGTGTGTTAGGTTGGGTTGTGTTGTGTTGCCAGTTGTGTTGCTGTGTGTTGTGTTATGGTTACAGTGTTAAAGTTGTGTTGCTGTGTGTTGTGTTGTGTTGTGTTGCTGTGTTGTGTTGTGTTGTGTTGTAAGTAGTTAGTTATTGTGTGTTGTGTTGTGTAGCGTGTTGTGTTGTTGTGTTGTGGTGGTGTTGTGTTGTTGTGTGTTGTTGTGTTGTGTTGTGTTGTTGTGTGTTGTTGATGTGTTGTTGTGTGTAGTTGTGTTGTTGTGTGTTGTGGTTGTGTTGTGTGTGTTGCTGTGTGTTGTGTAGTTGTGTTGCTGTGTGTTGTGTTGTGTTGTGTGTTGTGTGTAGTGTTGTTGTGTGTAGTATTATGTTGTGTTGCTGTGTGTTGTGTTGTGTTGTATTGTGTTGTGTTGCTGTGTGTTGTGTTGTGTTGTGTTGCTGTGTGTTGTGTTGTATTGTGTTGCTGTGTGTTGTGTTGCTGTGTGTTGTGTTGTGTTGCTGTGTGGTTAGTTGAAGAAGTTGTGTTGTGTTGCTGTGTACAGTTGTGTTGTGTTGCTGTGTGTTGCAGTTGTATTGTGTTGCTGTGTGTTGTGTTGCTGTGTGTTGTGTTGTGTTGTGTTGCTGTGTGTTGTGTTGTGTTGTGTTGTGTTGTTGTGTGTAGTGTTGATGTGTGTTGAAGTGTGTTGTGTTGTGTTGCTGTGTGTTGTGTTATGTTGTGTTGTGTTGTGTTGTGTGTTGTGTTGTGTTGTGTTGCTGTGTGTTGCTGTGTGTTGTGTTGTGTTGTGTTGTGTTGCTGTGTGTTGTGTTGTGTGTTGTGTTGTGTTGTGTTGTTGTGTGTAGTGTTGATGTGTGTTGAAGTGTGTTGTGTTGTGTTGCTGTGTGTTGCTGTGTGTTGTGTTGTGTTGTGTTGTGTTGCTGTGTGTTGTGTTGTGTGTGTTGTGTTGTGTTGTTGTGTGTTGTGTTGTGTTGAAGTGTGTTGTGTTGTATGTTGTGTGTTGAAGTGTGTTATGTTGTGTTGCTGTGTGTTGAAGTGTGTTGTGTTGTGTTGATGTGTGTTGAAGTGTGTAGTGTTGATGTGTGTTGAAGTGTGGTTGTGTTACTGTGTGTTGAAGTGTACAGTTGTGTTGCTGTGTGTGTTGAAGTGTGTTGTGTTGTGTTGATGTGTGTTGTGTTGTGTTGTGTTGCTGTGTTGTGTTGTGTTGCTGTGTGTTGTGTTGTGTTGGTTGCTGTGTGTTGAAGTGTGTTGTGTTGTGTTGTGTTGCTGTGTGTTGAAGTGTGTTGTGTTGTGTTGATGTGTGTTGTGTTGTGTTGTGTTGCTGTGTGTTGCTGTGTGTTGTGTTGTGTTGCTGTGTGTTGTGTTGTGTTGCTGTGTGTTGTGTTGTGTTGTGTTGTGTTGATGTGTGTTGTGTTGTGTTGTGTTGCTGTGTGTTGCTGTGTGTTGTGTTGTGTTGAGTTGCTGTGTGTTGCTGTGTGTTGTGTTGTGTTGATGTGTTGTGTGTTGTGTTGTGTTGTGTTGTATAGTTGTGTTGATGTGTTGGGTTGTGTAGTTGTGTCGTTGTGTTGTGTTGATGTGTTGTGTTGTGTTGTTGCTGTGTGCTGTGCTGTGCTGATGCAGTTGTGTTGTGTTGAGTTGCTGTGTGTTGTGTTGTGTTGATGTGTGTTGTGTTGTGTTGAGTTGCTGTGTGTTGTGTTGTGTTGCTGTGTGTTGTGTTGTGTTGTGTTGAAGTGTGTTGTATTGTGTTGAGTTGCTGTGCGTTGAAGTGTGTTGTGTTGTGTTGCTATGTACAAAGGTGTTGAGTTGCTGTGTGTTGAAGTTGTGTTGTGTTGTGTTGCTGTGTGTTGAAGTGTGTTGTGTTGTGTTGCTGTGTGTTGTGTTGTGTTGTTGTGTGAATTAGACGTTCTCAGAACTTTAACGTTAACATTGTTAATAAATGTAGCAGAAGATTATTTTCAGGTGGCACAAGAGAGCCAATCCCACTACAGCGCTTGTGTGGAACATCTTTAACTACAGGGATGATCTCTGCAGCTGAGACACACACAAACACACACCAAGAAGACAATTTAGCATCTCCAGTCCAGCTGACGCTCATGCCTTTGGACGGTGAAGGAGTTGGAGGGAAAGTGAGTTGGAGCCTGGTCAGATATCCTTGGTTCCATCCCTACTTGTGTATTTCCACTCCATGCATGATCCATCTGTGTAGATCATATTTTGGAGAAAGCCACCATGAGGCCTAGAAAGAGTCAACAGATGTTGATTTCATAACATTTGATCACAAGGACACACTTTAAGCCACAGGATCATGAGGTGGACCCATGTCCTGCCACTGTCCAAGGACCTTTCAGGTTTTTTTTACTTGGGCGTTCTTCTGAAGAATGAATACAACGGTGCAAATGTCAGATATTACATGGGCATAAAAGGTCTTTAGGAGAAGTGCAGAACATCTGTGAAGCATTTATAATATATATGCCTCCTAGGAGTTTCTGCAATGTATGGATGAATCAAAGTGAATGTTTGTATTGATGTTCCTCCTGAGTCCACCTGTGGGTTTAAGCAGGCATTAGAGGGAGATGGACATATTCTTACTGCAGATATAAAATATTATTATACTTTATTTTATTTTATCCTCATCACGTACCTTCATCTATTCTGTCTTGGAGCAATTCAGGAACTATTTCTGCAGGTGATGAATAAACCACTTCCTGAATCTCGAGAAACAATGGCAAACTTGGTCTTCTTGGGTACCTACACCTGGATAATAAATTAAGTTTAAAACAATATACCTGGGAGATTTATACAGTCCATTTGCAGCAGAACGCAAGGAAGAAGAGTAGAATCTGGATTAAGCAGTGTTTTGTAAGCCATCGCTTGTTAACCAATCAGAATTCTACAACTGCTACTGGCTAGCTAATGAAGAGTTTCTGTTTTACTCATTAGATTTAGCCTGCATTACTTTCACAGCTGTTGCCAGACAGAGCAGCAGCAGCCAAGGTAGTGGAGCTAATTTACATTTACATTAAGGCATTTAGCAGACGCTCTTATCCAGACCAGAGTTCCTGATGACAGGGACAGTCTCCCCGGAGATACTTGGGGTTGAGGGTTTTGCTCAGGAACATAATGTTGGTGAAACTGGAGTTGGGAATCAAACCTGTGATCTCTTGGTCCATCAGCAAGTATCCTACTACTAGACCGCTGTTGGAACGCCTTTCGCATTGCATGATTTCTCTCCCATCACCTGGTTGCTGCAAAGTGCGCTTTATCAGCACCCATCAGGATTCTTACGTCCCATTAATTCTGTCCCGTGGCTGACGCTGAGTGGATGCTGTGTTTTGTGAGCTGACTAATAAAACAAATGCAAAATGAGCTGTTTTTGCAACTTAATTTTAACATGCAGGCTGCATGGAAGGTCACATCAGTGCACATCAGCTCCTGCTGACTGTTTATAAGGCTCTTAAAGTTTGAGCCATAAATCCAGTTTTGTGACAAACTCTTGAGCCCCTCATTTCTTCATAGTTTGCTTCCAAGGAGCAAGACTTCATTGTTCATGTAATGAAGGACAGTTCTCGAGGCTTCTGAAGGACAACCTTTTTGGCTCTCATTGTCAGTGCAGTCCCTGTACCTGAGCATTGTCAGAGGCAGAGGTAGTGTGGGATCATCTCCACCGAGAAGAACAAAAAGAAGTACAAAAAGAACAAAAGAAATAGCTTTGGAACGTCCTTCAAGAAGCCTGGAGAACTATTCTTGAAGACAACTTGACAAAAAGCGACAAGAAAGCATATCTAAGAGAGTTGAAGCTGCGCTAAGAATAACGGTGCCCATAATTGACTTTAAAGCTTTATATTATAGACTGTTATTACATGTGTTTCTCCTAAACATAAAGACAGGAGGTGCTAGCAGGAGGGGTACTTCTGAGCAAGGTACCGCCCCCATCACCGCTCCCTGGGTGCTTTCGATAGCTGCCCCCTGCTGCACAGTGTGAACGGGTGAAATGCAGAGGAAGCATCTCACTGTGTGCTGTGCTGTGGCAATTATTCACTTTCAATTCACTTTCACTTCAAGAAGGTCGGATGAAAATGAACTCTTCTGACCCAGACATACACAACGTGTCGTGATCTCTGTGTTTATATCTACAAGCCCATAATGAATTACTGACAATAGCACTCTTCTTTCCCTCCCAGCTTGTAGCTTCAGTGATGTGGACTTTGTCTGAGTGAGGCTAAATGGGGGAATTTTTCCAAACCTCCCAAAACACAGATGGTTAGGCCTAATTGCTGCTCTGTGTCAAGCTAAAGTAAATCAAAATGCCAAGGCTGGAGCAGAAGAGCCAGGATGTGTTTTGTGTGACTGCTTGCATTGCATGTGTTTGATCTGAGGCCGAACTGTTGCATCTCAGACTTACGAGAAGCATGCCCCGTGCTTTTGCCTGCATGTGTTGCCACCTGCTAGCGCCGACTCTCGAGGGAAAGTTTAAGCAGTTCAGAGGAAGACAACCAGTTAAAGCTCTGCATGCAGGCTTTGGAGACACTGATGTTAATTGTGATCTCGTTAAGAGGAAAAGATGAATCAACAATGCGGCCTGTGCCATAAACTTTAGAAAATCAAAGACAACCCTAGGGACAAAAGTGAAACCACAGTAGACCAGAGTACACACTGAACCAGATCTGAGCTAACTGGGGAGAGATCTGCATTAACTGGGACAGAAGTCTGTCTGTGCAGTGTATGGTGTCATCTGGACGCAGGCCGAGCCCTGATGAGCTGGTAGGAGTCGTTTTAATGCTGGTGGTTTCACTGCGATGGCTGTTGTCATATGACCCCCCACCCCCACCCCACACACTGATCCCACGAGTTCCTCTTCTTCCTCTTGAAGGAAACACAAGATGAATTATTGCTCTGGAGAGAGGGACCGCTGCTTCTGCGGTCTCCATTAAATCCCGTTCTCCTGTCCTTCTGAACCAGTCCGCTCGTTCTCTTCCACTCATCCATCCTGTTTTTCTCTTCTCTCCATCCTGAGCAGTCTGACAGATATTTATGACATCCAGCGTCTGCATTTACCAGCAATAACTTCACTGTAACACGCCACAAAAACAACAACAAGAGGAAGAAGAAGAAGAAGAAAAAACAATAAAACAACAAAAATCTTCTTCTTCTTTTTCTTTCGGCTGCTCCCATTTAGGGCTCGCCACAGTGGATCAGCTGTCTAGCAATAAATAAAAATAACAATGACAAGCATCCTCGTCACACCCAACGAACATCTCAGCATCTTTAACTCTGACACCTTCAGCTCCGCCTCCTGTCTTTTCATCAGTGCCACCGTCTCCAACCCATACAACATAGCTGGTCTCACTACTGTCCTGTAAACCTTCCCTTTAACTCTAGCTGGCACACATCTGTCACAATTCACTCCAGCCACTCTACTATAACAATAATTACTACTCTAAAAAAATGTTTTTTATGATATGGGCCCTTTAAAATTTGACTTGGACGTACAGGAATTTGTGAAAATGGGGACAAAAGGGGGAGGAACCATGGCATTGCAGCAGCACTGTTAATGATTAGGGGGATGCGAGGACATGACGACCCTCAGGAATGGGTGCATGCATGCTTGTGTGTGTGTCTGAGACGTGCATGCACACGTGACAAAGAAACGATTGTGCTTGTGTGTGAGGGTAAACACTGCATCCAGACATGCCTTGAGGACAAAAGTAGGAAGGTTAGAAGAAACAACACACGCAGCTTGTGTCGTCCCCTTAATAAAGCCGTATGACAGGCCAGGCAGAGTCTAATGCAGCCGCATACGAGTCTGAGGTCACTCATGCCAAGTGCTTCTCAGGGGGAATAGACTGTGGTTTCTCTGGAGAACCACTTGGGATGAGCTGGATTGGTGTTTAAGATCCAGAACTAATCGTCCAATATGAATACCTGACCTCACTGCAATTGTAGCAATGCTCCAGAATCTGGTATAAACTCTTACAAGAAGAGCCAAGGCTGTACATTCAGCGAGGCATCTGGTTTCAGAGAGAAAGCTGGTTGAGCAGGTGGAGATACAGTGCACAAACCGTTTGATGCCATTAAGGTGCATCACACTTTCCTAACACGCTCAAATACCAGAGGCACTTCCATAAAGAGCATGATCTAATGGGCTTTGTGACCATTTGTGTGTGTGTGTGTGTGTGTGTGTGTGTGTGTGTGTTTCAGGTGGAGAGGGGATGTCTGTGAAGCTGCGATTCGATTGTCCAGCTGAAGGTGGGATGGTGCAGAGGAGTCGCTCCTTCACTGGAGTCAACACACTCAGTAGCCGACGCAGGTGATTATGACTGAGTTTCTGTGTGTGTGTGTGTGTGTGTGTGTGTGTGTTTGTGTGTGTATATGTGGGTGTGTTTGAAAATGTGTTTAGGGACCTCACATGGTTTTCACATCTATCGACTCTTGTTCCTCTGCATTTGTATGTCTGTGTGGAATGTGAGAACGGAGAATTTCCAACAATATTTCTACGCAAATTCACTTTAGAGCATTTATATAGTGAAAGTGAAAGTGACTAATGGTCATTGTGAAACACAGCTCACTGTGAAACAGTGAAACATGACCTCTGTATTTAACCCACACACACCGTCCAGCAGGGGCAGCCATATCCAGCGCCGGGGGAGCAGTGATGGGGACGGTACCTTGCTCAAGGGTACTTCGGGCAACCTACTGGTCCGGGATTCAAACCCATGACCTTCCGATCTTGGGTCCTCGTCCCTAAACACTAGACCAATACTTCAATTGATGGAATAACTCTTTATGAATTATTAGTGACTACATCGAATAACATTGTAAAGCAAATAGTTATGCATTGTTATGCCATGTAACCATGGCAACATAGGGTTGCCAGTTTTATAGTTTTTGGTACCATTCCAAGGTAAAATAGTGCTTGGATGTCCTCTGCATCTGAAAACGCTTGCAGCTTAATGGTTCCTCGCTTTTTCAGGTTTTCTTGAACTCTGGTGCAAATGAATAAGAGCGTCAGATTGTAAACAGTGTGCGGTTTAGGTTGGTTGAGATATGTGGAGGAATTACTTTGTATTTTGAGAGTTATGTGAAATAAACTAGTTAGGAAAATTAGTATTTATTGTAGCTACCATGGAACGAAAGTTTTCGAAAGAATGTTTTAACATTCCGTAAATAAAAATATGAGATTTTTCAGATTCTTCTACCATATAGACATCTGTATGTGCATAAAGAAGACATGATATTATTTCATGTCTTAAGCCTAGACAAATGGACCCAGTTTTCCACTCTTGAGTGGCACAAAATGAGCAAAAAAGCAGTAAAACATCATCCCTGGTTGCCAGGACGGCGAGAGCTGTGGGTTTTGACAGTGTGTTATCATCACTGCGGATCAGAAAATGGTGGTTTTAAGTAAATCCCACTATCTTGCAAGAAAACAGCATTTTATTTTAGTCCCAGATGGCTGTGTGATATCCACACCTCTCTGGAGGTACAGAGACCATGCATGTCTGTTATTTTTACGGGGGGGGGGGGGATGCCGTGCAACAGCCCATCAGAAACATCTACATCATCTGAATGTAAATCCTGGGAGAGCCGGTGTCGTTTACTGACCCCCTGAGTCGGACAGAGGAATGCATTTCCTGCAGAGAAGAGTTTATTTATGTTACTGAGTCACAGAGTTCTTCTCTCAGTGCATCTTCTGACAAACCACGTTCATCAAGAAAGATTCACGGGAGTTTCTTTCTAATGCTCTCTTCTTCTCGTCTCTTGTTTTTTTGTATGTTCTTTCTTCTCTTCTCTTCTCTTCTCTTCTCTTCTCTTCTCCTCTCTTCTCTTCTCTTCTCTTCTCTTCCCATGCTTTTCATATGTTCTTCTCTTCTTTTCTTCGCTTCTCTTCTCTTCTCTTCTCTTCTCTTCTCTTCTCTTCTCTTCTCTACTGTTCTCTTCTCTTCTCTTCTCTACTCTGCTCTTCTCTTCTCTTTTCTTCTCTTCTCTTCCCATGCTTTTCATATGTTCTTCTCTTCTCTTCTCTTCTCTACTGTTCTTTTCTCTTCTCTACTGTTCTTTTCTCTTCTTAACTCTGCTCTTCCCATGTTTTTTCTGTTTCTCTCTTTTTTCTTTGCTCTCATCTTCTCTTCTCTTCATGTTTTTATGTTATTCTCTTCATTTCTCTTCTCTTCTCTTCTTATTTTTTTTTATGTTCTTATTTTTGTGATTTTATATGTTCTTCTCCTCTCTTTTCTTCTCTTCTTTTCCCTTCTCTTCCCATGTTTTTCATATGTTCTCCTCTCTTCTCTTCTCTTCTCTTCTCTTGTCTTTTCTTCTCTTCTCATGTTTTTATATATTCTTCTCTTCTCTTCTCTCTTAATAAAGGCTGTCTTCAGCTCGTGGATCTCTACGCACCAAAGCTCTTGCTGGGAAGTCTCCCAGAATCCCCTCTTCTGCTCGGATGGTTGGGGGTATTTGGGGACAGCAGCCTGAGCAGGTGGACAGAATCTTCCAGGCTTTGCGGAAGGGGCTGAAGTATGTGCCAATCATTGTGCTGATGAACACAGTCTAATGTAAATGATTCAAGCAGACAAACAAAACTAACAGCTATGGATCTGAGCAACGAGAAAAACAAGTCTTTTTAAAAAGTAGGAAAATGTTAGTTTAGCTCCAGTTCCATCAGTAGCACCTGAATTCATTTAATGAATGATTGATAGGCTGTTCGCCTGAAGGAACTGGAAGGAGCTCCATCATGCTGGAATTCTTTGGCTTTGTCATTTTCCCCTTATTTTTAAAAGCAGCAGC
Source organism: Hepsetus odoe (assembly GCA_017165825.1). NCBI lineage: Eukaryota > Metazoa > Chordata > Actinopteri > Characiformes > Hepsetidae > Hepsetus > Hepsetus odoe. Next base: position 31,752,693 of record CM029366.1, read on the forward strand.
ATTTCTTTTGTAACAGTTCAGTGCAAAATCTTGCACCAGCCCACATTTCTTCACAGTTTGCTTCCCAAGAGCCAAACATTCTTGGATTTTTTAACATTTTGGTGAGGAACAGTTTTCCAGGCTTCCTGAAGCACATAGTTTTTGGCGCTCATTTTCAGTACAGTCCCTGCACCTGAGCAGTTTGAGGGTGTGTTATCATCTCCACAGAGAACCCAATAGCCGATATCTACAGAAGAGCTTGGGAATGTCCTTCAAGAAGCCTGGAGAACCATTCCTGTAGACGACTTGAAGAAAAGACAAGAAAGCTTGAAAGAGAGTTCAGGCTGTGCTGAAGAATAACGATGGTCAGACCATGTATTGATTTTAAAGCTGGTTAGAATTCATCACTTTGTGTCTCTCCAAAGGCAGAACTTATCTAGAACTGTTCTTGCAGATTTTCTAGATGATAAGAACAGATGATATTTACTCTTTGCTCGTAGGGAGTATCTTGAAGGCCATCAAACAGAGCTGGACTTCCTCTCGTCCCAGCAGAGGGACACTAAAAGGAACTCCAGACTGGTAAGTTCTGCTAAAAAAGCTGTTCCGTTCTCCTTAGCTTTATCTGTAAGGAATCCATCAGCAGCATTGGGAATTCTGGCTCCTGCACGGGAAATTGCTGAATGGGGTCAACGTGAATCTATCTGAGGAAAAAGTGATTTTCTAAAGTGATATTTCTTCTTCTTTGCTTTCTAGGCCTTTTTCTACGACTTAGAGAAGGTAAGGTTTTGGTTTGGTTAAATCTCTCATCCCAATGTCCAATAAGTAAAATTATTTTTGGATTTCTGACAACAGGAGATAAGAGCCTTGGAAAGATACATACGGCGACTGGAGTTCCAGATTAGTAAAGTAAGTGACTCTTTATATGCAAAAAAAAAAATCTTAAAACGTCTTAAAAAGTGTTTTCCTTGCTTAAAGGTTGGTTTTATATATTCCAGTAACACAGAACATCATCAGATCAAATTCAAATAAAAATACATTCAGTAAAACGTAAGAGAATACCTTTTTTTATGCCGTCGATATTTTAGAGCTGGTTTTAAGATCTTCCTGGTTGAACTTTTTGAAGCTTTGATTGACCAAAGCAGTTTTTGGTCAAGGATTAAATGATTATACTGGGATTGCATGAAAAGAGTGCAAACTAGATTTCAAAATACTTACTAAAGTATACCCAAATCAATATTCACTCTATTAATTTGTACTTTGTGTATTGGTGTGATGGACTACTGCTCAAATAAAAAGCTTTCTAAACTGAAAAAAGTGGCTACAACTTTTGGACAGTATTTTATTAAATTTTTTAAAACATTTTTAGCTCAGGTTCCTTGCACTTTCCTCCAGATGTGATGAATTGCTTGAATCTGTTATTCTCTTTTCTAATGTCTATATTTTGATTTATTTGCTGCTGTGTGAGCCTCATTAAGACATCTCTGTCAGATCGTCTGTTAATTAAAATAAAATGCCAGTACACTGTGCTGGACCAGCTCCTGTGGCTCACCTCCATCGGGTTATGAGAATAGGTCCAGTACCTCCAAACTGCTTTGGCATAAGAATTATTAACTGTGTTTATTAGCAAATAGTTAATAAATAGTTAATAAACTCTTGGACGTTGGTCTGTTTAATCTTTTCTGATAGGCTTTTACTAAAGTCACGTCAGGCATTACATCACAGTGATTTTACCATAACTGAGGAGCTTAAAATTGGTTTGGGCCCAGTCCCAATTCTTATATTTGGCCCTTGTTTTCTGGAGTTGATCAAAGTCAAATGGGGTGTCGTTTGAAAATGTCCTCAGTGAAATGGAAGAACCCTTTTAGAACCTAATACATCATCGGCAGTTGTCAATGACTTTTATACAAAGATGCGTTGAGTTTTACAGCACACAGTGAAACACAATGAAATTACCACACAGTGCAGCAGGGGGACAGCTATTTAAAGTGCCCAGGGAGCAGTGATGGGGATGGTGCCTTGCTCAAGGGCAGCCTACTGGTCTGGGATTCGAACCCATTACCTTCCAATCCTGTGGCCAGCTCCCTAAACACTAGGCCTCTGCTGCCATAAACACAGCCTCTGCATTTATTATATCTGCATTATTATATATTATATTATATATTATTATTATATTATATATTATTAATGTGTATTAATGTCTATTATTATTGTATTGTATATTATTATTATTATTATTACATTTATTATTATTAAACTTAGATTTTGCTACTTGTTTATTTATATTTATAATTTATTTAAAACGTATTTATTACCGTGTATTATTACTGTGCACTGTATATATGGTCACCTAATTCTCCTTGTAGATATGTATATGTGTAGATAGATAGATTATTTATTATTTATTATTTATAGCTCCTGTACTTACTTTCTCCTGCACTTGTTCCTCTTTCTTTACATCTCTATATTTTTATATTTTTTTTCTATTCCTTTTCTGTACATCTGTCACTTTTATAAGAGCCCTGTAATGCCCAAATTTCCCATTTGTGGGATAATAAAAGATTACTCTACTCTACTCTACTCTACTTTAACCATGCAGCAGGGGCAAGATATTTAAAGTGCCGGGGAGCAGTGATGGGGCTGGTACCTTGCTCAAGGGTACCTCAGGGCAACAGGGATGAAAATGTGTCAAATTTCATGCAATCCAGGTGATTTTGAAGGCTTCTTATGAAGAAGAGAAGCCTAAAACACAGAATGTAACGTTAAAATCTTTATTAATGGGTTAAAACCCGGCTATGTTGGTTTCTTTGGTCACCTGTGGTCCTTGAGGCATTCTGTCTTTTCTTTTGCAGGGCCCTGTAGCCCTCACACTTCACACTTCAGTACCGCTCTTTCCCAACAAGAACACTAACTCAGGGGCTGAATGGGCAAATAATAGGAATACGGCTAAGTAATAGACAGCAGGTGAAATGAAATTGGACCTTAGAGCGTGGGTGAATGAAGTGAGAGAGAAATTCAGAAACACCTATATCAGATGTGTATTAGTCTGCGAACATCCATTTTTAGAGAAAAGATCATCTCAGGTAAAAGCGCACCTGTGAAGGATGTTTGCTGTGATTGGTTGCAGGTGGAAGAGCTGTACGAGACGTACTGTATCCAATGGCGACTGTGTCAGGGAGCCATGAACATGAAGCGAGCCTTCTCCCTCTCTCCATCCTCACGAGCGTCCAGGGAGAGTCTGCTGGAGCTCAGCCGCAACCACAGACACAGCCTGGAGGTACACACGATCAAACACATGTTCTGCTTCTCAAACTGCACTTATCATCCCTAATGGACCAAAACACAATCAGGAAATAGTGAGACACTAAGACAATAGAGTTGATTTTTTTGTTCGTTTGGATTACTTTAGTTTCGGCTTGGGTGGCACAGTGGTGCCAAGGGTAGCGCTGTCGCCTCATAATGAGAAGGCCCTGGGTTCTATTCCCAGGAGGGATGGTCCAGGTCCTTTCTGTGTGGGGTAGACATGTTGTCCCCGTGTTCCCGGTTTTACTTCATGTGCTCCGGTGTCATCCCACCGTCCAAAGACATGCACGTCTGGTGAACTGGAGATGCTAAAATGTCCACTAGATGTCTGTGTGTCTGCCCAGCAATGGACTGGCGACCTGTCCACCCTGTCAGAGCTAGAGATAGACTCCAGCGCTCTGCGACCCGAATCAGGAAAAGATTCGGCTCAGAAAAAGAGAGATTCAGCTTTGTTTTGCTTTTTGTTCTCAAAGAATCAATCCATTGGGTCCACCAAGTCCCAGAATGCACCATTAGACATGTCACACTTTTATGTATTTGTTGTTTTTAGCGTTCAGAGACCAGGCCCCAAGATCTGAAGGTTGTGGGTTTGAATCCCAGCTCAGAGTGAGACACAATGAAATTTAACCTCTGCTTCTCACCCACACAGCAGGGGGCAGCTACTTAAAGCACCCGGGGAGCAGTGATGGGGATGGTACCTTGCTCAAGGGTACCTCAGAGCAACCTACTGGTCTGGGATTCGAACCCACGACCTGCTAATCCTGGGGCCTATTTCCTAAACACTAGGCCGCCGCTGCCCCTGGTCGTTCTTCATAGTCTCCAAGGTCAGATGTTTCGTGTCGTCCCCCTGCAGATGATGTTTGGCATGTTGGCTGCACTGGACTGCTAGAGCTGGTAACAAGGCCATCAAGGACACAGGTCATTTGAGGGCAAAGTCATTCATCTAAACACCCGAGCAGAGAAAAATAAATACCTGCCTATGAGCTCACACATGTTAACCAGGCTGACGGTCAGCACGAGTTTAGCGACCCAGGCCTTGATGGACCAAAATCCAAAGCGTCTATGAGGGTTTGTTCAAGAGAAACCACCAAATTGTGAGAGACAGTGAGTCTCCAACGCTCGGTGAGAATCTAAACTGTTTAAAAGTTACGCCACAAGTGCAGTGTATACTTAAAACTGTGGCGTCTTACCTTCCTTTCTGCCGTGCAATTCCTTTGTTCGACACCAGTGATTTGAATCAAAATTAAGCCAAAGATTTGGGGCTTTTCTGTAATTAAGGGGAATGAACTGATGACAGTGTGTCATTTAAATAGTAAACAAAGTCAGAACCACGCGTTTATACAATTGTAGCTCTTCGGTTGACACAGCCAGAAAAAAAACAATAAAATTATAATTTTTTTCATTTCTCAGCTCCATAGGTCAATAAAAACTAATATCAGCACTGGTGTTGAACAGGGAACATGCCGTCATTATTAAAGTCTTTAATGGGGAAAATGTAAAAAAGTAATGATAATATATAAATAAAAGTAAAAAAAAGTTAAAACTTAAAAGTGGGTGGAATAAGGACCCATTGCTTCCTAAAAAATTGATGGATTTCAAAGAACTGATCTTGGCTCATAATACTGATCATTATTATTGAAATGATCAAGTTTGGGTAACAGCTCAGTGGGCCTGGGATCAGAGACCGGGCTGTCCTGGGACAGAGGGTTCAGCAGTCCTCTGTTCTGTACAGAAATATTACAGAAAGCTAATCACTGTCTAAGCCTGAATAAAGGCCCGCAGTTCTGTCCATGAACACTCTTCCTGTTTATTTATTTTACCAGTCAATTTAATCATGTTTAATAGTCAATCTTCTCGTCAAGGTGTCACTTTTTGATTCGCTGTGACAGAATTGTGCAGTAATTTTTATTCACAGCACATTTTGTTTCTGCAGTTTTCCACCTAAATATATAAATCTCATAACTGGAGTTCAAAAGTCACCCAGCTCTTTCCCTAAACTTCTCCCAAAACTTTATTAAGGTGAACTTGTGGGAGTGGTTCAGGAATAACTGTTTAAGGATTACCATCCAGTGACTCATTGATAAAGTTTGTAAAGCAAAGAGTTACGCATTGTTATATGTAACCATGGCAACGTAGGGTTGCCAGTTTTATGGTTTTTGGGGCCTTCCCAAGGTTGAAGTGGACCTCCTTGAACTTGGGTGTCCTCTGCCTATGATAACACTTGCAATGGGCACGGTACCTTGCTCAGTGGGTACCTCAGGGCAACCTACTAGTCCAGGACTCAAACCCACAACCTACTGATCCTGCCTAGTCCCTAAACACTAGACCAACACTGCCCCTCCTAGTGACTGAGTCCCAAAGTCACCCCAGTCCCATAGGAAGAGACATTATTGGACAGTCCATGATTTTGGGGGTCAGTAATGTCTAACTGAGAAATCTTGCTTCCCTGGCTTAGTAATAATGACACATATATGGGCAGCGGTGGCCTAGTGGTTAGGGAGTGGACCACAGGATCGGAAGATTGTGGGTTCAACCCTCTTACCAGTAGGTTGCCAAGGTACCGTCCCCTTCACTGCTCTCTGGGTGCTTTCATAGCTGCCCCCTGCTGCATGGGTTAAATGCAGAGGTCCAGTTTTGTTGTGGTCCGCTGTGTGCTGTGTTGTGACCTCGCAATGCCAAAATAGTCACTTTCACTTTCATATTAAATAACTTCTGTCTATTCTTACAGGACATGTGTGCAATGGAAGGGGAGCTGGAGATTCTTCTGGGTGAACTGCAGATCAAAATGAAAGGTAAAATCACTTTTCTCTGTTCAAATTAAGGCGCAGCCTCTTTAAGCCAAGACGTTTTCGTAAAAAAAGAATAAATTTTCTTTGTCTCTGGCAGGGCTGATAGGCTTCGCTCGTCTTTGCCCGGGGGATCAGTATGAGGTAAGTGTATGCACTCCGCAGTTGTGAGTGGGAGCTCTGTTTCTGGGTCAGACTTTCACTTGTAGAGCCCGGTTTTCTTCAAGGCAGACAAAATGGAAACTTTACTTCACAGCAGCCCTGCTCTAAGCCTCAGGTACAGCGAGAAATACAGTCGGGGCTCTTTTATGCCAAGTCAAATCACACCAATTCCAGATTTCACAGTCTATTTGGGTTACATATTTAAGGCCAGGTTTCCAGTGATCTCAGTAGAACCCCTCATCCAACCACAGCATATGGTGCACACACACACTATTCTCTCCGTGTAGGTGTTGATCCGGTTGGGCCGCCAACGTTGGAGAATCAGGGGGCGGATCCAGACTGATGACAGACAGCTGTGGGATGAAGAGGAGATGGTCTTTCTCCCTCACATGCATGAGAACTTTGAAATCAAGGTGAGGCCTCCCACACCAACACACCTGATCAAACATCACTTCCTCTGAAGGCCTTCCGTGGGATCCGCTGATAGAAAGGTCCATTCTCTTCCACGTCTTCTTTGTTAACACGGTATAAGGTTTCATGTTACCTTGGCTCACTCCTTTAGCCGGCGTTGCCTGGTGAACCTTCATGTGAAAGTGAAAGTGAAAGCAAAGATTTGTCATCAGGAACACAGCTCAGTGAACAATAACCAAATGCATCCTCTGTATTTAACCCACACTTGCCGTGCTGCAGAGGGGAGCCATGTCTAGCCCCTTGGAAGCAGTGAAGGGGACGGTACCATGCTCAAGGGTACCTCAGGACAACCTACTGGTCCAGGACTCATACCCATGACCTTCCGATCCTGGGGCCTAGTCTCTAAACACATGAACAGTGCTGCCCCATGTAACTGGCCTTATTTTCGATATGTTTCTCACTGTAAAATGTTCGTGTTATTCAAATATTGATGGATCACTTTATCTTCTTTTTACAATGTTTCCAGATTTTTTTTAAATCTATACCTCTACGCCGTCTGTCAGTGTGACACATTGGTGGCAAGAACCATCTGCAGCAGGTTTTGTTCTGAAACATACAGTAAATTTGTAGTTATTTTTTAATCTGCAGGTTTTGTATTTTTATTTTCTATTGAAAAAAGTTCATTAGTGTTAAATATGCATCATTATCCCTATGAAAGTCATTGTAGTCTCACTTTAAAACTCATTCAAGGACATTGAGCTACTTGCTTTGTGGGGGAGCTGGGAGTTCATGGAGGCCTCACATCTTGGCCATCATTTAGATTCAGAAGGAGGATCCCCACTGTGTAAAATTAGGGGGCGTCAATAGAACAGCCAGGGGTGTAGACGCACATGATTTGGAATCGAGCCACAGATTTGACTCAATCAAAAAGGTTTTGTGTTTTTATGTCCGTGTAGTAGTTAAAACACTCAGTGCTCAAGGGAGCAATTGAGCACGAATCAAAAAGTCTGAGAACAAAAGACGCTCTGTTCTTTAGTCTAAATGCATTTGAAGGGAATTCTCCTTCGTTTTTCCACCACCATCCCAACATTAAAATACTTTAAGAGCTCAGGTCTGGGGCTTTAATAGTCTTTAATTCTGATATGGAGTGAGATTCAGTTCACTTTCAGCACAGACAGACACTCCACACGTCTCACTTCACACTCTCAGTACATTCCTGTACTTTTTACTTTACACTCTCAGTACATTCCTGTACTTTTACATTAAACTCTCAGTACATTCCTGTACATTTTACTTTATATACACATCGTCCAGCATATCTAGCACCTAGGGAACAGTGATGGGTATGGTATCTAGCTCAAGGTTACTTCAGAGCAACCTGATCCCTAAACACTTGGCCAGTGCTGCCCCTAATAAGATAAGGAGCCCTTTGGTCTTGAAGGCATTGTTTGATGATCTGCACTGTGACTCATTTTAGGACCAAACCACATGCAAACTGTGTCTCTGTCACCTGAAGTGTTTGCATCCCATCCTTGAATGAACTATATTATGGCCTCAAGCTTAAGAGTGAGAAACCTGGCAAGTTTGTAGAAGCTCTGGCAAATTGTGGGATTCATTATGAACAGATTTATTATTTAATATAAGCTCCATCCTTGGATGTGCAGATGGAAAGTAGTTAAAGTGAAGATCATGCATTCGTCTCTCCTTTGAGATCATTTCTCTGCAATGAAACGAGTCAGCCCTCGAATTTGTGCAGTCGTGAGTGATGCTAAATCACGACTGTGTACATCTGGCCGAGGTCTGATTAGTTATAGTCTGCTTTGCTTTTATGGAGTCTGGCAATGCGCATTCTCAAATACTCAGGGTAGTCTTAGTAGGGCGCATGGGGCTCAGCTTCTGTTTTGGGTGGCCAGTTAGAGTCCTGATTCCTAAAAGCAAGAAACCACAAACAACAGGCCCAACAGTTACGCTGTTGTGAACAACGAACTGCTTTTGGAGAAGCTGGGTGAAGGAAATCCCTCTAGTGCAGCCAAAAGATAGGCCAGCAAGTGAACAAAAAAGAGCCAGAAGAAGTGTGTGAAGGGGGTTTAAGGGAAAGTTTCACTCAAAAATGCTATCGAGTGATTAAGTGAATTAAAGCCAGCAGTTATTATGGTCACAGAGGCTCAATTCTAACTCCTGCCAACCGTTTTCATTTGCTGAAAGCATTTCTGACCAAAGTGTTCCAATAGCTAGCAGTTCATGATCCTGCTGGTGCTTATAGGCTATAAATGAACAGCCTCAGAAATTTGAGCTGTTAACCCTTTAAAGATGGCACAGATGTGTATATTTATAGTTTAATCTACTTTTTTCTTTTAAAATAGTTGCAAAATTTGATAAAAGGGAATCCGACTACAACAATGTCATCTGCATACCTGATTACATGCAGATGACATTATTCACTTGGTGTTTATCTGACTCGCATTTGGCAGGCTGAAGGTTCTCCACAAGAGGGCACTAGCAGCAATAAGGGTGCTTATGGGGCTTCATAAGAGCGTTGCCAATCAAACCAAGTTGCTGTTCGCATATTTTACGAATATCTTGATATGCAGAATTAAAAAAACATTTTGATGGTGATGACAAATCCTGAGGGAATCAAATTTCAGATATAATTTGTGTACCAAGTTCAGGAGGATCCTTACTTTGGCTTATAAAAGAGAAGTTTTGAAGAGTAACAAACATGATGTCACATTTTTCCCTCTATTAGAAGTTCTGATATTCATGTTAAGATATTCCATAGAGATAATGATTCTACTACTTTATTCACTGGAAATGAAATGAAAGAGTACTGGCTCTGAAATGTACTCAAAGTATAAAGTAAAAAGTACAGGAATGTACTGAGAGTATAAAGTAAAAAGTACAGGAATGTACTGAGAGTAGAAAGTAAAAAGTACAGGAATGTACTGAGAGTATAAAGTAATACGTGTCTCCTCTGATGGACGTTTCTAGCATCTTTAATAAGTTCAAGCTAAATGAAGGATTCTGTTCTGAAAATATAAGGAGTAGAATGTGAAGATATATGGGTTAAATGTAGGAAAAATAATCAGTTAAAGTACAAAAAAGCCTGATTACTCTACTTAAGTACAGTAGTAAAGTATATTTGCAAACTATGTTACTTCCCATCTCTCAGTTAATTTTTTGCCTCTTCTTCTATTTCCTCTTCTTCTTTCGGCTGTTCCCCTTTATGGGTCGCCACAGTGGATCACCCATTTCCATTTCTTCCGTTCCTCTGCACCTTCCACCTTCGATCGGTTATTTTTTTGCCAATTGAATAAAAACCTGGCCTGAGCCCTGGATTTATTAGGGTGCATTCAAAAGAGGGCACTACTTATTGGACAACTTTTACTTTTGGAATAATGTTCTCACAGGCTAGATCAGGCATCTTCTGAGACAACAAAATGAGGTCTTAGTATGGTATTGTGGGAAATAGATGGTGAGAACATGTTCCTCAGTGTGATACTTCTGGCCTTGGTCCTGATTATCTTTTCCACATGTTACCAAATTCCCACAAAATTCCGATACCGTGTGCATTTTGTTTATTTCATTACAAACAAAGACATCTTGCAACCCTCTTGCAGGTAACAGAAGTGAAGGGGCTGAGCTCCATCCTGGTCGGCATGGTAACATGCAAGAGCGCAGACTTCTTCATGGCTCGTCCACAGCTGATGGTTGTTGACATTACGGAACTGGGAACCATCAAACTACAGCTGGAGGTGGTCTGGAAGTAAGTGGGGCCTGCATACCTGCATGATACAACACATCCACCACACACTTTTAAAATGTGTTTACAAGAGAGGCAGGAGGCTGTTCAGCTGCATGGTGACGGCTCAGCAAACACTCGCTAACGACTACTTCCATAAAGAAAACTTCTGTCTTTCTTAATGAAGTCTTTATAAAAGCATGCAGGAGTGATTTTAAAGTCAAATGAACTGAACTGCACAAAAAGTGAAGTGAAAGTGACTATTTATCTGTGAGCACAGCACACACCGAACCAAAACCAAATGTATCCTCTGGATTTAACCAACACACACCGTGCAGCAGGGGGCAGCCATATCCAGCTCCCGCGGAACAGTGATGGGGACAATACTTTGCTCAAGGGTATCTCAAGGGAACCTGCTGCTCCAGGATTCGAACCTGAACGACCTTCTAATCCTGGGGCCTGGTCCCTAAACACTAGACCACCGCTGGCCCATACAAAGTGCCAAAAAACAGCAACACAGCACACACTGTAGTGTAATATTCATGAACTTAATTTAACTCTTAATATTAATAATTCATTCATATTTAATATTAACTGAAGTTTGCTTGGTTAGAGCTCGAATAGTTTTCTGTGGACTGATATTTTTTGAGGAGCGCCTGTGCTGACTGTCATTAAATAAAAATGAATGGAGCATTAGCAGTAGGAGACTACACACACACACACACACACACACACACACACACACACACACACACACTCACAGGGCTGAGACACACTGCAGTCTTGTAAGATTTGTTTAATTTACTGAAGCTGTAAAAAGGGGCCATGGAAATCCTTTCCACCTGGCCTGCAAAAACCCAGAGAAAACTGATCTGTGTGCATGAGTGTGCATGTATAGAGAGAGAGGGAGAGGGAGAGAGAGCGAGAGCGAGAGAGAGAGAGAGAGAGAGAGAGAGAGAGAGAGAGATTGCTAGTTTCAGCCACTCCTCTTTTCCTCTGTGATCAGCTGTTCTTCCACAGCTGGCATGTGTTAGCTTTAGAGAGTTTTGCTGAGGAGTGATTGTGTGTGTGTGTGTGTGTGTCTGTGTGTGTGTGTGTGTGTGTGTGTGTGTGTGTGTGTTTGTGTGTGTGTGTTGCTGGGAATTTTCTGTGCATGTTTCTGCTCAATTACAGTATAACGGCTGTAAAATTTGTCCCAGAAAACATTCTTCAGCGCACTGATGGCCTTCTCCAGCTGCAAGATGTTCCCTGCATTCCAAGCTCCAACATACCAAGAACATCAAACATGTGCTCCTCTGTTCATGCATGCCAGAACTCAGTGCTGAAAGGAGTAAATCCAATGTACATCAGGAACATACACCCAACATCTATTATTGTACAGCGATATTATAATAAGAAGCATTTTCTCCCTCCTGGACATGCCTGCACAATGTTCCTAACCTACAGGCTGAGACCTGATGTCTCCAAACGTTTTAATGCCCACATGTAAACATCTCCTTGCTAAGTTCCCCCAAAGTGTTTTAAGCAATATGTGGGATGGTGGTAGCCCAAGGGCAGGATAGTTAGATCTACACCTCCAGGTTGTGGGTTTAAGTTGGTTTCTATCCAACCTCCAGCACTATTTGAGCTGAGCAAGACCCTCAACCTCATGTAGCTCCAGGGAGAGAGCTTCATTAGGTAATGTCCATCGTTCAGAATAAGAGAGTCTGATTATAGCTGTAAACGTAGGGTCTTGCTCAGAAACCTGGAGCGCTGGAGGTAGGATTCCAACCTGTAACTCCTTGGTCCATCGGTGACTGTCCTACCACTAGACTAGCAGCAGCAGCCTGAAGAACTCAAGTCAAGTAGGCTTTATTATCATTTCAACTATATACAACGTTCCTCCAGGATCCTGGTGCTACACATGAGAACACAGGGAGGTTTAGATAAGGTAACATCTGGAAGGTTTGATCAAAACCTTGATCGAACAGAAAAGTCTCAAAAACTGAGTCTGTGATAATCCATCTCTGTTAGCGAGTGTGAGTGGGTTCAAGCTGAGGTTTTGCGTTCCACCTCCGTTTACCATGTATCTGCAGTCCATCACTGTTTCCTGTTTCTTTATCTGCAGTCCTTTTGATAGTGGCGAGGTAAAGCCCATTGTGTCTTCTGCCAGTCGACAGTCCGTCCACAGCAGGAAGGGATCTGTGTACAGCTGGACACCTCCAAACACTCCCAGCTTCAGCGAGAAATACTTTTTGGTAAGTCATTTCGACGTGTCCTCACACAGCATGGTGCAAGATTCTTGAGTCAGACCTCATTTCTTTATATTTTGGAGGAAAATGAGACAATAGGTGCAGTCCAGTGAATCCAGTCTAAATTCTAATAAAGTTTAATTGTAACCAGCTTCAGCATTTGGTTTGCCCACCGTTATCCTTCAGCAAAGCCTGAACTCTCTTAGACGAAGTCAGGAACAGTTCTCCGGGATTCTTGAAGGACGTTCCAAAGCTCTGCTTTGGATGTCGATTGCCTTTTGTTCCATTCTCTGTGGAGATGATCCCCCCTGTTTCTGTCTCTGAAACTGCTCAGGTACAGGGACTGTACTGAAAATGAGAGACAAAAACATTGTCCTTCAGGAAGCCTGGAGAACTGTTCCTCAGCAAAACATTAAAAATACAAGAAAGTGTGAATCATTCTTCTGAATGAAGAAATGAGGGTTGCTCAGTACTGACCTCGCTCACCATCTTCCTTTGGGGACGTAAAACATGTCTGTTCATCAGGACCACAGGGACAAACTCTATTATACCCTTCATTTTAATCACTGGAGGAGCATTTGGACATTTAGTGCATGCACACACATCCACACTGTCAGGGTTAAACACTAAACCTCTCCGTACGAAACCGAGCCTACCTGTCTCCTCTTTACTGCAGTCTATGATGCGCCAGCTCCAGGATTCAGACAGCTCATTCTCTATTGGCTCTCGTGAATCCAGGGGCATGTCCCTACTCAGCTACCTGTCTGACTCCACCCAGGCGCTCACTCCGCCAGCCTATGAGAGAGCCAGCCGTCCCCCACTCACCCTTGACCCTACAGCAGACACACAGTCAGTGGATGATGACCTTTTAAAGACTCCGCTGGGAGAGGTAGGATTTTAACAACCATCCCCAGAAACCTTCAAACTACAGGAAAACTCTCAGTCGGGCAAGAACATGTTTTGAACATATAATGATGGGCGCTAAGAGAGGTTTTCCCAATAAACCACTGTTTGTCTGTCTTTCTCTTCATCAGTCCATCTACCTTTGTCTCTGTCTGTCTGCCTGTCTGTCTGTCTGCCTTCCCTTTATCTATCTCTCTGTCTTTCTCTTCATCACTCCATCTACCTTTGTCTCTGTCAGTCTGTCTGTCTGCCCTTTTCTGATCTATCTGTCTGTCCCTCCATCCATCCATCCATCCAACCATCTATCTCTGTCTCTTTCCTTTTGCACATGTATATCTGCCTGTCTTTCTCTTCATCAGGTTTTCTATCTGTCTGTCTATCTACCTTTCTATCTATCTATCTATCTGTCTGTTCCTTTCCTTTTGTGTATGTCTATCTGCCTGTCCTTCTTTTCATCAGCCTTTCTGTCTGTCTATCTACCTGCCTTTCTCTTCAAAAGTCTGTCTGTCTGTCTATCTATCTATCTATCTATCTATCTATCTATCTATCTATCTATCTATCTATCTATCTATCTTTCTATCTATCTTTCCGTCTGTCTGTCTGTGTCTGTCTGTCTTTCTTTCTTTCTTTTCTTCTTTTCATCAGTCTGTCTATCTGTCTATCTTTTCCTGCTGATAGCACGGCTGCATTAAAGAGTTTTGAAACCTTCCTGTAAAAATAATGGTAGATTTCCATTCAGGAGGACGAGAGTGCAGAATGGCTTTCAGAGCCTGAGACCAGCTCTCCAAGTCCAGGTGGAAGCAAGCGGGACTCCATATTCCTCTTCCAGCGCTACAGTACCCCTGATATCCTCCGACAGAACAGCGAGGTTGCCTCCAGTCAGGAGACAGAAGCAGAGGAAAGAGCAGCACTAGACCAGGTCAGGGTGGAGGAGGCCTCAGCAGAGCAGGAGGTCAAGGAGAAGCTCCAGGTTCAAGCAGGAAGTGTTGGGAATTCCCAAAAGAGAGCAGTGGCTATGAAGATTAGCTCTGCTCTAGCAGAACTGGGTGCCACGTTGCAGGAAATGAGCTGTGCTGAAGCTGAGTTACAACATCTAGATCTACTAGTCTCACAACTCAATCGGGTTCTGAAGGTGAGATACATTCTGATGGGTGAAGCATTGACCCTTATTTGATCTTCTTTCTGTGGGACCTACAATTACATCATTTTCTGAATTCTACTTCCTTTTAGGAAAATAAAAACACATTTTTAATGACATTGTTCACATTGTTCAGGTTGACTAGAAACCTATTGAGGGTCTTTCTTCACCTTATTAGCTCTGGGATGGGTTGCAGCACCCTGGTTTGGATACGTGACTCAGAGAATGCATGGATGGACAAAATAACCAATACTTGCAAAGTCCATTGTAATCCTATTAACCCTTCAAGACTGTTGGTTTCTTTGGTATAATCAGCTTTTCTCTGTCAGTTTAATAGTATTTCGCAATGCTTGCATCAACACAATAAAAGCAAAAAAAAGGTTTTTTATTTAGTTTTTCTGACATTTTCCAACCCAAATAGGAACTTCAGTAATGCATCAATCATGAAGCTACATTTTAATATGAGTTAACTGATCCGATTCGCCCACTGAATGAGTCTGCATTCATTTCACAGTAATCAAGGATGTCTATAAATTGGAACTGGAATATGGAAATTGGCTCCATCAGGTTAAATGCGAATTGTTGAATAATTGCTGGCATATTAAAAAAGACCTTCTCTAATAGTCTAAATGTTCACTGAGCCAAAGCCACGTCCTTTCTTTTACATTCAATTCAAATTTGCCATTTTGCTTTGTATTATGAACGGATGTTCTTCATATTAAGTGCCCAACACCATGCATTTTCATCTCCTGTATTTATTTCCTCATTTCTCACTCAGAGGGACGTCTACCCCCTACAGACCTCTTCCAGAGAGACGCTGGCTGTAGAGGAAGAGGAGGTGCTGGGCAGTTTTGACTTTCTATCCACCGATTTCAGTACAGACGACATCTCCTGCATGGGTAGCGTCAGACTCAGGGACACTAGGTAGGTCAGATTTTCACTACATCAAGGGTGCCTTGATTCTAATCTGTGATGTCCAGCAAATTACGAACAAATACATGAGTGTGAATAAAAGGGAGGACAGCAGAGTGGTTAGGATAAAGGGAGTAGAGGTGGTGAAGGTGAGGAATTTAAATACTCGTAACAGCAAGTGTGGAAGAGAGTTGAAGAACAGAGTGCAGGCTGGAACGGGTGGTGAAGAGTGGCAGGAGTGATCTTTGACAGACGGGTACCAGCGAGAGTGATAGGGAAGGTTTACAGGACGGTAGTGAGACCAGCTACGTTATACGGGTTGGAGACGGGCTGGTTTCAGAGTTAAAGATGCTGAGATTTGCGTCAGGAGGAACGAGGATGGACAAGATTAGAAATGGGTATATCAGCAGGACAGCTCAGGTTGGACAGTTTGGAGACAAAGGATTATATTGTAGGAGTATATTGAGTATATAGGAGTATAGTAGTGGTGGTCTAGTGGAAGGATAATCGACTATGGCCCAGAAGGTCACAGGTTCCACCATTGGGTTCCTGAGCAAGACCCTTAACCCTGAGTTGCTCCAGGGGGACTGTCTCTGTAATCAGGAATTGGAAGTCGCTCTGGCCAATAGCAATAAATGTATACAAAGAGGAGGTTTATGGATGTGGTGAGAGAGGAGATGCAGGCGGTTGGCGTGAAAGAGGAAGATACAGAGGACAGGAAGACAATGCAGTCCTAAAAAACCCTTCTTTTGGCCCTTTTTTATTTAAAAGTACAACTTCTAAGCCAAATTCCTGGTGTGTTCACTGCAACATTCAGCTCTGACAGGAAACTGCAACCCCTTGACAGAGGAGGTCCAGGACACATGGAGAAGTCACAAAAAGTTTTGGAAACTATGTCTATTGAGATGTTATTTTGAAGGGAACAATTCCTTCCTTCACTGTATTTAGAGAGCTAAACCTCATAGGTAAATAATGCAGCAAGATCTGATCTGCTTCTCTTTATTTCTTCAAATGCCGAGAGGGCTTAAACGTCCAGGCATACAGAGTTTAGTTTGTGTATTCTAATGCTAGATCTCTCAGCACTCGAAAAAAACAAAACAAACAAAGCTGCATGGATGGCCTATAAAGTTGGAAGGTGCTCTAAGTTATTTGGGTTCACATCTCTTAAAGTAAAGGTTCTGCAGAAAAGCCGTGGAGAGGAACTGTCGCTACAAATAAATCAAAGGATTTCTTCCATTTCTTGATCAGATATGATTAATGCACCACACTTTACTAATAAGTGGATCAAGACCACCCTCACTGCAAACACTTTTACCCTTTCGAGGAAGCAAAGCGTTGAAAGCACGACCAGCAGCTTTAGAAGAAGTCTGTAGAACCCGTTTTTTGCATCAAAAGTTACCAAATTGCAGCACAGGGCAAGGATTTCTTAAGCCTGATCCAGCTTTGGGGTGGTTTAATCATTTGAATCACAATGAATTAAAAACTCTGAGGCTACTTAAGTACTCTTCTGTACATTTGAAATGGAATACAATGGAAGCGTTGAAGAGAGTTGAAGAAGAGAAGCTGGAATGGGTGTGTGGCTGAAGAGTGGCTGGAGTGATCTGTGACAGACTGGGACCTGCAAGAGTGACAGGGAAAAGGATGGCAGTGAGACCTGCTATATCATATGGGTTGAAGATGGTGGCTCTGATGAAAAGAAAGGAGCTGGAGGTGTCAGAGTTAAAGATGCTGAGATGTTCGTTGGGTGTGACGAGGATGGACAGGATTAGAAATGAGTATATTAGAGGGACAGATCAGGTTAGACGTTTTGGAGACAAAGTCAGAGAGGAAAGGTTGCTTTGGTTTGGACATGTCCAGAGGAGAGACGAGGATTATATTGTAGGATTATATTTAGCAGTATACAAATAGGTGGTTCATGGATTTTGTTTTAGTCCCATTACTCTGTTCCTATATTTCATAATAATTTAATATTGATTTATTGTATACCTGTATCATTTCTGCTGCTGTCTGTTACGTTTCTTCTTGTGCTGAGGGACTACGGACCAATATATCACACATATGGAATATTTATGTGACAAAGAACTTCAAACCTCGAACCACCACACACCCCCGCATCACACATCACTCACCGCAAACCAGAGATCATTTGTTAATTGTTCACACATTCGATTGTGTTTACATCCAGATTTTCACTCAAGTATGTTCTTGGCTCCATACTCTCACTTTTAACTGAGTAAGATTTTAACACTTTGCCTATACTACCACTAAAGTGCAGTTCCTTCATCTCCAGGGCAGAAGATACGAATCAAGGGTTCGACCAATAGGGTTCACCACAGCGGATCATCCGTTTCCATTTCTTACGGTCTTCTGCATCTTCCTCCTTCAAACCGACCACCTGCATGTCCTCTCTCGCCACGTTTATAAACCTCTTCTCCTCTTTCCTGGCAGCTCCATCTTCAACATCCTCCTCCCAATATAATCCTCATCTCTGCTCTGGACATGTCCAAACCAATACAACCTTGCTTCTCTAACTGTCTCCAAAACGGCCAACCTGTGCTCTAAT
The DNA here is from genome assembly GCA_017165825.1 of Hepsetus odoe. Taxonomy (NCBI): domain Eukaryota; kingdom Metazoa; phylum Chordata; class Actinopteri; order Characiformes; family Hepsetidae; genus Hepsetus; species Hepsetus odoe. Next base: position 31,770,817 of record CM029366.1, read on the forward strand.
ATACTAATTTCTAATCCTGTCCATCATTGTCACACCCAACTCAGCACCTTTAACTCCGACACCTCCAGCTCTGCCTTATGTTTTTTCATTAGCGCCCCGTCTCCAACCCATCTTAATCACTCTTTTTTTTAGAATCACCTTTTTGGTGCATTTTCTGCCTCAGACTGTCTTATTCTTGGCATACCAAGTAGATAAAATGAAAGAAAGGGGAGCGCATGATTAGTGCGACAGGAAAGTTGATTTAATTTTTATGGATTTTAATCTGTAACTCCCAGTAAGTGATTCACTGCAGTTGGCTGGATACTGTGTGGACTCTATTCCTGGATACTATATCATGGGAATAATGGGGTGGATGTAAAAGTTGTGGGTTTGAGCTTGTCTCTGTCCTCTACAGCACCATTTGACTCCCACAGCAAGACCCTAAACTTAAGTGTCTCCAGGGAGACTCTCCCTGCCTTTAAGCAATGCTCTGCATATGAACATCTGAGAAATACTGGAAATGTAAATGCAAACTTTAGTCTAAAGAACAGGGTTTGCTTTAGTCCTGGTATTTGGTCTGCAAAACTCAGGCGTTCTATTTTCTCAGACATTCATCATGATCCATCCCAGCCTTCAGGGCTGAAGCTGGAGAAACATCCTGGACAGGTTGTCTGTCCATCGTAGGTCACACACACTCATAACAAGGGGACAATTTAGCATCTCCAGTCCACCTGACATGGAAGAACACACTCATTCCACACAGAAAAGGCCCAGGACGTCCCAGCTGGGAACTGAATACTCTCTTATGAGTGCTAAGCACTGCAGCACCATTGCTTAACTAAAACAGTCACCAAAAGTACATGTTATGTAAATTGCTAAGGGAGTGAAGTCCATTGGCGATGTGTTTAGCGCTCTGAACAGACATCCACTAACAGGCCGGTGCTGAGCCAGTTCAACTACTGCTCATGTTTAATCTCAGTAGCCTGCTCTGTTTACTGTGAATTAAACCCCTGCTTTATTTTAAGATCTTTGTAATTACACAGAATGCCTCATTCATTTCCATGACTTTTTTACACTCCATCACTCAAGTCATGCTTGTTCATGGTTCGATTCCGGTCTGATTTACGGGGCTTTTTCGCTTGGATTTTCCATGCAAATTGGAAGCGTACGAGAGCCTAAATGTGCAGTTTATGGGCCTGGCCAATGGAAAATAGCAGTGTGTGTTTCCCTCCTTCAGGCATATTGAGGCCACCCCAAGGATGAGTCAGGAAAACTTTTATTCGGTGACTCAGTGTTGGCTCTCGGGAAGGGAAAAAAACACAGAAATGTAAACATTACAAACCCGAATCTTTGGCTTGGTCACATGTGGCAGAAGATGAGTGTTTAAAGAGCAGCTTCAGGTGAAGTGTTATGAGATGAACCGGGGACAACACGGCATGCTTTTATGAGCCACAGGAAATGGGAGACACGTAGCTGAAACTCATTAGAGAAGGGAGCACCTTTATGCCAGGTGTAAAATAAGAGTCACGTCTCAGACTCGTGCTTTTTGGAGAATAAACGACAGCAGACACAGCAGCTCCTGGCTGGCTCGATTCCTATTGGGGCAGAGGTGGTCTAGGGATTGGGGACTAGACCCCAGGATCAGAAGGTCATGGGTTTGAATATCCAAGAGAGGAGGTTGCCCTGAGGTTACCCTTGAGCAAGGTACCGTCCCCATCACTGCTCCTCAGGTGCTTTAAATAGCTGCCCCCTGCTGCACATTACATATTGGTGAAAAACAGAGGATGCATTCTGTTGTGTTTCACAATGACAAATAGTCACTTTCACTTTATGTAGACACGCATAATAAGAGTACTTATCAACAGAATTACACTGTTACACCTGTGTGTGTGTGTGTGTGTGTGTGTGTGTGTGTGTCTCCAAAGACATACAAGAAGATTTGTGATACAAATATGCCCCCTTGGTGTGTCTGTCCTGCGATGGACTGGTGACCTGTCCAGGATGTCTCCCACTTTTGCCCCCCCCTCCTCTCTCCTCTCTCCTCTCTCCTCTCCTGGTTAGGATAAGCAGCTCAGGTGATGCATGGATCCCCTGTAAGAAATGTGTCGCTATTCGACTGCCATTTGCCAGGTTTTAATCTTTTGTGCTTCTTTTTTTTTCTCTAGAGTCTAAAGATTCTAGTTTCTTTAATGACCTGCTTGATTTTGGTGCCCTGGGTCACTTCAGTTCTGGGAGTGCAAATGAAAGAGCATCTTATTATAAATACTAAGTAGAACGAGATGCTTTGTCACTGTGTTTGGAAGCGCATTACCAAGGCTCCCCCTTCTGGGCAAAAGTGAAGTTGCTGTTTGAAATGTCACTGGAAAGGGAGGACCAGGTGTCCTCAAACTGTCTTTTTCAAATGTTAATACCTGTCCATTGTTCCAGGATGGGGTTGTTGAAGGAGAACACTGTGAAAAGCCATGGGGTGACGGCTCAGGACGCCATCCTGTCCTCCGGTCAGGACACTGGGCAAACAGTGGAGAGTGAGGACAGGAGCCCACTCAGCACAGGAGAATACAGTCTAGACCAAGTTCTGGAGGTCCACCTAAACATCTGCACCGCACTACTGAGGGTGAGAAGCAACACACCTCACTACATCACTGCACCTCCTTCTGCTCAACTCTCATTAGAGCACAATAATCTCCATATGCTGCTTATTCTGGGCATCCTCATGAGTTTTATTTTGTGTACAGTTCTAAATAATCTACATTTGATATAAAAGTGTTACAAAATACTCACCAAAAATATCTGTTCACTGTTAAAAATGGAAAAACCAATTTTGTTTTCACTGATTTTGTAAGGATTTCTGCTTTGAGAATTGATTAAAAAAAATGTCACCTTTCACATCTTCTGTCCTTCAGACTGGATACATCTAACATCTAATGTTATTTACAACCTCGTGGTCTTTTACTCTCTCACTCGCTCCTTTTCATAGCTGCTTCTCCTAATTAGGGATGTGGGGGGTTCTGGAGCCAATCCCAGCTCTCACAGGCCAAAAATCAAGGGCAACCAGGACAGGTCATCTGTCCATCGCACGGCAAACACACAAACACACATCCCTACAGCCAATTTAGCATCTCCAAGCCACCTGACGTGCAGGTCTTTGGACAGTGGAAGGAAACCGGAGCTCCAAGAATACACACACACAGAGAACATGTCCACTCCACACAGAAAGGACCAGTACCGTCCCACCTGGGAATCAAACCCAGGACCTTTTCACTGTGAGGCGACAGCGCTACCCACCGTGCCGCCTCGTGGTGTTTCGCTCATGACTTATTCCTGTAAGAATGCTCAGGAAAACAAAGCCCAGTTAAAAAGAACAAAACAAGAGAGAGACTAAAACTGAGAAGACTAAATAACTCAAGGGGCAGAGGTGGGGGAAGACTACAACAGAACAGGGGCAGAAGCACATGCTGCTGAGCAGATAGGACAGGACAGGACAGGACAGGACAGGGCACAGGGATATTTGTGACAAGGACAAACGTTGCAATTTCACATTACCTGCAATTAAATGTAGTTTTTTTTAAAAGAAATCATTGATTCCACTTTTAATTTTGCAGTGGCTTTAGAGCCGTTACTCTAAAATGTGGTGATTCAGCAACACAGGTTGTTATTTTTGCATAAACTCATTTATTTCACTCAAAAATGCAAATGTATATGGAATCAAATCTTGTTATTCCGCCATCTGAAATTTGTTCTGATGTGATAGTATTGATAAGCACACACACACACACACACACACACGCTGTAAAGCTGCTTTGTCGGAAAAGTGCTTTAGAAATAAAACTGACTTGACTTAACTTGAAGGGTGGAATCTAACTTTGAGAATATGCTGTTTTAAATCTGTCTCATTCGCAGGTTTCGGCCTGATGTTTGGATGTATGTGTGGAGATAAAAGGTTTCCCCTGTGGTGAACCTCTCTGTACATGATATCTGTCTTGTTGCTCGTCTTCAGGCGCTGAGGTTGTCCAATTCAGAACACGTCCGGCAGGATATTCTGGAAGAGCTGTCACGTCAAACCGAGGTGCTAAACAAAATCGAGGCTTTGATGAAAAAGAAGGCTGACGAAACCTCGCCGATACAGCGTAAGATGCCCCAGACTTGGGTTCGATTATTAGGGCGTGCTTCTGCTTCTGCAGCAGTGATCAAATCGTGCAGGTCAGGGATGAGTCAGGGTTGAATGGGTGGCACTGGCCCAGTAAGCAATGTGAGAAGAAGCTGCTGATGCAAGAAGCTGTAAGATGCTGGAGTCTCTGATCCGACACCAATTAAGACTAAATCCTGAGAAAGGCTGGACGCCGTTGAGACAGATCTGAAGCTTAAACTGTCCACAGTGGAACATCACCCAGCTGTGCGGAAATGATGGCACCTCCCTCACATTATCACGGGTCAGCCCTGCCGTCCGCTGATATTAGTGGGACAGTTAGCTAGCAGACCTGACTCTCTCTTGCAGCTGGATGAGTGCTGGAGTGAAAGTGAAAGTGACTACGTTGTCATTGTACAGCACAGAGCGCAGTGAACCGCAACATGTTGCTCTGCTCTTAACTCATCACACACAGTCGTATATCCAGCGCCCGGGGAGCAGTGATGGTGACGGTACAAACCCACAACCTTTTGATCATGGGGCCTTGTCCCAAAACACTAAGCCACCGTCGCCTGACGCCTGACGTCGCATGAGCTTTTCTGTGACATCACATGATTGGACTCAGTGTGGGCGGAGCTAAGTCTTCAGAGTTTACTAACTAGTTGCTAACTACTAGACCAACACTGCCTCCCAGCCTAGAAAACCACACCTAAAGAATAAAAATAACAATTTTGATCACTGGCTCACAGACCGGATGCATTTATTGAAAGCAAGAAAAGAACGGAATAGATTGAAATGGAATAGAATAGAAATAATAATTGTCATTTACTTCAATTTACTTTAAAACTCTGCTCCAATACATTTGCTTTCCTGAAAAAGTGGGTGGTCAGATAGAAAAGGCGTTGATTATTAATGTTAATTCAACACATCCATATGTATGTTTGTAAAAACGAATGAATTGGCTGTCCCAATACTTTTGGACTACAAGGTGATCACTTTGGCCACGGGTGTCCTTTCTTGGTGGAAAGACTGGTCTTTACTCTTGTCTAATGTTTTAAACACAGAGTGCTCAGGTGGATGTTGATCATTTGATGATGATTTCATGATTGGTGCTCACTCCTCTCACCCTTGACGTTCCCCCTGGGTTTCCCGCAGTGTTGTGTGGAGCACAGAAGTTGAGGAACCTTCAGATGTTTTGGGAGGAGTGCTGTGGGAGCAACTCGGCTTTCTGCTGCTCCGCTGACTCGCTTCTCAGGACCCTGCGCAAGCGCTTCATCCACAAAGTCAAAGCCAAACTGCCGGGCCAGGCTGATACAGGTTATTCTATTCTATTCTGTTCTATTCTATTCTATTTTAATCTGTTCTATTCTACTTAAATTATGTTCTTTTTAATCTAACATGTTCTATCATTTTCTATTATTTTCTAATTTATTATATTCTGTTTCATTCTATTCTATTTAATCAATCATGTCATATTCTATGCTATCAGATTTTATTCTATTCTGTTCTACTCATATTCTATTCCATTTGATTGATCATATTCTATTCTTTTCCTGCAAGGAATGACCTTAAAGTATGTTTCCATTTTCCAGTTTAGTATTTGATGGAATTTTGGCCCATTTTGGTCCTAAAATAAAACACAATGTTATTTTATCCATCTGTGTTTATGTATTATCTAGTATATATATATATATATATATATATATATATATATATATATACACACACAATACACAATGCAAACAATTTTAGGCAGGTGTGAGAAAAAATGCTGTAAGAGAACGCTTTCAGAAATGGAAGTGTTCTTCATTTATTTTCATCAATCAACAAAATGCAGTGAATGAACAAAAGAGAATCTAAATCAGATCAATATTTGGTGTGACCACCCTTCGTCTTCAAAACAGCATCAGTTCTTCTAGGTACACTTGCACACAGTTTTTGAAGGAACTCGGCCGGTAGGTCGTTCCAAACATCTTGGAGAACTGAGCACAGATCTTCTGTGGATGTAGCTTCCTCACATCCTTCTGTCTCTTCATGTGATCCAGACACACTGGATGGTGTGGAGATCAGGGCTCTGTGGGGCCAGAAGAACTGATGCTGGTCTGAAGGCAAAAGGTAGAAACACCAGATATTGATCTGATTGAGATTTTTCTTTTGTTCGCTCACTTTGCATTTTGTAAATTGATCAAAATAAACAATCATTATTGATATTTCTGAAAGCGTTCTTTGTTTACAGCATTTTTTCCACATCTGCCTAAAACTTTTGCACAGCACTGTGTATTTGTATTCTGTCACTGTAACTGTTCTAATCTAATCTTCAAAAGAAATGTCTGTCTGTCTGTCTGATGAAAGTCTTTCTTTCCTCCTGCAGTCTTTGGTCAGCTCTTGCTGCAGATCCAGTCCAGCTGCATGATGGTACCTTTAGCTCTGTGCATCCCAGATCGCGTGAGTGTGTTTCAGCTGCAGGTCTACCTCAGCCGCTGGAAGCTGACAGACTTCGGAGATCACATCTCTCACCTTTCCAAAGAACGTAAGCGGACACAGTGCCTCAGTGCGAGATTTAGTGCAATCGGTCACTTCTGGCTTAAAATAATCTCAGCCTGTGCCAACAGAACCCAGAAGGCCAGAATTTTTAGAAGCATGTAAAATCAAGACAATATGGAGATACAAGGTTTTGTCTATGTTAAAACATGAAGCAGTGAAGAAACATGCATTCAGTGAGTTGTTTACTGCTAATGCTCAACGCTGAGTGGTTGGAACCCCTTTATCTAGAACCTTGTATCTTCTGCCTGACAGAAGTAGTATCTTTGCAGGAGCAAGGTGATTCCAGGCGAAGCGGTCGCTTCGGTTAAAGATTAGGCCTGAATTTTTATCTTTAAAAAGTACTTTTCCTGCTTTTGGGGCAGCGGTGGCCTAGCGGTTAGGGCGTTGGCCGCATGATCAGAGAATCGGGGGTTCAAACCCCTTCCCAATAGGTTGCCCTGAGGTACCCTTTAGCAAGGTACCGTCCCCATCACTGCTCCCCGGGCGCTTTCAATAGCTGCCCACTGCTGCACGGGTTTGAGTGTGTATGGGTAAAATGCAGAGGTCCAATTTCGTTGTGGTTCATGTGTGCTGTGCCGTGACCTCGCAATGACAAGGGTTGTCACTTTCACTTTTTCACTTTCTGCAGTCTACCTGGTATCCTGTCTGGAGAGCCCCAAGAGGAGGCGGGCTCTGAAGAAGCTGAAAGGCAGGAGGATCGCTGAGCTGCAGCCAACGGGGAGAACCCTTCAGCTCTTGGCCAAGCTACTGACAGACGCCAATCACAAGGTGTCCATGACCGCCGCCTCTTGCCTCTGCAGGGCCTCAGGCTTCAAGTCTTTCAGGTCGAAGGTAGGTTAGCAGTCCACCATATCTACCTCAACGTTCAGAGATTCAGTCCGATCCTTTTTCATTTGACCTTTACACTGACCGCTGGTATCCTCCACAGGCTCTGGTATTCTATACATGGCTGTTGAGAGAGAACGACACCCAGCTGCAAAAACAGACTTGTTTGGCACTTAAGTGTTTAAAGGTAACTTAAAAAAGTAACTTTTAAATAGTGATTATTGTGTGCACTCACATGGATAATGGAGAATGACACCATCATGTCCAGAAGAGCCCACTAACCACTATATGGACTGTCCTGTATACAAGCCTCCTTCCCAAACCATTAGGCCACGGCTGCCTCTGTGACTCTAACCAGTGACTCTCTTCGGCCTCTTTTACACCAATAAAGTTCCATTTGCTTAAATATTATCATGCATATTTCATGTGAGAAACAAGCTTCAAGTAACCAAACTCTGAAACTGAGAAGCAGAGCCGTGTAGCATCTGCTCAACTTGTTCCCTGTAACGCTGAGATGATTCATCTACAAGGAATAAGAACCAGATGGCTTTTCTCATCTGGATTATACATAGATTACCCCAGATTAGGTCTGATACGGGGTGGATGAGTCCAGATTAAAGGTTGTAATCTGTCTCCTAGGCGACGGAGAGCGCTGAGCAGGTGGCTGAGCTGTGGCGCTCCGCTGACGAAGATCTGAGGAACGCCGCCAGAGAGACGGTGCTTTCGTTCGGTAGCTATGGACTCTTTATTTGTGACCTTTCAACCTTCTGCCTGACATCTATGATACTCATATATCTCAGAGAACAGTCCATTTTCTAGACAGGGATTAAGCCTAGTCCTGGACTACATTTTCTGTAGAGGAGTGTAGTTTGTCAGTGGGAACATATCAACTTTTTAAATATTTCTTCAAAAACACCAACACGAGAATCCCATCATCAAAGTTTAAGATGTCCCAAAAAACAGCACTAACAGCAACAATATTGTCCAAAAACCTTGATCCACCTCTCCTTTCTTCATATTTTGCTTCCAAAAAACCCAGACTTTCTAGTATTTTAATGTGTTGTTGCGGAACGGTTCTCCAGATCTTCCTGAAGGACAATGTTTTTCTTTAATTTTCAGTAGTCTCTGTACCTGAGCGGACCATCCGTTTCCATTTCTTCAGGTCCTCTGCATCTTCCTCCTTTAAACCGACCAACTGCATGTCCTCTCTCACCACGTCCATAAACCTCCTCTTTGGTCTTCCTCTTTTAGCTCCATCTTCAACATCCCAATATAATCCTTGTCTTTCCTCTGGACATGTCCAAGCCAATGCAATTATGCCATTCTAAGCTTGTCTCCTGAACGTCTAACCTGAGCTGTCCCTCTAATATACTCATTTCTAATCCTGTCCATCCTCGTCACACCTGACACCTCCAGCTCCGCTTCCTGTCTCCAATTACTTGTGCATTTTATCCGACTTTACAAATTTATCCTGCCGTTTTAGTTTATAAGGACTAGTCTTTGCACCTCACACTTTACAAACCTTATTGCTAAATAGTGTTTGACAGAGCACTGCATTTATTGCTGTTTCCTACACCACACCCATATTCTGTCTCTGCCTTGTGTCAGATGTTCCTGCTCTGAGGAACCTTGTTTCGTTGCACTGTGTACTGTGTATGTGGCTGAAATGTCAGTGAAGTGACCCGATATTGGTTCGATCTTTACCCCTAATTCTACTTTATCTTCCCCAAAGGTAAAAAAGGCCACACAGCCTTCCAGCTAATGGACCGGATCTGCAGCGAGTTACAGGAGGAGATCTATAAGAACCTTGACACAGAGATCACCATCTTCTAGAGACCAAATAACTCGCCTAGTTTTGACCCCTTTATCTGGAGAAATGAAAACGCTTGGGAATGGAAACAGCAAGAATGTAATAGTAGGGAACCAAAAACCCAAGTTTCTCTTATTGACACAAAAACCTAAAGAGCTCGTCGTTGTGTTTGTGGATGCTTTTAAAAAGTTTAGCTATATCGTAAGCCATTTTGTATAAAAACTTTTTGAAGTGTAATATTTATGAAAATTGTATTCTATATTTCAGACCACATAAATTGGAATATATTGCCAATAAATGTAAATAATGTGCTAAAATGAAGTGGAATGTGTCCCGTTATTAAACATAAAGAACATTGGAGGGACAATTAAGGGACAAAGGCAAAGCAAACAGTGCCATCAAAGTTAGACTTGAGTTTGGTGTTTCTTCTCCACAAAACACACCCTCCCAACATGACAACTAACAGGTAAGCTGATTCAGGTGTGCCTGGTTTTGGAAAACCACCAAACTGTGATGGACAGACCTCCAGGACTGGAGCATCCTCTGTATTTTACCCACACACACTGTCCAGCAGGGGGCAGCCTAATCCAGCACCCGGGGAGCAGTGACGGGACGGTACCTCGCTCAAGAGTATCTCAAAGCACCATACTGGCTCGGGATTCATGATCTTCCAATCCTGAGGCCCTAAACACTAGTCCTACGCCTGTCCCTTGAGATGAAGCCTGAATCGGTTCTTTTCATCAAGAGTTTTTAATTTTAGGGCTTTGTCCCTTTTTTGCTCTAGCGTCTGCTCTTCTAGAAGAATGCTGGAACTAGATGTTGGAACACTGCTGTGAGGATTTGATTGCAGTCATTGAAACTGAGGGTCCTCATCAATGTGAACTCATCACAGAAAAGCCTGAAATTCAGCAGAAGTTCAAATACTTTCCCAGAAGAGCGGAAATGGTGCCAACATGTCTGGCTTTGCCGTGAAAAGGCAGCATAAGTGAGCTGATACACTTTGAACTAAAGCTTTTAAAGAGCATGACGATGTTTGGTTTGTACAAAAAAAAGTTGGAATAAATGTGACTATTTTTAAACCAGAAATTCAGCAAATTATGCAAAAAAAAGCATTGATTTTGAACTTCTTTAAAATGCAAATGCAAAATCTCTCCTGGACTACGAGCACTGGAGCAGTGACTTAATCTCACACTGACTCTTCGCAGATCACTTATTTTCTGCATAAAACTCTTTCGAGATGTAACAAAGTCATTCAAGTGTGGTTCGGTGAGAACTGGTGTATTTTAGAAACTCAGATTTCTTTACCTTGGTTGTAAATGGAACCAAAGGGCCCCATCTCTAACAAAAATCTAGCTAATTTTTTTTTAATAAACCTATTCATGGACTTACATGCGACGCCAGAAAATAAGCCAAAATAAGTCGGATTTACAGCAAACCGTTGTTAAATGTGTTTTAGGAAAAGAAATTCTCAAAACTATACTAAATCACGTCGCAGTAATAACCTTGTTATTATAACAGGGCAGACGTCTGGTTCTATTCCCCACCACTATGACTATTCTGACTTTGTGTGGGTCATTTTTAAACCCACTCTGTACAACTTTGTTTGCATCTCATTTTATTAATTAAGCATAAAAAAAATCTCCTATGAATGTACTAAACCAAAAAACAAAAAAAAAGATGCTATATTATTTGTTTGAAGCTCTACGCAAGAATAGTCCAAAGTTTGCATTTCCACTAAAATTCATCAGGGCGGTTTATAAAATAAGACGAAACATTCATCTTGTGCCAATACCGTCGACCATTACATTAAAAACTCCTTTTAACCACTTCGTGTGTTGATTAAATGCCTATTTGAATCAGGTTCAGACTAGATTTTACTGCGTAATGTGATTTTGCACATTCTGAACTTTATTGAATTAAAACAGCATTTGAACAAACTGAGCTGGGTAAAAGTTTTCTAACACTCTCGACCTCTAATAAGCTCAATTTGGACAACCACCATCAGTGAAGTCACCTTAGGATTCATACTGATCGTTGCTGATCACATGAACAGAAAAAGAAGTTCCAACAAAACAAACTTACACGCACATTCGCACCTCATCTACCCTTTCAGCATCCAGAAATTAAAATAAGGTTGTGCAGGATGAACACAACAGAGATCGACCCAAGCAACCCATGCAAGTTTTAGATCCCGCAACCCATTGTGAGATGACTTCCACCAACAGAATGGAGAATAAGATCAGAGTGAGAGGGCAGTCTGTGATAACTTATAGCAGGACTATAATGGGAATCCTTTCCCAGCATTTTGGTGGGGATTTTATTCATTCACGGTCTAGACTGAGACTGTCCAGGGGTATGCATGAGAGTTATCGTCAAGGAGGCCTGGTTTTTCCATTTGTGAAGGGTCTAGCAACGGAGTCTAGGTGCCCACAATGTTGGGATCGTGTGCCGAGTCTGGTAGTGGAGAATCATGGCAGTGGTAGAGAAAGCAGTTTCCCCAGCAGCTGTAGCAGATGAGAAACAGCGCCGCCAGGAAAACTAAGGCACAAATGGTACATGGCTTCCTCTCCAGAAGGAAGCTGAGCAAGTAGAAGCCCATGAACATCGAGTGGTTGAACCACAAGGCTGGGTTCAGCGGCTTGGGGATCAGGAGGACCGGAAGTAACCACTGGAGGCAGTACATTGTCTCTGCGGGGATCCGAGTTTACCAGGTAATCAGATCAGATATCCGAAGCGACGGTCAGACACCAGCCATAGGTGGAGCTCAGTGGGATCAGATAGGTCATCCAAGTTATCAAGTCAGACCTTGAAGAGAAGAAGAGACACAACGTAAACACTATTATTGGTGGTGGTCTAGTGGTGGTACTTGCCTATGGACTTATGGCTCAAGAGGTCCCAGGTTCGAATCCCACCTCTGGCACTACCACCACTGGGTCCCTGAGCAAGACCCTTAACCCTGAGTTGCTCCAGGGGGACTGTCCCTGTAATCAGGACATGGAAGTCGCTCTGGATAAGAGCGTCTGCTAAATGCCGTAAATGTAAATGTATTATAGCTGGCAGCTGACTAACTTTTGCAATTCAGTCCTTTTCAGGATTCCTATATAGTCTGAGTTTCAGCATAAAGAACCCCCGGATGAAAATATTTCAACATTTCCTCAGAATAAGGGTGAAAAAAAAAAATTCCCAATACACAATGTCCTCAAATATAATTTCATGACCTCTCAAAAGCTGGAAGAAGCATAACCAAACCATGAATTACTAACAAGTCCAAAAACGTCTGGATGTGCTTTGGCTCTCTGTACCTTCATTACAGCCCTGGATATGTCGACCTTAAAACAAAGTGACCAGGCTATACCTACAGTATATTGGGCTCTCACATCTGCAGCTCTAAACTAAATGAGCCTGAATGAGATTAAAACAAAACGAAGATGAACATTTCATGTTGCTCAGGACCATTATTTGTTCGAACATTCTCACTAGATAAAGAAAAAAGGAGAGGTCTCACATTGCTGCGTCACTTTATGTCCGGCTAATCCCAAAGAGGACTTTGTTATGAAGTGAAAGAAAGTGAAAGTGACTAGTTTTATCAATGTGAAACACTGCACAGCACAGTGAAAAAACGAAATTCAACCTCTGCTTTTCACATCGTGCAACAGGGGGCGGCTAATTAAAGAGAGCAGTGTTGGGGACGGTACCTTGCTCGGGGTACCTCAGGACAACCTACTGGTCAGGGATTCAAACCCATGACCTTCCAATCCTGGGGCTTGCTGCCCCATTGATTATAAAAAAAATTAATTTGTTCATTCAGCACCCCTTTGTACACCTACTTCTACATATATGGGGCAGTGGTGGTCTAGTGGTGAGGGAGTTGCCCCGGATCGGAAGATTGTGGGTTCGATTCCCTCACCAGTAGGTTGCCCTGAGGTACCCTTGAGCAAGGTACCGTCACTGCTCCCTGGGTGCTTTCAATAGCTGCCCCCTGCTGCACGTGTGTGTGGGTGAAACGCAGAGGTTGAATTTCATCGTGCTGTGCTGCGCTGCGTTTCGCAATGATAAGGGTAGTCACTTTCAGTTTTTTTCCACTTTCATCTTTCGTGAATGGTGTTGTGCTGTAAAAATCACTACTGCCTTGAAAGGATTGAATGAATGCCCAAAGGGGTAAGACTTCACACGTTTTTCTGACCTCTTTGGATATTAGGCTGAGCTTTAGCCAGATTTAGTCAGCCTAAACACAAGGCCAGAGACCAAAAATAACTCCTCTCAAAATACACACTAGTCACTGCTGCACAGCTGTGTGGCCTTGCCTAGGAAATAAATACATGTTGGTTTGGCAGGTTATAAATCATGCAAACATTCAAAATATGATCTCTTACATCTAAACAAAGTCCTGTTTGAGATGATCATGAGACTAAAGGGATACAGCTCCTCATGATGAAATCCTTATGGTCATCTCCTCAGTAATAAAAGCACTGTACACTGTAAATGGTTTACCATTGAGTTTTAATCCCTGTAATAAGTTTTAGGAGCAATTCAGGGCTAAATTTCCCTCCATGTTGTATCTATGTGAATCTTTTATTACCCCACAAACAAACATATTTTAACGGTGTTTACACAATCCTGGTGCAAATAACAAACCTTTTCTGATTAAGAGCCCAAATCTGTGTCGTTTAGCTTAGAACTGTAGATGTTAGAGAAGACAGCATCAGTAATATAACCTGGTCAGCGTGTTTAAAGACAGACAGCAGGGATGTAAATTAAAGGCCTGAGCTCTAAACCACAAGGGTGTTTATTACGGCACAGCGCCTGCTAATCGCTAACTAGCTACAGTTTTTATTAAACGCTGGATAAATTACCCCCGAAAAGGACTCAGAACTGACAGGTCGGGTCTAACTAGACTAAAATCAATACCGATACCGTCTCGGTCTGCAACCTTAAGCTTTGTACATGGACAAAAACAAGAGAATTAGCTTAGCTCAGTTAGCACTAGCTAGCGCTAAAGCGCTGCGCTGGAAATAAACACCATAAATAAAAGTCAGAAACATCGTAAAACCAGCACGGAAAACAAACCTGTCATTCTTCAGACTCGGCGGTGGCTCTGTCCTCTTAAACACACTCTTAAACACACTCCTTCACGCTCTCACACACTCTCGCACACTCTTAAACACTCTCACTCTGCGCCTCCATTACTGAACCCGCCTGCTGGCGAACATTCAGCCAAGGGTCAGGACCCCGCACCGTCTGGCCCCGCCGCTGCCTGACTGTAATTCACAGATTAAAAAAAAATATACAGACGTGAAACTACAGTACAGCAATACAATATAGATATAGACTATAGATTTAAATTGTAGCTGTAAATACAGTACATATCTAAATACAATGCAATACATGGTATAGATATACAGTACAGATATGCAGTGAAGATCTAAATACAGTACAGATATGTGGTCTTCTTCTTCTTTTTAGTGGTCATCACAGCAGATCATCCCTCTCCATTTCTTAGGGTCATATGCATCTTCCTCCTTCAAACCGAACACCTGCATGTCCTCTTTCACCACGTCCATAAACCTCCTCTTTGGTCTTCCTCTTTTCCTCTTTCCCCTCAACATCCTTGTTGAAGATATTTTCCCCTCAACATCCTTGTTAAAGATGGATCTCCTCGCATCTCCTCCATCCAAACCAATGCAACCTTGCTTCTCTGACATTGTCTCCAAGACGTCTAACCTGAGCTGTCCCTCTAATACAATGGTTTCTAATTTACATGTACATTTCCAGCATTTAACAGACGCTCCTATCCAGAGCGACTTCCATGTCCCAATTACAGGGATAGTCCCCCTGGAGCAACTCAGTGGACCCAGTGATGGTAGTGTTAGAGGTGGGATTTGAACCTGGGACCTCTTGAGCCATTGGTCCCTAGGCAAGTACCCTACCAGCACCACCCCTCTATCTATAATCCTGTCCATCCTCATCACACCCAACAAAAATCTCAGCATCTTTAACTCTGACAGCTCCAGCTCGACCTTGATGTCTTTTTTTCATCAGCGGCACCATCTCCAACCTGTACAACATACAGTATCTCACAAAAGTTAGTACACCCCTCACATTTTTGTAAATATTGTATTATATCTTTTGATGGGACAACACTGTAGATATGACACTTTGATACAATGTAAAGTAGTCTGTGTACAGCTTGTATAAATTTTAGTTTAAATTTCTAAATAGTCTCCTCAGAATAACTCCACACAAAGCCATTAATGTCTAAACCACTGGCAACAAAAGTGAGTACACCCCTAAGTGAAAAATGTCCACATTGTGCCCAATTAGCCATCTCCCTTCCCGATGTCATGTGAGTCGTTAGTGTTACAAGGTCTCAGGTGTGAATGGGGAGCAGGTGTGTTAAATTTGGTGTTTTCGCTCTCACACTCTCTCATACTGGTGCAAAGAACTCTCTGAGGATCTGAAAAAAAGATCTGTTGCTCTACATAAAGATGGCCTCGACTATAAGGAGACTGCCAACACCCCGAAATGGAGCTGCAGTGCAGTGACCATTCTTCAGTGTTGTCTCATGAAAAGATATTATAAAATATTTCCAAAATTGTGAGGGGTGTACTCACTTTTGTGAGATACTGTAGCTGGTCTATAACATTACTGTCCTGTAAACAAGAAATACAAACCTACTACAATGCAATAATCCAATAATAAATGTCCAATAATAATAACCCAATAATGCAATAATAATCAGTATTTGCATATCCTGCAGGAACCATATCCAACCTGGAACCCAGTGACTTCAACACAGAGTTGGTTTCTACTGTGGTTCTGATTCTGGGCATCTCCCTCAGCATCTCTCAGATCTTCTAAGCTTCTCTCTTCAGATGAAAAGCATATTCAATTGGGCTTCCACTTTTCTCACAGATGAAGCCCTTTCTTAAGTGGAGGCTGCTCAATGATACACTGAGCATATGGGTTAAATGTAGAGGATGTATTTTGTTGTAAATTTGCTTAGTCTGTAAAAGACCAAATGGACTATTTTTGATAAATTAGCACAAAATGACCACTATTAGCTCACAAGTGTACCATCCTGTATGTCTGAGCTCCTGCTGCATAAATAATACACACTTCTTTGATCTTGTGTCTCTTTAGTTTCCATGGCAATCCTATCATCTCTGTGAAATCCTTGGCACTCAGGTTCCAGCGAACACATACCTTCACCTTTTAAAGGAGAGAATGAAGCAGACGGTGTAAGGGAGGAAGGGACACGGTGCTGCAGCTGATCGGATGTGTAAGACTAGACATCGGAAAGGACATTGACAAAATGAGACTGTCTGTCCGTCCATCTGTTCATCAGTCCATCCATCTATACATCTGCATGTCCAATAATCCATCATCTATTTATTATACATCCTAAAAAGATCTATCTATCTATCTATCTATCTATCTATCTATCTATCTATCTATCTATCTATCCATCCACAGTATTTATACCAACAGATGTTTTGTGAATAAACTGGAAACATCTTGTGTTGCAAAATTATTTAATATTTCATACGATTTCTGTCTGTAAATATCTTATCTTTGTCACATAGAGCAGGTTAAATGAAAGAAATGTAAACTAATGTTTTACTGATAGGTTGCAAAGTGTCTAAAATCACTGTCCTTCAGGAAGATCTGGAGAACTGCTCAGGTACAGAGACTGGACTGAACATGAGAGAGAACAACACTGTCCTTCAGGAAGATCTGGAGAACTGCACCTTAACAAGACGTTAAAATATAAGACATTTGCCTTTTCTTTTACTTGGTATTTTTCCAAAGTAAATGAGAGTATAATGACTGCCAGACCAGAACCTCCTATCTCCAATGTAGGAATTATATCTCCAATAACTTAGCAAAAAAGAAGTATGAGGTAAATATAGCAAGCACCTGAATCACCTATACACACAGTCTGGTAGTTTAAATGTAGTGCAGAGACAGAGACAGAGAGAGAGAGAGGGAGGGCAGAGCCATTCATATATATACATATATATATATACTATATAATAACATATATATATATATATATATATATATATATATATATATATATATATATGCATATATATGTATATATGAATGGCTCTGCCCTCCCTCCCTCTCGCTCTCTCTCTCTCTCTCTCTCTCTCTCTCTCTCTCTCTCTCACACACACACACACACAAACACACACACACACTCTCACACACACACACACCGCCTCCCTGCTCTCTGGCAGCACCTGAAGGTAAGCACCCTGTCTCCATGTCCTTTCGGGGGATGTTTAGGAGTAATCAGCTGATTCTGCTTTAATCTGCAGCTTCTTCATGTTGCCTTTGATGGATCTCTTCGAATTTTCCGTTCCACCTTAAATGGCATTCGGTTCTAGCGCATGGTTTAAGGTGGAACGGAGAATTCCAATGAAAAGCTGGTCAATCAGGAGGCAGAGAGGGCTGGGAATGATCGGGGGAGCGTTTAGTGTCAGCCATTCTGCAGCGTCCCAATTCTCAGGGGAGGCTCCCTATCTAGTGCACTAGATTGTTACAATGAACACTGCTTATCACAGATGACCCACAATGCACCGCGGTTCCTCCAGAGGCTTTATAAAGCAGAGCAGCATAGAAACATAAACAAACAAATACATACATTTTTGATTGGCCATTATAAAGGAGAGCAGAATAATAGCAGAAAATATAATATATATTTATTGCCTATATAAGCAGAGCAGCATAGAAACTTAACAAATCACAGTCTTTCTGCAGTGTCCCAACTCACTGAGGAGGATCCCTATCTAGTGCACTAGACTGTTACCCACAGTACACAATAAACACTTCTTTTTACAGGCGGTTTCCTCCTGAGGTTTACATGAAGGTGTTGGGCGTCTTTAAATCTCAAATCTCTAAATTTGTTTTGCAAACTTCATCCGTCACTGCTGACGTTCGTGCACCCATTCTTTCTGTTTATTTATTTGTTTGTTTTATTTAAATAGCATATCTTTACATTTCTATGAAACACAATATGCTGAGCAACGTAGAAGAACTACAACACTGAAATATATTAACATAAAAAAATTGTTGCAATTTTTATGCAAAGAACAAACAGGCAAAGCCGCTGTTCCAGAAAATATTCTTCGAACTTTAACAAGAGTCGTTTTAGTTTTATCATTTTACGAAGAAGAACAAAAACAAACTTTCCTCTGTAATAGCACACACACACACACACACACACACACACACACACACACACACACACACGCGTACACACACACACTCTCACCCACACTCAGACACACCCACACTCTCACACACTCAGACACACCCACACACACACACACACACACACACACACACACACACACGCATACACACACACTCTCACACACACTCAGACACACCCACACTCTCTCACACACACACACACACACACCCACACTCTCACACACCCACACACACACACACACACTCAGATACACCTAGACACACCCACAAACACACACTTAGACACATACACACACTCACACTTACACACAAATGCATACACACTCACACACACAAACACATACAAACACATACACATGCACTCAGACACACATTTCATCACACACACGCATGCACTCAGACACCCACACACACACACACACACACACACACACAGTGTATTCACAGCAACAGAAACAACCGATGTAAAAAAAATCCATTTTTTATTCTTTACATAATACGTGATTTCCTTTGTTTTTTATTCATTTAATATTTTTTACAGTCCAGCTCACACACACACTTCAGACACATAAACACAAACACAGAAAAGACAGAACTCGCAAATGTTTATTTTTAGCTTTTTAAAATAATAGTTTATTTAAATTTAAGACAGATAAGAAACTTCCTTTAGCAGTTCATAACCAATGAGGAGTTTAAACAGCGGTGTAAAAACTTCACAACAAAAATTCAATAGTATCTGATTCTGCTTAGAACCTAAACAAACAAACAAACAAACACACAAACAAATATTGTAATTGGGTATTATAGATGAGAGTAGCTTAACTTTCTAAAAAAATAATATCATTTTTATTGACCATTTTAAAGCGGATCATCTTAGAAAAAACACCAACAAAAAAGAAAAGAAAAATAAATGTTTTTTTTTTACAGTACTTTATAAAGTTCCGGTTTCTCTTTTATTTTGTTATAATAATATGTTATACTCTATATAAATAAGCAGACTATTTCCGTAAATGTTAAATCTGTGTATGAAACAGGGTGTGACATTGTTACAGATGCTGCTGCCGCGTTCTAGACAGCGCAGCCTAGTGTTTAGTGGACGAGGGGGCGATTTGAGACGCAGCCCTGGTGTGCGCGCGCGCTACAGCCCTTGTCCCTGTTTTTCCTCCGCAGGCCCGCGAGCGGCTGCGGCCCGCGCGGATGGAGCGCGTGAACGCCGTGGAGCTGCGCGAGCTGGGCGGCGCGGGGATCGACAACGCGGCCTTCGCGGCGGAGGAGGAGCCGGGGGAGGGGGAGGGCGCGCGGAACGTCGGGTCGCCCCGCTACGAGGAGGGAGAGAGGGAGGGCGAGCCCCCGCGCGGGCAGCCGGTGGACCGCGGCTTCGCGTGCGCGCTCGCGCTGCTGGTGGGCGGCGTGCTGCTGGTGGTGGTCGCCTACAGCGTGCCGCGCGAGGCGCGCGCGGACCCGGAGCGCGTGAGCGCGCGCCAGATGGAGAGGCTGGAGGCGTACTACGCGCGCCTCGGCTCGCGCCTGGACCGGTGCATCATCGCGGGGCTCGGGCTGCTCACGCTGGGCGGGATGCTGCTCTCCGCCCTGCTCACCGCCTCCCTCTGCCGCGGGGAGCTCCGCCGCCGCGACGCGCCGAGGCCCATCAAGTCCTACGGCTCCGTAAGCATGAGGATGAGGCAACTGGCGGAGGGAGAAGAGCCCGCCGCGCACGCGCAGTAGCGACGGCACCGGTTCCGACCCGCTCGCTTCCGATTCAGTGATGCTGGACGCGTCCCAAACCGAGCGGACGGTTTCCAATGTTGTTTGGGACGCGGCCCTCCCTTGAGCGTTCTGCGCAAGTTCCCTGCGATTTCTAGGCAACGTGTCATGGAAACCAGTAACCTAGCAACCGGCCCTGGCGGAGTTAGCCAAACGGTTAGCACTAGCATAAATAAACCAACTCAAACAAAATGTTCCCAAAAGGTGAAGTTCCCTCAGCGTGAACAGCTTTTCCCAGAAATTAGCAAAATTGCTAATTTACAAAAAAGTCAACATCGCAAAGCAAAAGTAGCATAAATAAACCAACAAAGGTGAGGATTCTCCTCAGCGTGAATAGCTTTGGCCAGAAATCGCTGTTTCATGTATTCATTCCCAAAACCCTCATTAAGTTATGTTTTTATTGATTAGAATTCCTTTTAATGTCTGGACCACAAACACAGCAGCACCGGGACGGAACCCGTTCACTTCGGTTTCTTGGACGTCCCGGCCACGTGAAAGTGAAAGTGAAAGGGCAGCCTACTGGTGAGGGAATTGAACCCACAATTTTCCGATCCGAGGCAACTCTAGGTCACCGCTGGTCACCGCTGCCCCAATCCGAGTGGACACTTTCCAGTTCAGGATGAGAATCCCCCAATTCCCGTTCTGCGCCGTTTCTAGGAAACGCCTCATGGAAACGAGTAACTTAGCTCCCGGCCCAGGTGAAGCTAGCAAAATGGCTAGCGCTAGCACACATAAACCAACAAATAAAACTACCAAATCGTAAACATCTTTAGCCAATAATTTGCCAGACTTGTTGCTAATTCACTATTAATTCACATAATTCGCCTATTATTTATTTATTTTTATTTATTGGAGGAGAGATGAGACCCAGTGAAACCGGGACCTGGGAGAAAGAAAGTAGAGTCTTATTTTAAATCCACAAAACCCGGTTTTTAGTCATCTGTGTTCACATAAACAGGTGTCAGGAACCTTAATCGGTAGAAAATACAACCCACTAGGAACTCCTGCAATAACATCCTTGGGAAAGTGTTTATCGCTGAGGAGACATCCCAGAGATTAGAGATGTCCCACTCAAAACATAATCCAGAAAAGGGCTTTTGGTGCTGCAGGAGTTTGTAAATTGCATACTACTAACTAACACTAACTGATTTTGGGTTTGAGTACTTTGTAGGAAGTTATTTTTGTTCCCAGTGAAACATTGTACCTGGAGATGGGTTTAAATAGCCAAACACCTCCACTGAAAGATGATCACAGCATTATTGCATTCATTGGAAATTGAAGCGTGTAAGGTTTATGGGTCTCTGAACTGGGAAGGACGTCCAGTTAATGATGAGAATCTGGAAACAATATCGTGTGTTTCTGTTGACAGAAATGCATTTGTGTTTCTCTTTACAAATGGGATCGACTACCCTGTCACCTGGTTTAACTCAAATAAACAGTGCTAAAAGAAAATACTCTACATAAGGAGATGTTGGGAAGCACAATGGTGGACCTCCATAAACACGTAGTAGAACTTAACATGCTGCAGATGAAAAACACCATTCGCTGCTTTCTAAAACTTGAAACGGGCGTGTGTTTAATCAGAAAAACAGAATATATGTAATATATCTATATATAGTCCAAGGATAGCCTACAACATGCCTTAAAACGTCTGTATATTGAGAATACCCCGGGACTGGACCTGCTTATTTGTTAACTGTGACGTTTAGTTTATTCCATCGGGAGCCTTTAATGTGTACAGTACTGCGTATGAATATTTAGACTATAACTGCTTTATACGTGTTCATATCCTGGCACACAGACTTTTATAGGAAAAAAATAACTGGTGCAGTCAAGAGGAATAACTTGAAATCATCTCATATCGTACAACACTTCATCAGCTATCTAAGAAACATTGGTCATTTACAGTAGAAACTAGGGCTCAGCCTCAAACACGCTTTTAAAAAACATCTAAAAACATCCTCAAAGTTACGATTAGATACTAAAAAGAGAGAAAATATCCAGCCACAAAGGTGGACACAAACAGCAGATACTCTATAAAGGGCCCATTTTATGCAGTGATATGGGAAAACATTGCACAACTGTTTTTAATTTATGTTTTTGTGATGTCAAAAAGTAGCATATTAGAATATTTCCAAGATGGAACATTTCCTTAGCAGTTTATGATTGTTTTTATTTTTAGATCTCAGTTCTAAGTTCTATTAACAAACAAACACACACGGTCTGTTCAATTCAAAGGCAAAGGTTCCCTATGTTGGTCCCACACAGTTTGGTATCTCAGTATCAACACAGTCCAAGAACCTCTTAACGAACAGAGAACCCTGTGTGTTTGATCTGGGAAATGTCCAAACTATGCTGGACGTCCGTCCTCCAAGGCTGGATCTGTGCCTTTGTGATGCAGAGAAGTAGGAACATGGATTTTTTCTCTTTGTTCATGAAGCCACACAAATGTCAAGCAAAATGATGAGCCTTTTAAAGAGTGTCCGTCATCACCAGCTTTTAGACCGTTGCGTTTAGCACACACCTTTATTAACAGAGGACAGTCCTTATTTTTAGGACGCACCATTGCGGAACCACAGCAGGATTGTTTTCAGCTCTGAGCAGATTTGCATGCGTGTGAGAGAGTTTGTATTAGAATCTGAGCCAGGAAGGAGAAGTTGGAAATGGCACAACTGGGACGAGGAGACGTGTGCTTGTTGTGGAGTTTCTACGATGGATAAGCATCGTTTTTAAGCTGGGACTTTGTTAAAGGACATAAAGGTTAAAGGACATTTGAGAAGCACATGGAACATGCAACACAAAAGAAAACGCTTTAAATACACTGTACGCCCAAAAGTATCCAAACAGCTGCTCTAGTGTGAACCCACTGCTTGCGAGAACAACGACAGTCGAATGGGACAATTTGAGACCCGAGGACACAAAGCTTCTCAGCTGTGGAGCTGCTTTCTCTGGAGTGAGAACTTGGGATGACTTGGATTGGAGATTGTGATCCAGAACTGGTCCTGATCTCAATGACTGCAATCACATCCTCACAGGAATGTTCCAGCCTTTCCAAAAGAGTCACTACAGCAAAGGGGGACCAGCATCGCTGTTAAGGTCCTTGTTTTCTGAAAGAACGTTGGATGATTTGGTATCTACGTGCTTTTGGAGGTACAGTGTATGTTTTGTGTAAAATGGGGACATTTTGAACATGATGAACATCAGCTCTGAAACAATCTCGCACCCTTTTAAACTCAGGTGCTAAAGAGCTCTGGGTCAGAGACCAGAGACATGAAGAAATTCTTGATTCAGCAAACTTAAACAATATCTAATGTGAAGGGAAATATCACCGATTTACAGACTGTAAATGTCTCATAGCTTTATGACAAATATATATATATATATAAAGCATTTCTCGATATTTCTTGTAGGATCTATTCCAGAAATGCACATCATAAAAACAATGTATTATTGTGCATTTTGAAGCAATATGATACAGAAACAGAATTATTTTATTATCATGCAGAAACTGCCGTCTAGGGATTACCAGAAATGCCCCAAAGTCACCCACAAACAAACAAACTCAGTTTGGCCAATTTTAATTGGACAAAACTACATTTCCCGTTCCAAGGACAGCATGATATGGTTTAATTGCTTGGAAGCACAACAGCTTTGTCCCTTTTTCATCTTTCAGGGCGTGTTCAGATCTGCATTAGTGTATTAAAAAAGAACTTGACAGGGTCCGGAGTTGAGCATGCACGTGTCCTCATCTCCCCCAAGACAGCTGAAAATCGGTGGTGTTCCCATTTAATATGAGCACATTGTGTCACTTGAAGACTGTCTTAAAGGATATTTAAAGCTTCATCAGACCTTGGTAAATTCTCAACATGGTGTAATCTTGAATATTTTAGAAGTAGAAATAGAAATAGAGTGAATGTAGAGATTATCAATATCAAACTTAGCAACATTTATAAAGCTGATAGTGAACCCGAGTGAAATATAATCATGATGTCCCTTCTGATTCTACGGTCCAGAGAAATGAGCTCGAACACATTTGCCTGTTTATTTTCTGTTGCTTGAAGAATCTCTGGAGAGGCTGTATTGATGTCAAGTGAATTGTTGTACGTGTAATGATCCGTTTTCTCTCAGCCCATGCTATTTTATCGCCTCCCCAGTTCTGATTAATAGGTAAACTCTCATTTATGAAATTTGAGAGGGCTGTATTGATTGTAATGTCAACGTAGAAGAAGAAGCGCAACTGAATGTTCCTATTAATCCGATTTCTGTCTACTGAATGTTGTGTTACAAGGCAATACAAGTTGGAATATCCATCATGCACCAATCCCGAGCACATTTTACCTCACTTACTGTATATGGGTGTCCTCCACCATGAGCGGAACTGCTTATCATAATAATCTAGAGTTTTTAACCTCTGTATCATATAACTAGTTCACATAGACTGGAAGTTCCTGTTGAACAGAAGCTTCACCTCACAGCACGTTCGTCATGAAAGCCAAGAGGTCAGTAGGGCTCATTGACTTCTGTGCATTCTGTGCAAGTTTACATGTGTTTAATGAAATTTGGTCATGTTGGAACACGAACCCACATGTAGTAAAAGTCTTTATTCGCCCCTCGTTGTTTTATATTTTGCTTCCAAAAAGTGACACTTTTGTATTTTAATGTATTGCTGAGGAACAGTTCTCCAGGACTTCCTGAAGGACAGTGTTGTTGTCTCTCATTTTCAGTCCAGTCTCTGTACCTGAGCAGTTTGATTGTTTTGTGTTGATTAAACCACACAGTGATCTACGTCTGAACCTTCAAGCAGAGCAAAGCTAACTTAAGACATGAAGCAGTGAAGAAACAGGTGCACATGATTCTAGATGATTAGGTGATCCGTTTACTGCTGATGCTGAACGCTGAGTGGGTGGAACCCCTTTATCTAGAACCTTGTATCTTTAGACACTGCAGCACTAAAGCATTTGTTCCCGTTCATTTAATGTACTCACTGATGAAGAAAAGACAGTTTAAGACATAAAACAGTATCTTTGCACCAAAGAGGCGATTCCCAGCAAAATATAAAGAAATAAGGGGCTCAAGACTTTTGTACAGTGCTGTTTGCTATCATTAAATTCCTCACGAAGGCATAGGTGTGGTACTGCTTGTCGGCTTAGTTCCAGTTTTTAGGTCTACCACGCTTTATTCTGCACATGAAGGACTTGATAAGCAGGTGATGCGTTAATTTAGGTGAGAACCGGACTGTGCAGTGCATTTGGTGCTCCGGGACAATTTGGATGCAATTTTTTCTGACTGTATGTAAATGATCATGGTCAAAGGATGCACGACAGGCACCTTGACCCTTCAAAATCTTCTTCATCTGGGTGTAGAGATGGTCTAATTTAGGATAAGTACACAACAAACCTGCAAATAAACAAACAGTACCGTGGTTCTTAATGTACCTATGGTCATAAATTCATGCTGCTAATCTTTGTAACCCCAGAACATTAACGTAAGAGGAAGCGTTCGCATTTTTGTTGGATTCAGCAAAAATGACATTGCTCCGAACCTGCTGAGGTCCAGTACCTGCAAGTGCCACAGACTGTTATTTCATTTCTTTGTCTCTAATGCTTTCAGACTGAGCACATCATGCAGTGCCTCCTTCATGACATAAAGGTAGCACACAAGAGCAGAGTGCTGGATTTGCATGTGCAGTTTGTTGGTTGTTGTAAATTTATGGGGCCTGTCTCATATATGTTTTGGGCAAACTGTCACGGCTTGGTTTTTATAATCCTTTCAGTGAAATAAATCTTTTGTTGCTGTTGTTGTTTTTAATGAGACTGAATGTCCTTCTTAATGAAGTTGGTTGTTGGAGTATCTGAAGCTACAAGATGGCTGCGTAAGCATTACGATACATGATGCCTTGAAATCTTCCCCTTAAAAGTGTCCCCTTTGCTGACAGAGGAGTTCAGCTGTGCTCACAGCTTATATAATCTCCTCAGGTGAGCCTGAGGTCATCATGTCTAGTGCTAAGTGTCTGCTAGAGCACCCCAGCACTGCTTTAGGACTGGACTGGACTGGACAGGACTGGACTGATGGAGCCTTTGGGATGAGCTTAAGTGGAATTTGAGATCCAGAACCAAAACAGCATCAGCATTTGACCTCACTAATGACTGCAATCTTATCCTCACAGCCATGTTCCAACATTTTGCCTTCCTGGAAGAGTAGAGGCTCTCACTGCAGCAAAGAGGGGACAAACGTCCCTGCTAAAACTAAAGCAAGAGAAGAGAGATTTGTTTGGTGGGATGCCCTTTGAAGGGAAATACATGCTCAGACAGGGAGAACATGCACACTCCACTCCACAGATGGAGGCCACACTAACCGAGAGTCGAACCCAGGGCCACAGCACTGCACACTTCACCACGTTGGTGTTCTTTTATTTAAGATTTCAAAATCTTTGCATCTCAGTTTTAGATCTGGGTAGAGGTTTTTGTCTACACATATAACTTGTAACCACATAACAGGAACACTCAAGCCAGGGTGCTGGAGCCAATCCCAGCATGCTTATGGAGAAAAGGGGAGAAGCACCCTAAATGGGTTGCAGGACCACCACTAAAGATGATAATAATAATAATAATGATAATAATAATAATTGGGAGCAGTTTAATTTTGCATTCTCTGGGCATTTTTGTTTGATTGTTTTAATTAAAAAATTTTGACTCTTCATGAATGAATTAAAGGCAAACACAGATTTATTGGGTCTAAATTACAATAATAGCTAAGATTGAGATCAATTACAGTCACTGCCATTCTTAAGATTTTAATCTTAAGATTAAGAAGTTATCTTAGGTCATCAGCCACTGTGCTTTTGTGTACAAACCAACCCATCAGAACGAGAAACATTCAGCAGCAGACGGGAAAGGATTTGCTGCGGGCTCGCAGGCCTGTTGTCTGAGACCTTTCTGTAAACAGGAAGGCATGGAAACAACAGAACTGCAGGGATTTCTTGTCCATATTGTGCAGCTTACGTGCATAAACAGTATTCAGACGTTCCAGCAGGACGTGTCTCTGCACAGCTGTTCTTTAGCTGACACGGATGTCTCTGCTGTTAAAACCTGCTGAAAGAAATTCAAAGTCACCTTCAGCATGCGGCACACCAGGAATGAGTCGGCGGTGTTCCAGACGGTAGCGCCGTGCAAAAATGTGAACTAGAATCTGTGCTTCAGCCTAAAATCCAAGCAGACAGCTTGACTTATGGCTCACAATCATATGAGCTTCCGAGAACGAAACATCTTACTAAGGAAACCAAGAGGTGAGCAGTAATATATGTATTTTTGTTGTACTTAAGGAACATTTAAAATAATTGAAAAGAACACTTTAGACTTTATTAGTAAGCGAAGTGAAAAGTGAAGTAAAGTGGAAGTGGAAGTGGCTATTTGTCAACACAACCTCAGCTTTTCACCCACACACACCGGGTAGCCGGGGGCATCCATATCCAACACCCAGGGAACAGTACCTTGCTCAAGGGTACCTCAGGGCAACCTGCATGTCTTGGATTCGAACCCATGACCTTCTGATCCTGGGGTCTACTCCAAACACCAGGCAACTGCTGGAAAAACAACAAAAATGAGTTTCATTCATATCAGATCTTTCACAAACCCAAGGACAAACCTAGCAATCTACTTTTTACTAAGATACAATTTCATTATTATTTTTTACATGCATATAATACCAAAGCTTTGGGACATAAATATATCACAGAAAAAAAAAGAAAAAGAAAAAACACTACACACAATCATGAAAAAACACAAAAAACACAATCATGCTATATTCTGCTCCATGAGACTCCATCAGTATGTTAGCACCAACGAAACACCACTTAGATGTTCTCCTGTGGATCTGCTCAACTCTCCAATCGGGGACTGAAACTCGGCACAGTATGACAGACGTTTTCAGTATTATAGTAAAGTGAAGGCTCATTAAGCCTTTTATGAATGACATGGGGTTCACTAACCCCACATTAGTGTTGACCTCTGCAAGGCAAAGGCTGAAGAGTGGTCTGCTGTAAAAAGCACAGTTCACTGAGTGATGGACGTGATCATCAGGGCATCACAGTGAGTGATAAACATCAGTGCTCAGGGATGTGCCTTAGATCCTTCCATGTGCACATGTCTGAAGAAATAACCATCATCGTGGCAGCTGTGGACACCGCAGAGACCCTTAACTGCAGTGAAGGGGACAGAAGAGCACCAAGCAGGTTGGAGAGTTTCTTCACGGCTTAAAAGCTTGACTCAAAAAAAAGTGTACTTTTTTTTTTCAGTACTGAAACATTTACGGCACTTAGCAGACGCTCTTATCCACAATTCCTGATTACAGGGACATGCCCCCTGGAGCAACCAGGGGTTAAGCGTTTTGCTCAGGAGCCTAATTGTGGAAGTGCTGGGATTTGAACCAACAACCTCTTGATCCATAGGTGAGTATCCTACCACTAGACCACCAGCACCAACCAGTTCATTAAACATGTTTTCAATGCAGCAAATACCAGCC
The DNA here is from genome assembly GCA_017165825.1 of Hepsetus odoe. Classification (NCBI taxonomy): domain Eukaryota; kingdom Metazoa; phylum Chordata; class Actinopteri; order Characiformes; family Hepsetidae; genus Hepsetus; species Hepsetus odoe. The sequence continues at coordinate 31,799,607 of CM029366.1, forward strand.
ATTAATATATTAACTCAACAAAACCACACCACTCAGAAATCAGTCTTTGGTTATGAGCTCCAGACTTTCTTGTATTGTCTTCTTGAGGAACAGTTCTCCAGATCCTCCTGAAGGATGTTTTTGTTTCTCATTTTCAGTACAGTCTCCGTACCTGAGCAGTTTCAGAAGCAGTGTGGGATCTTCTCCATAGAGAGCAGAAAACAAAAGGCAGTCGATGTCCAAAGAAGAGCTTTGGACTGTCCTTCAAGAACCCTGGAGAACTTCCTGAAGATGAACTGACAGTGAACTTTGCCGAAGAGAGTTCAGGCTTTATGGAAGATTAATGGAATCACAACCGAATAAGCTGGTTAGAATAAACTAACTCTTTGTATTATATGTTGTATACACATATCTTTGGACATTTTCCTGCAAAATATAAAATACAAACGCTGTTTCAAGACTTTTGGTCCGTACTGTAGATCTTCACTAATGCAGGATAATGCTGAAAGAGGAGGATTCAGAGGACGGGAAGAAATGGAGATCTTCCTCTAAAGGGAAAAGCCGAAAGAAGGCGGCGGCTTTCTTGGCTGGTCACTACTGCTGCATCTGAACATAAACCGTCATGGTTCAAATAAAAACCCATCTATCCATTATCTGCCGCTTGTCCCAAACGGGGTCGCGGGGGAGTGCTGGTGTCCAACCCAGCGCACACAGGGCGAGGACGGGGGACGCACCCTGGACAGGTCGCCAGCCCATCGCAGGGAGGAGCGGGACGGGAACGGCACCTTGCTCAAGGGTACCTCAGGGCAACCCATTGGGAAGGGGTTTGAACCCCTGATCCTCCGGTCATGTGGCCAACGCCCTAAACACTAGGCCACCACTTCAAATAAAAACGTGTAAAATATTTCCTACTTTTGTCATTCTTTTATTAAAGGAAAACAGAGATGATTTGTGATTTGGAGAGCTGATGGAAAAGAAGAAAAATTAAGATGAAAAACTTTCAGCAAATTTCAGAGTTTCAGTGCAGCAGGTGGTAATGATTATGCTAACGAGTCAGTGAAATAGTAGAATGAAATTAAAACAGAAATAATAAATTATATTGACAGATATTGTTTTCTGGAATATCTATAGAGCTAAATCAGGGGGTCAGCTGTTTGCCCTCTTTCATAATTGTGAAAAGCACATTAAATGGGCATTTAAGCACTAAAATGGACTCTGCTATGTCTCAAACGTCTCTCCACAGGTGTAATTTGTGGTTTTATATCTTGCTCTAATAACCTTCTCCATCTTTCACTCAGTCGTGCCTAAAGGACACTCAAGAATGACTTAATTTCTCTGGCTGCCATTGCTCAGCCTGCAGAGGAGAGTTCAATTGACATCCTGGGCATTGTGACTCACAGTGGCCATTACTGGCATTGATTTCCACTACATCTGCTGCAGCCTTCTCCATAAATAACACTCAGTCTGAGTCCTGATCTTCACCAAACAGACTGTGTCCAGCTACAGTTTCACCGATTGATTATTTGCGCAGAAAAGGGACTAGAGAGCGAGATGAGGTACCGAAATCAAAGGTGAAAACGAATGAAAATGAAGTGTTGTCGAGATACACACCTGTGATGCTCTGCTTAATTCTACTCTGAACATCATCTGAAGACTGGATGACAGGTTTTTATGCTTTATTTGTCACCTCACAAATGCCTCTACCATCTTTAGTTTTACATTTAGAGAAGAAACAAATAACAATGTGATTAGTATCTCAGATGGAGTTTCCTGTGTCATTTGAAAGTTGTTAAATATGCATTATTATTTACTTAAGTATTAGGAGTTATTTATTAAATGCAAGAACAAAAAAACAGTCTATTGTGCCCATCAAGAACAGCCCAACAGGAGCAAACCAGCGAATCTTAAATTAAGGTATAAATCAGCTGCAAAAACCTTTGAGCACTTTAATTGGAATCTTCAATCTTCTCTCAAGGCCAGTTCGTTAGGCTGCAATATAGCACACCTCTTTCAGTGACCACCTCTCCGCAGCAGCATCACTCTACCATCACTCTCACAGCGCTTATTATCACTTTCCTCCAAGGCAAGGAGAAAGAGGATGTTCCTTGCGAAAAGGAAGTCCTCCAGGAGAATCGGAATTCATTCATATATTCTACATGAACATGTCATCGTAGCCTGGAGGGGGCAGATGGTCAGGGTCTGGCCTAAGAAGAAGAAAAGAGCCATTAAAAGGCAGTATTTTAATAGTCATAGTAGCCTTTAGGATTTCTACTGCTGCAATGCTTAAAATACCCACACATGGCCAAATGTATGTGGACAAAAAAAAAAACAAGCTGTCAGGTTTCAGCAAGACTTCATTATATTCTATTGAATGTTAAACCGTATATCACCTGAGACTGAGATTGATATGTTCGAATTTTAAATGCTGAAATATTTTATTCTGCAGAATAAACAGTCATGTTGATTAGATTATATCCAGAAAGTCAGCAAAAGCCATTCTGATTTGTTGGTAGATTTTCGCTGATGATATTACCCAGGTCTCTGTCTCCCAACCGGTCCAAAAGGGTCGAACCGGGCGCCCGGGGGCACAGCGCCTGGCGGGAGGACTCCGGGGATGCCTCTTGAGGGTTCAAAGCCAGAACGAGGGAATCCTGCTCGTAAAGGATCCACAATCATGCCTCCTGGCCTTCCCCTGCAAACAGAGAAGTTTTTTCAGCACCATGTCCTGCTCTTGAAAGGGTCGACTGATGAACGGCGTCTTCAGAACAACTGAAAAATGAACGGTCGAGCCAAAAATAATCAAGAGATCACTGTAGTCTGGAAGAGAAAATGCAACAAGAGATGGATGTCTTACCCAAAAGGATCAAGATCTGCTCCACCTGCAGCAAACGGAGCCATTGGGTCAGTCCTGAAAGAACAAGCACTTTTTCAGAGTGTTGTTTGTACCAATAAGCAGGGGTTTAAATCTCTGTCTCCGCAAAATAATTTGCTGCAAATCCAGTTTAAAAAAATAAATAAATAAAAAAATAAAAAAATCAGCCACCATGAAATATAAAAATTGGAAAATTATGTGCACCTTGATGGGGGGAAAGTGAAAGTGACTATTCTTGTCATTGTGAAACGCAGCACAGCACAGCACAACACAACGAAATTCAACCTCTGCGTTTCACCCATACACACACGTGCAGCAGGAGGCAGCTATTGAAAGCGTCCGGGAGCAGTGACAGGGACGGCACCTTGCTCAAGGGTACCTCAGGGCAACCTACTGGTGAGGGAATCGAACCCACAATCTTCCGAACCAGGGCGACTCCCTCACCACTAGACCACCGCTGCCCTGTACCAGTTTAACTTGGCTTCATTCAGTATAACTGTTTTAAAACTGTAGAAGAATGTATAGGTTCACAAGATCTGAAGATCTCCTTCTCAGCAGAGTTAATCTCCTAATAAAGCACACCTCATCTGGGGTTTGAATTCCTTCAGGGAGATCAAATGAAAGTGAAGTGAAAGTGACTAATTGTCATTGTGAAACACGTCACAGCACACAGTGACAGAAGCGAAATACAGCCACTGCATTTCACCCACACACACGCAGCAGGTGGCAGCTATTGAAAGTACGCAGGGAGCAGTGATGGCGACGGTACCTTGCTCCAGGGTATCTAGGCGCAATCCAATCCAATAAAATGGATTATCATTTTGTTGATTTTGGGACATTATTTTGGGCGCTCTATGCCTCCGCTGCACATTTAACCATTTCTTCCAGTCCTCTGCATCTTCCTATTTCACACCGTCCCCCTGCATGTCCTCTCTTTCCATAAACATCTCCTTCCTCTTCTCCTCTCACCTGTCAGCTTCATCCTTAACATCCTTCTCCTGAAATTCTCCATGTCTCTCCTCTATCCCAGCGCAGTCTCGCTTCTCTGTCCTGATCTAACCTGTCCATCCTCATGCCTCCCAACACAAATCTCAGCAGCTTTAGCTCTGCCACCTCCAGCTCCACCGCATGTCTTTTTGTTGATGCCCACCCCACTAAGAAGTACAGTAGACGACAACTCTGCACAAGCAGCCAATGTCCAAATGCTTTTAGGAGTTTATGTACGTTTCTAGACGAGCATGTCATTGTGACTCTATAGACTTCCTTTTTTTATTCACCTTTTATTTATTTACCTTTTATTTATTTTTGCTTATTTCTCTTTAAACCATCCTCATGTGAGCTTCATCTGGATGGTGAGGTTATGCCAACAGCAACACCAGCGATGAACCGCTGACATCATAAAAACCCGATGGGGTCACTGCCAGGGCAGCGAGGGGAAGCTGAAGACGCAATCTCCCCTGGCTTCCTGCCACGTCCATCAGGACAACACTGCGCCGCGTCTCTCCTGGCTTGTTCCAGCACTTTCCATTTGCTCTTTTCTAGCGCACATCCCTTAATCTCCTGGGCTGACCAACCCTTCCCTTTCAATTGCTCATCTCTCCTCCCTTTGTTTGCCCTTTCCGCTATTTTTTTCTTGTCCTGACCCTCTTTTATGTTACATCCCCTCAAGCTTGTTTTTTTTTTCCCTATCTTGTCATCGTCAACTTAATATCCAGATCGTCCCTCATCCGTGCATCATCCTCCAAGTCCTAAAAATAGACATGATCTTTGAAGTCCTGGTGCTGTAAATATTGAATAAGGCCGAGGCAATGAGCAGAGATGACTCTCATAGTTTGGATGAAAGATGAATAACATCAGACAGAGGAACTCTGCATGACCAGGTGAAAGAAAGGTCCTGCTTTCTTTGGCTTCATTAAGATTAAGGAGAAAAAAAAAGATATATGAAACCTTACATAAGCTCTTGTGGCTGTATAATCAATTATTACTGTCTTATCACTCTTTAACTTGCAGCAGGAAGCTCAAAAACCCCAGAAAAGGGAACGGGGCCAATACATTGTCACAGTACTTAAGTTCAGTTTTCTTTTTTTTTTATTTTTATTAAGAGTTTTTAATTTTTTGTGATTATTCCTTTTTTCTCCCTACTTTAACCCTAAATTTCATCACTTTATCTTCCTTCCATTCTTATGAACAGACTCTTTTTTTATTATCCTTTTACTTTACATCACCTTCCCATCAAGATCATCAAAAGCCATTTCACCTTAAATGGACACAAACACAGAAGAGACGTCCCTCTGTGTCCATCGGTGCAGGACAGAGTGAAGGAGTGAGAGAGAGGACAGGGAGAGTGGACGGTGGAGTTCAGGGTGTGTGGAGTGTGTGTCCGTGATGGAGAACTAGTAGAGACGGTGATGAAAGTGAAGCGGTGAAGTTCATGTTGATTATTTTCAGTAGATTGTTTTTATTGGAGTTGAAGTTCGAGGCTTTAATAGTCTTTAATTCTATTAATATGGAGTGAGATTCAGTTCACTTTCAGCACAGACAGACGCTCCAGACGTCCTTCAGAGGAGACACGTCTCACTTTACACTCTCAGTACACTCCTGTACTTTTACTTTACACTCTCAGTACATTCCTGTACTTTTACTTTACACTCTCAGTACATTCCTGTACTTTTACTTTACACTCTCAGTACATTCCTGTACTTTTACTTTACACTCTCAGTACATTCCTGTACTTTTACTTTACACTCTCAGTACATTCCTGTACTTTTACTTTACACTCTCAGTACATTCCTGTACTTTTACTTTACACTCTCAGTACATTCCTGTACTTTTACTTTACACTCTCAGTACATTCCTGTACTTTTACTTTACACTCTCAGTACATTCCTGTACTTTTACTTTACACTCTCAGTACATTCCTGTACTTTTACTTTACACTCTCAGTACATTCCTGTACTTTTACTTTACACTCTCAGTACATTCCTGTACTTTTACTTTACACTCTCAGTACATTCCTGTACTTTTACTTTACACTCTCAGTACATTCCTGTACTTTTACTTTACACTCTCAGTACATTCCTGTACTTTTACTTTACACTCTCAGTACATTCCTGTACTTTTACTTTACACTCTCAGTACATTCCTGTACTTTTACTTTACACTCTCAGTACACTCCTGTACTTTTACTTTACACTCTCAGTACATTCCTGTACTTTACACTCTCAGGACATTCCTGTACTTTTACTTTACACTCTCAGTCCATTCCTGTACTTTTTAATGTTCTAATCTGAGTACATGCCTGTACTTTTGACGTTTCTACTCCCATTTCAAAGTCTGTACTTTTTTTCATTTTTACTGCATAAAGCCATCAAATCAGTACTTCTACATTTACCTATTCAAGTGTAATGTACTGTTCTCGCTGTAAAATGTGTGTGTACTTTGCCATCTTGGGATAAACCACCTAAATCTAGACTTTACACTGAGCATACTTAAAATCCAATATATAATAACACTGTTTGAATAAATAAAAGCCACTAAAACCAGACATGAATTATGTAAATGAGACTACTCTGAAAGAAAGCAGGAGTATTTATTATTAAGCACATTATGTGCACAGTTTTTAGGGAAGTACCTGTGCAATTACATTCAGAACATCAGTCTGAAATAAAGTTCAGTAATTTAAATTGCTATTAAGATCTCATATGTGTGTTCTTGATAACAATGCCGTTATATGCTATTTGCCATCTGTGAATCAACTGATAGTGCTAGTTACTGTGGCTTTTAGCTCCTATTGAAATGTCAGCTCAAGGGGATGATGGATGCTCTCCAAGAAATCCTCAGATGACTGTAACTGGAGAATGATCAAGGTCAAAGGCTTTTAGTCATAATAAGACTGAAAGCGACGGTTACATGCAGAGCTTCTATCCTCTCGATGAGCTGCTCTTTAAATTTAAAAATGTTTTTTAAAGTCAACCTGATCGAAACTTCACTTTTTTTTTTACCACTAAGTGAAGGTGTGGAGACGTTTACTCACCAGTTTGGGGGATGATTTGCAGTAGGTGGGTTTCTAGGAGTGATGCGGAGAGGATCGTGATCAGGGCTGCGGCGAGTGTCTGGAGCTCTCTCTCGTTTCTCCTTCTTCTCTCTGCTCTCTCCTTTCGCCGAGGGTAGCAATGATGACTTCAGCTTCTTAGCCAAGTCTTCTGTGTTCTTGAACACACTACGGAAGGACAAGCTTTCAGTATTAACTAGAACTTTATTGTGTTTAAATCTTAGGACTTTTAAAGTTTATAATATATAGAATTTCTGCACAAATAAATCATTAAGATGTAAACAAAGTCATCTGGGGGGGTTGATGTGAAACGCTCTATTCTGTAAAAATAAACCACATTGAAAGTGTTCAATACAGCAAAAAGGAATCAATACGTGTGAAGAGCAGTTCCACTGGTGTTTGTGTACGGTAAATAAACAGGCAATGTTTGTTCTATAAGTTTAATTGCAATAAATTTCACATCAAACTCACCCTCAATGAATTCAACAGAAATTTCTTCTTAAAAATTCTTTAATACCAGTCTTTAAAAGCAATCTAGCAAAGAATGAGATTTCTGTTGATATTATATGAGCCAATACTACCCAGTAAAATCTCACATGGTTAACAATTTTGTCCACAGTGGTCTGGTGTTTTGGGAGTAAGCCCCGAGATCAGAAGGTCGTGGGTTCCAGTCCCAGATCAGTAGGTTGCCCTGAGGTACCAAGGTACCGTCCCCATCACTGCTCCCTGGGCACTTTAAATAGCTGCCCCCTGCTGCACGGTGTGTGTGGGTGAAATGCAGTGAAAAGCATTTCATTGTGTCTCACTGTGTGCTGTGCTGTGTTTTACAATGACAATTAGTCACTTTCACTTCAAACACTCACCTACTCACTCACCCACCCACTCACTCACACACTCACTCACACACTCTTTGAGCATATTGATCAGAACCAGGGAGTCAAGGGCTGCCAATGCCATCCCAGTGTTCACAGGGCGAAAAGCAGAGGAACACCCTGAACAGAACAGAGACACAAACTCACACCTATGGGCAATTTAGCATCTCCAATCAACCTGACATCTTTGGTCACTGGGAGGAAACGGCAGCTCATCAGCTCCCAGAAGAAACACACCGATATGGGGAGAACATGCTCGATTTGCTTTTCAGCAAGTTATAGAACATAGATATTAATAACATAAAACGAAGCATTTTTATTCCAATAATCACCAACTTCTGGCAAGGGAAGCAGTGATGGGCTTTCAGTCACAAACACTTTCATGTTCTCACACACAGAGATACAATCTCAGCCTGAAATTCTAATCTGCGTTAAAAAGAAAAACAACCTTAAACCGGGTTATCTGAGGCTGTGTTAGTCAGGTTTGGGTGAAAACAGTCAGGAATCGTGTCTAACCTCAACAAAACTGCGTAAACTGAGAATAAAACCAACCTTTGGAATTTTTGCAGATTTGCCTCGTCTACATAATCAGACACGTTAACTGTCAGGTCTGTTACTTTGTCTGTGGTCGAGTCCTGTCACGAGAAAGACAGGAAGAGGTCAGGACAATGATCCATACAGGAGACAACACTATTCAGACTCAATTAGGTTTAGCAGCCTTTACCATCAGGTTGAAGATCAGGCTGGAGTCCACGGTGATGGCCTTGAGCAGTAAATTGGATTTGTCATCATTTGATCTGTATCTTAGTGTGTAGAGTTCCTTGCTCGCGCTCCAGGATGCAGGAAGCAACTCAGATTTCTTCTCTCCATCTCGGGGCTGTGAGATTGAGAGTAACGTGAGCAAATCACACACTTTAAACAAACTGCTACCTTTTCGAAAACAGATGTGATAAGATCAGGGCTTCAGTCAGAGATTCTCAGATCAGAGCAGTATTACATAACTGTCACCAGCTTGATTCTCAAGTTCATCCTTCATTTAAGGAAAGGTTTGATATGTAACTGAAATTTGAATTCATTCACTTTGACCTCACAGCAATCTAGGAACGACTAGAGCTGTTTAGTTTCCCAAGACAAACACAGAATAAAAAAAATATATTTTTATAAACTTTTTAATATACTATTGAGGAAAATGTGAATTTTCTAATGTAGAAATGCAAACTTAGTCATTTGATTAGGTATTCTACAACTCAGACATCATTGTCCATGAAAATAACCCTGTATAAGCCTCTATAACCCTGGATGATGTATCTAATGAGGGGAAAATAAATGTATTTTCCTTCACAGCAAAACAGAAGAAGCCAACTTTGATAAGGATGTGCAGTATTGATAAAGATTAGTACAACTGTTTTCTAAACTCCTCATATTATGGTATCAGAAGTTATTAGATGTGATCTGCAAGTCATCAGTAATAATTTTTGCCATAACTGAACAACCCTAGTATCTCTAGTATCACCCAGCGTCTCTCCAGTGTGAATGGATTTAAAATAAATAGCCCTCAAAATGATTATAAAATCATTTTCTGAGCCATCAACCAGCGTATGTTCATAACAGGGCAGAGGTGGTCTAGTGTTTCGGGACGAGGCCCCAGGATCGTCAGGTCGTGGGTTCGAATCCCAGACCAGTAGGTTGCCCTGAGGTACCCTTGAGCAAGGTAATGTCCACATCATTGCTCCCCGGGCACTTTAAACAGCTGCCCCCTGCTGAACGGTGTGTGAGGGTGAAAAGCAGCGTATGCATTTTGTTGCGCCTCACTGTGTCTCCCTGTGTGCAGTGGCATGTTCCACAATGACAAATAGTCACTTTCACTTTAACTATTTAGTGTATTAACTTTCTTTGCCTGGTTCCAGAAAAGACGAAAAGATGGAAGAAAGGTAAAAAAACGTTTTATGAGATGCCAAATAGCATGTATAAGGAAACCAAAGTTGATAAAAAGTTACTAACAAAATCAAAAACTATTATGGCATTAGATCATACATATCTCTCTCTCTCTCTCTCTCTCTCTCTCTCTCTCTCTCTCTCTCAACGGAGTTTCAGTCACTGTGCAACATCTGCAGAACCATTCACCCACTTTTGTTTTCAAGTTTTCCAGTCCACCTTAAATGGTATCCCAGGTATATGTGTCATTTAAGGTGGACTGGAAAACTTGAAATAAACCTGTCGAATAAATACGTTGTTTTTATTCGACAGGTTTATTTCGTGTTTCATAGTCAACATCAACATCAACATCAACATCAACATCAAACTAGCTCAACACTGCATCATCCCTGAAACAAGACTTTCGTGAGGTTTGTCTGCTGAGCCTTCTGCTCTTTCTCCCACCTCATCTCCAGAGCCCAGGCATTTAAATCCACTCTTTACAACCTCCCAGTGTGCAAAGCACACAAGCGCATCCTGAGGAGATGTGATGGTGGAGGACACGCAGTGATACAGGAGCTCCAGTCCTGCCATGATGCTGCAAAATTACAGAAACGAAACCAAAATAAGCCAGTACAGTCTGACAGTCGTAAAGAAAACAAAAAATAATAATAACTTAAGTAAATCAAAACAGTCTGACCGTTTTTGAAGAAAACTGAAGAGAACAATTCAAGAACCTTAAAGAAAACAAAACAGAACAAAGTTTCAGTCTTAAGGGAAGCAAAAGAACAGCGGCTTTGTTTACATCCGCCCACCTGTGCCACTGCGAAATGCTCCCGGGCGGAACACAATGACCAGATATTTTGTTCCGGCAGAGACGAAAACTCACATTCAGTAGATTATTAGCATATTAATATTACTTTATCTTTATTATTGTTGTCATTATTGTACCAAAACGTTCAGTAATGATAAAAATAAAGAAGAGGTCAAATATGTTAGCTAATTTATTAAGCTTGCATGCATTTAGTTTAGCCAGTAGATGGCAATATTGATTTTTCAAACTTTTTAGATCTGATTTTTTTTCTATCTATCTATCTATCTATCTATCTATCTATCTATCTATCTATCTATCTATCTATCTATCTGTCTGTCTATCTATCTATCTGTCTGTCTGTCTGTCTGCTTGCCTGCCTGCTATAACTATTGCTATTGCTAAACTGTTTTTGGTATCACTTTTTTGATTGTAATAGTTCAGTGAATTCGTTTGATAATCAACATATTAAATAATAGTAATTATGCACTGAATCAAATTTATTAGTGAAATCTGACACACATAATATGGAGGAAATCACTTTGGAAATCACAAGACTGAGCAAAGTTCAGTCTTTCGTTGTCATTTTTTACATTATTTTTCCAATATAAATTAATATCATAGTTTTATTCCTATATTTGTAAAAAATATTTTTCTTAAACTTGTCAGTCTTCTTTATCCTCTTCATCTTCTTCATCATCACCATCATAATCATCATCATCTTCTTCTTTCGGCTGTTCCCATTTAGGAGTCACCACGGCGGATCATCCATTTCTTCAGGTCCTCTGCATCCTCCTCCTTCAAACTGACCATCTGCATGTTCTCTCTCACCACGTCCATAAACCTCCTCTTTGGTCTTCCTCTTCTCCTCTTTCCTGGCAGCTCCATCTTCAACATCCTCCCAATATAATCCTTGTTTTTCTATCAGTGACACCGTCTCCAACCTAAACTTGCTCCTTAACTTTTCAATATCACTACATTTCTCAGTGAGTATCTATTCCTGAGCTATTTTGGCTTATATTTGCAACCCTGTTTTGGTCATTCGAGTAACAGGGTTGCATTTTTCACTTTTTTTATTTTCTAAATATAATAATAATGATAACAAACCTGATACTGTAATGTGAAACCTATTACTTTACATATTTACTACAAGTGATTTTTATTTGAACATAAATTATAATTATTCTAAATAATGAGAAAAAATCATAATATTAATTAACTTTCACAGCACACAATAATTCATCCTGTTCTCTATACATACATATATATAAAACCACTATTCAAAGAACAACCAGATAAACCATTGTGTGTGTGTGTGTGTTTTTGTGTGTGTGTGTTTGTGCCATCACTTAATGGATGATCCTCCCCTGATCACAAACAGCTGGAGCTTGTTTATGGAGAAGTGCCAGCAGTAAAAACACTTCAGCTGCAACCAAAACGTTTGCGGATCCTCTTCTTCCACTGAATACTGAGAGTGAGCATCAGGTCAACAGCACATTGGTAGAGAATGTGGGGAAGTCTCCATTCAGTCTAATAACCTGGAGTCAAATCAGGCTCAGGAACAAGCCTCAGCTACTGAATAGATTCTGAAAAATATGTTTATTTCATCACCTTCCCAAAAAAAAAAATGGTGACAGGCACTGAAAAAAAGAAACCAGGAGGTACAAATATGGACAGGACCCAAATCTGATTTCTTCTTAAGGGTATTAAAAGATGCCCCCCCCCCCCAGTCCTGCAGTGTTGGCCTTTACTCTTCTATGAAGGCCTTACACAGGATGTTGAATTATTGTTTTGAGAATTTGATTGCATTCACAAGAACATTAGTAAGATGTGGTGCTTGTGTTAGATGCTTAATTCTGCCTCACCCATCTGGACTCTTCAGAGCCTTAAGAATCATTGCAAAGTCAGCCAAAAGCACAGGAAATGATACGATACAAGAAGGATTTCAAGGAAGTTTTGACTTTGTAGTGAGGTGAAAGTGACTGTTAACATTATGAACACAGCACAAAGTGAACCAATCAAATCAATCTCTGCATTTTATCTTTACACTCAGTTTACAGCAGGGAGAAGCCATACATCCAGCACCCGGGGTGCAGTGATGGGGACAGTACCTTACTCAATGGTATCTCAGCGCAATTTACTGGTCTGGGATTCCAGCCCACGACCTTTTGCTCCCAGGGACTAGTCCCTAACCACTAGGCCATAGTGCTGCCTGCTTTGGCTTGAAACAGCAGCAAAGAGAGCTTTTAAAGTTTATTACATTAAAATTCTGTTTACAATCTGCCATATTTTGGTGCTAAACCACTCAGTTTTCAACAGGTACACTAAAGGGCTAAAGGCTGAGAGTGTGGCCATCTCAGGCAATGTTTATGGTGTCTTCATGTCCTGTTGGATGATCCCGGTTCCCACTCGTAAATTCAGAATAACAAGTATATATATACATACAGCACTGTGCAAAAGTTTTAGGCAGGTGAGAAAAATGCTGTAAACAAAGAATGCTTTCAGAAATGGAAGTGTTAATCATTTATTTTCATCAATCAACAAAATGCAGTGAATGAACAAAAGAGAATCTAAATCAAATCAATATTTGGTGTGACCACCCTTTGCCTTCAAAACAGCATCAGTTCTTCTAGGTACACTTGCACACGGTTTTTGAAGGAACTCGGCCGGTAGGTCGTTCCAAACATCTTGGAGAACTGAGCACAGATCTTCTGTGGATGTAGCTTCCTCACATCCTTCTGTCTCTTCATGTGATCCAGACACACTGGATGATGTTGAGATCAGGGCTCTGTGGGGCCAGAAGAACTGATGCTGGTTTGAAGGCAAAAGGTAGAAACACCAAATATTGATCTGATTGAGATTTTTCTTTTGTTTGCTCACTTTGCATTTTGTAAACTGATCAAAATAAACAATCATTATTTATATTTCTGAAAGCGTTCTGTTTACAGCATTTTTTCACAGCTGCCTAAAACTTCTGCACAGTACTGTACATATATAAATATATATATATACTACAAATTGAAATTGTATTACAAATTTAAATGAATCAAATGGTGTACTTGATGTAAACAAGCAACAAACAGTATCTGAAAAGTCAAAAGTAAAGAAGTACCATTTATTTATGAACCTGTCCTCTTCTGCATATTGAAAGATCAAAGGTCAAACCAAAATAAGAACTTGGGTATCTACATAATCAAAAATAAAATTGGAGGTGGAATTTAAGTAAAAGTGTTTATATGGAAATTCCAAGCCAGCATCTCATGTTAACTTTAATTCCGACAGCACGTGAGGCAGAAACAGTGCAGATAAACTCTGGCTGATGTAGGAATCGAGGGACGTTCTGGCTTAAAAACCACCCAATATTTGCAAAACGGCACAGCAAATTGTCCACATTTTGGTTTTGGGGGTGTTTGTTTAAAAAGCTGGAAAATGTGTCCCCTTTAATTCTGTAGCGCATTTTTCACCACAGGGTGCAAACTTCGAGGGCTACAATGTCTTGTTCATGCAGCACACAAAGCCCTAAATATCCCAAACAATGCCTACTCACAAAACAATGCCTGTTTATTTAACATAGAGATGGGGCATAAATGAGACCCCCTCTGCCTTCATGGTTTTCTACGCTGAAATAAATCATTAAAGAATGTGGTCTCCAGTTTCATCATGCGCCTTCGCCCGACTTTCTCAAAACCAGCAGGAATGATAACATGGCCATCTGGTTTGACTTCCACTCCATTGGAAACACATTGCACAGAAGTTAATTTCAGAAGCAACGTCTGCCATCCAGCCTCTGCCTTGTTATAGGCAAAGTTAATTTACGATGTTTGCCAAAGGCCTTTATGAACCTTTGCCAGCCGCCACAAGTTCTAGATCTGGATGCTTTCTCCCATGGGTGCCTTCCTCATGTCGAGTGTAGATTGGATGATGGAAGATGCTGCTCAAAACATCCATGAAGTTCTACTAATCTGCCTTATCAGGACAATCGACTCTGCACAAAATGCTGATTTATTATGTAGTTGTACTTCGTTAAGATCCTGCACTGATGTAGACAGATACAGACTGCAGGGGGCGCTTCTCTAAGACTCGAGAGGAACATTTAGTTGAGGCCAATCATGGACATGGTCTCCAAGCTACGGGTCTAAAACACTGACAGCAGGACCACCTTGTTCGAGAGACTCCAGTCAGGTCACTAATGAAACCCAGACGTGATGTATCATTATCATAAAAAATGAAAAGCCAGACTGGGCTCAAACTGCCACATGACCCTGTACCGCACTGTAACGAGCAGCTGAACCGGCTCCGTCTGAAGAATGTCTCTAATAGTGAACATGTGAATTATGATTCACCTCTAATGACATGACATTACCGTAAATGGCCCAGATTCTTCACACAGGACATGACTGTGTGCATCAAATATTTAGTAATATAAAAAAAAAAAAAACAACTCAAAGGAATTCTCTGGAATAATGTGTCACTAATGGCTCAGAAGTCCTTGCTAAAAACATGTAAGTCAAAATACAACACATGAAACTGAGGACAGAAGATTTTAAGAAGATTTGGACATGAAACCGCACCAAGGAAGATCCGGTTTCAGCACATTGTACACCATGTTTACATATCATAATGCCATTTTTCATTGTGATATATAGTTTTTTTGTGTGAATAAATAGCAGTCATTGTAATAAAACATATATTGTGTATACAGTGGAACGTATTCGTCCACAAATTTGTTGACGAATGTGTAATATCTGGACACTCGTTTATATTCTTTTAGCACTGTGCAAAAGTACTGAGCCACTCCTTTCTTTACATTTTTTAGGAAATTGCGAAAAACAGGTACAGTGATTTATCCCAACATAGAAAACATAAAGTCAGTGTTCACTACCACCACTGTTATTCTTCAGCACAGCTTCAACTCTCTTAGGCAAGCTCCTCTCTTTAAGCCGATTCTTGAAGGATGTCCCAAAGCTCTTCTTTGGACGTTGGCTGCTTTTTGTTCTCCATTTCCTGTGGAGATGATCACATGAATCTGCACAGGTACAGGGACTCTACTGAAAATGAGAGACGACAACTTGAGAACTGGAGAACTGTTCCTCAACCATACGTTAAAATACAAGAAGGTTTGGCTCTTTGGAAACAAAATATGAAATAAAGGAGGGGCTCAAGACTTTGAGGATGAATGTGTAATGTGTAGATGCTCCTTCATGTTCTTGGATGAAGGTATTTTCAGAATCATCAATATTTTTCATTTGAAGCCATTTTCATTTCTCAGACTTTTTCTATCCAAAGCACACATGACTTTTAATAACTTAATGTTTTAATCATCTCAGGAATTCTTTACATATGTTGCCTTCGATGTTTTAAAATCCATATGGAAAATCCAGAGCTAAAAAATGACCATCATATGTTTCAGTAATATTTTATCTATATATAGCCATGAAGTCTATGGAATAATGGAAGAATGAAAGAAACACAGCAAGGCTAAGCCAGCCTGGGCATGGTGCCCAGCACTGATTTACAAACCTGTGCACTCATCTGTCTGATCCTCTATCATCTACTCATACAATCAGCTGAGTTCCTCTTTCAGTTTTGCACCAATGTTGATAACATCTAACATGTGACATATATTTTATTCCACCATTCTACAGAAGCCCCAATGAGTTGGTTTCTCTTTAGATTTACAAACAATGTTGTTCAGAGTGGCTTTGGCACAATGGTTCATTGTAGGGACTCAGGTTTCCTTACAGTGGTGGTGAATGGAACCAGATGTCTCCAACACAAATAGAGCCATTCTCTTCACCAACTAAACCCACCACTGATAAATCTGAAAAGTCTTTAGAGGACTATTTTCTTTGCTCAGCTTTGCACCCTTCCATCTCAAATATGTTTTTTATTGAATTTGATTGCTCCTTTAAAACCATAATGTTGTTTAACCTTGAAGTTTGGTTGTTTAAAACTTATAGAAAGGTTCCTTATAACTGCGTTTCCATTATTTATGCATCATAAAGCAACTATAAGGGGAAATCTACTGAATCTTTAACACCTACCTGTTATTAAATAGTGGGTTAACAAGTCAGTCAGAGTGGGTTCGTGTGAAATGCTTCGTCTGAGAGAAACATACCGAGTCGGATATGTTGTCAGTGGTGGTCAATGGAACCAGACATCTGTCTTAAGCAGCTAGACTTTCAGAAAACACAACCAAACCATGAGACATG
Source organism: Hepsetus odoe (assembly GCA_017165825.1). NCBI lineage: Eukaryota > Metazoa > Chordata > Actinopteri > Characiformes > Hepsetidae > Hepsetus > Hepsetus odoe. The sequence goes on from CM029366.1 coordinate 31,816,318, forward strand.
ACAGCAAGGGGAAGACTATATTAAGGATATTATAACGGAAAATGCTACCCAGAGCTTTCTCACTATATTCCCATTACTGACGTAAAAGCGACAGAGAAGACACACTTGTGGATCTTGATAGGAAATAAAAAATATAGAGACTAAAATGTGTTAGAGACATCTGGTTCCATTCCCCAGCAACTAAGATGAATCTTCAGTTGGTAAGTTGATCTACAATGAAGATTTTGGGTCATTTTGTTTACATTTCAACAAATTAATTATGCATATATTTTGAAAAAGTAAGAAAAGTGACACTGCCTTTAGGGTGTTGGCCAATGTGTCTTTTAAAGATCAAATCGGTTTCACATAGGCTGAGCAGTGGGATTTGTATTTAACACGTATGTCTGGGCCACTGCTAGCGTTCATCTCTTTATGAAGCCAAATGCAACACAGTACAAAGCTTTGAAGTACACCGGTTCTGGGTGCTAAGAAAAATATTCCAATATAGCTCTGCAGCAACACTAACTTTAAAGTGTGCTTGAAGTCTAGACAGTGATATTGATCCCATTCGCATGTGGCGAACTACATTCAGACACTGTGTGTCAACAGAATGTTAGTGAAAATTGAAATAAAATGCTGCAATGCTGCAGAGGTGTCTGCACACGAGTGTGCAAACATAATTATTTTAATTTCATGCATATCCACCAGAGGGCGCACCAGTGGTGGCCTATGACTAGGGAGTGTCATTGTGAGGTCACAGCACAGCACAGCACACCTCAACGAAATTGGACCTCTGCATTTAACCCATGCAAACACTGTGCAGCAGTGGGCAGCTATTGAAAGCGCCCAGGGAGCAGTGATAAGGACGGTACCTTGCTCAAGGGTACCAGAATCAAAAATGTATAACATCAATAGGCTTCAAGGCGTCTGCAGTAAGAAGTCATGTGCTTCTGGGAGCATTGTGATTGATTTGGACCCATTCCGCTTCGCAAGTCTTCCAAAAGTTATGAGGGTCCCTCTGACAGGCACACTATTAAAAAATCCTCCATAAACTTTCCAACAGATTCAAGAAAGGAACTTGGCCAGGCCATGCAAGTATCTTCATCATTTTTAGAATCCAGCATTGAGTGATTAATATCTTTATGTGTAGGGTTGTTCTCTTATTGAAGCTTTCATCCTCTGTCCAGATTCAGCATCTTGACTCATATATTAAAAGACCTTTTCTCCATTGTTTCCCTTAATCATCTGCAATGCACCAGTTCTTTGCAAAGAAGCAGCTCCATATCATGATGCTCCCACCTTCATACTTCATTTTCATTACGGTGTTCTTGACCCGTTTTTATCCAAACATGCATATTCTTGAGCCAGATGTCCTGATAGTGATTCTGAAGGTCTTTACTTGGCTTCTTTTGGCTTTTCTATTCATTTGTTGCTAAACATTAGGACGGGCAATTATCTTGGCCATAAAAATCTCTTAATCAAAAGTAATGCCTTTTAAAACAATGAGATGTCATCTCTGAACTCTACCAGTTTTTGTCAGACCTTTTTAGCACATCCAACACACAGAGATTCACAGCCCAGGTGCAGCACATGTTCCTCATTTTTGCTTGGCCTGTGGCTGTGTATATCTCAGTTAAACTCTGTCTAAAGCACTTGAACCCCACAGAAAACCATTTGCCACTCTGCTTCATCCTTTCTTTAATTTGAGACATTAAGCCTATGCATACAAAGCTAAGCCTCTGATTCAAAATACAGGATGCAATACTAACTTTGGAAACTGGGATTAAGCATTTAGCGAAAGGTCTCACATTTTAAGATGATACAAATATGTTTGATGGGGTGTTTCATATAATTTACATAACAGATTAACATACAAGTCATGATGGAGTACTGACTTTTTCTAAAGCCTTGGGTGAGTAAACGCTGATTAACCCAGGCCAACATTGCCAACACTGGTCAACACAGGCCTTCATTACCATTGGTCAACACAGAACTGCATAACCAACACTGGCCAACAGAGGTCTGCATGACTAAGACTGGTCAACACAGGCCTACATGACCAAAACTAGCCAAAAGAGGTTTACATGAGCATGACTGGCCAATACAGACCTACATGATCAACACTGGTCAACAGAGGTCTACATGACCAAGACTGGTCAGCACAGGCCTACATGACCAAGACTGGTCAACCGAGATCTACATGACCAACACTAGTCTACAGAGGTCATAATGACTAAGACTGGTCAAGAGAGATCTACATGACCAAGACTGGTCAACACAGACCTACACGATCTAGACTGGTCAACAGGTCTACATGGCAAAGACTGGTCCACAGAAGTCCACATGATCAAGCATGGTCAACAGAAATCTACAAGATCAAGACTGGTCAGCAAAGGTCAACATGGTCAAAAATACAGGCCTACAAACAATATAGTTGACACTGGTCAACAGAGAGGCAGTGCTGGTCTAAAGGTTAAGCACTTGTTCTCATTAACTCTTCTGGGGTTTGAGTCATGGACCAGAAGGTTACCCTGAGATACCCTTGCCCAAGGCACTTTCCCCATCACTGCTCCCCAGGCACTAGATGTATGGTTGCTCAGTTTCATGTGGTGAATGGCTTTAATGCATTTTATTTTGTGGTGTGATAATGACAAATAGTCCCCTTTCTTTACTTCACCTACGTGATCAAAACCCTTGACCCTGAGTTGCTCCATGATGTCCAGATCCCTGACAACATGGAAGTCAACATGGACATGGAAATCGCTCTGGATCGTCTGCTAAATGCTGTAAATGTAATGTAAATGTCTAGTGTTTAGGGACTAGGGCCCAGGATCAGAAGGCCATTGGTTCAAATCCCAGATCAGTAGGTTGCCCTGAGGCACCCTTGAGCAAGGTACCGTCCCCATCACTGGTCACTTAGCAAATGGATATGGCCTACATAACCAACCCTGGTTATGATACATGATCAAACTGTAACTTTATTGAGTACTATGGAGTGACAATCACCCAACTAAACAACAGCAAACCCCCACAACATCTTAAATTAACATTTGCTGAATATCAGTATGTTACAGATTATGTGAAAAGACATTGTCAGGTTTATTGCTTCATTCTAAAAATATATAACAGGCAAACAGCAAAGAACTAGGTTTTAAAAACTTAAAATACAGTTACAAGGATTTGCAACCCACTTGTTGTCCTTTTCCATTAACAGAGAATTTGTTCTTGAACCAATTCTGTTCAGAGATCTTTGAAAATTGATGCTGTCTGGCAAACCAGCCTGCATTAGAATCAGTTGTACCAAAATCACTGTAATTATGTGTCATTAATTGGGGAGGGGCTACACAACAGAAAAAAACAAGAAAATGACACGCCCACTAATGTTGTCATGGTTTCTGCTGAAAAAAACATTTTTTTTTTTTGCTTCTTTTCAAGTCTCAATCCACTTAAAAAAAAAAATAATTTAGTTTTGATGGAAAAATCTTCAGCTTTGGTGTCACAAGTAGCATGATTTACAAAAAGCCTTGGACACAATTCATGACCTTCAGTCTGATCAGATATCTGTAAAGTCCACTCTCCACACCTTGCTGTCTATAATGGGGAACATAATGTGGGTTTGTTTTGAACTAATCAGTGACAGGGTGTCCCACACCAGTTCTTTCAACAGGAGGAACTTCTGACTGAACTTCAAGACTGAGCAGGTGTGGAGATACCACAACTTAAACTTACCAGTGAAGCCACCTGTATCTTCTGCATGGTTTGTGATGGAGAAATAGTGTATCTGAACTAAATGACTTTTCTTTGGAGACTAGTTTGCTTTAAAAAGCCCTGCATGTATCCCTCGCTCATTTATGTGTTGAGTTTTAGGCATGAAGCTTCTTCAAACCCTGACAAAACAATGTCTCAGGCATTAAGCAGCATCTTCACAACCATTTCATAGAATTTCTCTCTGTGGGGGAGATGTCTGGTTCCATTCACCACCACTGTAAACTACTCAGACTTTTTCTCAAAGTTATTGAGTAAAAAAGTGGGAACAAATGATTTAGTACAGAGGCTGCAATGTGCCTAAGGATAAGGTTCTAGATACAGGAGTTCCAGCATTCAGCATCAGCAGTAAGCGTATCACCTGATCATCTGGATTCATCTGCATCTGTTTCTTCACTGCTTCATGTCTTAAGTTTGAAGCTTTGTTTTGCTTGAAGGTTCAGACGTAGATCACTGTGTGGATTAACCAACACAGAACTATCAAACTGCTCAGATACAGAGACTGGACTGAAAATGAGAGACAACAACACTGTCCTTCAGGAAGATCTGGAGAACTGCTCAGGTACAGAGACTGGGCTGAAAATGAGACAAGAACGCTGTCCTTCAGGAAGATCTGGAGAACTGTCCCTCAACAAGACATTAAAAGCCAAGAAAGTCTGGATCTTTGGAAGCAAAATGTAAAGAAACGAGAGGCTCCAGACTTGTATAAAATGACATCACTGAAACAAAAGCACAGCAGGATAAATCACACAGCATGCACCTGAAATATGACCCACTTCATCTTTAATAATGAACACAACCTTTTTAACACACAAAATGAAGGACACACAGCAAATCGTATTTGGTCTCCTGCTGTTTGCTTTAGGAGCCTTGACTCATTTTATGCCACTCAGTAGTGCATGTTCTTCGAAGGCCTCTTTCTTTCATCTCTGCATATTGGAATTCTTTTCAAAGAAGTATCGACTAAATCAGCGTTTCTCTTTTACAGATCAGCTGATTAATGGGTTGCTTGGCAGCAGGTCAAGCCAGAAGTCACCTCGGTCAGGTCTGAGTGAGGAGCACGGTTTGCCAAAGCAAAGAATACAATCTTATCCATTGTTGAGGGGGATAATAATTTAAGCATTATTGGACAGAATGGATCCTTCTCCATACAGAACCCATGGTCAACCCCTCAGGCTTCAAACGTTGGAATCAGAGCATTTGTATTTTGTCTTTCAGCTAGAGCTCCTTTACTGCTTCAGCAAGAGAAACATCTGTGTTCCACCTGAGGATAGCGTGTCCTTCGATAGGTCAGCGTAGAATAACACACTGGATGTGTCCATAAATCAGGCTGAAGAAACTCTGCATTAGCGGCCATATTGGAGGCTTTTTCTGCTTAAATAGAAACAATTATAGATATTTTTGAAAGATTTGCACTCATGTATACACTTTTACTGAATTACATTTCCAAGAGAACATGTAAATGTCACGCTGTGGTTGATTGGACTGGACATAATCACAGAGTCGGGAATACGGAAAGGGTTTTATTACAAATGAACGTGCATGAATCAAACAGGCAGCAACTGATGGTCATGTGTGCAGTGAAACACTCCGACAGCTCTGTCCTGACCCGCTGGGATCTGCACACCTTTACACTAACGAGGGTTTCATTTATAAAGCACTGGTCATCTAAAAACAACACCACACAAAAAAATGTGTTACAAGCTTTAATCTAATAGGAAATCATTTCTCAGAAAAGACTGTAAAATCCTTCCTTTTCAAAGTGAACATTTCTAATGCTTCCTTGATAAAAACATCAACATGGTTACAAACATCATGTGGTTACTTGAATATACTATGGACCTATGGCTCAAAGAGGTCCCAGGTTCGAATCCCACCTCTGGCACTACCACCACTGGGTCCCTGAGCAACCCTTGACCCTGAGTTGCTCCATGATGTCCAGATCCCTGACAACATGGAAGTCAACATGGACATGGAAGTCGATCTTGATCGTCTGCTAAATGCTGTAAATGTAATGTAAATGTCTAGTGTTTAGGGACTAGGGCCCAGGATCAGAAGGCCATTGGTTCAAATCCCAGATCAGTAGGTTGCCCTGAGGCACCCTAGAGCAAGGTACCGTCCCCATCACTGGTCACTTAGCAAATGGATATGGCTACTCAATACTGGACGGTGTGTGTGGGTTAAACACAGAGAATGCATTTGGTTGTGCTTTGCTGTGTTATTTTCAGTTTGACTTTTATATTTTTATTATTTAATCCATACTTTTCCACCTGGTAAAAAAAAAAGGCATAAACAAGGTGATTTCCAAGCAAAATGAAAAACTGTTTTCACCATCACAGTATAAAATCACAATAAAAAAGTACATCACAATATAAAAAATATATTATTTACTGAAATATACATTATAAATGTCACAATGTAGTGTTGTGGGCTGGACATCAATGCAGAGCCGAGAGCTTCGTACTGAACTTTAATCACAGATAACGTGCACAGAACTCATAAACTAAATGTACTAAACATAACGTGTAAAACATAACGTGTAAAACATAACGTAAATAAACACAAAGGTAAGCACACAGAATGACCAGCGCCCTGCTCTGATTCATTTGGGCTTATAACGCCAGCCCCCAATGAGGCACACCTGGCACCCAACTCCCAGGTGTGCACAATCAGAGCAGGGCGCCCTCTACTGGTACAGAACCGTTACAATAAACAATGTAATATTTGAAAACGCTCAGGAAAGCACAAATGCTCAGTTCCTCGTGGGACTGAATCACTGGGTCAGGATTTTAGAAGAAGCAGAAAACGTGCAGAGAATCAAACATAAGTCTAAAGGATGTTTTTAAGAATGAAAGGAGATATTTAGGTTGGAAATAACAGTGGAACAATGCTTTTATTCATCATACTTCTTAAACTCAAATTCACTTCAGAAGTAGTGGCTCTTAATGATAACTCAGATTTAAACCAACTTGTTTCAGAAGACTCATTGCACCCATGTTAATCCCCTCAGAACCTTTTTTTGCACTTCCCACGTTTTTTTGTAGCATCGTCCCCTTTATTACCCAGAAATCCTTGAGGATGGCCACTGATACAACTATACCCCATGAAGGCATCTTCCAAAACCATTCTATAAGGCCATCCAGAGTGAAAAGCAATATGCAATATGATGGTGCTGTAAAGAGTCACTCCAATCACCAGATTCCCTCTTTCTTACCGATTGAAAACAGCTACTCCTTTCCTACCAAGAGAACTTCACGGAGGAAAGAAAACCAGAGACAAGTCAACAAACTAGAAGCAGCAGGGCTATAAGTCCTCTGAAAGTTACGCCTGGAGTTTGGTAAGGATTTGGTGGGGGGTTGGCAGGGGAAGGGTTGAGCGGCGCTGTGGCCGAGAAGCCTCGCCGAGTGTCTGGCTACGCTGTGCAGACGTGAGCGATGCGAGCTGCATGGCGTGCCACCGAGCGGCCAGTGTCTCGCACGGTGGAGAGGCGCATCTGGTGCACATTTAGCGGGTTGTCATGAGCATATGGGTGCCTCTCCTTCTCCCCTACACATGCTCATCAAACACAGGAGTTCACATCCTCTAGCAGCACGGCGTTGCTTTTTTCTACTTTGGGGCTTAGACTGTGCACATAATCGAGCAGGGTTCCTCCACTCGCACTCTGGAGGGCCAGGATCCACCATATTGTGGTGGTTTTCCTGCTCAAACACACCTGGTTCAGTTCATCCGTTTGGCAGGGAAATCACCAAACTGTGCTGACCCGGGACTGCTTAGTGGATCTGGCTGATATGAAACTTTCAACAGCAGCTAAATATATTTTTATGGACCCGTTATGTTTAATACTGTCCAACATTAACCAGTTCAACTGCCTTCACTATTTACAGCTCTCAGAAGGTTCTTAGTCGCTGTCATTAGCAAGGTTCTGAACAAGTTCAAGTTTGAGTAGCAAGGAAAGGCTGCAATCAGACTTGATATACAACGCTGAACAGACCCCCATTTCTTCATATTTTGCTTCCAGTCTTTTCTTGTCTTGTTGAGGAGCAGATCTTCCTGAAGGACAGTGTTGTTGTCTCTCATCTTCAGTTCAGTCTCTGTCCCTGAGGAGACAGTGTTGTTGTCTCTCATGTTCAGTCCAGTCTCTGTCCCTGAGCAGTTCTCCAGATCTTCCTGAAGGACAGTGTTGTTGTCTCTCATTTTCAGTCCAGTCTCTGTACCTGAGCAGTTTGATAGTTTTGTGTTGGTTAATCCACACAGTGATCTACGTCTGAACCTTCAAGCAGAACAAAGTGTCTAACTTAAGACATGAAGCAGTGAAGAAACAGGTGCAGATGATTCCAGATGATCAGGTGATTCGTTTACTGCTGAAGCTGAATGCTGAGTGGTTGAAACCCCTTTATCTAGAACCTTTAATCTCTAGACACTTTGCAGCTGCACTGAAACATTTGTTTCCACTTTTTTACTCAAGAACCTGACTGAGATGTCTATAGCATTTCCAAAAAGACATGAGGGGTCTTCCCAGTGGTCATTGCTACCAACAGTGTTTCAAGCAAGGAAAACCAGTGCACCAGAAGATAGACCAGAAGGTGTTGGTGGTCTAGTGGTAGGATACTTGTCTATGGACCAATGGCTCAAGAGGTCCCAGGTTCGAATCCCACCTCTAGCACTACCACCACTGGGTCCCTGAGCAAGACCCTTAACCCTGAATTGCTCCAGGGGGACTGTCCCTGTAATTAGGACATGTAAGTCGCTCTGGATAAGAGCGTCTGCTAAATGCCGTAAATGTAAGAAGATACCCAAGGCTTGGGGCTGCAGATCGGTCAGCGTGCCCCTCTCAGACCCCTTTCCAACACTGAAAGCTCCTTCAGTGAGCATCAGAATTGAATCAAGTATCATGTTTTCAGAAGATTAGGTAGTTTTGGTGTTTCGAATGATTACACCATAAACGACTACACCAGCAAATAAACTTGCTATAATATTCTTTTCTTTTCCATTTTTTTTTACCTAAAACTATTCCTTCAGGGTGAGAAAGCCTAGTTTCAGGTAAACTAGAGGGATGTTTGATCAAGAAAAAACCCTCCAGCAGGTTTAAAGCTACTTTTTTGAGCATCAGAACCAAAACACACATTTACAAAATTACTGCTGCATTTGCTTAAAAGCTGTGTGGTTCATTGAAATCCTGAATGCAAAAGAATTTGTATGTATTTCTCTTTTAAATCTTTTAATTGTGTTTCAAGACACATACACAAACATTCTGGGTTCAGAAACATGCGCCCAGGCGCCTTATGCCCTCCCCCGTAATCCTGTGACAAGATCGCTGGCGTGACAAATTACTCGCAAACAATTGTTTTCTTACAAAACTTACTGGAAGTGGAACATAAAGAAGAGCAAAGTGAGAAAACACTGAAATGGAAATGTTGGAACCATATGGAAAACAGTCATATCAAGCTTGGAACCAACAGTTACCTAATTACTCAATAAAGTTCTTTTAAATGACTTGTTTATTTGCCCCCATCTTTTCCTTTTTCCATTTCTAATCTAATTTTACCTTCTGTGTGAAACATTGATTTGTTAAGACAGACCAATGAAAATGGATTTCCATGCATAATCTTTTTCTTCCTCCGAAAGCTCTAATGATACTCCAAACTTTACTCGATAAAATAAACAAAGCTGACTGCACAACCGCAGCAAAGGGAACGACTGTGCAATTGTGAGGAGCGTAACCATCGTATAAATACCCTTGGCTCCAATCTGTTCCCAAAACATTCACAAGATCCAGCGTCGCTGAGAATAAACCGTTGCTAAACAGCCTAAATATCGTGGGGGTGAAGTGGCGTGAAAATGATTGGTTGCATGATGAAACGTTTAGAACATCAGTGCAAAAAGGTCCTTACTTTATCATCACTGGGGCGACTTATTATATACAGTCCACCTGACATGCAGGTCTTTGGATGGTGGGAGGAAAATGGAGCTCGTAGAGGAAACACACACAGACACGGGGACATGTGCAATCCACACAGAAAGGATGGACTGGGAATCATTTCTACAATGGCGTGCTGGATACAATATATCTCAATATATCAACATAAACAAAACAAAGATGAGGTCAACAATAACAACAACAATTATACTCTTTATATATCGGAAGGTCATGGGTTCGAATTCCAGGCCTGTAGGTTTCCCTGAGGTACCCATGAGCAATGTACTGTCCCTATCACTGCTCCCTGGGCACTTTCTGTGTATATATATATATATATATATATATATATATATATATATATATATATATACAGTACTGTGCAAAAGTTTTAGGCAGGTGTGAAAAAATGCTGTAAACAGAACGCTTTCAGAAATGGAAGTGTTGATCATTTATTTTCATCAATCAACAAAATGCAGTGAATGAACAAAAGAGAATCTAAATCAAATCAATATTTGGTGTGACCACCCTTCGCCTTCAAAACAGCATCAGTTCTTCTAGGTACACTCGCACACAGTTTCTGAAGGAACTCGGCCGGTAGGTCGTTCCAAACATCTTGGAGAACTGAGCACAGATCTTCTGTGGATGTAGCTCTTCTGTCTCTTCATGATCCAGACACAATTGGGATGATGCTGGAGATCAGGCTCTGTGGGGCCAGAAGAACTGATGCTGCTCTTAGCTGGTAAAAGGTAGAAAACACCAAATATTGATCTGATTTAGATTTTTCTTTTGTTCGCTCACTTTGCATTTTGTAAACTGATCAAAATAAAACAATCATTATTGATATTTGTTGCTTCTTTGTTTGCTGCATTTTTTCCACACCTGCCTAAACTTCTTGCACAGTACTGCATATATAATACTTGCATCTCTTCTATGAAATTAAAGTAATACAGAAATGTTTGCATCCATCAGTTTCTTGTTTCTGTTGAGGTTAGAGGGCAATGTAAACTGGAAATTCGCACATCATTTTAATCCATTTCGAAGGTACCCTTGTTTACAGCATTTTTTCACAGCTGCCTAAAACTTTTTCACAGTACTGTGTATATATATATTTGCTCAAGCCAGTTAATATAGAAGTTAATATACATTTTTTTTGGATGTATTTACATTTATGCATGTATTTTGTAAAGCATTGTCTTTTTCTTCTTCTTCTTTAATGGTTTCGTTCAATTGTTTTTGCTACAATTGTTTTCTTGTTGGTTAGTGCTGTGTTACTGTCCCCAGACCCCAGTTGAACTTGAGCATTTTTTAGTGATTTTTAAACTCTTGTTCTATATTTGGATGTTGCTTTAAATGTCTAGGGTTCTAAGAGAAATTGCATTTTGATGCTCTCTATGTTCTGTAAATTTGTCTTTGAATTGTATCAAACCAGACGGGCTTTGATGCTGATAAATGCAACAAATCATGCTTCTCATTCACACATGCATGTAACACAGTTACTTCACTCATTTCTATAATGTGGTAATTTATTTATATTAATGCAAATGAAATCTTTCATCGGTCACGCCATATTTTTTGCTGAAAAAGCTTCTTTTATGGGCACAATAGAGTTTTTAAGCAAGGGATCGGGATCGCAGATGGAACAGATAATGAGTGCTACTGCCCATCCCGGTTCTGTGGATCAGGGTGAACAAAAGCTCAGATCGAACACGCTCGACTCTCATATTCTGATGATTCTTAATCGCCTTGAGTTTAATCTTCAATCTTGCAGAGAGCAAGAGAGAGGAAGGGATGAAAGAGAGGAAGCATACAGGTTGCAGAGGAAAGAGAGCAGATAGATAGAAACGCAGACAGATACACAGAAACAGAGAGAGAGAGAGAGAGAGAGAGAGAGAGAGAGAGAGAGAGAAAGAATATGAATGTATGAGAGAGGCATGAGAGAGATGTGCATGAGAGAGAGCGAGAGAGAGTGAGAGAGAAAATAGAGAGGAGAGAAAGAGGAGGTATATTTGAGGAGAGAGAGAGAGAGAGAGAGAGAGAGGAGACAGAGAGAGAACATTTGAGAGAGAGAGAGGAGAGAGAGAGATTATGTGTGTGTATCAGAGAGAGAGAGGTGAGAGTGTGTGTGTATTTGAGAGAGAGAGAGAGAGAGAGAGAGTATTTGAGAGAGAGAGAGAGAGTGTATTTTAGAGAGAGAGAGAGAGAGAGAGAGAGAGAGAGTGTGTGTATTTGAGAGAGAGAGAGAGAGAGAGTGGGTATTTGAGAGAGAGAGAGTGAGAGAGAGAGAGAGGCATTTGAGAGAGAGAGAGAGAGAGAGAGAGAGTGTGTATTTGAGAGAGAGAGAGAGAGTGTGTGTATTTGAGAGGAGAGAGAGAGAGAGTTGTGTATTTGAGAGAGAGAGAGAGAGAGAGAGAGAGTGTATTTGAGAGAGAGAGAGAGAGAGAGGGTTTGAGAGAGAGAGAGAGAGAGAGAGTATTTGAGAGAGACAGAGAGAGAGAGAGAGAGAGAGAGAGAGAGAATTTGAGAGAGAGAGAGATTTGAGAGAGAGGGAGAGAGAGAGAGAGAGAGAGAGAGTATTTAGAGAGAGAGAGAGAGAGAGAGAGAGAGTATTTGAGAGAGAGAGAGAGAGAGAGGGAGAGAGAGAGAGAGAGAGACAGTATTTGAGAGAGAGAGAGAGAGAGAGAGAGAGAGAGAGAGAGAGAGAGAGAGATTTGAGAGAGAGAGAGAGGAGAGAGAGAGAGAGAGAGAGCATTTGAGAGAGAGAGAGAGAGAGAGAGAGAGGAGAGAGAGAGAGAGAGAGAGAGTATTTGAGAGAGAGAGAGAGAGAGAGAGAGAGTGAAACACAGACAGAGGGGGAGAGAGAGAGATTTGAGAGAGAGAGAGAGAGAGAGAGAGAGAGAGAGAGAGAGAGAGAGAGAATTTGAGAGAGAGGAGTATTTGAGAGAGAGAGGAGAGAGAGAGAGAGAGAGAGAGTATTTGAGAGAGAGAGAGAGAGAGAGAGAGACTTGAGGAGAGAGAGAGGGAGAGAGAGAGAGAGAGAGATAGAGAGAGAACATTTGAGAGAGAGAGAGAGATAGAGATTGTGTGTGTGTACTAGGTGAGAGTGTGAGAGTGTGTGTGTGTATTTGAGAGAGAGAGAGAGAGAGAGAGAGTGTATTTGAGAGAGAGAGAGAGAGTGTATTTTAGAGAGAGAGAGAGAGAGAGAGAGAGAGAGAGAGAGTGTGTGTATTTGAGAGAGAGAGAGAGAGAGTGTGTGTATTTCTGAGAGAGAGAGAGTGAGGAGAGAGAGAGAGAGAGGTGGCTTGAGAGAGAGAGGAGGAGAGAGAGAGAGGAGAGAGAGTGTGTGTGTGTGCATTTTGAGAGGAGAGAGAGAGAGGTGTGTATTTGAGAGAGAGAGAGAGTGTGTGTATTTGAGAGAGAGAGAGAGAGAGAGAGAGAGTGTATTTGAGAGAGAGAGAGAGGGAGTGTATTTGAGAGAGAGAGAGAGAGAGAGCATTTGAGAGACAGAGAGAGAGAGAGAGAGAGAGAGAGAGAGAGAGAGAGAGAATCGAGAGAGAGAGTATTTGAGAGAGAGGAGAGAGAGAGAGAGAGAGAGAGCATTTGGTGAGAGAGAGAGAGAGAGAGAGAGAGAGAGAGAGACGAAGAGAGAGAGAGAGAGAGAGAGAGGAGAGAGAGAGAGAGAGAGAGAGAGAGAGTATTTGAGAGAGAGAGAGAGAGAGAGGAGAGAGAGAGAGAGACAGTATTTGAGAGGAGAGAGAGAGAGAGAGAGAGAGGGAGAGAGAGAGAGAGAGAGAGAGTACTTAGAGAGAGAGAGAGAGAGAGAGAGAGTATTTGAGGAGAGAGGAGAGAGAGAGAGAGAGGGAGAGAGAGAGAGAGAGAGAGTATTTGAGAGAGAGAGAGAGAGAGAGAGAGAGAGAGAGAGAGCATTTGAGAGAGAGAGAGAGAGAGAGAGAGGAGAGAGAGAGAATTTGAGAGAGAGAGATTTGAGGAGAGAGGAGAGAGAGAGAGAGAGAGAGAGAGTATTTGAGAGGGAGAGAGAGAGAGAGGAGAGAGAGAGTATTTGAGAGAGAGAGAGAGAGAGAGAGAGAGAGAGAGAGAGAGAGAGAGAGAGAGAGAGGAGAGGCATTTGAGAGAGAGAGAGGGGAAAGAGAGAGAGAGAGAGAGAGTGAGCTGAGAGAGAGAGAGAGAGAGAGAGGAGAGAGAGAGAGAGAGAGAGAGAGAGAGTATTTGAGAGAGAGAGAGAGAGAGAGAGAGATACAGAGGTCCACCTCTTCTCCCAGGCTTGGTGTGAGGTGCTCAAATGCCGCGGATCCCGCTGGCAGGCGCTCACTGGTCGCACAGATGCATTTGCGGCTCTTTCCTCTTCTTTCCCTCATTTGTCACACAGTCCTGTTAACACTGGCGGCACGGAAACAAAGCGGTAAGGCTGGTGTTTCAGTCTAAAACCTGCTAACACGGTCTGTCTGTCTGTCTGTCTGTCTGTCTGATCCACCCCAGGACCTTCTACTAATCACTAATCTCTCCTCTTATTGTTCGTCTATCACTCTTAAATCTCTCTCTCACACAATCTCCTGCTTAAAGTCACTTCTCATCCGTTGCTTTCTTCCCAACAACTTTAGAAAATTCAAAAGGATTTGGAATACACACACACACACACACGCGTGCGTATCTTCACAGCATGAAAGTTTTAAAAAGTGTGTTTTTTTAGCATTCAAAGCTGTAATTGAGATGCAGGATGCAGCTGAAAGCACTTAGCGGGTGGATGGAGCAGTGAAGGTTCACAGCTGACAGCTATGGAGAGCTCACCTTCTCCAGAGCACTGCTCACACTCCTCTCATCAGTCACACACTCCACCGCCTGGGATTTTATAGGCCATTTAGTCTCTGTTTGACGGCGACTGGACTTCGGTGGATTCTTCAAAGTTTCCAGAATTGATCTTAGACATCATTTGTCGCTTCAGCTTTTGAAACGACTCCCGTTCATTAGGAACCCTTTAAAATAAATCGAACCCGAACGCCTCGGGTGTAACAGCGGATACTGTATTTAAAAAGGGGCCATTCTTGAACCAAAAAACAGATTTTGAAATGTTGAGCATTTTTAAAATTTGCCTACTTTCGGTGCCTATTTTCACCAACAGTAAATGAAAAAAACTCTCTTTTTGAAGTCTGCTTAGTGTATTTAAGCCCCTTTCGTACCTGAGCTGTGGGTGGAAAATATCTTTTTCCGTCTGGACAGTTGCATTTATGCGAACCAGGTTTTGTTTTTAAGGAACTATGGTGCTAAGGAAGCCAATGAAGTGCAGATGATGCTGTCTGTTCCTTCTTGCATGCCGTTATGCTGGAATATAAGGGGTCAAACAAACTTTCATGTAAGCTTGTCCCCTGACTGTGGATTTACACTAAACTACAGACCTGCACTGGTGGTTATAATTGGATTTTTTGGGAGGTCCAGGTCAGGGATCTGTTGGTGAGAGATCAGAACCTCATGTCTCCACACCGATATCTGTGCAGCAGAGGCTAAACAGTCGTCAGTTAATATGACATTGTTTTATCATCTGCAGATTTAGGTGGAAAAAATGCAACACTGGTGTAGACACAAGGTCCCAGCAGGGCTTGTATGTAAGATGGGTTGCAGGGATGACCTGCTGAACCTTATCTGGGGAAGTTTCTGAGGATGCGGGAGTCTGGATTGGATTTGAGATGATGTGACACTGCGATTCAAGGCTTTTGAGTTAATCTGAGATCATCCCAGGCTGTGAAAACAGATCCTGAATAAATGATATTGGTATACACCCATATATATATATCAACCTACAAAGGCATCTTCACACCATCTTGTCTCTTTTTATTTCTCTAATAATTTACAGATTAGAGAAAGGAAACATCTACCTCTGTTTGTGCACCTTCTCTTTAAAAAAAAAAAAAAAGAATCCTAAAGCCTTGGATTATGGATTGCTGTAATGGGATGTTCATTGATCAAAAATATCCCTAATGAGCCGCGACTTCACTTCTGTGTTTCATTGCAGCAGTGATATGAGGGCATTTCCCCTTAACTGTTCACTCACGCTGGAGTACTTTAGGTGCTGATGTGATTTTCAATTTGATTTTTTAAAACTTTTCTCAATTTATGATTGATGATTGATTGATTGGCATCGCCCTGACGACCCTATCCAGGGTGTGTTCCTACCTTTTGCTCTGTGAGAGTTGGGATAAACCCTAATTGGGACATGGGGCTATGAAAATGAGGAGGACTTATGGCATCTTCCTGATGGTGTTTAGTTGCAGTAGTTTGGTCGTTACCATTTTTAACTCGCCAAACCTCTGTTGGTGTGAACGTTCCTGATTTTCTGCACTTGCAGGAACGTCTACCCCTCTACCCACCTGTCCCAGACCTCTTTAAATTAAGCATCCTTGCCCTATAGGCCTGCTGATTATTGATGTCACCTTCTTCTTTCTCATTTGGCTGCTCCCGTTTCCATAGTGGATCAACTGTCTCCATTTCTCCCTGTCCTCTGCATCTTCCTCCTTCAAACTGACCACCTTCATGTCCTCTCTCACCACGTCCATAAACCTCCTCTTTGGTCTTCTCTTTTCCTCTTTCCTGGCGGCTCCATCCTCAACATCCTCCTCCCTGTATAATTCTCGTCTCTCCTCTGGACACGTCCAAACCAAAGCAACCTTGATTCTCTCACTTTGTCTCCAAAACTCCTGATCTGTCCCTCTAATATACTCATTTCTAATCCTGTCCATCCTCGTCACACCCAACGAAAACCTCACTATCTTTAACTCTGACACCTCCAGCTCCGCCTCCTGTCTTTTCGTCTCCATACCGCCTCCATCCCGTATAACATAGCTGGTCTCACTACTGTCCTGTAAACCTTCCCTTTTACTCTCTTCTTCTCCCACACTTGCTGTTATTGCTGTTATTGCTGTCATTACTCTGAAGGTGCCAGTTGGTACTGATCGTAAGATTTCTCTGTCTAGCTTTACGTGATGGATTCACTTCTAGGGTCGCCATCCATGCTCTTGATTTAGCAGCCATTGGTCGATTTGAGGGGCTATGTTGGAAGTGGGATGGAAAATTGCAGAGAAATCAAATCTTAGCATTTCTCTTGTTTGTCCCACTTCCCTAAATAGTTCCTGCAGCTGCTTTTTAAAGTGAAAGTGACAACCCTTGTCATTGCGAGGTCACAGCACAGCAGACAGTGAACCACAACGAAATTGGACCTCTGCATTTAACCCTTGCACACTCAAACCCGTGCAGCAGTGGGCAGCTATTGAAAGCGCCTGGGGAGCAGTGACAGGGATGGTACCTTGCTCAAGGGTACCTCAGGGCAACCTATTGGGAAGGGGTTTGAACCCACGATCCTCCGACTAACGCCCTAACCACTAGGCCACCGCTGCCTAGTGTTTTTTGTGTATTTAGTGTAATTTTAAGAGGCACCAAATCAATCAGATTAAATAGCGGTGATGTTTAAGATGCATTGAACAGCTCTGAAGCATTTGCTTGCTGAACCTCTGCAGAAAGGATAAAAGCAGTCTTTCAATGAAAACATGCACAGTTCTCCTCCCTTGTTTCTGTGTTGGTGAAGTTCCTGTCCATTGGGATTTCCATGCCGACCACCAGCTTTCGCCCGCCTTGTGTGGGGACATTTTTGTTGACGCTGACTCCTTCACATTTCTATTTAGCCCCTAAAGAAAACTGGCGGCAAGACTGCAGGAGCTGCCTGGAGTGCTCAAAGGAAAATGGCTGCCTGCGCTGCCCAGACCGGCTCTTCCTCTACCTCCACCGAGATGGAATGAGCCATCATGGCTCCTGCCTCCACTCCTGCCCCGCTGGACACTTCGGCCTGCGGGGGGCAGATGCAAACCACTGCATTAGTATGTCATCTTTTATACTGTGTGTGTGTGTGTGTGTGTGTGTGTGTGTTGGGAAGTAATGGATCATATCTAACTGGGATTAGATTACAACCAATAATCACACGTGTTTTGATGGAAAAAACTGAACACCATTTTCTCTTCATCACCCTACGTTACTTTCCTTGGTTAAGTCAAAGTTACATTATTCAGATTATTTAAATATTCCTTTAACTAAGGCAAACTGTTGGCAGCCCCGCCCAATTATGAAAAAAGGAAAATGTTCCTGACTCAAAGCATTAAAGCGCATCTGTGAAACATGGTGTAGGTAGAGTCAAGGCTTGGGTTTCAATGATGCTTCTGGAACAGGCTCACTAATATTTATTGATGATGATACTCATGATGGTGCCAGCAGAATGAAATGTCCGAATGAAATTTCCTTCTACATTTCTGCTCATAATGAGAGGACTGAAGAGGGAAACCCTCCAGAACAAAAGAGCTGCTTTGATAAAATCTCAAGAAACCAAAACCATCGAAGAAACATTCAATTTGGTGGCAGGTTTAATGCAGTTATTACAAACAAAGGATTTGGGTTTACTTTTCTTCATTAATGGGGTCATCAGATACATTGTGCTGTATGTAACTGAATAAATCTAGATGTTTTGGCTCACACCCTTTCTTTCTACACCCTTTGGTCTTTGCGTCAGATCTTCATGTTCATCTTTTGATCTTAAACCCCAGGTCTTCAGTGGAAAAGCTGAAATAAACTGGCCTGGCTGTTCTCATACGTTCAGAAGGGACTGCATATTAAAAAATGCAGGCTGATTTTAGGCTCACATGAATTTTTCTCTCCCCTCACCTTTGGCTTCATGGTCGTTTGACCTTCTCCTCCATCATCGAGATGTTCACGTTAAAGAATAACTAATGTTTCTTCTTGTGAATTTTATACACCACTTTCTCCTCCAGAATGTAAAGCTCCAGAGTGTGAAAGGTGCTTCGACAAAGACTTCTGCACAAAGTGTAAAGGTGGATTTTTGCTCTTCAAAGGCAAATGTCTCAGCAGCTGCCCTGAAGGCACGTTCCCTCACTCCACGGACTGTGTCGGTGAGCCATTTACTGCTGTCTTGGCCGTTTTTATAGATTGAGACACCATTAAACTCCCATTACGGTGTTGGAAGAGGCCTATCGTTTGGGTTTTATTTTGCAACGATTAGCTCAAGATGTTTTCCCATGTGCTGAGATGGACAAAGGAGATGGAGGCGGAAGCGGCAAGAAAAATGGGTTTCTGTGCCGTTCTCCTTTGCAGATTTGCTAATTGGAAGGCTAGGCGTTTTGAAGGCTAGGCTTTATAGGCACACACAGAAGAGCTGGATTATAAGTTCTTGAGCTCTGTGTAGGTAAGATACAGATGCAGCAGACAGACAATTCGACAGTAATTTGAGATTGAATTTTAATTTGACACAATTTTTTCTGTGACTTAAACCCTCATTAACTTAAACTTATACAGCCACTAAATCTGTCATGAACCAATGAGGGTGAGCAGTGAAATGGACAGGCTGTGATGGATGCTGGCTTATCAGGGGATCCCAAGTTCAGACCTAAAGCCTTGTCCAAGAACAACACTAGCTAGATTGATCTTGTGGCGGTATAGTGAAAGGATACTCGCCTATGGACTCAGAGGGCGCAGGGTCATGTCCCACCTCCAGCACTACCACCATTGGGTTCCTGAGCAAAACCCTGAATTTCAAGTTGCTCCAGGGGGACAAACCCTGTAATCAGGAAATGGAAGTTGCTCTGGATAAGAGCAATGTCATAAATATAAATATTCACAGTATTTTTACTGACGCTGATCACCAGCTGGCATATTTAAAGATCTGAAATATGGACACAAATAATGTTACACCAGATTTAATAGCAAAAAAGTTGAAGAATGGAAGGGAAGGTGTAGGAACAGGGAGGATAGTTGCCTGTTAAACTCTTCCATGTTGATTTACCATTCAAACAAACAAAAAAACCATGGAAACAGTGATGAATATGTCTCATCTGAACATGCTCTGTCTGTCTGTCCTCCAGAGGACTGTGGGTATGATCCTGTCGGTTACTGGGGGGAGTGGAGCCCTTGTCTACACAATGGCCTAACCTGTGGGGTCAGGTGGGGCTGGCAGAACAGGACCCGAGTGCTATCCTGGAGAATTCCAGAGGACCAGTCCCCACTTTGTCCTTCTCAGAGCGAGGCCAGGAAGTGCCGTATGAAGAAAAAGTGTCCAAAAAGTGAGTTGTTATTTATATATTTATTTTGATAGAAATTATGCTACTACTTGATTTAGAGTGAGACAGGAAAACTATTTTGAGCATTCTTTCTTCTATTTTACTTTATTATTGAGAAATGCTGCAAGAACTAGAGTTAGGTTTGATTAGAAGAACAGATTTCTTCACTGCTTCATGCCTTAAGTTAGACGCTTTGTTCAGCTTGAAGGTTCAGATGTAGATCACTGTGTGGATTAACCAACACAAAACAATCAAACTGCTCAGGGACAGAGACTGGACTGAACATGAGAGACAACAACACTGTCCTTCAGGAAGATCTGGAGAACTGCTCAGGTACAGAGACTGGACTGAAAATGAGAGACAACATCACTGTCCTTCAGGAAGATCTGGAGAACTGCTCCTCAACAATACAATAAAATCCAAATATAAAATAAAAAGAAAGTCTGGATCTTTAAATGCAAAATATAAAGAAATGAGGAATTCAAGGCACCCTGGACAGGTCGCCAGCCCATCGCTCAAGGGTACCTCAGGGCAACCTATTGGGAAGGCTGAACCTCTGATCATGTGGCCAACGCCCTAACCACTAGGCCACCACTGCCCCGTATTGTCCAGTCTTATAAAAGAAACAACATTTTGTTTAATGTGAGGTTACACAAAATATTACACACACTAGAGACAAGAACTGGTGCTGTTTATTTTTTTCTGGAAAATTATTATTTCCTCATGAGTTGATTTCTGAATTTTCACATTTTCTCATTTTTTGCAGTGGGAAATTTTCCAGATTTTTTTTTTATAGAGGGCAGTGTCGATGTGTATTTACATTTAAAGATAATAAAACAAGTTGCTCACAAGGTAACATGAACAGACAAGGCAAGTGTGAGTTATAAATACACATGGTGATAAACAAATATTTTACATTAGAACAAATACAGGCTTTTTTCTGTTGCTGTAAAACGACATCCAGCCTCTCAGTACAGGAAGTGACATTTGTTACACTGTAGATTGGATCGTTCAGCTTTGATGTTAAATAATGCTTCTTCATCTCAACTTATCTGGTTGACTCTGTTTGAGCTGAATAAAAATATTAGAATTTAAATACATTTTAGGCACATATATATAGTGTTTAGGGACTACGCCCCATAATTGAAAGGTTGTGGGTTCGATTCCCAGACCAGTAGGTTGCCCTGAGGTTTCCTTGCTCAAGGAACCGTCCCCATCACTGCTCCCCAGGCACTGGATATGGCTGCTCACTGCTGCACGGTGTGTGTTTGTTAAAAGCAGAGGATTCACCATGAAAAATAGTCACTTTCACTAATACAAATGGAGATAAAACATTCATGGCATTTAGCAGACCCTCTTATCCAGAGTGACTTCCATGTCCTAATTACAGGGACAGTCCCCCCTGGAGCAACTCAGGGTTAAGGGTCTTGCTCAGGGACCCAGTGGTGGTAGTGCCAGAGGTGGGATTCGAACCGGGGACCTCTTGAGCCACAGGTCCACAGGCAAGTACCACCACTAGACCACCACCTCCCAACAAACCAACAAAAATAAAAAAACACTTTGCCTGAAAACAGTAGAGAACCCGGGCCTCTTCATTTCATCCTTACAGTTTCTCACTGTCCCAGGATCTGCACATCAAATGAAACATAAGTTGCAAACACAGAAAAGCCAGAGCGACAAATCCGAGAGTTTCTTTTTCAGCCTGGGCTTTTTTTAGCCGTGCTTGATGCTATGCTGGAAAACATTTGTTTGGAGCAATTATCATTATCGTTGGCAGATCAGACGGCATTAAGAGGGAGGAAAGAAAAGCTTTTTACTCCCTGCCGCCGTTCAGAGCCGCCGTCAGCCTCTTTAATGGCAGCCATGTGTGATGGCATCTTCAGACATTCCAGTGCCTGCGCAGATTAGTCCCCATCACTCTTGTTATCATTTCACTTTCAATTGCTATTGCTTTCAGATGAATGAGTGAAGTGTGTGTGTGTGTGTGTTACACATTTAATATAGAATTCTCTTCTGTTCGGACGTGATCATCACTTTTTCACCTTACCTGCGTATCATGTATCAAGTATCATGGATCTGAACTAAATCGCTTCTCTATAAAGCCTCACAACAACCTCATGCATCAGGCAGTGTCCTCACAACCGCTTTAGGGACATTCAGACGTCTGGTTCCATTCACCACCACCGTGAACAGCTCTGACTTGGCTTCCTACAAAGGAGCATTTCACAACAAACCCATACTGAAAGACTGCTTACATCTAAAAAAAACCATAATTATTTAAGAAATCTATTTAAGTGGCAACTTTGTTTTGTGCTGCAAAAAATCATTGTATTAAGAAGTTGGGTTGAATATTTTTTGAGCGGGAACGCTAACAAGGCAGCAGAAATACAACGCTGCTCTAACTGGAACTGTCACCAAATAAATATAGAAATATTATTCAATGTTTTCTTTAATAGAGAAAGTGAGAAAAACAAACAAAATTAAGAACTAGTAATAATTTATTAATGTTATGTTATGTTATCTATTATTGTAATAATTTGTTAATTATCTGTGGATTCTTCATTGTTTTTACATTTAATGTCATGATTTAAAAAATCAATACATTAATCTGAATTATTATTTGTGTATTAATAGGTGTATAAAGCATTCAATTCTGTTTTTTATATTAAATTACAATCATATTTTTAAAGTAAAATAAAAAACCTAGGAACTAGAAAAACTGTCAGGGGCCTGACTGTGTAACACTTTTTTATTGATTCATTTCATTTCTTGATTCTAAAAATCAGTGCATTCGTTTGAATTATTATTTGTTCATTAATAGGTGTATAAAGCATGAAAGTGTATTTTTTCATTTTAAAATGTAATCATATTTTAATCATAACGATATTTCGAGTTTTGCTTTCTCAGCTGTGAAAGAATTCACAAAAAAATCTAAAATTAAGTTTTAAATAACTTGTGGAGGTTCTGATTACATGCTGTTCTGGGAATCTCTCCAGACTTGTGTTGCTCTAATGACAGGATTAAGAGTGTAAGTCAGAAAGAGTCTAAGAGGAAGCGTTTGATTCTGAAGAAAAGCGAGCGGCGTGGACTCGTCGGCTTCCCTCCTGGATAAAATCTCCCGTCTTTTCTCCGGAACTGCTGCTCTTCTTGATAAAATATTGCTCTCCTTCTTTTAATGCAAACAGTTTTCACA
Source organism: Hepsetus odoe (assembly GCA_017165825.1). Classification (NCBI taxonomy): domain Eukaryota; kingdom Metazoa; phylum Chordata; class Actinopteri; order Characiformes; family Hepsetidae; genus Hepsetus; species Hepsetus odoe. Next base: position 31,839,293 of record CM029366.1, read on the forward strand.
TGTTAACCTTCCCACCAATTTAGTCCTCCAGGTGGGATTTTGTTCTGATTTACGGAGGGTTTAACGTGCTGTCAGCTCAGTGCAGGTGGGAAGCAGTGAATGGCACTGGTCTGTTCTTCTCTGCATGTTTCCAATAAAACACGTCCCTTTAGCTGCAGAAACTGTTTTAATGAATCAAACCCTGACGGCTGCTTTTTACATGAAGTTTCACATTTTATTGTTCAAATCTTTGTGTGTAAGTAACTGTTCAAATAGAAATTTCAATCTGTAGTCTTTAAGAGGTGGCTCGAAGTGGCTCATTGTGGAAAAAAGCCATGTTGGTACAGGGGAGGTGATGGTAGAACATAAATATAGGCCATTTTAAAATTCCTTTAGGCATCTCTGCTATGAATAGATGCTTAGATAAAAGACGTCTGGTTCCATTCACCACCATTGGTAATAGAATTAAATGCAGAGGCTGGGGCAATGGTGGCAAAGTGTTTAGGGACTAGGCCCCAGGATCGGAAAATTGTGGTTTTGAATCCCTTATCACTAGGCTACCCTGATGTACCCTTGAGCAAGGTACCGTCCCCATCACTGCTCCCCAGGTTGTTGCAGAGGCTGTGGGACAGCGGTGGCCTAGTGGTTAGGGAGTTGGCCCCAGGATCGGAAGGTCATGGGTTCAAATCCCGGACCAGTAGGTTGCATCAGATACCCTTGAGCAAGGTACCACCCCCATCACTGCTCCCCAGGTGCTTTCAATAGCTGCATGTGTGTGGGTAAAATGCAGAGGTTGAATTTCGTTGTGGAGTCCAAGATTTGTACATCACTCTCAGAGCAACGCTAGCCAGCAGAGGCATCTGTTAGATGATGTAAAAGTATTGCTTTTGAATTTCTGTGTTAGTTTCATATTGTAACGCAGCATCACTTTACATGACTTGAAGGGAGTGCATGCTCGCTCTTACTCTCCCAGTTTTGGTCGTAGTGGGCAGAACTGGAGAATTGGGCGGAAAATTGGGGTAAAAAGGGATCTTGTACACATACTTGGAATTACACACAAAGACAATGATGGTTTCTTTCTTGATGTTTTCTCTTGTGTCATTTAAGGATAGACTAATATAAGTACTCATCATCTCTAAACGGCCTCAGATCAAACCCAAAGTCCAAAACAGCCTAAATCAACAGTAATGGAGCACAGATGAGATGGTGGTTGAGCCTTGGGGGGGGGGGGGGGGGGGGGGTTCTTTGTAGGCCCCGAAGGAAGCTGTATGTGGTACGGTGTAGGTTTAATTGGCATCAGATTTCATATAGAATGGATTTGGCCCTTGAGAAAACTGCCTCAGCTCTCGTGCAACTGGACACCATCCTCAGGCCAAAGGCATACGGATAAGGAGGCTGCAGGCACCACAGGCTTGAGTTTGCTTTTTTAATTCGACTTAAATGATGGGCTTCATTTGAGGATCTAAACTTCCACACGCTGTCACTGTGTAGGCTCTCATCTAACCATCCATATTAGGCGCTGTCACAAGACGATCAAAAGAAAAATTAGAAGGTGCAACAGAAAACAGGCTAGTTAGACTGTTCCACAAATCTTGTTTGGTGCACACCTCTCTTCTTCTGTAGATCAGTCCAACTTTGGAAGACCAGAACAGTTACATCTCCGCCTGCTTTCCTTTTTATGGTCTGGTGTCGACCAGATGATGATGGGTTCACCTTTTTGTCTTGGTGCCTTACAGGTTTCTCCCTCTAGTTTTAGGGAGGTTTACCTCTGTGGCTCACTAGGGGCTCAGAACCCGATCCTTTTTAACAATGTCAGTTATAAAAGGGCTACAGAAATAAAACTGGACTGGTTCAGTTCACTGTTATAATGAACTGGTGTAAGACTTTTCATGATGGATTCAACTCTGTCTTCCTCTAGCTTCACATCTTCAAGCTCTCTACAATCAGGATTTCACAGTAGGCTTCCTACATATGGGACTAGGCCCCAGGATCGGAAGGTCATGGGTTTGAATCCCAGACCAGCAGGTTGCCTTGAGGTACCCTTGAGCAAGGTATCGTTACCTGCACTGCTCCCCAGGGGCTTAAAATAGCTGCCCCCTGCTGCACGGGTTCACTTTAGTGTTTCACTTTTGTGAAATTCATGATATGCTTGAACACCTGTCAAATTTCTGACCAGTCTTCCAATGTAATCTTGAGATGGCATGAAATCAACCATTGATCCATCCATCCATCCATCCATCCATCCATCCATCCATCCATCCATCCATCAGCTGCTTATCCCAACCAGGGTCAGAGGGGATGCTGGAATCTATCCTAGTACTAAAGAACACATGTTCTGAACTATGTATTAAAAAACAGCCTGGAGCTTTAGGTCCTGCACAGTAAGCACAGACCATAGTGCCAAATCTTCTATCATTTTTGCCGACCCTGCTGTGGAGTATGAATACATTTTCAGCTGAGCCCTCAAACTGAAGAAAAAGTGCAACACCATTTAGCTGAAGACTGATGGCAACCATATGTAATGACAAAAAATCTCCCTACATGATCAACATCACTGTCATTATGGCTCACTTTCCTGCAGCCTTCCACTGTCACGAGATCACAGCAATGGAGTTCACTATAGTGTGCAGTCAGAATAATGGGGGACAGTAAGAGATGGAAATAAAATAATGAGTTTCAGTGCGCGTCATGGCTTTCCTTCAGGAATGCTGAACGGCTGAGGAGAAAACAGCTTCTTTCGCAGCAGGTAGAGAACAGACCGTGGAAAAATGGAACAAGTGGAGGATGAGAATGTGTGTGGGTGGAATAAAGCTGGGGCAGCATGATAATGACATAGCAGGTTGTTTTTGTGATTTATGTGATACATAATTGAAACCATGATGTAATGACCATAAAACGACCATCAACATCACCACACATGTCCCAGCAAGAGTGAAAGGAAAGGTTTATAGAACGGTAGTGAGACCAACTATGCTATACAGGTTGGAGACAGTGGCGCTGGACGTGTCAGTTAAAGATGCTGAGATTTTTGTTGGGTGTGACGAGGATGGACAGGATTAGAAATGAGTAAATTCGAGGGACAGCTCAGGTTGGATGTTTGCGGAAGAGGATGTTGAAGGAGGTTTATAGATGTGGTGAGAGAGAAGATGCGGGTGGTTCATTTGAAAGAGGAAGATGCAGAGGACAGGAAGAAATGGAGATTGAGCCGCTGTGGTGACTCCTAATGGGAGCAGCTGAAAGAAGAAGAAGTTCATTTTTAAACATGGAGTTGGAGATGAAGTGAAAGCACACAGTGAAATACAATCTGATTTTAACCCAAACACCATGCTGCAGGGGGCAGCCATATGCAGCACCTGGGGAGCAGTGATGGGGACCGTACCTTGCAAACAAGCTTTAACAAATACCTCAATTTAAAGTTATTGTTAATCATGGTCATACTGGGTTCATTATCAGATATTCACAGTTTTAATAACGTGAATGGACGGGAAGTGAAATGTTATCTCTAACCTTTGTAATGAAAGCTTAAAGATCATTTTGCTACCATAATAAAATAATAATAATGTAATATTCAATATTATTAGTGAGACCAACCCAGCCACTAGGGATGCAAAAGCCAGTGTATTTCTTTGTGCCGGTCCCAGTACCGGGTAAATGGGGAGGGTTACGTCAGGAAGGGCATCCGGTGTAAAACTTTGCCAAATCAATATGTGGACAATGAAACAGAATTTCATACCGGATCAGTCGAGGCCCGGGTTAACAACGACCGCCACCAGTACTGTTAGCCTACAGGGTGCTGGTGGACACTGGACTACTGTTGGCAAAAGGAGAAGAAGAAGAAGAGTGAGACCCAGGCTGTAAAAAATGAAGATGGAGATCTTTGCCAGCAGTGGAAGCAGGTTGCTCTATTCCAGACCACAAGCTCTTTTCCTTGGGCCGGAATTCCCATTCGATTTTTATGACACCCTCATTATAGTCTATTAAAAAGACAAATAAGGAACATGATTTGGTTTTGCCAAATTCAAAAAATTGCCAAGTGCCAAATTCTGTACTCTGTTTGTTCCGCTTTGTCCTTCATAGCCTCTTTTCTTGGGAGTTCTCCTTTGCCCAAGACAGTGCATACCACCCAGAAGCTCTGCTGTTGTTGATTTAGATTTAAAACTTGAAGTGAATATATTCAAACCAGACACGAGCGTATTTGAAGTATTTGGAGGGAGTTCATTGCCCGGTGCTCAGGTTTAGACCCTCTTTGTAACTGTACTATAAACGTATAGCTACAGAATATTTACTTGGCCTCCTTTGTTTGCACGGTCAATAAAGCGGTTTGGACGGGATACATACATGGCCGATGTAAATACAGCTTATATTTGACCTGCAGAACTGCACAGAAGTTTCAGATACTTTTATTTAAAGCTCTTGCATGTCTGTCCATTAAAATGTACATGCATGGATTTTGGTGTTAAAATATATTGCGTGTAAAGGTGCACAGTAATGATGCAATCGTAGAAATTTGTGCACCTGGTGGGCCCAAATGTGTAACCGTTGGCCCAATCATTGGCATGAGTTTGATCCTTGCAGCCAGATTCCAGATTGTCTTTGCTCTCTCTGGGTGGGTAGGATGGTCCGCACTCTTCCACCAGAACTCATGCCAGACACTGCATGTGTCTATTAACTGACTAGCAGTTAATGTTCTCCAAAAGTGTGTTGAACCTATGATGCAATTCTATGCTTAGAATGACTCACCACTGTGGTAGTGTTTGTAGTGTCAGGTGATTGGGGGAAGCCCTATAAATACTGACATCAACTACAAAATTGGGTAAAATAATGAAATGCAACTGATCTCCTAGTGTTTGGAGACTAGGCACGAAGAGAAGGAGGTCGTGGGTTCGGATCCCCAGACCAGTAGATTGCTCCTAAGCACCTTTGAGCAAGGTACTGTCCCCATCACTGTTCCCAGGCATGAGATATGACTGCTTGCTGTGATCACAATGACAAATAGTCACTTTCACTTCACTTTTACTGTATAGCCTATAAGTCTAGATTGTTGAAGATATTAATAAATTAATGAATCAGCCTCTGGTTTAAATACAGCATCTATGGCTTAATTAGCTAGTTTTCATTTATGAAATAAAAGAATAAAAAACACAAAGCTTAGATCCAGGAATAGACCACAAGAAAAATACAGGATTTATTCAGACAAATGCAAGATGGAACATGAGGGAATATATTTGGACAGCTGTCAAACAAAACCTTGACAGTGGAGAAAAGTAGGCCAGGCCTAAGGTGAGGCTTAGAACAATAACAAAGGTGGACTGACAACAGCAAATGTGACATCAACTTTCTGATTTACTTATTGAGTTACTTTATTTTGATTGGTTAATTGATTTGTTGATGTATAGATGAATGGATGAACGGATGGATGGATGGGATGATTGACTAATGGATGGAATGATTGACGGATTGACTGGCTGACTGTTTGGCTGATTGATTGATTGATTGATTTATTTATTGGTTGATTCATTGATTAATGGATGGATGGATGAATGGATGGATGGATGGATTGTTTGACTGACTGTAGTGTGGCTGATTAGTTGATTGATTCAGTGATTGATTGATTGATTGATTGATTTATTGATTGATTAAAGTATGTCTGTATGGATGGATGGATTGATTGATTGACCCACTGACTGTTTGGCTGATTAGTTGATTGATTGATTGATTGATGGATGAAATTATGGATGGACTGATTGACTGGCTGACTGTTTGGCTGATTGATTGATTGATTGATTGAAAGAAAGTGACAACCCTTGTCATTTCGAGGTCACAGCACAGCACACAGTGAACCACAACGGAATTGGATCTGCATTTAACCCATGCAAACACCGTGCAGCAGGGGGCAGCTATTGAAAGCGCCCGGGGAGCAGTGACAGGGATGGTACCTTGCTCAAGGGTACCTTGAGCAAGGTACCATTGGGCAACCTACTGATGAAGGAATTGAACCCACAATCTTCAGATGAAGGGGCAACTCCCTAACCACTAGGCCACCGCTGCCCCAGATTGGTTGATTCATTGATTGATTTGTTGGGTGATTCATTGATTAATGGAGAGATGAATGGATGAATGGATGGATGGATGGATTGATTGATTGATTGATTGATTGATTGATTGATGTATGGATGGATGGATTGATTGACTGTTTGGCTGATTGGTTGATTGATTGATTGATGTATTGATGTATGGATGGATGGATGGATTGATTGACTGTTTGGCTGATTGGTTGATTGATTTATTGGTTGATTCATTGATTAATGGAAGGGATGGATGAATGAATGGATGGACTGATTGTTTGATTGACTGATTAATATATGGATGGATGGATTGACCGTCTGACTGTTTGGCTGATTGGTTGATTGATTGATTGATTGATTGACGTATGGATGGATGGATGGATTTATTTACTGACTGTTTGGCTGATTGATTGATTGATTGATGTATGGATGGATGGATGGATGGATTGATTGACTGACTGTTTGGCTGATTGGTTGATTGATTGATTGATCAATCCTGCAGCAGCAGACTCACTCATTTGAATGAAGCCCTGTTCTCACTGAGTTACTTTTCTGCCCTTTCAGGTAAGCAGAGGAAGGAGAGAAGAGAAGAAAGGAGAAAAAAACAATGGACACTTCTGGCGAACAAAACAGCCACCGGACCTCCGGGAGGAACCTGAAGGCCTGAATCACAGAGAAGAAAGAAGTGAGCAAGGTGTCAGAAGTGCTGTCCAGACTACCCAGAAGCCTTCATCCTCTTCTTATATTTAATATGAATATATTTTTGTATTCAGTTACTCTGTATGGATGAGAGATGTAACCACAGCCACAAGCCTTAACTTCTTACCACATTCCCAGCTGCTGGTGGTCAGAAACCTTTATAGTCATTTCTGCTTATGTTCAGTGGGAAATGCTTAAGTCTGTTTTTGTGTTTTTTAATTACAGTGGCATATCATACACTACTGTGTTTTAAATCATTTCCAATCATATTAAACCAATCTGACAGCACATAGAGGTAACAAATGCGATAAACATTTATTTGGTTACTTTGAAAATGCAAGTAAATTTGTGTTTAATTCGATTAAATTTGTCAAAATTTCCAGACCAAAAGAAAATGTACAAAATAACTTGAATTTAATTTAAATGTACCTCCTTGGAGAAAAGCAAAGAGCCCTCAAAGCAAGCCACAATGTAAATAGAGAATTACACTATTATTTATTACTTTTTTCACTGAGTTCTTGAACAACAGCACTGTGCACAAGTTTTGAACCACCCCTCATTTTTTGTTTAACGTTTTGTAGGAAAGTGAGTCAGGAGGTGCAGTGATTTATTGCGATCATACATGTAAATCCAGTCCAAACACAAAGAGTGTAAAACAGTTTCAAAGTCAATATTTGCTTTGACCACTATTATTCTTCAACACAGCCTCAACTCTCCGAGACGATCTTTCTTGTCATTGCTTAGAGTCGTCTTCAGGACTCTTGAAGGATGTCCCAAAGAGTTTTGTTCTGCTTGAAGGTTCAGACGTAGATCACTGTGTGGATTAACCAACAAAAATCAATCAAACTGCTCAGGTACAGAGACTGGACTGAAAATGAGAGACAACAACACTGTCCTTCAGGATATTCTTCAACTATATATTTAAAAAAATGCAGGAACGTCTAGCTCCTTAGAAGAAAAATGATGAAGAAATGAGGGGTGGCCCAAGACTTTTGCACAATTATATATATAAAAAAATGTGCAGTAAATACACATTTGAATGAAAATTCTGCAAAATAAAAATCATTGTAATTGTATATAAACATTAATATAGATATAAAATATCTCAACTGTTTGTATTTTTCTTTCACCCAATAATCACTGCCTTTTAAAATTTTTTATATCGTACACTCTTCTAACCAAGCTGTGCTGGACGTGCTGGACATGCTGTGAGTTCTCCCATGACACTGCACATTTCCATTTGATGGATAACAGGCTAACATCTTCAATCCATCACTATGTGGTCTGAGTTGTGCCTCCCCTATTGTATCTGCCCAGAGCTGTTCTGTCGTCCTCTGTTCTCTATTTTCTGACCACATCTGCTCCCTCTGCTTGCCCTTCTTCTGCGGTGTAATGGCATTATAGAAGAAAGAATCACAGCCATGTAAAATTGCACCCAGAGATGTTAAAGATTCAGACGTGTTTAGTGAACTTGTCTTCACACTTAACACTTGCCGTGCGCCTGAGCAGATGTGGCCCCCAGTCTGAAGCCTGGCGCTCGGCTCATTAATCAGCTTTTTGGGAGATGATGGGTGTGACACAAGGGACCGACTCCACCTGGACTAACACCAGAGCTTTCACTTCTGCAGGGCTACGCATGGAGTAAAATGATTCAACAGCAAGTATTTTATGATGCTTCAAACAGACATTTCTCTAATATCAATTTAAAACATCTTTGGAAGCACTTTACATTAGCATTCATAAGACATAAGACATCTACATAACCAACATGAACCTACATAGAAATATTAAAGGCTTATTTTGACATTAACATACCATAAAGACTTCATCACATTCACCCCAGGGGAGCAATGAAAGTGATCTAGGACTAAGACACAATAGATGGTTAGGATGCAAGGAGGAGAGGTGACAATGGTGGAGGTATTTAAATACTTGGGATCATCAGTTTAGAGTAATGGGAAGTGCAGAAGAGAAATGCTGAGATTTTTGCTGGGAATGACGAAGATGGACAAAATTAGGAAAGGGTATATTACAGGGACAGCAAGAAGGGTCAGGTTAGATGTTTTGGGGAAAAGTTAGAGAAGCAAAATTCCTTTGGTTTGGAGATGTCCAGATGAGAGACAAGGATTGGGAGAAGGATGTTGAGGATAGAGCTACCAGACAAGTTATGAAGAGGTTTATGGATGTGATGAGAGAGGACATGCAAGTTGTCAGCGTGAAGAGGAAGATGCAGAGGACTGTACGAAATGGAGATGAATGATCCATTGTGGTAACCCCTAATGGTAGCAGCTGAAAGAAGAAGACATATTGTCATAGGGACTGTAGAGACTGAAACTGTGGAATCCTTTCAGACTGTAGGACAGTTTTTGGACTGTATGTATGGTAGCTGTTCAGACCGATGGAGTTTTATACACTGTACTTATGGAGACTGTACAGACAGGAGTTATTGAGACTTTTCAGACTGTAGAAGAATGCAAACACTAGTAAGGGAGACTGTAGTTACGAAGACTTTCAGACTGTAGCTATGGAGACTGGTTAGACTATAAGAGGTGGTATGACTGTAGTTATGGAGACTGTGCAGATTTTACTTATGTAGAATGTATAACTTGAAAATATGGAAACTTTGCAGACTGTAGCTATGGAGGCTTTATGGAGACTTTTCAGACTATAGGAGCATGTAGACACTGTAGTTAGGCAGACTTACAGACTATAGTTATAAAGACTTACAGAGTTTAATTATGAAGACTTTCAGACTGTAGTTATGGAGACTGTAGAAGGCTGTATGGACTGTAACTATGAAGAATGTTTAGACTGTAGGAGACTGTATGGAGACTGCTGAGACTGTTGTAATGGAGTCCTGAACATTTAGTTGCTGTGTGGAGGAATGTCATTTAATTATTTAAGCTATGCCTTTAAGACTCTATACATGTGAAAGAGAAAGGATCTGTATCCGGGTAGGGTTTTATTAAAGATCAGAACCTCCACAAAATACCTGATTGAGCCACAGGTGGCAACAATGGCCTCAAGAATTTTTGGAATGATCTTACATGCTTGAGACATTTCTTCTGGACGTGTCTTTTAGGCGAACTTGTTCAAGGTCATCGAGTTGGATGAGAAGCGTCAGTGCACAACATCATTTATTAGGCTCTCCTGAGATGCTCTACTGGGTTCATGGAATCTGGCTGGATCACTTCAGGACCTTCATGATGCTTTCATGAAGGCATTCTTCTGCTTTCTTTATCACATTATCACAAGATTGTTACATCTGGTTAAACACGGGAAGATCTACCCAGCATCAAAATCTTTCAATTAGGCTTAAACCTCAAAACTGGACAGAACCTGAATGTACTGATATTCAGAGGCGGGTCAGACTGTCTACAACAAAGCAAGTCTGATGATTTTTAGAAACGGATTAAATTTCCCCGAATATGTTATATTATTTTAATATTGGTCTATAAACTCGGAAAGTACTGCAGTACTTCCTCTAATTCTAAAAAAAAAGGCTCGACAAACAAGCCTAGATGAAAAAATGATGTGAGATTTGTTCAGAACCCGTCTCATTGGCCTTTCTTGGTTCACTGCTTTCCTAACTAATACAATTAGTTTACATCTCTATCAAGAGATCTTCTCCTGCTCAGGTTTGACAAGGTGTCCCTCAGGGATCTGTTCTGGGCCCTCCTCATAATTTATACGCTTCCTCTTAGCTACGTAATCGTTTCACATGTACAGTTATGGCATTATCCAGAGCAATGTGCATCAGTGGTTCATTGTCCACATCTGTTCTTCATTCCAGTCACCCTAGATTTAAAGTCAATCCTCTATTTACCAGCTAATAGACCTACAACCCCTCTCACTGAACGAGTTAAAGAAGTCAATATCTACACCAGCCTACCCCATTAACTACCCCCAAGTTAGAGCTTAAGTGCTCAGTTTTGGTAGATAGAAAGAAAAGAAAATGTATAACTAGTTACAGATAAGTTTAAAATAAGTTTAACCTACAAAACAGACTGTGGATCACAATCAAGGGCTCAGTTTTTACTGCTATGCAGGCAATACTCAGATCTACTTTATCACCTCCAATCCCATTCCTTAACGCTTCCAACCATGACTTGAAAATATGGCTACATTCTAATTTTCTCAAGCTCAGTGTTGAAAGTCCCTCTCAAAGGACTCTCACTGATAATGTCCCCCATTCTCAGTCTGTAAGCTGTGTTAAATTTAACCCCACACTTACCAACCCCTCACTTGTTGGCTTGTCCAAAAATGTTTTGCCCCTCATGCTTCTCTCATGCTTCACTTTCTCTGGTGGATGCAGAAACATGCATTCATGCGTTCGCAGCCTCCAGTCTCGACTCATCCAAAACTTTATTTATAGACATCCCAAAAAGAAAGAGGCAGCCGTGTCCCAGGATTTAGGGCCCCAGGATCGGATGGTAATGGGTTTGTATCCCAGACCAGCAGGTTGCCCTGAGGTGCCCTTGAGCAAGGTACAGTCCCCATCAATGCTCCCCGGGTGGTAGATATGGCTGCACAGTGTGTGTGGGTGAAAAGCAGAGGTTTTATTTTGTTGTGATTCACTTTGTGCAGTGTTTACAGTGACAAATAGTCACTTTCAATGAACAAATAAAAATGATGATTAATCATCAGGTAAATGGCTGCATTTACCAGATGCTCTTATCCAAAGCGACTTCCATGTCCTAATTACAGGGACAGTCCCCCTGGAGCAACAGGGTTAAGGTCTTGCTCAGTGACGATAGTGTCAGAGGTGGGATTTGAACCTGGGACCTCTTGAGCCATAGGTCCATAGGCAATTACCCTACCACTGGACCACCGCCACCCGGGGACACTGCCTACATTTTCCACTTTGACTCTTCATGTTTCAGCAAATGTCCTTTTTCTGGAGTATGATTTGTTCCCTGTCCCACCACTAGGTGATAGCAAAGACCTTCTATCCCAGTCTTAATCTGGAGAAGATTGACCAGCCCATTGTGAAGAAGTTGTTTCCACAATACGCAGAGGCAGTTTACAGTCTGACCACATTTTGAAGCATCAAAACAGCCTGAGCAAAGGCTGAGCAAAGAATGTGAGGTTAAGCTCTCCTGGTGGGGCATCACTGCTGGAGCAAAACCTCATCACGTCAAATATGAAGTCTGGTGGTTCAAGCTGTGGATAGTTTGAAAGATGCCTCCTGTTAAAGAATGTAAACACAGTATAGCTCAGTGGCTCTTCTGGGTTTTAAGGATGTCTTTGGGAACATGGAGATGCTTCTGTTTGGTCAAGCTGACTTTAGTAAAATGTTCAAACATTATCAATTTAATATGAGTCCTGAGGTGACCCACATTTCTTTACATTTTGCCAGGAAATCCCCTTGTTGCAGCAAAGGTAGTATCTTAACTCATAGTTGGAATATTGAGAAGATTCAACTGAAAACTGGAACAAATGTTTTAGTGCTACATGCAGGATCAGCAGTAAACGAATCACCTGATCATCTGGAATCATCTGCTCCTGGTTCTTCTCTGCTTCATGTCTTAAGTTAGACGCTTTGTTCTGCTTGAGGGTTCAGATGTAGATCACTGTGTGGATTAACCAACACAGAACTATCAAACTGCTCAGGTACAGAGACTGGACTGAACATGAGAGACAACAACACTGTCCTTCAGGAAGATCTGGAGAACTGCTCAGGTACAGAGACTGGACTGAACATGAGACAACAACACTGTCCTTCAGGAAGATCTGGAGAACTGCTCAGGTACAGAGACTGGACTGAGAATGAGAGACAACAACACTGTCCTTCAGGAAGATCTGGAGAACTGTTCCTCAACTAAGTCTGACCTTTGGAAATGTGTAGAAATGAAGAAGGGGTCAAGACACAGTACATTTTAAGATGGGCATTAACTATCATTTATATTCATAATTGAGAATCATATCGATTATATGCACTTGATGATTAAGTTGTCTTTGTATATGCCTTGTTTAATGAGACAGAAATGAGACAAAAAGTTAATAAACACTCATAACTCCAGCTCTGACTACTGTCCTCTTGCATGGGAAATCATACTTAAGGAGACATTTTCCCTTGTTTTTGACTTCTTTTGATATTTTTGGCCCAATTGATAGCCTTGTCTTGGTTCCACCTTAAAAAAAAATACTATATAGCCTGCCTGCCCTTGGAGGAAGCCAGAATCCTACAACTGATCCAAAAGGCAGGAGGACAACTGATCAACAATACATTTAAATACAGCCTAACTGTACAGCCTAACTGTTCCTAACTGTAGTGATCAAACCATCAGAGTTTGGGTCAGAGCCAGCCCTTTTAGATCAATCCAGCCTCCTGCTTTTCAAAATCAAACCTGCAAAAAGATTCTTCTCAGCTCTGAAGTGGTGGAATGAATCTCGCCTGACAATCAGATCTGCTGAGACCCTCACTGTCTTCACTAAGCATCAGAAAACCCACCACGTCAATCAGCACTGAGGATAACAACACCTTCAGGCTTTAAACTAACAAAGCTAACATTTCACAACCTAGATAAAAGAATATCTTATGACGTTGTGTTTTCTCTCTGTAATCTTCCAGGGTTTTATTTTCAGGTCTGGCTTCGAGATGTTCTGGTGTCAGGAGCATGTTTCCTTTGGAAACTAAACATCTCTCATGTACAACAATCTGGATAAGAGCATCTGCTGTAAATGCAAATATTGTTCAGCATGCAGTTTAAGGAACATGGATGTTCAGGAACATCTGTGTCCAAATCCACAGCACTGTGCAAAAGTTTTAGGCAGGTGTGGAAAAATGCTGTAAACAAAGAATGCTTTCAGAAATGGAAGTGTTCATCATTTATTTTCATCAATCAAAATGCAGTGAATGAACAAAAGAGAATCTAAATCAAATCAATATTTGGTGTGACCAACCTTTGCCTTCAAAACAGCATCAGTTCTTCTAGGTACACTTGCACACAGTTTTTGAAGGAACTCGGCCGGTAGGTCGTTCCAAACATCTTGGAGAACTGAGCACAGATCTTCTGTGGATGTAGCTTCCTCACATCCTTCTGTCTCTTCATGTGATCCAGACACACTGGATGATGTGGAGATCAGGGCTCTGTGGGGCCAGAAGAACTGATGCTGGTTTGAAGGTAAAAGGTAGAAATACCAAATACTGATTTGATTTAGATTTTTCTTTTGTTCGCTCACTTTGCATTTTGTAAATTGATCAAAATAAACAATCATTATTGATATTTCTGAAAGCGTTCTGTTTACAGCATTTTTTCCACACCTGCCTAAAACTTTTGCACAGTACTGTATATATAATACTCTGCATCTCTTCTATGAAATTAGCACATAGAAATGTTTGCATCCATCAGGTTTTTGTTTCTTATGGAGGTTAGGAGGGCGATGTAATTGAAGAAAACTGGAAATTCACAAAGGTCATTTTAATCCATTTTCATCCATCCATTATTTGAGCCGCTTATCTTTCCCAGGATTATAGAGCCCATCCTAGTGCTCATAGGGCAAAAGGCAGAGAACCTAGACTGGTTGCCAGGTCATCCCAGCTAAACTGATTTTTAACTCTCTGTCGTCCTGACAAAATTGTTGGCCGTTAAACATGATGTCACTAAAATCTGAAAGAGAAGTGAAAACCCTTGTCATTGTGAAACGCAGCACAGCACAACACAACGAAATTCAATCTCAGCGTTTCACCCATTCAGCAGGGGGCAGCTGTTGAAAGAGCCCGGGGAGCAGTGACAGGGACAGTACCTTGGTCAAGGGTACCTCAGGGCAATTTATGGGTGTGGGAATTGAACCCACAACCTTCAGATGTGGGCCAACTCCCTAACCATATAATGAGTGTTAATGAACAGAACTTTTAACTGTCCCACCTGAGATTCAAACCCAGGACCTTCTGGTAGTGTGGTGACAGCACGTCCTACTTTGTGCCATTGTGCATCATAGTCCTCACTCACTTATTTTCCTAGCCGCTTGCCCTGGCACACACACTCACACATGGAGTCAATTTAACATCTCCGGTCCACCTGACGTGCAGTGGGAAGAAACCGGAGCTCCTGATGGAAACACACACAGACACGGGGAGAACATGTCCACACCACAAAGAAAGGACCCAGACTGTCCAACCTGGGAATCGAACCCAGGACCTTCTCACTGTGAGGTGACAGCACCACCCACTACACCATCGTGTCACCATCATAATGGAAAAACAAAATGTCAATTTTTAATTTTTTTTTATGTTGATTCTTATTGAGCTTTAGATCTCAAAAATGATAAAAAAATATATATATTTGCCACTTCTGGGTCTACAGGATTTAAAGAATTAATCACGAGAGCCCTTTTGAACTTAGCAATAGACTCCATAAGCAGGTAAGAAGTCGTGTCAAGTGAAGAAAATAATGAGACGAACTGAGCAGAATGTGAAACGGCAGGTCTGTGCAAGTTTACACAGGTGGCAAACTGAGCCCTGCCGTACACACATCACCTTCTCTTTTCCAGCAGTCTCTGCACTATTATTAGGTATAAAGTACGGTACAGCTGGGCCATTTGTCCTTCACTGGTCATCATGTTCCCAAATACGCTCTGATTTATTTGTGAAATAAGAAAGAGAACCGCCGGAGGTGTTAAAACCAATAAAGCTCAGGCTCACAGCAGAGAAACGTCAAACATTAATGCGTTATTAATTCAAACAGACCTCACTCAGAGGTGCTTGGTAATGAGCTAGAGTTACTCTGTAACGTTTACACAGTGAATGAACGGAGAGATGTGTATCTTTTCTCTTCTGCAAGAGACTTCCATTCTGTTCTTTCTAATCCTGATTTCGTACTTTCATGCTTTCAGTGCTCAAATATATTACGGTAAAATAATCTCTAATTTGTGTAGTCAAACATTATTAAGCCGGCAGCTCTCAAAGATTAACAGTCTAACAGCCCGAGGCTCCCTTTTGTGGATATTCAGAGCCAATGCAACACTTGTTCACTCACAACACTTGGTTCCGTTTGGCGACATTCGAGAACCTTTGAAGCGGATACTTAATAACCCTGTATTTTACTGGTGGGTAATTAGATACTAACGAAATGACTATTAATAACACAAGACTTGTGTTCCCGTTTAGGGGTCACCGCAGCGGATCTTCCATCTCAATTTCTCCCTGTCCTCTGCATCTTCCTCCTTCAAACCAACCACCTGCATGTCCTCTCTCACCACGTCCATAAACCTCCTTGTTGATCTTCCTCTTCTTCTCTTTCCTGGCAGCTCCATCTTCAAGATCCTCCTCCTGATATAATCCTTGTCTCTCCTCTGGACACGTCCAAACCAAAGCAACCTTGCTTCTCTAACTTTGTCTCCAAAGATCAAAGACTGATAATAAACTTTGTTTTCTAATTTCATTCTATTTTTTTTATCATTTTGTGTTTCATTTATTTAATGTGATGTTCATGGTCATTATCTTCATGGAAGGCGAGGAAGAAAAGAACGGGAGGAAAAGGGTGAGAGGGCAAAGGGATGATGGAGAAAAGGTAGCATAATAGGGGCCAATTTGAAGAAGGAAGAAACAGCATTGATGTGCGTTTGGCAGAAAAGTCTAAAGTACCTTTTGCTTGTGTGTTTTTGGTAGTAACGCAATAAGTTTTAAATTAAATTAAATTTTAATTAAGTTACTGTTTTTAAAGTCTTTTTGGAAATCAAAAACCAAATTGAAAATGACAAAATAACAGTAACTAGTAATAACTTTTTCCCATGACTCTCTTGGCCTTGGAGAACCACTGAACTAAGCTTTAACAATTTGGCGACTCAAGAATGATTATTGAACATGGATTTAAAATCGGCTTTCAAATTTTACTGAGAAAAAACACTGAATGTGTCAAAGGCTGCATTTTAGTTACATGGCAGCTACCATGTTCAGTAAGACCTTTAAATGTGACATAGAAATCCACATGACCACAAATGAAATAAGTGAAAGTGAAAGTGACTTTGCCATTGCAAATAACAGCACTCAGCAAGAAACAATGAAATTCAACCTCTGCTATTCACCCACAAACATCGTGAAGTGAGGGACAGCTATTTAAAGCGCCCGGGGAGCAGTGATGGGGACAGTATCTTGCTCAGTGCTACCTCAGGGAAACCTACAGGTCTTGGACTAGGCCTGAAACATCCGGCATAGGAGGCTGACGAACTACACACAGCTGAACATGCTGACCAGGGCTAGGGCGCAAAGAAGGAAGTGAAGTGGAAAGTAAAGTGAAAGTGACTACAATGTATTTACACACTGTATTTAACCAACACACACCGTCCAACAGGGGGCAGCCATGTCCAACAGTCAGGGAGCAGTGATGGGGACAGCACCTTGCTCGAGGGCACCTCAGGGCAGCTTACAAGTCTGGGAAACAAACCCACAACCTTCCTATCCTAGGGCCCTAAAAATTGGCCTTTATTTTTGGAGTTCCCTTTTTGTCGTCGACCACACAGAGAGAACACTAAAGATAAGAAGACATGATATAACATTAACCAGTCCTAGTTCGAGTAATGAAGGAGAACACGGGGGCTGGATGTCACGGCGCTGTTATCTGGTCCTTGTCTGGAGGCGTCTCAGAATATTGACACTCTGAGAGCAAAGGTCATATCTCCCTACATTCTCTTTAATTGCTAGAAACGAGAAGTGAATTTCTGAACGCTTTGTGGGAATGTGGTGGTCGCTGGGTAGTTACTAAAAAAATTTTTAGTTTTGGGAGAGAAGTGGTTGGAGGTGGAGGTGATCTCGTGGTAGGGTACTTGCCTATGACTCAAGAGGTCCCAGGTTCAAATTCCCCCTCTAGCACTACCATCATTGGGTTCCTGAGCAAGACCCTTAACCCTGAGGTGCTCCAGGGGGGACTGTCCCTGTAGTTAGGACATGGAAGTCGCTCTGGATAAGAGCGTCTGCTAAATGCTGTAAATGTAAGCGGCTGAAATCACTTTAGTATGCTTTTCTGGAGTTTTTCTTCCCCTGTGAAGGACAAATGTATTTTAGCAAACTTTTAAACATGGATCGAATGTAAAATGCACATGCTTTTAAATTGTAGAGCTTATACATACACACGATAATATTCTGGAGTGCATTATGACAACTTAAGGGTATTAAAATGAAATGAAAATCAGAGTAAATGTACCTTAAATTCAATGCAGTTCATTAGTTTTCCAAACTATTTTCATTTTCATGGGAAAATGTTTTAAAAATGTTCAAATCATTGTCAGTAAAATATATTTCACACGTTTGAAGCATGTTTTAATACAAAAATTCAAGTCATTTAAAAGGCATTTCATTTAAAAAAAAACTCCATTTGAAGTAACAATCAAATGCACTTCTGTTGCGCACTTCAGCATGTTAAAAAATGCCTTTATTTGAGAGTAATTTTACCTGCTCGCTGCTGATCCTGTGGGAGTCCTGGCCACGGATGCAGGGGGTAAAGCAGAACAGTCTGGAACGAAAACATGCATCTGTAAGTTCAACGGAGCAGAAAAAATGGAAAATGAGTTTAGATACAAGGGAGGTGGACCCATTCAAGTGTCCCGTTGGTGTATTTCCTCAATTATGAAAGCCATTGCCATCCTAAAAGCACTAAGTGCAGGTAATAAACTCACACCAAGTGTGGTCCTGACACTATTTCCTTAGGAGCAACCTTCTTAAGCTTCATATGGACAGTTAATTATGCACTTGTGCTAAATTGGCCCCTTAAATGAGTTGCTGTCATCATAGCCATAAATCTGTTTAAGCTACATTAACTAGAGTAATTGAATGTTAGCTTATTAGATTACTGGCTTCTGTGAAGATAACAAACCATGCATGAAAATGTCAACAGTGGCCGGGATTGTTTGAGGTTTGGCCTGGATACACGCATGGAAGAAGAAAGTCAGACTTTCTTTATTGTCGTCCGGACTGCATGCAGAGCACACAGGGAGACGAAATCTCGTGACCTCGGGGGCACATGCATGACATACAGTGTTTAGTGCACTAATGGTGCAATTGGACAAGACAATGTGGACAAGTCTGCAAAGTAAAACTCTGATGAGTCCTTAATGAATTGTGTGTAACAGGCTGCACAGTTGCAGTCCTTGCCAAAAGTAAAAGCATCTTAGGGGCACCTAACTGAGAAACAGGACACCAAATGGTCCCCACCTTAGTGAACCGTTTTGGACTGGTTTCCATAACTGTGCATCAGTGGCTGGAGCAAACAAAATTAAGCAAAGACCTGGGTTCGATTCCCAGGCGGGACGGTCTGGGTCCTTTCTGTGTGGAGTGGACTTGTTGTCCCCTCGTCTGTGTGTGTTTCTTCACTGAGCTCTGGTTTCCGCCCACCGTCCACAGACATGCACCTAAACCTGCTTTTGTTCTTCCTCTTCTCCTCTTTCCTTCTCCTGATATACTCCTCGTCTCTCCTCTGGACATGTCCAAACCAACACACTTCTCTAACTTTGTCTCCAAATCATCCAACCCGAATTAGCTGTCCCTCTAATTCATTTGCTCCTAATCCCGTCCATCCTTGTCCTTCTCAGCCCAAATCTCAGCATCTAAATATAAATCCTTGCAAAGATAAATGGACATGGGTGCCCATGTGATGCTGAAGCAAATCTCGAAACATGCTCATTTTTTGGGAAACGACTGATGCACTCAGGAGAAAAGTGACACTGAAGTTTGTCAGAGCATGTAGAATGGAAGCACACAGGTTGCAAAGCGGCCAACAACCAAGCACAACTCCTGGTGATGTATTTCCATTTGTCCTGATAACCGAATTTTATGAGGCTCGTGTGGAAGTACAGGTCTGGGAGGGGCGATCCAAACCACTAATAAAGCACATAAACTACATTTGCACATTGCAGAGTGAAGAGTGATGACAGAAACAGGGAGCACATTCAGAGAAACAGGTCACTGCAGTTTGATATTGCTCAGGATGAAAAATGATCATCATCGCCTGCCGCTGTTTTGCTTTATGGACCATGTTTCAAGGAAAAATTCTTCTTCATTGTCCAAACACTTAGTGTGAAACAACCTCACTGGGGGCAATCCCAACTGTGCCCCGAACACACATCAATCGTCTGCTGCCTGTGTTTGTGTGTGTGTGTGAGGGGGCTTTGAGCGAAGGGGGGCTGCAATTTATGCTCAAATAGCCTTGTAGTCCATAAATTACCGTTCCCTTGAGAATGGCGTTGTTAGATGCAGGAAGTTTCCTACTCGTAGGAGGATTAATGGGGGAAGCTTGAACACTACCCAGACTCCTAGATGCTCAACAGTTCAGCCTGCTGTGACACACACACACACACACACACACAAACTCCTCTATGTCTTAATCCGGTTCTGCTTCCAAATTCTACCTCACCGTTGCACATCTGAGTTATCGGAGCGTGTTTAAAGGAGCGGGCCAGCCAAATCTGATCTACACCTCACCCCAGATGTGCTCAATCAGCTGGGACATGCTCTGAGGCCAAGTTGTGCTTTTTTAGTTAAGAACTGGAGCTAGTAGTCAATAGTCACTAAAGTTTTTCATTTAAAAACGTCCCCAAAACGTCCCTCAACCCACTCAATCTCATGCATCTCTCCAGGAAGGTGGAGCAGACTTGTGGATGTCGTTTAAGACAGAGTAGGACTGATAGCTATAAACATGAATTGTAGCCAAACAGCCTTTTATACAACAGGGTCTGTTTTCCTAACCTGCAGGAGCGCTGATCTAGGAGCAGTTTTAACAACAACGAGCATCATAAACAATGAGGAATCTGATCCAAGATCAGACCCTGTGATTGCTTTGTGGACACCAGCAGTATGTGGATAGGAAAGAGGTTTTTTCTTGTAGGTTTGAATCCCAGACATCCACTCATCATTAACAAGTTCAAAAAAGGAGATGATAACGTGAAGGATACAAAGTTACATGAAAACACATAAAAAAAGGAGCATTTATATTTTCAGTGTATCCTGAGACAGCATCTGAAATGATGAATGTATCAATATGTCTGAAATTTTACATTACATTGTTATTACATTACAAGATTGTTGTAAGATTATGGAGTTTCACACAAGGCAGCAGTGGCCTAGTGGTTAGGGACTAGTATCCGAGACCAGCTGGTTGCCCTGAGGTAACCTTGAGCAAGGTACCATCCCCGTCACTGCTCCCTGGGTGCTGGATATAGCTGTTCCCTGAGGCATGTTGTGTGTGGGTAAAATGCAGAGGATGCATTTCACACAATGAAACAAAATAAGATGATGTCTTCTTCTTCTTTCAGTTGCTCCAGTTTAGGAGTCGCCACATCATCTGTTTCCATTCCTTCCTGTCATCTGCATCTTTCTCATTCAAATCGACCACCAGAGGACCACGTCCTCTCTCACCACATCCATAAACCTCCTCTTTGGTCTTCTTCTTCTCCTCTTTCCTGGCAGCTCCATCTTCAACATCCTCCTCCCGATATACTCCTTGTCTCTCCTCTGGACATGTCCAAACCAACACAACCTTGCTTCTCTAACTTTGTCTTCAAAAAGTCTAACATGAGCTGACCCTCTAATAATAATAATAATAATCCTTCATTTATAATCCCACGAATGGGAAATTCGTTCTCTGCATTTCACCCATACAGCAGTGGGCAGCTATTGAAAGCACCCGGGGAGCAGTGACAGGGACAGTACCTTGCTCAAGGGTACTTCAGGGCAACCCACTGGGGAGGGAATCGAACCCCCAATCCTCCGATCATGTGGCTGACGCCCTAACCACTAGGCCACTGCTGCCCCAAAAGCTAGTGGTTCCACTGGGGCTAATATACTCTTTGCTAATCCTGTCCATCTTTGTACCTTAAATGCATCTTCAACTCCTACTGTAGACCTCACCACTGTAACACTGCCCTCATACATATCCCGAATTACTCTCACATACTTCTCTGTAACTCCTGACTTCCTCATACAAAACCACATCTCCTCTTGTTGTCATATGTATAGCACCAGGGTCCTGGAGGAACGTTAATTTGTTTCACTATGTACAATGTCACTTCTAGGAATTATTGATATGAACTACCAACCAACCAATCAACATCTGCCGCTTGTCCCAGGGGACACAGGGGAGTGCCGGTGTCAAACCCAGCGCACACAGGGCGAGGACGGGGGACGCACCCTGGACAGGTCGCCAGCCCATCGCAGGGAGGAGCGGGACGGGGACGGTACCTTGCTCAAGGGCACCTCAGGACAACCTATTGGGAAAGGGTTCGAACCCCCGATCCTCCGATCATGTGGCCGACGCCCGAACCACCAGGCCACCGCTGCCCCTGATATGAACTACTGATATAATATTTTAATAACTTGAATGGCTAGATTTTTTTTTCCATACATTTCATACATTTCTAAAATTTATGATTTTAATATAAATGGTACTGCACACGTAATCTAATCAGGTAAAAAATGAGTTGCCTTCATTTCCCTTGCTGAGTTTAAGATTGAGATTGGGTTTAAAATGTCCTTACACTTTTTTTTTGGCCCACATTGGTGATGTTGTCTCACAAAGGGAAGGTCCTGGTTTTGATTGCAAGCCTGGGTTCTTTCAGAGTGTGTGTGTGTGTGTGTGTGTGTGTGTGTGTGATGGTCTGGTGACCCTTCCAGGGTGTTTTTTTTGCCTTTTGCCCTGTGAGAGATGAGATAAGGTTAAGAAAAATAGATCTATGGATGGATGGATGGGGAATAGATGGATTGATATACTGATTGTGCTCCAGTAGTGCTGTGTAAAGATGAAAAACTAGGGATGAGAAATTAGAATGTAGCTCAAGCAAATACATTTACACTTTGTAGGCAGAGGAAAAGCAAGAAGGAAGGAATTACAAGAGTAGCAATAAAAACAGTAAAAGGGTGGCAAGAATTCTTTTTGAAGTGAAAACTTCAAATAGATTCTCACTTAGTTCATCAATTTCGAGAGAGTGGAAGTGACGTGAGACCTTTAGTTGGGAATGAGTGAAGTCAAAGAGATTATTTTTCTTTATTTTTAAATTATGTTTCTTTTATAGATAGCATTATCAATACTGGTAGAAAAATTGTGGAAGGGATAGGATAGGAATAGGAGGTAATCAAGATCGAATGGTTTAATAGTCTTTGAGTTAAATGAATATGGCATGAGATGGAATTCACTTTGCACTCTAGAATTGTCCTTCAGAGGAGATACATTTTAATTTCATACTCTGGGTACATTTCAGAACTAGTACTTTCCCAACGAAGTTCTTTTACTGCACACGAAGTTCAGAAGGTCATATTTTGCATCCAAAGATCCAGACTTCCTTGTATTTTAAATGTAGTGTTGAAGAACGGTTCTCCAGGCTTCCTGAAGGAGAAAGTGTTTGGTTCTCATTTTCTGAGTTTCAGAGACAGAAGCAATGAGGGATCATCTCCACAGAGAACGGAGAACAAAAGACAGTTGTCCAGACAAGAGCTTTGAAGGAATGTCCTTCAAGAAGCCTGGAGAACTGTTCCTCAAGGCGACTTAAAGAAAGGACAAGAAAGCTCATCTAAGAGAGTTCCGGCTGTGCTGAAGAATAACGGTGGTCGAAACAAATACCGAAGCTGGTTAAAATTAAACTCTCTTTGTGTTTAGACTGGATTTACATTCATGTTTGCAGATGCTGCGATAAATCACTTAACCTATATTCTCATTTTCCTACAAAAATATTTCACAGGTGTCTTTATTTCTGTTTAGTTGACTATAGCCTATGGTGCAAACACCATGTAACTCCACTCAGTAAATGAATTCTCGTGGAGCACAGGACTTTAAAAGTCACAGTGAAGTAATGGAGTCGTCAACAAGCTCGAGACAAAACAGAAAATGAAAGCTAAGTGATGAAGAGACAGCGCTGTTGATAAATGAAGTTCTTTCCCCCTTAAGGATTCTCCAGGGGTGTAATTCCACTCCAGCTAAGAAAACAAAGGGTGTGAAACGATAAGACGTGCTTGCAAATCACGGCGTGTCTTGCGCTGCATCTTCTCACACATGAAGGAAGTCTCTCAACGCGTTTTTAGACTCTGATGCAAATTTACACCTGGATTTAAAAAGCGGGGGGATTAAAGAAGCACACCCAATTACAATTCAGTTTATTTTTTACATATTTGTAATTTTCATTAAGTCTTCATATTATTTTTATTTGCCTTTCATTCTCATTTTTATATTTTTATATATATATTTTTATATATTTATTCACATTTAAAAAAAAATTTTTTTCCCAACATTTAAACACATATATCTGTATTTTCGACCTCTTACATTTTCAGAACAGACTCCTTCCTGGTTAATGTTTCAGTGCTGATGAATACTCTTTCAAAAAAAAAAAATTGTATAATTTTCTCTGTTAAGGAGAGTAAAATTAGCTATTTATATTTATTTATTTATTATCCCGGGCAGCGGTGGCCTAGTGGTTAGGGCGTTGGCCATGTGATCGGAGGATCGGGGGGCATGTTGTGTGTGGGTAAAATGCAGAGGATGCATTTCACACAATGAAACAAAATAAGATGATGTCTTCTTCTTCTTTCAGTTGCTCCAGTTTAGGAGTCGCCACATCATCTGTTTCCATTCCTTCCTGTCCTCTGCATCTTTCTCATTCAAATCGACCACCAGAGGACCACGTCCTCTCTCACCACATCCATAAACCTCCTCTTTGGTCTTCCACTTCTCCTCTTTCCTGGCAGCTCCATCTTCAACATCCTCCTCCCGATATACTCCTCGTCTCTCCTCTGGACACGTCCAAACCAACACAACCTTGCTTCTCTAACTTTGTCTTCAAAAAGTCTAACATGAGCTGTCCCTCTAATATACTCTTTGCTAATCCTGTCCATCTTTGTACCTTAAATGCATCTGCAACTCCTACTGTAGACCTCACCACTGTAACACTGCCCTCATACATATCCCGAACTACTCTCACATACTTCTCTGTAACTCCTGACTTCCTCATACAAAACCACATCTCCTCTTGTTGTCATATGTATAGCACCAGGGTCCTGGAGGAAAGTTATTTTGTTTCACTATGTACAACGTCACTTCTAGGAATTATTGATATGAACTACTGATATAATATTTTAATAACTTGAATGGCTAGATTTTTTTTTTGCCATACATTTCATACATTTCTAAAATTTATAACGATTTTAATATAAATGGTACTTCACACGTAATCTAATCAGGTAAAAAATGAGTTGCCTTCATTTCCCTTGCTGAGTTTAAGATTGAGATTGGGTTTAAAATGTCCTTACACTTTTTTTTTGGCCCACATTAGTGATGTTGTCTCACAAAGGGAAGGTCCTGGTTTTGAAAGCAAGCCTGGGTTCAGCGGTGGCCTAGTGGTTGGCCACGTGATCGGAGGATCGTGGGTTTGAACGTCCTTCATGTCCCAAGCGGGGTCGTGGGGGGAGTGTTGGAGTCCATCCCAGCTTGCGAAGGACGGGGGACACACCCTGTACAGGTTGCCAGCCCATCGCAGGGAGGAGCATGACAGGGATGGTACCTTGCTCAAGGGTACCTCAGGGCAACCTATTGGGAAGGGGTTCAAACCCCCGATCCTCCGATCATACGGCCAACACCCTAACCGCTGACCTAGTTACTGAATTAGTATTTTCTACTTTACAGTAGACATAGAAGTATCTATACTTCTGCTTAAGTAACAAGTATGCAGACTTTTTTTCCCCCTCTGAATATTGAAAGTGAAGTGAATGTGATAATTTGTCAGTGTGAACACATGGCACAGCACAAAGTGAATCACCCACACACTGTCCACCAGGGGGCAGCTATTGAAAGCGCCAAGGGAGCACTGGTGGGGGCAGTACCTTGCTCAAGGGTACCTCAGGGCAACCTATTAGTCTGGGATTCAAACCCATGACCTTCCAATCCTGGAGCCTAGTCCCTAAATGCTAGACCACCGCTGACAGATCGTTTTGCTGATTTCTGATCCACCAACCAGATAAAGGCAAGTGAGGGAGGCGTCTTCTTGGGACAAGTGCAAAAGGTTTTGGCTAGCTTTACTCTAAACTACCTGCACTGCGGTATCTGCTGCTGTTCTTGAAGCAAGTCTCTCAGCAACATGTCTTGCAACACCCTAATGTGAACCTACACCTGCTTTTCAAAGGTGAAGGACATCAGGCAAAAAACTGGGCTCGAGCTACACAGACTTCAGAAAACCTATGGGAACATCGATCATCTAATGTCATTTATCCACAAGCTGCATGTTCAGGCTTGTGCAGCGGTTTCGAACAGCAGCTGAACGAGACTGATTTGCATCGAAAATGATCTAAAAGTCCCTCCAAGCTGTGTGCATGTGTGTATGTGAGCATGTTTGGCATCTGGGCTTGGTTTCTTGCTTTTGGTGAGCTTGTTTTGAAAGTGCTTAAGCCCTGTTCTCCATCATAGGAGCCAGGAAACACCATCTCTCAAGAGAACGCCAATCAGAGACAGCATGATCACGCAAAAAGATATACAAATGCTTTTCACGTCACACAAGAACATATGGTCTGAATATGGCCATGTGCACCAATATCTGGAGAAACGAACTGAGTCTCACAGAGATTAAAAAGAAACTCTTTTTTAAACAGAATAAGCAATAATGGCTCGTTTGATGATTTATTATCAAGACTTGAAAGAAGCACTTATGCATATAACATATCAGTGTTGCATTGGCTGACACCAGACTCCTTAAGATAATATGTCAAAAGCAATAAGATTGATCACCTTTTCTAGGAAAACATGTTTATGTTTTCCCCTCTCTGCTCTGAATATCTGTAGATGGTCACTCCCTAATCCTCCAGCACAATTCTAGCTGGCCTAATTTTTGGGTTCGCAAATATAGCCCCGTAAGCTCCGAGGAAGAGGCGCGCCAAGTGAAACAAGGCTCGTAGTGGCTGTGTTTACGAGAGTAGCTGATATCGTAGAAACCAACTCCAATCTGGTAAGAAAAACAGAGATAAGATAGGATTTAAGCAGGCCTAAAACCGCTGCCAGCACAGAATGTGGCAACGCTCCAAAGCAGTTTATAAAAACCACCTCTAAATTGTTGGAGAAGACTTGATTGTAATAACATGCTGATTACAGTTTTTAGTACAGAATTGCTATTCATAATATAATGATAAAAAGCCAGTGGCAAATATAAACAGCGAGGAACCTGAAACATTAGACCTGGCAGTCACTAATCCAGCAGCTGTCATGGCTATTAGGTCCTGAAAGGTTTACAGTGTCATGGAGACGGGCTTTAAGATGTTTATGATGGGATTTTTGGGAGCTGTTGGCAATGCCGGGCAACCAGTAGTGACCTTCTGCAGTTGCTGAGTAGCCTAACAAATCAGATTAAACAAAAATGGCCAACTTCATTGAATTTTTATTGCTTAGAACTTCTGCATTCAGGCCAAATAAAAAAAGTAAATGAGCATCAGTGTGCTGTTTTGATGGCATCACGCTGTGGTGACAACCCAAACCTACTGGGAAGAATGGAACCGGACACTGCACCCTATTTTGGTGGGTCTTTTTATTCCCTGACTGCACTCGATGGAGCACAGTTCATTTTGGAAATTAAGAATGACCAATTATTAATACAAGAAAAGACTTTTCTCAACATTTGATACTGATTATCCAAAACAAAACTGTTTCCCATGCACTTCTTCCCGTGCATTTGATTTCGTTTTTCCATGTCATACATTCACACCTGGTTAGACAAGTTCAAAACGTTAATATTAAGCAGTGCACATGAAAAGTTAGATAGGATCCAAACAGAAAGCAGCGGATAGTTTTTAAAAGTCTAATACTAATCCGTTATCCAAGGGTTAGGGTTAGGTTAGGGTTAGGGTTAGGGTTAGGGTTAGGATTAGGGTTAGGATTAGGTTAGGGTTAGGGTTAGGTTAGGGTTAGGGTTAGGATTAGGGTTAGGGTTAGGGTTAGGTTACGGTTACGGTTACGGTTACGGTTAGGTTACGGTTAGGGTTAGGATTAGGGTTAGGTTACGGTTAGGGTTAGGATTAGGGTTAGGGTTAGGTTAGGGTTAGGGTTAGGGTTAGGGTTGTGGTTAAGGAGTTGGCCCCAGGATTGGAAGGTCCTGAATCCCAGGTTCGAATCACAGACCAGTAGGATTTCCTGAGGAATGCTTGAACAAGGTATTGTCACCATCACTGCTCCCAGGGTGCTTTAAATAGCTGCCTGCTGTTGCACAGTGTGTATGGGTGAAATGCAGAGGAAGCATTTCGGAATGGTTCACGATGGCAATTATTCATCTTCACTGCAGTTAATAATTCTTTTGTCTGTATCGATCATTGACAGTTCTGTTGATCTAAAAATGCTCCTGTTTCCTAAACCACGTCAGCCCCACCTTAATAAAGAGCTGGGTGAATTCTGAGTGGAGTGAAAAAGGTTTTGGTCATGTTTTTGCAGAAAAGATTTGGGAACTTTCATTGCAGCGCTAAACTATAAAAGCAAGATGTGGAATCCCGAACACATCCTGCATGATGGTCCACATTGTGCGATCACAAGCTGCATGAATTTCATAAATGTGATTTTAGCTAATCGAATATCAATTTGAACAAACATCTTTCCACCTCTTTAAATTTCCTTTTTTTTTTGTCTGAATACATCTGAGTGGATTTCTCCATTATTTTTATTTTCACCTTCCCAACATCCAGACCCATCGTTGCAGGACGGAGTGAAGGAGACGTGAGAGAGAGGACAGGGAGAGTGGACGGTGGAGTTTAGTGTTGAGTGTGTGTCCATGACGGGAGAACTAGTAGAGACGTGGATGAAAGTGAAGCGGTGAAGTTCATGTTGATTATTTTCAGTAGATAGTTTTTATTGGAGTTGAAGTTCGAGGCTTTAATAGTCTTTAATTCTATTAATATGGAGTGAGATTTGGTTCACTTTCAGCACAGACACCTTCAAAAACCTTTTTTTGATACTCTGAGTGCATTTCAGAGCCTTGTACTGATTAAAAAGTTCAGTATTTTGATTAAGAGTTGTTCTTTATATGAGGATCTGTTTCCTAGGAATAGAAAGTGTGTACTTTCAGCACCTCCGGTCAATTGCAGGAAATATAAAACATTGCAATATTGCACAATAATAATACAATATTGCAATATTGTAATAAGTGCTAATCGGTTTAATGTCATATTCATGCATCATGCATGACTCATCTGATCACTTTGCATTTAATTAGAAGACCTATTTTTATGTCCATTATTATAAACTTTTCTAGGTATCAACGATAACAGGAAACGTCTTTGGCGTATACTTTTAAACTTAAAAACATGAGCATAAAAGTAAAACAATTTAGATTAGTTGCTCATTGAAGACCACGTCTCGTGTTGTGCGAAAAAGGAAGTTGTGAATTCCGGTGTACTCTGGTTGTGTTTTCATTTGCATTTATCTGCATTTTTTTGACACAAGCGACTGACCCGAAGTGCAGTCCGCACTGAAGGTTTGAATTTGCAACAGGGAGTCTCAACCAAAGGCCATTCACCTTCCTCTACAGGGACAGGAACATTTAACACATCTATCTTGTTTCTTATCCTCCACATAATCCCATAAAAGCATTCCCGTCAACGGCTTTCTGGTGCACGTCTTCCTCTCTGGACTGGCCTGCTAATGTGATCGGTGATCATGTGTTATAAATTGACCTACAAAGTATTTCTAGAAACAGCTTTGAGTTTCCCTCTGGAAATCTCCCCTTTAAACCGAAGCTGAAGCGAGAGATTAGAAGAACATGCAAATCTGGAGGGGTTTTCACCCCTGTCCCCGCTTCAAAACATCTGATAAACCATGACAGGCAATCGCAAGGGGATGCTGAAGGGCCGATCCAACATCTGCTCTTGTTCCAAAATATATATTTGTCGAAATTTCACCACATCTGAATGATTATGAGCTCGGGGCGCAAGGGCAAGTTCAGACTTTGCAAGATCTGCATCAGAGTCATTTGGTGACAAACTGCTGGGGTTACTATTGGCGACAACTTTATTTGGAGTTCCTTCATGACTCTCGCACATGCATGCGGGGCAGGCTGTAAGTAATTGTGTAGGGAGGCAATTTTTGTTAATTTGGCTCCATAAATGGACGCATTGGTTTTGAAACGAAACAGCGACCTTCGGGTTAAAGGGCAGAATGTCGGCTTTAATTTCACGGTGCTGGCGTGCAGTTTGCGTGAACCATTTCAGAATCATAAACAGTCTCCACGATTCAGGGGACCGTAATTGGACAATTGCCTGCTCCATTGTTTTTTGGCCAGTTGTGCAGAGTTGCGCAAGAAATATAGAGCTGAGAAGAAGCGTAGAGTTGGTCTGCACGTCGTTTTCAGTTTGTCGTTGTGGATTCCCAACCAAAGTGTAAATGGCAGTAAAGTACACTTCCATGAAACAAGGGTAAAGTGAAAGTGACTATTTGTCTTTGTGAACACAGGACAGCAGACGGTGAACTACAGCTAAAGGCATTCTCGGCATGTAACCAACACACAACATGCAGCAGGCAGCAGCCATATCCAGCCCCTGGGGAACAGTGATGGGGATGGTACCTTGCTCAAGGGTACCTCAGGGCAATCTACTGATCCTGGGGCCTAGTCCCGAAGCACTAGGCCACCGCTGTCCCCACTGCAGGGACATACAGTGTAAATGGATACCCCGAGGTCATGAACTTTGTACATTACAAATGTTTTTTTCAAGAAAAAGGCATATTTGTACATCATCTGTCCCTAATGTTTCAAAGTAGAAATCCTGGAGACAGGACGACGGCATAAAAAACTAAGCTGCATTAGAAAGTGCTGGGATTTAGTACTCCAGCTATAGGAAACATATGGGGGCACCACCACAGTGATTCAGGAGGTCTTTTATACCACGATGAGGTTACGATAAATCATTTGGATTTTCACTGTTTTCATCCAAACCACAAATCAGAGAGCTGTCTTAGTGTAATTTTCAAAATGCTGAGGGTTTGTAGATTTGTGGAGATCTGAAAGTGCTACTGAATCATTGCAGGGGGCTGGAAATTAATCATCCTTATCATCACACTCAGACAGCCCAAACTGGGAAGATGTCACACGGTTCTGACATTCTTATTTTTGCACGGTTTCATGTTGCCGTCTGTTTGTGGTTATGAGGTCCCCCTTCACGTGCATGTGTAAGTGTGTGTGTGTTTGTGCAGGTGGAGAACATTACTGGGAGTGTGAGCTAGGTTTTGAAGAAGTGAGAGGAAAGAGAAAGAGTGAGAGAATTTAGATGAAAGTGTCTTGCAAAGGCACCTTTTCAAGCTGTATTTCCCAAATATAACATCTATGATTATTTGTTTATGCAAGTGATTTATTGTAATAATTCGCCATCTGTCCACTACATAATATTTACAATCAGCTATTACATGCCTGCGTTCGCGGGATAAGGTTTTGCACTCACATTAAAACTGCCTCTGCCATATTTCAACAGCACTATCAGGCAGCTGGCCCAATAAAGCAAAATTAACTGTCGCAGTCATTAACGTTCTGCTCATCGTCACTAAAAGTCCCATGACTTTGGCCAAAAACTCTTTAACAGCACATTGACGGTTTCATTAAGGACCATTTATAAATTAAGCAACTATGTTTGGAAGCCAGTAATCTTTTAAGGATTCTTCTAAGTAATAATAGTGTTGATTTTGCTACAATAACCTACAATAAATCTCAAACTGAATTTCGATTGCCTAAAGCCAGGCTGAGCAGAAATCTAAAAAGACAAATCAACCACCGCTGCAGGCAGAAATAATTTAACATCCATCACTCTCGGTTTTCACCAGAATGCTCTTCTAAAGAGTTTCTGAAATGGGTGAAGTAGTCGCTTCTGTGAGCTGAAATATGAATTGCTAGCAGCATAATGTTTCCTGACCTTTATCCTCTAGTTTCTTAATCAAGCACTAAATATAAATTTAACTGAATTCCGAGTAAGCAGAAGATGCCATTGAAAGCACTTAAAGATTGATGCATGGCAACCGAAAAGTCCAAACCACCGGTTCTCAAACTATTCCTCATGGAGGTACATTTTTACTCCATCCTTTGGCATTGTGAGATTGAAACAAGAACGTGCATCATCTGATGTTCCCTGAGGAACGATTTGAGAACCACTGGTCTAGGCATCCTCGAAGACATTGGGAGATTCCCGAAAACCCTCAACCCTGGCAGTTGTTAACCTAAAGTTCCTAAAGAGGCCACGAAAGTGGATGGTGACTTCCTACACAAGGAACGGGGCTCATTTGGAGTGAAGCTGGGACTAAAGTTCACTGAGCTCAGATGGAGTTAGCAAAGCAAAGATTGCTCAGCTGGAGCACAGACAGCCTTTAAGCTGTGCTCAAGTTATGAATATGAGCTGACCAGAAAGAGGTTAATCTGAGTGGACTTGTGAAGCCCAGTGATTTAGTGACGTCCATCCATCCTTGCAACTATCCATCCATCCATCAACTGAGCTGTTTATCCTCACCATGGTGATGGGGGTAGCAGAGAAACACTTCGGACAGGTCCCTTAGTCCACTGCAGGTCAGAGTCACTACACGATACCTTATTGGTGATTCTTAGCAGCAGTCACAAACAAATCCTATGATGTGCTTTGCACAATGAAGGGTAATGCATCCACACACTCACAAATGGCTGATGTAAACATTGCATGAATGAGGAACTTTCTTTATCAGACAGGAACTTCAGGAACTTCAGCATCGTCTGCAATGACAAAACCATTGCAATGACCATTGCACTGAGTTCTATCATTGCAAATCTCCAATCTCCTGTTCTGTCAAAATACCCCCTCAGAGGCCATGAGCAAAACTAGAGCTGACTCAAATAAGGGCCATGTCATATCTGTTCATCAGAGGCAAATCTAGGGGCTGCTCCTCCAAAGGGGACAGGCAGGTGAAGTGGAAGGAACTCACTGATCTCATGCCTCTTTGGTGGCTGTGGTGAAAAAAATGCAAAACTACATTGTCTGACCTCTGCATTCCATGGTGGTGCCAAACTTCCCCAACCTCCAGTCCCACACTTCCTCCCCTGCTGACAGGGAAACATCAGTGAAGCGTCTCAAAATTGATCCCAGGGGCAAAGACACTAGAGCCTTCACTTGTCCTGATGTTTGATCTTCATCATTCTATCCCTGTGCTTTACAGGCTCTGACCAACTTTCCAGCCAAAACAAGAAAAAGAGAATATGAGTTTGGGAGAAGGTGAGACCACCATGTCAAATGATGTCCAAAGATGTCCAGAGTTAAACAGAATCAGACTTTCTTGTGTTTTTAAAGTATAGTTGAGGAACAGTTCAGATCTTCCTGAAGGACATTGCTGTTGTCTCTCATTTTCAGTCCAGTCTCTGTACCAGAGCAGTTCTTCAGATCTTGCTGAAGGACAGTGTTGTTGTCTCTCATCTTCAGTTCAGTCTCTGTTCCTGAGGAGTTCTCCAGATCTTCCTGAAGGACAATGTTGTTGTCTCTCATGTTCAGTCCAGTCTCTGTACCAGAGCAGTTCTCCAGATCTTCCTGAAGGACAGTGTTGTTGTCTCTCATCTTCAGTTCAGTCTCTGTTCCTGAGGAGTTCTCCAGATCTTCCTGAAGGACAGTGTTGTTGTGTCTCATGTTCAGTCCAGTCTCTGTACCTGAGCAATTCTCCAGATCTTCCTGAAGGACAGTGTTGTTGTCTCTATAATAATGTAAAAGCCAGACTGTAAAACAAAGGGGCAGAATTGCCCTGAGCACAATTCACCATGGGGGGGAAACACTAGCACTAGGTAGCAAACTTTTCCCAGAACAGAATCTGAAAAGTGATTTTACTAGACTAGACTATTTCATGTTAGTATCAATCATGTGTGGAATTGCTGGAGGCTGGCTGCCTCACCACATGTAAGCATTTTGTTTTATTCCTCCACTTATATCCAGCATGACAATAAAATGGATAAAGATTTGTATTTTATTATTTTTATTTATTCATTTATTTATTTGTTTGCAAAGAGCAACTCTTCATTTCTTTATATTTTGCTCCTAAAGAGCCAGACTTGTATTTCAGACTTATATTTAAAACATTTTTGTTTTTAAAGTCTTGAGGAGCAGTTCTCCAGATCTTCCTGAAGGACAGTGTTGTTGTCTCTCATGTTCAGTCCAGTCTCTGTACCTGAGCAGTTTCAGAAGCAGTGTGGGATCATCTCCACAGTGAACAGAAAGACAAAAGGCAGCTGACGTCCAAAGAGCTTTGGGACGTTCTTCAAGAAGCCTGGAGAAATGTACCTGAAGGTGACTGAAAGAAAGGAGCTGGTCTAAGAGAGCTGAGGCTGTGCTGAAGAATAGCTGGTCAGAATGAAACTCTCTTTGCGTTTAGATTGGATTTACATGTGTGTTTGTAAAGGTTTCAACAAATCACTGAAAATACTGTTTCATTTTCTTCTTATAAAGAAAGTGGCTTAAGACTTTTGTGCTATCGGTGGAGATCTCTCGCTCTCGATATGACCTCATTACCCTCCAAATGACTGTAAGCATGCAAGTTAACTTCAGCAGTTCTATTCGATTCAGTTCTAAGTTCTATTAAGCAAGTTTGCTTTAAGTGGTTTTGAATTGCATTTGAGTAGCATTGAGAAAATTAGGGATAGCTTGCCATTGGTCAATCATGCATTGAGAAGAAAAAGAGAAATATCAAAAATGATGAAGTGAAAGTGACTAATTGTCATTGTAAAACACAGCGCACAAAATGTAAGCTCTGCAGCTCTTTAAAGTGTCCAGGGAGAAGTGATGGAGCTGGGTACCTCGGGGAAACCTACTGGTCTGGAGTTTAAACCTACAGCTGATCCAGGAGACGCTTGTTGATTAATACATATCGACTGAGCACGGATGGTGATTCCATTCTGCTGGAATATGTGCCAAAGCCCTGATCTATCTCATAAAATGAGGTATGTCAATCCTGTTATGAGCTTCACATAAAACCGACTCAAAGGCCCAATAAAACAGAGGGACCCTTGAGTGAATGAGAACTAAGTACCATGGGTGAAAATGTATGACAGGATCAATCCCGGGGTGGTATTCCCACAGGAAAGGTGAACAGCCGCGTATAAAGTTTCGCTCACAAGGAGAAAAAATGCCTTCGAGAAAATAGCGGAGAGATTTCTGGCGTTGGTCCTCTTGCTCCCATGTTTCCCATGAGAATAATTTCAGTTGGGGCAAAGAGTCACTGAGCTTGACCTCCTTCCCCAAGGAGCAGCGCCACGCCACAAACTGAACCCAAAATAAGTATTATGTAAAAATAAACAAATGGGCAAGGGGCATAGTGCATTAAAAAGTCTCATGAAAAGGAAGGGGAATAAGATCTGTCTTTACAGAAGACCTGGGTTTAATCATCTGTCTTTTTAAAGCTGACACTAAGGTTCAAGCACTTTATTGCTGTTGCCGAGTTCAAACTTAACTCCTGATGATTGTTTTAATGGAAGACGAGTTAAATAAATCCAGGAATCACCACCTTGTGTAAACGGCCAGTTGAGCTCATTAAACTGTCAGCTGGAAAGAGAACTCCCCCACCGTCCCAAAGAAAGTGCAGAAGAGAATAGTAACCAGGTGAGTCAAAGTCGAACACTGGGTCTCAACCATTTTTACACCATATACAGTTCTGAGCAAAAGTCTAGGCACTTAAAACTGTTTACCCTGGCAAAAAAGTTTGTTTTCATTTTCAGTAATGCAATACACCCCCGGAATACTCATTCTTTTTCTCAGCTGCTTGTCCTGATAAGGGTCGTGGGCAGAGCAGGAGTCTGTCCCAGCTCTCACAGGGTGAAAGGCAGGCACACTCTATGGATAGGTCACCAGACCACGGCAGGGCAGACACACAGACAAACACACTCACACCTGACATCCATCCGATACATAGACAGAGAGAAGATGTCTTATTAAGGATGTCTGAATTAAGCCTGGACCTTCTCACTGTGAGGCAACAGTATTACCCCCTGCGCTACCGTGTCTCCCATCCTTAGATTAAATTGAAATACAGATAAGATCAGTAAAAACGAATTAGAACGTTTTTAAGTAAGTCTTTTAAGTCTTTTTCCTCATATCGAGTCATCACACAGTAAACTCTGGACTTCAGTGGGGCGCTTAGTAGGTAGGGATTAGGGCCCATCGACGAAAGGTGGTGTGTCCCGGGACAGTAGGTTCTCTTGATCACAATTAAAATACAGAGGACAAATGTGTGTGTGTGTGTGTGTGTGTGTGTGTGTGTGTGTGCATTTCACTTAATGAAGCACAGATCAGCCATGTACTGAACCAGGTACTGAACTTGTTCTGGGATTTCCTTCAACTCAAACAAGATTCTGAAAGTGAAAGTGACTATTCTAGTCATTGTGAAACACGGCACAGTACGCAGTGAACCACAACGAAATTACACCTCTGCATTTTACCCACACACACCAGCAGGGGGCAGCTATAGAAAGTCCCCAGTGATGAAGGACAGTACCGTGCTCAAGGGTACCTCAAGGCAACATACTGGTCTGGGATTCGAACCAATGACCTTCTGATCCTGGGATCAACTCCCTAGACTCCACCGAGTTGATGAAACTACTATCATCAGATTTCTCTCCTCACCTGAACAGATCAGCTCCATCAGACTGGATCATCTGCAGGAGCTGCTGCCATTAAGATGAACAAAAGCTCCGCCCACTCAGGCAGAGCCTCCACTATTAGATCATCGAACTTCCAACTACAGACTCTAACGGAGTCTTTTACTGTGACTCATCCTTTACTGGAAATCTTCTCTTTATTGATTAATTATGAAATGCACTTTCTCTTTCTTTCCTTCTTTGTTTCTGGTGTCGACCAGAGGAGGACGGGTTCCCCTTTCGGGTCTTGGTTCCTCCCAAGGTTTCTTCCTCCTGTTTTGGGGAGTTCTTCTTCCCTCGGCTCACCCAGTTGGGGCTCGGACCCGGTTTCTGTAAAGCTGCTTTGTGACAACAGCAGTTGTTAAAAGCGCTTTATAAATAAAGTTGATTTGACTTGACTTAAACACCAGGCCACTGCTGCTACCACTGAGATACAGAAAATTGTCACTTACTATATAGACTTGTACTTTCAAATGTAAATAAGAACAAATGCTTTTTAGTGTTTTAAATCTGTTTTCCTAGGTGACTAAAACTTTTGCACAGTACTGTACAATGCGATTGACTTTCTAAAGTCTGGCTTTTTGCTGCAGTGGGAGCAGCAGGCCATCTTTAAATGGTTCTACATCATCTTGGTATTACCAGAACTGCATCAGTTACCAGTGTAAACACACTACTTGAATTGTAAGTGACTTGTTTAGTGTTTTAGTGCTCAATTTGGCACACCAGGTCTCTGCTCAGAAAGAAGTGTATCTGTCCTGGTGGTGTCTGGTGTCTTGAGTGAACTTCACTGCGGTAGAGCTGGTCATCAGCTGCCACATGCCCTCCATCACTGACCCATACAACCCCAGAGCTAAAAACTAAACATAAAAAAGAGAAAAAACAACAAACAGAAACAAATTTCAGCTCTAAAATCACTAGACATCTACTTCCGGGCGTGACCAGACGTGATCCTGTAATGAGGGTACTTGGGACAAAATGTTCAGCTTTTGGTAGCAGGGCAAATCATGCCATCAGCCAAAATACACCTACTCATAAAGCCACCAAAATTAAGTAACATCTGCTCATTTTCACATCTGGACTACAATCAATAACACAGGCAAAACCAGCTAACTAGCGTTTTCTCCTTTAGAGAGGTATACGTTTATTTTAACCACATGTGCACACACATCTTCATCCTTGACAGCAGTTTTCTGGGTGGGCTTTGATAACTTCTACATTTACAGGCTAATCACTAAATGGATTCAAGAATTGGAACTACTACAACCGGCTGGTTTTGAAGTGTGATTATAATAATGTACATTGTAAGTGCAATTTAATAAATGCTTAAGTGTCTAGAGAGTAATTTTCATTTTTTCATATTCACTCTATCCTTTACAGCAATTTTTGGAAATAACTTGTATCCAAAAACCTGCAGCACCGTGGTTCCAGCTCATCCCTGCAGTTCAGAGGGAGAAAGATCTGGAGACGGGGCGGGGCCAAGACACAATACCCACAATACCTTTTTATTTTCTCTGAATTTAGTCATTTTGGCACAATTTGGCAGAAAACTGCGGATCATTATCCTGTGTACATTTCATTTTATTCAGTGACGCGTTAACTAGAGGAAACTGATTTTGAAGAATTGAGTAATAATATTCTTTTTCAGATCTTTCTACGGTTAGGGAGTTGCCCCCGCATCGGAAGACTGTGGATTCAATTCCCTCACAAGTAGGTTGCCCCAAGGTACTGTTGAGCAAGGTACCGTCCCCATCACTGCTCCCCGGGCGCTTTCAATAGCTGCCCACTGCTGCACGGTGTTTGTGTGCATGGGTTAAATGCAGAGGTCCAATTTCATTGTGGTTCACGTGTGCTGTTCTGTGACCTCGCAATGACAAGGGTTGTCATTTCACTTTTCACTTTCAAACCCCTCCAGATGTTGACCAAGCCACCTCCATGTTTCACTGCAGGAACAATACATTCTGTGCTACCTTCCACTTCCTCTATTGCCCCACATAAACTTTTCAGTTCTTCCAAATCACTGATATTTACTCTTGTCTGTCCACAAGACCCGCTCCCAGTCCTGAGAACTCCTGTCTTTAGGTTGTTTGTCCCACAGTCATCTCTTTTTATTCTTCGCACCACGAAGTAAAGGTTTTCAGGAGCAACTGGAGTTCAGATATCAGTGAACAGAATTCCAGTACAAAATGAATATCAGTCACTAAAGACAGAGCGAATAAATCTTCAAACCCAATAAAGTCTTCTTGGTTGAATCATGTGTTACTATGGATGATAAAAAATTTCAATTTTAATTTTCGTTAGCTTTCCAAATTTTCCTTTTAATACTATTTTGAAAGAACAGAGCAATTTTTAAAAATCATAATGTAGTCCCAAACTTCTGGCCTGTAAGCAATTGTTTTTAACAACATAAATGACACAACAACAGTTGGAATATGAAACAATTTTAACCAGCTTGATCCCAGACCAGTAAGTTACCCTAAGGTACTGTCCCCATCACTGCTCCCTAGCACTTTAAATAGCTGCCCCCTGCTGCAGGTATATGTGTGTGTGTGTGTGTGTGTGTGTGTGTGTGTGTGTGTGTGTGTGTGTGTGTGTGTGTGTGTGTGTGTGTGTGTGTGTGTGTGTGTGAAATGCAGAGGAAGCATTCTGTTGTGTCTCACTGTGTGGTGTGTTTCACAATGACACATAGTCACTTTCACTTTCACGTCAACTATGAATGTCTTTTAGTCATCACTGTGTCTAGAGGAAGAGATTTGGATGTGCAGTTTTACAGCACTAATGCAACACGAGACATCTTGCATCACATTGGCACAAGCAGGAGTCAAATCTTTGAATATGCGGGGACTATAAATGCAAGCGGAATGGGTTTGGATATTTTTATTCTTGCGTTAAACCATCAAGTCATCTACAGACTCGCCGTACGGTAGTGTTTGAAGGACGCTATGCCAATGCCTCAGTTTGTCGAAGCACATGTTCCCCTGTCTGCTGGACAGAAATTTGGCTCAAAACAGCACAGCTACTGCACTGAACTCCCACCCAGCCTGCCAGAATGAAAGAAATAAAAAGAGTAGACGTTCCAGAATCTCAGAACATCCCCACGTGTGCTGAGCATTCTCAGGACTTCTCAACGAGCCGTTGAGAAAGAGAAGAAACTCCATCTGTCCTTCAGGCAAGCCGAGTGAGGAAATGCTTTAGTGAAGAGCAGAGATAGAGCGTGTGCTAGTAGACCTCCCTCAGCTTCTCCCCCTCTCCTCTCCTCCCCCACACGCTCCCTCGCTCCCAGATAAGAGGGCAGAACTCCCTCTTTCTGGTCATTTCAGAGACTGCTTTAGGATAGGAAAGAAGGTCCTTCTTGCATTTGTCTTGATTTTCTTCTCCACAGCTTGAGAGATCCACTCTCACTCCCCTTCCCTCGTTCTTTCTCGCTTTCCCTCCTTCTCCCTCTCACTTTGAGCTCTGCGTGTGTGGCTGCTCGGGGGTCAGTGCTTTAACCCAGTTCCTCATGTAGCACAGGGGCCAAAGAAAGTTTAAAGGAAACAAGACCTTACTAAAGAAAACAGCCTTCCACAGTCTGCAGAGAGGTAAAGAAAAAAAAGAAGAGGAAGAGCAGGCAGAGAAAGCACTTCTGCAGCAATGCCTACTGTCATCTGAGTGAGTGCAAGTTGGCATCAGACCCTTGGCCATAGGTGACCTTCTGCAGACCTTCCAGTCTGTCTGCACTTGCAGCCATGAGGCTGAGCGATCTCAAATGGGGGCTGGCGCTCCTGCTGGCAGTGGTCGGCCCGGTCACTGCAGGAAGCGGCCAGAAGCGAGGGCCGGGTGAGAGGCGCAGGAAGGTCCACCGCATGCAGCATGGGCAGTGCAGCTACACCTTCATTCTTCCTGAGATGGACAGCTGCAAGGGCGGCTCACCTCATTACGGAGGAACCAACGTGGTCCAGAGAGACGCACCACCAGGAGAGGCCGACTGGTCAGTCCAGAGGCTTCAACATCTGGAGACAGCCATGGAGAACAACACCCAGTGGCTTCAGAAGGTGAGAGAGATGTATGGGTAGTGCTGGTCCTGTCACTTTTTGAGCAAACATTTTACGAAATGTTATTTCTGTTGTTATCTCATGTGATTTTTAAAAGCCTAGTCAGAAAGCATTTAAAATTAAGATAGAACCCATAAATCCATGGGCTGCAGTTTATAGTCAGCTGTTTTATCCCTTCTAGAAAATAAAATAGATTTTTACATGCAATATAACGTTGACACAAAGCCATCATGGCATAACCTGCCATGAAAAATCATGTCTTACTACGCTCATTACTATTACTGCTAATTGTAATGAGATGCCGTAATAGCTGATTAGCGTGTGCCATAATCTGTCTTGACATTTCAATTTTGAATGAGATAACAGAATGAGACTGAGTGAGATTACATGATGCTGTATTAATGAAAATAATCTGCCAGCTCATGACATCATGACATCTGCCATGACATATTTTTCCCAAAATAACTGACATAACTATGCTTTTAATGCACTCTTCAAAATAATGGCGTGATAAAGGGGTGCTTTGAATAACAGGAGTCCTTAAGAACCTTTCGATGGCATGTAAAACTGGGCAGAGAACCTTTGTAAAGTCAGCAGAACCTTAATGTGAAGGGCTACAGGACCACAAGTCCAAGCCGCGAACCTTTTTGGAATCTTGTTTTGGTGGTTCTCAACATATTGTTTGCTGAAATACACCTTTTCATAAAGACTCCAACGCATGGGTGAAAATAAGCTGCAGGAGTGACAGCGCTGGCCAGGCTGAGCCAACAGAACAAGTGCAGTGTAACTTGATATGAGCAGAACGAGTGTGAAGAAAGCTCCAAACACCTATTTTGTTGACAAGCGGTTGGAAACTGGTCAAACGAACCCCTGATACCTTTTGGACTTAGTTCAGACTTTTATTCAGTTTGCTCTTCTGGCGAGAAAAGGAAGCAGAGAAGCACAGTGGAGCACATCAAAGGGGCTTGGTGGAGGCAGGAGGACTGCTGAATCGGTTTGATTGTGCTTTCTTTTTGGCTATGATCTGAGCATTTTATGGTCATTTAGAGGGCATAGAAATCAAACCAAAGAGCAGTCGGTCTATTCAGCTGACAATAAAGTGATTAATAACTTAGAGCTCCATTCAAATGTGGCCAATACAAGCTTTGAATGGTACTTTCAAGAATTGATATGCTAAGTGATTTTGATTGAGCTTATGAATAGGTGCTGTGGTTGTGTGTGGGTGCGGGTGTGTTGAGGGAAATGTGTGTCCACCCAAGTCAACAAATTCAAGTCAAGAAGGAAGGCTAGACTGTAAAACAGGGGTTCTGTTATTTACTGGCTGCAAATTCTCCAGTAATTTGCTGTTTATTTGCAATATTAATAAAATCTAAATAGACAACAATGCCATATTTGTAGTCTGGAGCTTTGCTGCACTATGCCCTCCAACATCCAGAGATACAGGCAAATAAAAATAGCTTCCAGCAGCAAATGCTTGAACGTTTCTGCAAATTGTTGCATAAATCAGACAATTATCACACAATAATCTACTGTATTGTTCAACAATCACACTGAGCATCACATGACAGCAGTTACTACATTTATAACGGTCATCCATACTAATAGATGGCTGTTAATACCCTGATTGCATTCGTTCCTTACTCGCTGTTAACATGTACATTTGGCAGAGATGATTATTTAATCAAGATATTGACGTAAGTGAAGGTAGGTTTGCTGAAGGACGTAATGTAAATGCTGTCATGTTACTGTTTGGGAAATGAAAGGAGCGTGATGATCCATGAGACTTTCACTTCTGTTTATGCAGCAAAACAAACCAAGGTCTACCGCAGATGTTCGCTCAAGTACAAACAGAGGAACAGACAAACACAGAACTGGCAACTCTTAAGTGGGATAAACACAGGTGAAGGGAATAAAGAGGAAACAGGTGATTCTGGAGTCCCAGCTCACTAGTCCAGAGATTGGGAGTGCAGTGAGAGCTGGCTCATTGGTGGAGAGATGCACAGGACAATTGAGAATAGCTGTGTTATCCACTACACTACACAAGCAGCTTTAACATACCATTTGAAGCTCCTTTGTCTTGAAATTTTGTTGAGTTGAGACACTAAAGAGACATTTTTGAAGATCAATGTAATATTTTTTACAGTTTACATGCTAAGAAGTTCCACATGCTGCTCATGGAAGAACAATATACTGCACGGTTCCCTAATATGCATATAGCAGCCAATTAGTTTAATATCTAAAACTGAATTTGAACTGAAAACTGAATCGGCATCCAGGGTGGGGGCGACAGTCCTGCTTTTGCCAGCAGGGGGCAGCTCCTCCAGGCAGGTGAGGGAGGTGCAGAGCCACAGCTGATGACAATCATCAGCACTATTAAACCACAGCTCAAACCAGCATTGGCTGCTGAGTGTTTATGTAAGTGGACAGCCGGCAATTTTGGTATTTCATTTTGACTTCTGGTTGACTGGGAGGCCGAAGTGCTTGATCTCCCATCTCACGTTTGTATTAAAAAGATATATTCTAAAGAAAATAAGTAAAACAGAAGAAACCAAACTTCTGGGTTTCTTTTCTTGGCTTCATTCTCTTGAGCCAATCACCAAACTGTCTTTACTCCACTGCTTTTGTTTTGTTGAGGAAGCCATTTAGTTTTGCTTTAGGTTAAGAGCTAGCCAGTAGCTCCTGGCATTTTGAGTTCTGGTATCGGTTCATCTGCTACATCACGCTCTTGATTTTCTCAGTGCTGTATTCACTCCAGCACTTTGGTCCAGATTTAGGTGAACATATAGGTGATTGGATGGCATTTGCCACCATAATGGTTTTTTTTGTAACAATTTCCTCCCAAGTACACGTTCCATACATGAAAACCCATCGATAAAAGAAGCCTGTTTTGAGTTTTTTTACAATGTCATGAAAATTTGCAGTGTAAAATTTGCTATTTACTAATCAGCCTATATCAGTTTAGCCCCTCCCATTAATGACAAGGTTATAAGGACTCTTTCAATCGGCACTACTTTTTGATCAAGGCACAGGTTATCCAATCAAAACAGAGCTCATTTACATATCATAAGTGTA
Source organism: Hepsetus odoe (assembly GCA_017165825.1). Lineage (NCBI taxonomy): Eukaryota > Metazoa > Chordata > Actinopteri > Characiformes > Hepsetidae > Hepsetus > Hepsetus odoe. The sequence continues at coordinate 31,882,698 of CM029366.1, forward strand.
GTACGAAAAACCAAGTGTTTAATTGTAATATTTAAAGAGAGCGGAAAATGTTAACTTTGGTGTATAAATATAACTTAAGTGAACATTATTGAAAGAAGACATCATAGGCTCTTTAGAAATTATTTTCAGTGGAGACCAAAGTGACTCATCTCCAGAAGAGCTCTGCAATCAACACATTCACGTATGTTTTCGTTCTCACATCATTTACAGAATTATTCTTCAGGGAGCTTAATTGTGAGGTACGAATGAAGGACTTGGAGGTCCCTCGGTTCGTATGCCTTCAATCACTGAAAAGCCTAAACTATGTACGCAAAGATGCACTGAATGTTCTTCATGTGTTTAGGTTGTTCCAGTCATTACAAGGCTTTTGGTTGAGATCATTCTTGGGTCCTTTGTAGAGCAGCCCTCAAAGTGCTGACTCAAAAGTTAGGCTGCCGAGGAATTTCAGAACATCTGCAAGCAGCCGCGGCATCGAGCAATCAGGACTTCAGGGGGGTGTTTAGGCAACGGCATGGAAGAAGCTTTCTTTGATGTGGCAATGATCAGCCCTTACCTGATAGTCTACAAGATTCCCAACAACAAAAGACGCGAATTCTTTAGGCAAAGAGAGGCGGCGAGGGCTGGGAGGAAGGGCGACGAGAAAGGGGTTGGCACTGAAGGCAAAGGGAGCCATTTGAAATCTTTGCTTATTTTTTGTGTAATGGCCGTGGACCAAAGATCTCTCAGCTAAAGAGCTCCTCCGCCATCAAAGAGCTGGGGATTAGCGATTGTACGTCCCATTTAGAACAGCTTGAGATATGCCAAAGGCCCCAGGCCCCTTTGAGTGGAGGTAAAGAGACAGAAAAAAGGCCTTTCTCGACAGTTCGACTCTTCAGTCTAATGCTTTGTTTGAAAAGGGCCTTAAGATTTGCTTTCATTTGCTTTTCAAGTGAGTTGGTAAAAAAATTAATGTCATACTCTAAACTTGATTACATACGATGTTAATCTCATACGGCCATGTTAGCCATTTTTGCTTCCCCTGAACACGTTTCTTGGAAGTCTGTCCGGTCTGCACTTGTTCTAGTTCAAAGCAAGGAACAGTGCTCCGCAGGGACCTGGACACTACGGGATTATCGCAGAAACATGCTCAGCAAAGCTAACATTTTACTGCAGAGAACAGCTGCCCTTTTATTCACTGCTTGTTTCCATTGGTTTGGTCTGAAAACAACGCATGCAGGCACATTAAAACATTGCAGACACCCAGTGAACATCGTTTAAGTGGAAATTGCTCAATTACATTGCAAAGCTGCCTGAGAAATGGTGGAAAAGGACCCAGTTTCAGGCTGAAATGTGTCCTGAAGTTCTCCAAAGGCTGCAGAGCCTTACCAAAATGCTCCCCAGGGTCCATGCTAATGTTTTTTTATCTCCTTTATTGGTTTCATTCTGGAACGGACGTTGAAGTGAACGGAGGAGAAAGGGTTTGGAAGCATTGCCACGAAGACTGCAGAGTTTTACGATGTCCCTGTGCGGTTTTAACAGCCTTGTAAATCGTCACAGTCATGGGGGTTCCCTCAGAGTCCACCACAGACTCATTACCATCTTCATAAAGCCATTAAATCAGAGAAATACATCAAAAGTTTCTTGAGAGCAGCCCTGCCACATATTATTCTAGAGAACATTCAGTTCAAGCTCAAAATAAATACCATACCCATGGTGGGGTGAAATGACCAAAGTATGTTTGGGATTTAATCCTCAGGAGGACATGAATTTTAAGGAACGTAGAGAATTAAGAATAGGTTTGAAGGAAAAAAATATATATCAAATTAAAATAAGAAGCATAATTTATGACTTCTTTACCAGGGGGAGCAAGATCCACTGCAAAAAAGTGGTAAATGTACATTCTATTGGTACAATATGGTTCTATTTGTCCAGTATTGCACCCTAAATATGTTTGTCCCATGAAAAGGGGGCAGATTTGTCCCTTTTCATGACCTCATTTCAGAGAAGAGCAGAAAGACTGGGGTGTATGGAAGCAGTCCAACTTTAAGAAATGTAATTGCAGTGAAATGTGGTGGAATGATGTTCTCTAACCGAACACAATGAAGGTGAACACTGGAAGGAACCACCACAGTGACAGTTTAGCAGCATTTATGGAAGGTATAGGTTTGGAAAAGATTATATGCCGGCACTATCACTGGGGGACGGAGAGTTCCCAGTGATGACCTTCACTCTGACCCAGTGTGGAGGTAGGAAGACTGGGAGTTAGTGTTCTCCTTCAATCGTGTTGAACTGTCCAATGAGCAACAATCAGAAAAGAAGTGGTGGAGCTTCAGATTTGGTGGTGATTCAGAAGAAGAGGAAATGATTATCTTTTATGAGCTTGGGAGCATTGTGTGATGGGGAGATCTAGCTGGTGGGTGAAATGGAAGAATTTGGAAAAACATAAAAATTGTAGTGCAAAATTACTGCTTTTTAAATCCTTGCTGCATGCGGGACGTCCTGGCAGGATAATACTTTGCGTCCCCAAATGAAACAGCTCTGCTAAAATGAAGAAATCATTTCTATAGCATGCTTTCTGCCTGTGATAACCGAGTTGTCTGGTGGGATATTTAGTTGTACGTCGAAAGTGAAAAAGGAGAAAAAAGTCTTAGCGCCCTCTTTGAACTTTCACTGCTGTGGTTCTTTGGAGAATCACAGCAAGAGCTCGAAGGGAGATGGTGAACTCAACAGGACTGATAGATTAGGTGTGTTTTTATGGGCTGGGGGTGCAAGTGTGTCTGCAGTAGGGTGTCTCTTTCACTCCGTGGGATGTGACGTGATGCATATGTGTGTGTGATCACAGGCTTCGGCCCTGATCACAGCAGCCGGCCTCGGCTTGTTAAACAAACATTTCGCTCGTGTTTATCATTCTTGAGGAAGTGTCTTTGAGACCGTGGAGGCCGGTGGGCTTCACACAGGGTGCAATCTCGGCCTAGTGGCCGGCCCCCGACATCAGTCAGCATTAATGGAGCCCGGTCACAGCCAGAACTCCTCTATGCTGATGTCAGTCATTTCTCCTTACTTTGGAACCTGACAGTCTTTCTGGCACAGCTTCAGCTGAAAGGTGGATAAGGGCGACCCAGATTTGAATCCTGAAATGGTTTGCTACTGCAGGCAGCTTTATTTGTGGTGATATGAGGAGTAATTCTAGATCTAAGAGCCATGGGATGGTTATCAAAAAAAAAATATATATATATATGTTCACTATATGGTCACTTTCTGCTTCTTCAGGAACTCCCTACTTTTACTTTCCATCACCTTCCCAACATCAAGACCTATTTCTGCCTAATATTGACAAAACACGGTCCCACTGTGTGTCCATTGGTGCAGGACAGACAGAAAGAGACATAAGAGAGAAGAAAGGGAGACTGGACGGAGCAGAAAAGGCTAATATTGAGTGTGGTGTGTATCGAAGTGAATATCATATTCCATTACTGTCGATGTCTTCCTCAATCTGCTTACTTGTTTTATTACGATTTAGTGCTCATGGTAAGTGCTTTAGATCTGATTTATTTCTGTGCTGAATGGAGAACCTACCATGTAACATACCACCAAATGGGAGGGTCTCATGTTTAAGGACTAGGCCCCAGAATCAGAAGCTCGTGGGTTTGATTTCTGGACCAGAAGGATTCTCTGAGGTTCCCTTGATCAAGGTACTGTCCCCAACTCTCCCCGGATGCTGGATATGGCTGCCAGCTGCTGTTAGATGTTAGTGGATGAAAAGCAGAGGATGCATTTAATTGTGGTTCACTGCGTGCTGTGCAAATAGTCACATTTACTTCAGTTTCACACCTGCATTTTCTGCTTTCTAGAGAATTCCTTGCAAACCTTTGAAAGCATCTTGCTGGGAGCTCTGCAGACATGTTCCCCTCTAGCCATTTTACCTCACTTCAAAAGGCTCACTGCTTGCAAAAGTTTGTTTCCAATTGCACCGATTAAAAAACGGTGTGCACAGGCCAGAGAAGCTGAAAGTAACTGATAAACGCGCAACTTTGTTGCAATCTTACACAATATATCAGATGGTCTGTGCAGAAAGATGTCAGTGTACATTATACATTTTTCAGTGTGTAACATTTTGTGCTGTGTGTCCACTGGCCTGTTTGACTGTCCTGCAAAATGTTAAATAATGTTAATCTACTGAGACATGAGATCCTGCAAATGGCTTGAAGTACATTTTCCAGGACCGTTGTAGCGAGTTGTCTTTGTTTCTGAACACTTTTTTTTTTTTTTTTTTACCGTTCCGTTTTGCAATGATTAAAAAAAAAAAACCTTTCTCATGAAATCACTTTTGAGATAATGATTCATGCTTTGGCATGCTGGTCTTACGTCAGATCGTCTGATTAATTATCCATGAAGTATTCAGCTATAAATTTAATCCTGCCGTGTTCCTGCTCTGAACGTTAGGACATGTTGTAGAAAAGCCTTTCAAGGACTCATGAGGTCATGTGTTTAATTCCGGCTGATGTCTGTTGCCCTTTTGCCCTCACTTCATCTGAAATTACTCAAGATCTGTAGCTGGTTCAGCCCAACTGTGTTAAAATAAATGAAGTCAATGTCAAGATGTGATCGGAAGACTATCTTTCATCGCTGCCCTTACTTCCATCTTGTTTATTTGCTGTGCTTCCTGGTTCACTCTCCTCACATCATCCAATCTTCTCTCTCTCTCATTTTCTTCATTCATCAGCCCCTCAAAGTATTCCTTCCATCTGCTCAACACACTCTGTTCGCCTGTGAGTACGTTACCATTTCTATCTTTAATCGTCCTGACCTGTAGCACATCTTTCCCAGATCTGTCTCTCTGTCTAGCCAATCGGTAAAGGTCCTTTTCTCCCTCTTTACTGTCCAACCTCTCATAAAATTCAGCAAACACCTCATCTTTAGCCTTCACCACTGCTTTCTTCACCCTGAGGATCATCTCCTTGTACACCTGTCTACTTTCTTCATCTTTCTGACTGTCCCATGTCTTCTTTGCCTCCCTCTTCTTCTGTATGCACTTCTGGACTTCTTGGTTCCACCACCAGGTTTCCTTATCCTCTTTCTTCCTTCCAGATGTCACACCAAGTACATTTCTAGCCGTCTGCCTTATCACTTCTGCAGTAGTTTCCCAGCAATCCGGTAGCTCTTCAACACCTCCCAGTGCCCGTGTTAACTCCTGCCTGAATTCCACCTTGCAGTCCTCCTTCTTCAGCTTCCACCACTTGATCCTCGACTCTGCCCTCACTTTCCTCCTCTTCTTGACCTCCAAGGTCATCCTACAGACCACCATCCTATGCTGTTTAGCTACACTCTCCCCTGTCACTACTTTGCAGTCTCCAATCTCCTTCAGACTGACCCTCCTGCAAAGATCTACCTGTGAGCATCTTCCTCCACTCTTATACGTCACCCTGTGCTCCTCCCTCTTCTTCAAATAAGTATTAACTACAGCCATTTCCATCCTTTTCACAAGATCTACAACCATCTGACCTTCAGCATTCCTCTGCTTGACACCATGCCTACCCATCACCTCCTCATCACCTCTGTTCCCTTCACCAACATGACCATTAAAATCTGTACCGATCATCACTCTCTCTCCCCTGGGTACACTCTCTATCACTTCATCTAACTCACTCCAAAACTTTTCCTTCTCTACCAGCTCACAACCAGCTTGTGGAGCATAAGCACTAACAACATTCATCATCACACCTTCAACTTCCAGCTTCAAACTCATCACCCTCCCTGACACCCTCTTCACCTCCAAAACACTCTCCACATACTCTTCCTTCAGGAGAACACCTACTCCATTCCTCCTTCCATCCACAAGATCGCAAGACTATATATTTCATAAATCCTTTAAATTGCGTGTTGCTTAAATGTACATTTAAAGGGGAAAAACATTATTAGTATAAAATGACCGATTACTAAAGACTAAAAAAAATTTGTTTTTAATTTATTTGTACCACATTTAATGGAAATGTGCTCCAGTTTCTTATCTTTTTTTCAGCTGCTCCCTTTTAGGGTTCATCACAGCACATCAGCTGTCTCTATTTCTTCCGGTCCTCTGCATCTTCCTCCTTCAAACCGACCACATGCATGTCCTCTCTCACCACATCCATAAACCTCCTCTTTGGTCTTCCTCTTCTCCTCTTTCCTGGCATCTCCATCTTCAACATCCTCCTCCTGATATAATCCTCGTCTCTCCTCTGGACATGTCCAAACCAACGCCACCTTGCTTCTCTTTGTCTCCAAAACGTCCAACCTGATCTGTCCCTCTAATATACTCATTTCTAATCCTGTCCATCCTCGTCACACCCAACGAAAATCTCAGCATCTTTAACTCTGACACCTCCAGCTCCGCCTCCTGTGTTTTCATCAGCACCACCGTCTCCAACCTGTATAACATAGCTGGTCTCACTACTGTCCTGTAAACCTTCCCTTTTACTCTTGTTGGTAGCCATCTGTCACAGATCAGTCCAGCCATTCTTCTCCATCCATTCCAACCTGCCTGCACTCTCTTCTTCACCTCTCTTCCACACTCGCCTATTATGTGCTATCAAGTGCTTTAGCAATTTATTATTATTACATTATTATTATTAATAATAATAATGATAATGATAATAATAACAAACCCACAAATATTTACAAGATCAGACTGAAAGGTTCTTCAGGGAATCTAAAGTGGTTCTCATAAGGCAGTTCATGGTAGTGTGTAACTTTAGAGTCTAACCATGTGTGTAATCTGGAGTTTGTCTCAAATACTCTTAGGGAACTATTGCAAATAAGGCTCCAGTGAACGTGCACTATACATGCTGAGTGGTGTGTGGGGGGGGGGGCTAATTCCGGTCTAAGGGTTTGTTCTTTGTCAGTGACAAAAGCCCTGAGTCATCAGATCCTTAAGTGTCCACGGCCAGAGGGTTAATGCAGCTTGGACATCAATAAAGTCTTCCATTACTCCCTGTCCCCTTTTGGTTTTCTTCGTTTCCTAGAATTCATGTTGAATTCAATCGGTATTTATTTGCCCTGGCTGCAGGACAAAGCAATAAGTAGGACTGCGTTGTAAATGAAAAGATACCAATCAGACATGACCTCCAAACATCTGGGCAGTTTCCACAAAGTGAACTGTGCTCTAATCTGATCCTGCACCAGTGGCTCTGTGGTTCTGTTTTCATTGTCCTCCTCAGATTAGAGAGATTAATGAGTTTACGTCCAACTTCGAGGTTCGCTATTAGCCCTTATTCGGCAAAGTGGTTCTTCTTGGCCCTCACAAATACAGTCCCACTGCAGCTTCTGACCCCCAATTCAAACACATACAGCATAACCTCTATAGCACAGTGAACGTTTTTTGGCTTGTGATGCATGAAAATCAGAAAACGGACTGCTGTTGTTATTGGGAAATTCCGAGAGGCTGAATCTTGTGTTCATACAGAAAGCACTCAAAATCCACAGAGGCAGGACTTCTCAGGCCCTTAAAGTCCATGCATAATAGAGTCCATTAGTCCTAAAAGCATTTCTCAAGTTTATGACCATCTGTTGTGTTAATTTCCCAGTAATATGCTTCATTCTTTCTTGGACTTATAAGCGTCGAAGACCTGAAGTATTCGTCTTCTGATTACAGAACAGGGACTCAAAATTCTCTCAAAATGTTTGCCAGAACCTGGAACGCCACATTGCACAAGAGCAATAAGCTATTATATGAGTGTTTTTACAAGCGACGCAGATGGGAATCTTGTTTTGGACGACACCTTCAAATCGCTGTCAAGCTAAGCAGCGGTTGTTGCCGAGCATCAGAACATCGATTATCATCACCAGAGCTGCTGATGAGTTTTCCTGTGCTAATGTTTGGGAAGTCCAGCTGAAAAGACCTGGAACTTCCATCAGTGTTCGGCGCCTCATTTGTCAAACACGTTCATTTAGAACGAGGAATTTTCTTCACGAACCGTTATGTTCTGCACACACTTTCATATCTGGGAACACTTAATTTCAGGGAGGGTTTTCACACCGTTACAAAGTCCTAGCATGTCAGTAGCGAGTAATTAGCCATAGATACTGTATTACACAAAAAGTAGAATGAAATGAGCACCAGTGTTTAACGCGATGATGCATTTACAAGCCAATTTACACAAATTTTATAAAGCACTTATCCAGTATGCTCCACACACCTTGTTCTGCTAATGAATTGCATTAAAGTAATAAATTGCAAATACTGTTAACTCTGTACTTACATTTTCAGAACATTGCTTTTTACATTTGGATTCTTCTTTATTCTTATTTTCTATCGTCTCCCCAACATTCAAAACCCATTTCAGCCTAAATGGACAAAAACATACAGAATAGACAGTCCCTTGGTTTGTCCATCATTGCAACACAGATGGAGGAGATGTACAAGAGAAGAAAGGGAGATGGTGGAGGAAAGGCGTGTATTGAGTGCGTCCATGTCCATGATGGGAGAATTAGTAGAGACGTGGACTTTTCCATTCAATAGATGCTGGCCATGTTCTGTTGAGCCACACAGTGTTCTACATGTGAATCCTTCAAGCAGAACGATGCCAGGCTTTTGAATGTCTTCAAGAAGCTTGGAGAACTATTCTTGAAGACTTCCCAGACTAGGCTTCCCTGAGGTACCCTTGAGCGAGGTCCTGTCCCCATCACTGCCCTCCAGGTTTAGAGGAAGCATTTCATTGTGTTTCACTGTGTGCTGTGTTTCACGATGACTAGTACTCACTTTCACTTTCTCACTTTTCTGAAGAAATGACAAGAAAGTTGTTCTAAGAGAGTTCAGGCTATGCTGAAGAATAACGGTGGTCATACCAATTATTGACTATAAAGTGGATTATAATGAAACTCTCTCTGTGTTTAGACTGGATTTACATGTTTGTTTGTACAGAAATCACTGCACTTATATACAGACAGATATACAGACAGATGACTATAAATATAAACACGCTTGGCCTTTGATGGTACTTTATCTCTGATGGCGACACGGTGGCGCAGTGAGCAGTGCTGTCACCTCTGAGAAAATGGGTTTGATTCCCAGGTTCGACAGTCCAAGTCCTTTTTGAGTTTGTGTTTCCTCCAGAAGCTCCAGTTTCCTCCAACCATCCAAAGACCAGCAGGTGGATTGGAGATGCTAAATTGTCCCCCTAGGTGGGAGTGTGTGTGAGTGTTTGTCTGTATGTCTATCCTGCGATGGACTGGCGACCTGTCCAGGTTGTGTCCTCACCTTTTGCCCTTTTAGAGCTGGGATCAGCTCCAGCACCCCACACAACCCCATTTAGGACAAGCAGCTGAGAAAATAAATGAGAGAGAGTGAGTCGGTCTCTGTTTTTTCAATGTGAAACAAACTGACCCATATGAGGAAGATGAGTGGGCCATGTTTTGATCCTAGAGGTACACCACATGTTACAGAGGTGGGGGATTATTTGTATTTTCCCAGTGTATTATACTGTTTATATTTAATATAATTTTTTTTCACTCCCTAACTCACAGTTAGGGAGTGAAACTGACCCTTGCCATGAGTCCCAGGCTGTTGGACTTCCCCTTATTCAAAAAGACAGAAGCTTGATCTGCGTTCGAGGAGAAATGGACGTCCAGGGGTGTTTCCAAGAGCAAACAACCTACATGGACTGCAAATTCCCTACAAATATTCCCTACAAACTAATCAATCTCAACTTTAATGACCTGCTAATCTGTCGTAAAATCTTGCACTCCCTTGAGTGGCCACCGGAGGATTGCAGACGGCTTTCTTGGTCAATCAGGCATCAGCTAGCAGACTTAGAAAGCCTACATTTGTAGCAGGAAAGGTCTAGACCCGTCGCACTAAGGGGGATGTAGGCAATTGCGTGGATCAAATTTTATTATGTCACAGAGAAAAAAGCCAGACATGAGTAATAAATTTCAGAGTAATAATTCTTAGTTTCTTAGTTATTAATGAAGCTGTGCTGGCTAATCAGCTGACTGCTTATTATAGAATGTCTCACAGGGACCCTAATTCAAATTATAACACAAATAGAAGGATTGCTTCACATTTCATAGAATTTCTTAAATGCAGCTTTAATAGCAGAGCAATAATAATAATAATAATAATAACAATAATAATAATAATCAGTCAGTCAGTCATTTTCTGCCGCTTGTCCCAAGTGGAGTCGCGGGGGAGTGCTGGAGTCCATCCCAGCTTACACAGGGCAAAGGACTGGGGATGCACCCTGGACAGGAATAATAATAATACTAATTATTATTATTATTATGGCCTGTCCAGATTGTTTTTCTGCCTTTCAGCCTTAGACTCAAGCAACCACTGGATGGATGGATGGATGAATGGATGGATGGATGGACAGATATTATAATTATTATTATATTTTGCTATTAAAACAGCAACTAAAGGGTAATACATACAGTAAGAATGTTTTATGAATCATTATACAAATTTCATGCTAATTTATCAACTGAATTTGATAAACTAATTAATATCCTGTAAATCTGATACTGGTCTTTAAAATGAAGTTATTATTTCAACGCTAAGCTGACACCATTACAGATGCATATTTCTGTCTGTTTAATATGAAGCATCTGAACCTTGTAAAAGACATTCCATCTTTTTTTGATGCTTGTAACTGACATGCTGAAAATATTTGACATTCTCTGTCCTTTAGTGTGGAGTCCTGGCTCCGACCCACAGAAAGACTCATTGCTTAGACAGTCCCTCTACATACCAGCAGTGTTTCCAGTGGTTTCTTTTGCGTTTTTAAGCGAAGCTTAAGCGAAGCTTAAAGCGAAGCTTACAGTGTAACTATTATCTGTGCAGTTAATGTCCTGCATCGCCTGCACAATTAACTGTCCTGCCGTGTGTCTATTGGATGTGCAATTAACTGTCCATTTTGATTTTGCAGTTAATTGTCCTACTGTGTGTCTCTTATTTCTGTTCACATTAACTGTCCTACTTTGTCTATTTTCCTATTGTCTAACTGTCCTGCAGTTTTGATTGTCTCTGAAATTAGTTGTCCTGTATTGTCTATTGTCTCCGCAATTTCACTTTCACTTTCAATTAGCTGTCCTGCATTGTCCCTTGCCTGTGAATTTAACTGTCCTGCTGTGTCTCTTGCCTGTGAATTTAACTGTCCTGCTATTGTTTGTGCATTTAGCTGTCCTCTACTGTCTACTGTTTGTGAACTGAACTGTCCAATTGGCTGTGCAGGTTCCAGGCTTATAATGTAACTCTGTCATCAGTGCAGCTACATTCTTACCGTCTCTTGAGACCTGGCAAGTCTTCATGACACATCCATCCCAAAGGGAAAAAAAGATGTGAACAAATCAGTCAGCAGTGAAAGTGAGAATTTCAGCTGATTCTTACTTTATTGCTTTATTTAAAAATGTATTTGTTTGAACTGTAAATATTGCTCAAATTGTTTAAATCTGGTGGAATCACAGCTGATGGCATGATCATTTTATGATGTATTTAAGCCGTGCACGCTCAATTTCGATGCACCATGCAAAAAAACGGAGGGATCCATTCTACGTTGTTCTTTCTAGTTTGTTTGGACTCTTTTGGTCAGCAGTGTGTATGAGTGTCAGTCTAGAGCTTATTTGTATATATTAACCCGAAGAGAGGAATCTCAACTGGTGCAGCACAGCTGTACTCTCCCTCCTCTGCAGGGTCAGCAGTCAGGCCCTGATTGGTTGCAGCAAATGTGGATTGCAAAGTAAACATGGTAGACTTCCAGAGAAGCAGCGTGCTTGATAATTATAATTAATGCTGGAATCTGGCTCAATCAAACATAATCTTAACCCCCCACCTCTGCACAATTACAGTGCAAAAAAAACAGGTTTCAAAAAAAATAATTGCATTTGTTCTTCGGAGAGGCTGATTTGCTGCGCACCGGGATAGCTCCTCTAAGCGAAGGAAAACATTTTGCAATGTTCTCCTGAGCGGCGTGTGTTGACATGGTGTCGGGTGTTTGCTTGTTTGCATGTCTGCATCCTTCCTCGCTGAAAGGAGCTGACACAAACCAAGCGCAAAAGTGAGAGCTCCTAACTCCCCGTGATTAGTCATGCTGACATGAAGTTGATGCAACTGTCAGTTACTGGTCACAACTGGTGCTCCAACAATGTGCGGACCTCCCCGAAGGACAGCAGAGTCCTGCACATCACGGCGATAAGGAGGCTGCTTGTTGTGTTTGATGGATTAGAGTGCAGAGTAATGAATAGCTTGACTTGAAATTAAGACTGCGTTTAGTTTCAGGGCCCCTCAAACACGTAAAAGACACATTTTTCAGAGACAGTTCTAATGCCTTCAGAGGTAACCCAGCCCACTGAAGTATACACATAGACAACTGTGAGCTATCACAGGCTATTAATGTACATGTCACTCATCCTCACAGAGTCATGCCTTTGGCCTGTGTTTAACACGTATTCAGAGAAACCTCATGCACCGAGACCAAAACACTGGGGTGAAGAAGAAAAACCCAGAGCGCTCATGGAATTTATATCCAACCAGCTGGTCAAAGAGTACATTTTACTACTTCTCGAGACACTTTCACGAGAAATCCTAAAAATAAATGCTCCAAAATGGCCCTTGGCTTTAAAGTATATGGTTATATAAACTACACATTTCGTTAGTGAATTTTTTTAATTTTCATAAAGTCATTTAGAATCCAGAAGTGACGCTGCCACTTAAAAGTAGCTTTATATTTAAGAGTGTCGGATGGCAAGCCAACGGTGTTCCACAATTAAGTCTAAACGTTGAGGGAATTCCACAAATCTATCATGACGTTCATGTATTTTAAAAGCATTTATAGACTTTCAAATCGATTTGACCCTATTTTACCGTCCTCAGCGTTACATATGAGAACTGAGAAGACACTTGTAGGTTCGGTGTAGGGCTTGGAAAGTAAATAAACTGGCTTTATGTGTTGGAGACATCATTCACATGACTTAGTTTCTTTCATCACCTCTGTACAGAAAACCAAGTTTCTCTACAATGAACCATTTTACACCAAACCATAAAAGCCCGTATTTAAACTTTGCAAAAATGAAAAGAAAATGACTTTAGTTGCTTAGAATGACTTAAATTCGTCTAACATCTAATGTGTCTAAACAGCAGAGAAATTGATCTGACATTTTGCACTAGGGGTTGCAAAGAATAGTAGAGTAAGAAATCCACTAAAGAATCACAGATCAAAAAAGCTGCGGTGATTGTTATGTGCAGATTACAATATGAGGCTCCAGCCGTCCCCACCACTGCTCCCTGGGAGCCGCATATATGGATTTTCATTGTGGTGCACTGAGTGAAGTTTGCGTTGTCACCATGACGAGTTGTCACTTTCATTTCATGCATATTTTCCTCTTTACCTACCTGTGTACTTTTCCCAAACCCATAAACACCTGTGTGAGCTCACTTTATGTTCTTTTCATTTCTTTTCGCTACATGAACATCAGTCCACTACAAAGCGTGCTCTAATAATCATACATAAGGGATATTTATATGAGGTGAGGGTATCGTAAAGTTCTGCTGACATGTCTCCTTGGAGGGATCATATTATCACTCAATATTTACATTCGACATGAAGGACAATCCTATACGGCATATCTTTCCGCAAACATCTGGATTTTAAGTTTCATTTTTTACGTCCCTGCATACATCCTCATGCATGTTCTTTGAAGCCACCCAAACCCAAAGGAGGTTCACAGATGACAAAACCATTGGTGAAGACAGGCGAAGCCGGACAAGCCGTATAATCATGCGTTTTGGCCCGTCCCCGAAATTTCTCCTTGGCTCATTAATGAATCCTAGTCTAAGGAGGGGAATACTATGTCCAGGGGTAGACACACAAGGGAGACTCTTATCCGGTCCAAAAAAACGAGTGAAAGAAATCCAGAAGTTCGCCAGCACCCCATCTCCAAACGGCCTCAAAGTGATGACACCGCTTTTCGTGGCACAGATAGCGGCATATTGTTAGCACGTAACTAACAAGCTGTATCGTATATCTCGAGCGTGTAGGCACGGGGGTCAGTTGGAGGAAAAGTTGATGGCAGAATTTCCTTTTTATCATCTCCAAAGGCCTCGGCAGCAGGGTGGCCATTGGTAGTCATGGAGACAGAATTGGTAATGTGATGTTCTGGGAAGAAAGGGAAGTTATTTTCGGAGCTTTGTGTACAAGGGTGGGGGCTACTCGTTGGCTCGCTGTATACTTTGAGAGTGTTTGTGTGTATGTGTGCAAAACGAGTGTATACAATCTTTGCAAGGGTGTGGATTTTGTTGTAAACTCATTTTAGCAGGATAATGTGTTTGTATGCAGCAGCCTAATGTAGTGGGGTGTTGAAGTTCCAGGCAACACACACACACACAAACACGCTGACACGCATTTCCCCAAAGGCTCGCTCTGCAAAAACCTTGCATTAATTAGGCAGTAGAACTGAGCCACAGAGGTGCAAAACATCCCCTTTTACAATGTGGCTGGCTTAACATGCTGAGACTCTTGCACAACTTTAAATGCTTCAAATCTGCATTTCACTTGCTTCCAGTTAGAGAGTGAGTGGTGGAGAGACTTTTGGTCTGCCCACTGTGAAATAACAGCATACCTGGACCAGTGAATCAAAGCTGAACATTATTATCAGACTCTCTAATCCAGAGCCTATTGGCTAAAGTATACGTGGTTAAGGGCCCTCCCAGGTTAAGGTAGAGGACAGAAACAGGTTTAAACCCTCAACCTCTTGGTCCACAATGTAGTTCCTGGGGCAGTGGTAGCTTAGTATTCAGGGATTAAGCCCCAGGGTCAAGAGAGTCATGGGTTTGAATCCCAGAGTCACTTTTATTAAATCAAACTGACTCATGTCACCTCTTGGCTGCCCGAATCAAATTCAAGTAACTAACGCTTGCCTAAAGAGTGCCTTCTGGATGTGCTCCCAGCTGTTTAAAGTCCATCATACCAGCTTATACTTCTTCTCCTTCACTATGCTCCTGAGATCACCATTCTAGCACATGAAGTCACCTGAGTCCAGGCTGTCCTCATTCTTGGTAGCAAAATTCATATTTGTTTAGAGGATATTCACCGTATTAACCATTGAATGTATTCACAATTAGATAGTAATAGTAGTAATAATGCAGTGGTTTGGGGGAAATCCTCTGTTCTAGATAAACCTAGATGAAATCATTGCGTGGTGGTGAATGGAACCAGATTTTGAGGCGAATAGAAAGTTACATGAAATGGTCAGTATAGAAATGTACAGTTTATGTATTTGGGGGGGTGTCTCTCAGGCAAGCCTTGATATATAATCTTCCTAGCATGTCCTGGGTTTGCCCCATGATCTCCTACTATGTGGTCATGATAGGAACATCTCCACTGAGAGGTGCTCAGGAGGTGTCCCAACAACTTGCCCAAATCACCTCAACAGGCTCTTTTCAACACGGAGGAGCAGCGGCTCTATTCACAGCACACAGTGAGACACGAGACACGACCAAATTCAGCCTCTGCTTTTCACCCATACCGTCCAGCAGGGGGCAGCTATTTAAGCACCCGGGGAACAACGATGGGGATGGCACCTTGCTCAAGGGTACCTCAGAGCAACCCACTGGTCTGGGATTTGAACCCATGACCTCCAGATCATGGCCCCATCTTCCTAACCACAAGGCCTCCGCTGCCCCTCACCAACTCTGCTAGCAGTATGCTAATATTTAGCATTTTTTCATGAACTCTAGTTTACAAGCTGCCCTGCTTCATAACTCCCATCTGAAAACAAATCCAGCTTGAGCTCTGCTTGCAGTATATAAAGTTAAACTTCCTGGACTTCACTTGGAAGGTGTGTGATTCCCAACTCCAGCTCTTTCAGTCATGCCAGCTTTGTGAAGAAGTTTCATAAACAGCTGGTCAAATCCTTATAAGATCATTGCATGAAAACGAGTGGATAGAATTCCAACCAGTTGATTTTAATCGACATGAACAAAAGGAGGGATGAGCTCTTGGAATGAAGCTGCTTATTTAATGGAAGCCAGTTAGCTTAACTTCTATTACTTTCTATGTGTCATTGATAGCATCTCTTGTGAGATTGCGCAGAGATTGTATTCAATTGCATTCAAATTGAAATTGTATTCATTAGAACATTTTTTTATTAAAGCTTGTCACAAATTGGGGAAACTTTCATTTTCATTGTAAAGTCTTGGTTAGAAACAATGGGATACATCCCCAAAAAACCATGGATACCACACGGGTCACAAATTTGTTTGGATTATTTTTTGATTTAGAAGCAAGCTTTTGTAACTTGTTCAGATGCCGGATTGAAAGTGAAGTGAAAAGTGACTATTCTTGTCATTGTGAAGCACAGCACGACACAATGAAATTACACCTCTGCATTTCATGCACACACACCATGCAACAGGGGGCAGCTTTGGAAAGTGCCCAGGAAACAGTGACAGTGACAATATATCTATATTGGCGGCAGTGGTGGCCTAGTGATTAGGGAGTTGCCCTCAGGATTGAAAGGTTGTGGATTCAAATCCCAGACCAGTAGGTTGCCCTAAGTTAACCTTGAGCAAGGTACCGTCCCCATCATTGCTCCCCGGGCACAACAGTTGCTCCCTGCTGGATGGTGTGTGTGGGTTAAATGCAGAGGCTGCACTTCATTGTGGTTTGGTGTGTGTTCACAATGATGAGTCACTTTCACTTTATATTTTTCCTTTGAAGTGCTGGCACCTTCTTCATAAAATGTCCATCTAATTAAAATACATCAAATGAATTTTTATTGTCTAGGTAATTGTCTAGGTAAAATCTATGTAATTCACATAAAGCACTCATCGGTTCTAACCTGTCAACAACAGCCCACCACAATAAAATTGGTGACTGAAAGCCACTCATCCTCAGCCTCCCATCAGCACAGTCATGTAATGCACTAATTCCCATTTGCAAAAGTCTCAAACAAACCGGCTCATGCTCCTCTCCCATGCTCCTTTCTGTCTCAGTGCTTTGGTTTTAATGGTCACTGCTTGTGACAGGGATATGGAAGAACTGCCGCACGGCTTTTTCACCATGAGTCAGGGACAGTGAGCAAAAAAATGGAAGTCAGGCGGACAGATAAATACACTGGGCTGAGAAAGGAAGAAGGGGGGGACTTGAAAAGAGAGCGTAGGCTTTGACAACATGGGCTTAGTTGTTGATTTTGCCCATCTGGTCTTGATTTGAGCAGAGAATGAGTGAGATGTTTGCTGCCAGGATTTGCAGGAGTTTACCCCCCACCCCCAACCCCAAAACCTCTTAACTGAAGTGGAATGTGTTCAGAGACCTCTGTGTAGCCGACTAATGCCTAATAACTCAATCAGAAGGAACCGGGGCAGTGGAACCTCAAGCTAATGAAGGCCGATCTGTCACTGGGCACGTCGATCATGCTGCTGTAGCTGACATGATGGAGGGTCAGGTTTTGCCCCAGATCAGCCAAAAATGCAAACTCTGGCTTTGTGAGGGTTTCTTTCTGAGCAAAAGGGAAGGGGGTGTTAAATTTAGTGTCCTGTCCCACCCAAAACTGGGACTTTCTGAGTGTCTCGAGTGTCTCACAAGAATCAGACACCTTTACCTGTTTCACCAAAACAGGCAGAGATGTTGTATTGCAAATGCAGATTAAAACGTTTAACTGATATCAAGTTTGTAGTTAAGCGGGAGCTACTTAAATGAAGCATATATTATGTGATTTACATCCAGAAAATGTTGCAATTCTGAAAAACTGGAAATGGAAGCTTTGAACTGCAATAATAATCTCATACTCAAAAACCCATTGTTTTGTGGCATTATTAATCCATTTCTCCATGATAGTGTTGTTAGTAGGGATGTTAGCCACCACTGTCCATACCATGATGCCTTGGGTTGAGTCTCAGGGGCTGTGTCTCAGGCTTGAAGTGGCTCTAATCAGTGCAATGCATCCATCCATCCATCCATTATCTGCCGCTTGTCCCAAACGGGGTCGCGGGGGAGTGCTGGCGTCCAACCCAGCGCACACAGGGCGAGGACAGGGGACGCACCCTGGACAGGTCGCCAGCCCATCGCAGGGAGGAGCGGGACGGGGGCGGCACCTTGCTCAAGGGTACCTCAGGGCAACCCATCGGGATTGAACCCTGATTGAGCAGGTTCGAACCCTGATTCTCCAATCATGTGGCTGACGTCCTAACCTCTAGGCCACCACTGCCCCCAGTGCAATGCAATAACACATAAAAAACAAACAAACCATATGCTATAATTTCACTACTGCGATGGGCTAGCAACCTGTCCAGGGTGTGTCCCCGCATTTCGGCCTATGAGAGCTGGGATAGGTTCCAGCATCCCCCATGAACCTTAAGAGGACAAGCACCTAAGAAAATGAGTGAGCGAGAGTATTATTAAACTAATACTATTATGGCAGTGCAATGCAATGTAATAAATAATCTTCTTAGACTCTATCTATCTATCCATCTATCCATCTTTCCATCTATCCATCTATCCATCTATTCATTCAATGTTGCCACTTTAATCAAGTTCTAAAAATACTGCTAACAACCCTTAGGCCCCATGTGTCATTCATAAAACTAAATATCTAGAACTCAACCCCCATGCACCAAGCCACTGAAATGTGTCTCTACTGTCAGGAGCCTTCACGTTGTTTATCTGCCTGACACAATGTCGGGAAAGCAAAAGTTTGGTTTGCTTCATTTTGGGTACAGAGCGGTTGGAAGGCTCTTCAAATGGAAAAATGAGACGCTAAAAATGAGTCGAAGCCCGTTTAGCAGATTCTATTCATACTGCTCCTGGAACGTATTTCCCACTCCCACCGTTTTATAAAACTGGCTTCCCCCCAGCATGATGCTTCATGTGTTAAAATCATCTGCTGACCAGAAAACAAAGGAAAAATATGTTATTTATATCACACATTCTGCAGGGTGTGTAAGAACAATGTTTGTGGAGCAAATGTTTTCGTAGACTAAACTGTCTGAGCGATATTTGCCGACGGCATCACAGTTCTCCAAGTTAAACATGTATTTTCAGTAGTAAAACAGTCCAGTGGTGTTCAAAAGACAGCAAATACTGGTTGACATCATGCAAAACAACACAAAAGCCTTTTGCTGAGATGTTTTTAAAACTCTTATGTTGATGGCCTGATTTAAAATGAGCACAAAGGAAGGGAGCTAATTTAACATGTTTTAAGACTTTTAGGTCTAAAAGTGGCGTATAAGTTTTCTTTGATGTAATGGAATATTACATGGTCCAATATTGTGTCTGAGGTTGGCACAGTGGTCTCGTAGGTAGCGTTGCTGTTTCATAGCGAGAAGGTCCTCAGTTCAATTCCCAGGTCTGGGTCCTTTCTGTGTGTGTTTCCTATGGGACAAAAAATGTTCAAATCTTGTCTTATTATGTTATTCTTCTTCTACTTTTGGCTGCTTTCATTAGGGGTCACCACAGCAGATCGTCTATCTCAATTTCTTTCTGCCCTCTGCATGTCCTCTCTCACCACAACCATAAACCTCCTCTTTGTCCTTCCTCTTCTCCTCTTTCCTGGCATCTCCACCGTTAACATTCTTCTCCTGATATAAATCTCGTCTCTCCTCTGGACATGTCCAAACCTACGCAGCCTCACTTCTCTAACTTTGTCTCCAAAACGTCTAACCTGATCTGTCCCTCTAATAGACTCATTTCTAATCCTGTCCATCCTCGTCACACCCAACGAAAATCTCAGCATCTTTAACTCTGACACCTCCAGCTCCGCCTCCTGTCTTTTCGTCAACGCAACTGTCTGCAGCCCCTATGACATAGCTGGTCTCACTACCGTCCCGTAAACCTTCCCTTTTATTCTCGCTGGTACCCGTCTGTCACAAATCACTCCAGCCACACTTCTCCACTCATTACAACCTGCCTGCGCTCTCTTCTTCACCTCTCTTCCACACTCGTCGAACTGATAATACCAAGTATTCGAACTCCACCTTCACCATAGTGAAAGTGAAAGTGACAACCCTTGTCATTGCGAGGTCACAGCACAGCACACAGTGAACCACAACAAAATTGGACCTCTGCATTTAACCCATGCACACCGTGCAGCAGGGGGCAACTATTGAAAGCGCCCAGGGAGCAGTGACGGGGACGGTACCTTGCTCAAGGGTACCTCAGGGCAACCTGCTGCTGAGGGAATCAAACCTACAATCTTCCGATGCAGGGGCAACTCCCTAACCACTAGGCCACCGATGCCCACGACCACTTCTCCCTACAACCTAACCACTCCGCTGTCCTCCATCTTGTTCACACTCATGTATTCTGTCTTTCTCCTACTCACTTTCATTCTTCTCCTCTCCATAGCATTTTACCATCATACTAATAAACTTAAACTGAACTGTAACTTAATAAACACTCATAAAATACTAAAACACTAAAGCTGTTAAATGCAGCTACTAACGTAGAGTAATTGAAACTTCACTAAAATGAAAAAGAATTGAAAAAATTACAACACCTACAAGAACACTGATGTGAATTCATTTTTGTTCGAGTTTGTCTCTAGTTTCTCATGAAGTTTTGGACGTTTAGACTGGCAGGCAAAAACTGTTCTTTCTGAAAACAATATGCCTGTAAGATTACAGCATAAAGTACCAGCAATTAGAAAAACGTGTTGAGAATAAAGCTCCAATAGCTATGAAATTTAAAACAACATGTCACTATACCTGCTGTTGAGGAAACATTTACAAGAGGGGAACCTCAAGTTACAAAATCCATATTTTTCTATGGACTTTCCAAGCTGCCATGTTCCATAAGTTAAAATGCATTGGGTGTTTCTGTGTCAGGGCACGCGCCTGAACTGAATCAATTATACAGTTACAGGAAAGAGCTTAAAGACAGGAAGAAATATCTGGAAACCCGATGCAGACTTTACCACTGCTTTAATACCATCTGTTTAGCATTACAACCCCACATTTAACAACATGCTTCTTTTGCTTTTCATTAAATAAACTATACTGCACATGTACTGCGTTCATGCAACATGAATACAAATTAAAAAAGGGATCGATGCACAGCTGCAGCCATTTAAGAAACATGTAAAATCCATTAACAGCACTGCAGAGCTTAAACAAAAATATCGTCAAAAAATACCCTGGTCAAAAGTATCCAGACAGCCCTTCCAATGAGTGAATTTTTTTGTCTACCTAAGAGTCATTACGCCTGTCTTGTCCCCCTTCCACCTGTCCTCCCTGTTCTTTTGGGTAGCTTTCTCAACAATTACTGCTGATGTGATATGAGACACTTTTCTTTGACATAACCAATTATGTGGGTCCTGGAGGGGCATAAATCATTTTTAAGTGGCATGTACATGGGCGATAGAACAGTGCTGCACAATGGAGAAATGAAGCTCCATCCAGTGCCTTTGGGATGAGATAAAGGTTCTAGATAAAGGGGTTCCAACCACTTAGCATTCAACATCATCAGTAAACTAATCATCTGATCATCTGGATTCATCTGCTCCTGTTTCTTCACTGTTTCATGTCTTAAGTTAGATGCTTTGTTCTGCTTGAAGGAAAACACTGTCCTTCAGGAAGATCTGGAGAACTGCTCAGGTAAAAAGACTGGACTGAAAATGAGGGACAACAACACTGTCCTTCAGGAAGATCTGGAGAACTGTTCCTCAACAACACATTAAATAACAAGAAAGTCTGGATCTTTGGAAGAAAATGTGAAGAAATGAAGGGGTGGCCTGAGACTTTTGCACAGTCCTGTAAAGAGTAGACTCTATCATTTTTTTTCCCTGACTCAAATTTGGCAAAAATACATAACCACAAATGTTCTACAGCTCATTAATGTTAAGTCAAACATTATGCTCAACTAAACTCTCTTTCTGCGATTAAAAGAAGCTTTTTTTTCGAAGTCTTGCACAGAAAATCAACATTAGGAAATTAATAAATCGTCCGCAGTAAACTTTGCAGATAATCCAAGGCTGCTCAGGGACGGATCATAAATGAATCTGGCGGTCTGCACCCTGGAGGGTTTCAGATGCATGTCTGGGAATGCCTTTGGAGACTGTAGGAGAGGCAAGGATTAAAACAGTTTCACTACAAATAGTTAGGCTGGATGGAAGTCAAAAAGGCAGGAGAAGGAAGTTATTGTTTGACTGGCTGGACAGCCGTGGACATCGTGCGGCGGGTGCCAGGCAGGGGGATCAAGACAGCAAGCTCCAGAGATAAAACTGAGATTAGAGGAGGGTTACTGAGTGGTGAGCCAGATGAGCAGCAGGGAGATGGGCCTCTGTCTGTCAGCCTCTCTGTTTTCTGTTTTTGGGTCGGCTTTAAATGCTGCTGCAGCCGTGAGATGTTCAGTGTAGACGTCAAATGGATTAACCCCTGTGGTCTTTGCTAGAATCCTGCTTGGTGAGAAGCGAGCTGCAAAATATGGGCTGGTTCTAGAGCATTATACAGCATATATTTTCAACAAGAGTTCCATTACACAAGAACTGCACCCATTAGCCTGATTTTGAATTTTTCTGACAATAAGATGACCTTACTATATCAGCACAGATCTCTGATATCTCCACATAGATGAAGGGACAGAACCTTCAGCTTAATCCAAGACGGAACTACTGATCATCTCAGTCAATCAGTCTGTCTGTCACGATATCAATGTGATCAAGCAAGGTTGTGAGAAAGGTGGGTGTCATGGTTAATAGCCATCTTTCTCACAGTCTTGTCACTTTCAATTTTACAACAAGAGAAAAATGAGGGTGAACATGACTCAGTATGCCACCCAACTCTTGGTCCAGGACATAGTTAACTTTATAGGCTCTTCTATTAAACTGTTTAGCATTTCATGCTAACTCGGGTTGTGCTGACCTGGTGTCCCACTGGGCCTGAGCTGCCATGAGCATCCAGGTGCTGGAGGAGGAAGTACAGAAGGCTGCCCACAAATCCTCTGTGTCTCTTTGGCAAATTGGAGGGGGTTCTGTGGTTGGTTACCACTTGGCAAGATGGTTTGTAGCAGCTGCTTCAGGAACTTCATTATTATGGATGAGGGCAATGGAGTGGTAATGACTGAGCTCATTGGGTCGGGGATTTTTAAGTAATGGATATTGTTGCAGTTTTCCAGAGACTGGAAGGATATCAAAAAATGTTGATCATGGCAATCAGACCATGATCAGTGCTTAGTTAGTCAATCAATATTAATCAGCAATGCTTTGCTAGTAGGTCTCCTCACATGCAAAGATAAACCCCTACACTATAGATGGCCTTGAACACCATGGTGGGCCTGGCTCATGCCACTTCAGTGCTCAGTAGCTTCCATGGCAACCCAAACCAGATTATATATTATTTTCTGCTGCAAGAAACATTTGTTGAGCATATCAATAATAAACTTTTCTTTTTTACCCAGGCTAATAAAATCAGAAACAGAAAGTGTAGTTATTTTTTTACAACCTCTTGTTTGTGTTTATAGAACAAGAACATATTTTGAATATTTACTTCCTGGCTTCAAGCTGCAGCCAAATGGCATATTTTGAACTCCTCTTGTATGTGCTTAGTAGTTTCCCCATTTACCAAAGTCTTTATTAGCAAAGTGGTGATTTATTTGTGCTGTGTTTACATGAGAAGACTTTTTCAACTCCAGTATATTTTTGCTGGGAATAGAAGCTGCTGTTTCCTTGCTTTGGTTCAGAGTTTGAGGCTTTAACGTTAGTTTGTAGACCAAAAAACAAATAAACAAAAAAAAAAAACCAAAAAGAGACCAATGCAGCCTAACAAATCTTCAGGATGTGTTTGAAGTAGTTTACACTCCTCTCTTGCTGAGGAACAAAATGAGAAGCCTACCCATTTCCAGATGAGTCTGGTACCCAGTGAAACATGGCAAGAGCAGAAGCTTAGCAGAAGACGTGAGAAAAATGCATTAGGCTTATAAAAATGGAAGAACTTTAATATCACCTTATCCAAAATTTTCCAAATGATAAAGGTGTGAGTCTATTTATAGTATGACACAAGCATTAAAAAACAAAAAAAAACATTTGTGCAACCCTTTCTAACCCGTGAACATTTGAGTGGACACTAAGCTGGCGTGAAGTTCTGTGCTTGTAGTGATGTCTTACCAGCACTTCCTATTGCATAACACTGTTTTCTTGAAGCAGCCCAGCCAGGCAGTCAGGAACCCTGAACAACTGGAAATGAGCAATTCTGGCATCCAAAAAGGGTTCGTCACTGCAGTTTGGTGTTTGCAACCAGTTGCATCATGACTGTTTAATGTCTTTTATACAAAATCCGTTCAACCATAATGTTGAAACCATAGCAAATTCATCAGCCTTTCGCTGCCATCGATGGTGCATGTCTTCCAGCAAAGCAGTCGAGTCAGTGTAAATAGCAGTAATGAGAGGGAGGCGAGACATCTGGTTTAAGTTAGTGCTGGTTTAGCAGCCCCCACTGAATCCAAATCAGTGTTCCCAAGCTCAGCCTTTGGACTTGTCTTGTGTGATTTTAATCCAAGGCAGGAAGCTTGGGTCAATTAACTGGTCAGTGCATACAACGTCTTTCGGGAGGCAATGGCAACGTGAGAAATCCTGACCTTTCACTTCCTCCGTTTTTCTCAATTAGTATTTCGAGTCAGCCATCATGCGTTCTAATTGGGACTTTAGGTTAACTTATTACCCCTCTGTCTTAAACATAAAACACAGGAAAAAAGCTTCTAAGGAGCATCCCTGAAGAACATTTCATCGTCAGACTGACGTCCATGGTTAGTTCTCTTGGGAGACCTTTCACCATTTCACCGATGGTGAAGCCAACAGACAATAGATCCTTCATGATTTTGGATATTGACAGATAGTTTCAGGAAGCAGTTCCTCCCCACAGTGAAGCTCTGACTAACCTCATCAGGGACACAGCTCTCTCAAGATGTTTATTTCGATTGTGATAAATTTATCTTTCATTAGTCCCGCTCTTGAGCGTCTCGGATAAGCCATATTTGTTCTGGAGTTTGGAGTACATTAGGACTAAGAGGGTCAGCGTGGTCCACCTTTGGTTGGCACTGGCTTCACCTCCCTTGGGACCTGGAGCCACTTGGCTGGGGAACAAGGCCATGTTTGATAATAAACATCCCGATTCCTACCCATCGCTGCCGAGTGGTGCTGGAAGCTTTTAGTGCCTCAGTGCCAAGATAAATGAAGGTTTAGTTCAGGTTGTCTGAACCGAAATCATTCACAGCTCGCTTGCAACCCTCAAAGACTGCAGCTAAATGGGACTCTTTCAGCACGTAACATCTGTTCATGAACGTGTGTTGGAAAGCTTCAAGAAACTGCTGGTCCAGGGTGACATTGAATAGTTTTAAGACAGTAATACCAAATGCTTTTTCAAACCTTCAGAACCAGCATAGCGGTTCCTTTAGCAGCGATAATTACTCCATCACTCAAACGTTTGGACATTTCTACTCAAAGAAGGGCTTTCGGTTCATTTTCCAAACTTTAGATTGACAGTAAAGACATTAAAACTATGAAATTAGAGTTAGGCAAACCCCCAAGGTTCTTTTATTTTAAAATATTCATGAAAAACAGCTTATTTCTGCCCTTACACTTTGCTTTTAAGTGATCATTTGTTGAAACAGATGTTGTACAAAAAACAAATAAACATGATTTAATCAAATATTTTAATTTTATATGTATTCATTTTTTAAGCATATACACTTATTTACTCATTCTCTTAACTGCTTTCCCTGGATAGTGTCCTCAGTGGAGCTGGTGTCTATCTCAGTGTGCAATGGGTGGGAAAGCAGTGATGGGGAGCAGTGATGGGGACGATACCTTGCTCAAGGGTACCTCAGTGCAACCTACTGGTGTGGGATTTGCACCTAGAACCTAACCCTAACCACTAGGCCACCACTGTACTGGTTAACCCTATGATTGAGCTTGGAGAAGTCAGGAGCGGTGCGGCCTGGGGATGGTTGTGTTTGACTGAGAAGAAACATGTGGAACAGTAGAGCTGGATGTGTTGGACAACACTCTGGTACAGCAGCAGGAGACACAGGGTGACATGGAGTCATTTGAGGTCATGTGAATTTGTGAGAAGAAGAAGAATAGCGATGTCTTCATAATTTATGAAATGGTAATGGATGAGGGTTTGGTGGAGACGCTGTAGGAGGTGCAGCCTGTAGTGAAACTGCAGTTGCTGCTGATGTTGTGCCTATTATTTCTCCAAGGAAATTATGCAGGAGATTGATCAGAAGGGTTGTGCTGACCTGGTGTTCCACAGGGCTGAAATCCACAAAGAGGAACCTGCCTGAGCTGCCATGAGCATCCAGGTGCTGGAAGAGGAGGTGCAGAAGGCCGCCCACAAATCCTCTGTGTCTCTTTGGCAAATTGGAGGGGGTTCTGTGGTTGGTTACCACTTGGCAAGATGGTTTGTAGCAGCTGCTTCAGGAACTTCATTATTATGGATGAGGGCAGTGGAGTGGTAATGACTGAGCTCATTGGGGTCGGGGATTTTTAAGCACTGGTTATTGTTGCAGTTTTCCAGAACTTGGAAGGATTCCAAAAATGTTATTTTTGTATTATTTCAAAATATGTCTTAATTCTAAGCTAATAAACTTCACTTTCCATTAAAACATGTGCATTTAATGACCAAAGACAGAAACCCAAAAGTGCTTTTCATGCACAATGCACAAAGATTAAACCAATAAGGTGTCTGGATATACATAAATAAACAAATTCAAAAACACAAGGCAGACAGGACCATCAGCAAACAGGAAGACCAGGTAATTGGATACAGAATCATGCGAGGCTTTGAACCTCATGAAGCACATGTAACATAAACTGCAACATAAAAAGTGTTTTTGTGTTCTTTAAATAGTCTAAAACACAGTTCATCTTGATCTTATAAATCCAGAGTATTTTGATTGGATTTCAGGATCCAGACTCTAGTTGTGTAGAGCTGGAAGATCCAGATTTGGAAGTAAGGTCTCAAATGCACATATGAAATACATGTGTTTTGAATATATATATATATATATAGTCTAGTAAGGACATTTAAATCCCGTATCTTTAAAGCCTAGTTGTGTAACGATCGTACTGCTCTGAAGTCTGTGTCTCACATGGTTCTATATACAAAGGCCATATGTGTAAACACAAAGATTATTTAATTCCACTGGAAAGTCGTATGCAAAAGGTTTGGGCGCCCCGGTCATGTTACATTTTGTTGAGTAACTGTAAATAAGTACACATGCTCTGGAGGAGTCTATTGTAATACACAGTTACTGTTTATTTGCTGGGAGTAAAACACCAAAAGGGGCCCGTGCAGAAGTGACGACAGATTGTCTTTCTTTTATTTTTTGAAGAAGAAAAAATGGCACGTTAGTTTATCCCTTTCACTTGTGGGAGAGAGTGATTTGCATACAGTTGCATAAATCTTGCATAAATGATCTCATACGACGTTCTCTTCTTCATGCCATTTGGCTTAAAAAACAGTAAAAATGTTTTGCATCCATACAGCCACACAATCATAATTTAATGTGCATTCTAAATAGGTGTCCAAAAGTGCGCGGACACCTACTTTTCTGTAATCAAGGGTATTCATGAGGTTTATCCCCCAGTCTCTGCAGTAATAGTCTCTACTTTTCTGGGAGGGCTGGAACATTGCTGTGAGGATTTGACTGCAGCCACAAACGCTTTAGTGAGGTAAGGTACTGATTCTGGATTAGTTCCGGATCACAAAATCATCCCAAAATTACTGGATAGAGCTCCAACGGCCCACGCAGCCCCACTGCTCCACAACCCAGTGGGGTTTAAACCTCTCTAGCCAGAGGTGCATGGTGACCTTAGACTCCAAAGCTTGTTCTATTGGTCAGTGCTTTTCTATGGAGATTAAAAAAGTCATGCTTGTATAACTGAACAAATGGAGGCCCCTTGAAATATCTCAACTCAGCTCAACTGGATTTTCCACTTTTTCATAGACGGTGTGTTTGAATGCTGAAATGACATTTGAATCTCCTGCATTCAGTATGATTCTTTTCAGCGTGTAGCTAATGTCAATGTGTTTCTCTTCTTATTTTAAAAGCTGGAGATCTATATCCAGGACAACATCAAATCTGAGATGGTGCACATCCAAGCTAACGCAGTCCACAACCAGACAGCCACCATGCTGGAGATCGGCACCAATCTACTTTCTCAAACTGCTGAGCAAACCAGGAAGCTGAATGTTGTCGAGGCCAAGGTAACCGAAATCTGCATAAACAGCCAAGATGAACATGAACAGCTGTTCCAAAAGCAATTTGTTTTGAATCTGTTTACCGGAACCCGTTCCTATTTTCAATGATTGCTCTTTCCTTGGATCTGCTCCTATTTTTGGAGACATCATTTATAAGGCCAAACAAGGGACATGCTAACTGGTAATATGTTGTCCCAAGAAGAAGTGTGTAAAAGACCAGTCATCGAGGTGAAATGCATGTGTTTGTGATTCTTATTGAAGGTAATGAACCAAACATCAAGACTGGAGATCCAGCTTTTAGAGAACTCCTTGTCAACGAACAAACTCGAGAAGGAACTTCTGATGCAGATTTCCGAGATTTCGAGACTTCGCGACAAGAACAGGTACGGGTCAGTAAGGGAGATTGATTTGTAATGTTCCCAATTAAATAAAACCCAGCCACTAACACTGACACAAGTCAGCATATTTACAAATACCAGATAAATGGGGAGGGTTACATCAGGAAGGGCATAAAACCTGTTAAAGTGTAAAACTGTGTAAAAAAAAATAAAAAAATCAAAATGTGGGCAACCAAAAAGATTTCCATACCGGTGCGGTCGAGGCCCGGGTTAACAACGACCGTCACTAGAGCTGTTAGCCTACAGGGTGCTGGTGTAAACTGGACTACTGTTGGCCAAAGGAGAAGAAGAAGAGGAGGAAGGCATGTCCAGAGAGAGGAGGAGAGAAAGAAGGGGCGGAGAGTGGAAGTGAGGGTAGGGACTTTGAACGTAGGCCGCATGACTGGTAAAGGTAGAGAACAGGCTGATATGATGGAGAGAAGGAAGGTTGATCTTCTGTGAGTGAGAGACTAGATGGAAGGGTAGTAAGACCAGGTGTACTGGAGGAGGGTTTGAACTGGTCTACCATGGTGTGGATGGAAGGAGGAATGGGGGAGGAGTTATCCTGAAGGAAGAGTATGTGGAGAGTGTTTAGGAGGTGAAGAAAGTGTCTGATAGGGTGATGAGCTGGAAGTTGAAGGTGTGATAATGAATGTTGGTTGTGAGACGGAGCAGAAAGAAGAATTCTGGAGTGAGTTAGTTGAAGTGATCGAGAGCGTACCCAGGGAAGAGAGAGAGAGTGGTGATTGGTCCGGACTTTAATGGACATGTTGGTGAAAGGAACAGAGTTGACGAGGCGTTGATGGGTATCCAATCCAGTCCTCCTGACCTGCATGTGTTCACACTGTGGTAAGAAACTTGGGCTCCCAGGAAAAAATAATACCTATAAGATAGTATAGTTCCATGTTACATCACCAGGAAATAACCCAATAAAAAGAAAAATAATGCTAATAAAATAGCAATAAAAACTAAACCACTCGCTCATTCTATCATTATCTTGACAGCTTACTCTGAGTAGGCTCACAAGCAGAGGCTCAAGCCTGTCCCACGCCACACGGGGCAAAATAACCTATCCAGGTGGCCCAGTCCATCACGCAATAACTAAAACAGATATGATTAATAATGAATATATAACAATATAACAATGTGTTCCACTTGGACACCACTCCTGTCCTGACATTTCATAAAAAACGAGTGTTAAAAGATTTGTTATTCTGCATTTTGTTGAACCGATTATTCAACATCTGAAAAAATGGGGGCCCATTATATTTTATGACTAAATTGTAGACCCATATAAATAATTTGTGTGAGAGAGTGTGTGTAAGAGAGAGAGTGGACACACTGTGGAACGTTTGGAGAGAAAAAGAGCAGTAATTTCCCATAGTCGCTCAGATGTGAGAGCATGTTTGGGTGCAGTAGGACTGAAGCCATTGCAAAGGGAAATCATCAGGCATTTAATTGATTGTTTGTAATGCTGAATAACTGCAGAATAAACACGGCTCATGGAATAGACCCCAGGCGAGTCTCTGCTGCACACTTGCGGGCGGGTGTAGAAGGATTTCCCAGAAAGGTTTCTACTTGGCTCTCTCCAGATTAAACAGACATTATCTGATGTAATTCATCTTTGAGGACCAGCTTAACTTTGTTGTGAAGGCTGGTTACCCTGTGGGCCATCACATGCAGGCCGTAAGCTGTGAGAGGTCAAAATATCAGAAACTGAAGGCAGCAGGGAGTTTTTCTGATGTGCTCGTGGAAAGATTGTGGGAAATTCTAGTGCCGCAAACAAAATGCCTTCATGATTACTGCGAGAATTCATGTGGGCAACACCTATAATGAGAAAATTTAACAAGATCTACTTCAGACACAGCGCAGACGAGCTTGTACACAGCAAGTCTTGGCCAGAATTCTTAACACAGTGTGCCAAATGCAGAAACAGCAAGGATTTGTGCAATAAATGACATATTAGCAGGTTATAAATCACGTCTTTTACTGTCGTAGCCTTTTTAAAGCAACCTTTCGGTTTAGTCTGTGGTATTTAGGGATGGGAGTGCAGATCTCGATTTTGAAAAATAGTTCCTTTTCTGACCAAAAGGTACAGAATTAGGATCGTCTCAGGTTTCATGCCCAGTTGGATTTGCGATGGGCTTGATTCAGCTTCATTTCACAGCTATTATCAGCTGCAGAAGTGAAGTGTGAAAGTCTCTCACATGCAGTTTAGCGTGATTACTGGACAGCAAGGGCTGTAATGTGAATTTTAACAACTCTGCTGGCTTAAATAACGCATTCTATCCCATAAAGATATTTGGCAGATACTTATCTACATAAGCACCTCATGTTTTTGAGTTCAACATGGGAGTATTAGCAGAAAAACATGAATAAAATAGCACACAAATGGGAGCATCATGCAGGGTTTTAAACCCAGCCAATGTAGCGCAATGGTCACAATCATCATTTGATAGCAATTCTCGTTCGTTTCCTTTTGGCTGCTCCAGTTAGGGGTCGCCTCGCCCCTCTCCATTTCTTCCTGTCATCTGCATCTTCCTCTTTCACACCGACACACCTTGCATCTCCTCTCTCACCACATCCATCAACCTCCTCTTTGTCATTGGCTCTTCTCCTATTTCCTGGCAGCTCCATCCTCAACATCCTCCTCATGATATACTCCTCGTCTCTCCTCTGGACATGTCCGAACAACCAGTCTCACTTCTCTGACTTTGTCTCCAAATCGTCCAACCTGAGCTACAACTCCTTCCTAATCCTGTCCATCCTCGTCCTTCCCGATGCAAATTATAGCATCCATTCCATCCATTATCTGCCGCTTGTCCCAAACGGGGTCGCGGGGGAGTGCTGGTGTCCAACCCAGCGCACACAGGGCGAGGACGGGGGACGCACCCCGGACAGGTCGCCAGCCCATCGCAGGGAGGAGCGGGACGGGGACGGCACCTTGCTCAAGGGTACCTCAGGGCAACCCATTGGGAAGGGGTTCGAACCCCCGATCCTCCGATCATGTAGCCGACGCCCTAACCACTAAGCCACCACTGCCCCGCAAATTATAGCATTTTTAATAATTTGATAGTAATTAGCATAGATTATTGCAGTTAATACACCCAAGAGCACAGAATTAGAAGAGTGCCATGGGATGTGATTTGTGGCTGCAAAACATAAGAAGATTCTGCACAGCAAAGGCTGCACAAAAAATCATGACACAGTGGTCACCACAGTCACACAAATTCCGCCTCAGTTTGTTTTTCCCCTTCAGACAAAATAAACTCATAAAGCAGAAGAATATCTGTGGCTGCAGTGCTGTGAGAAAGAAGTCTCTTTACTCATTTCTTCATATTTTGCTTCCTAAGAACTAGATATTGTATTTTTAGTGTGTTGTTGAGGAGCAGTTCTCCAGATCTTCCTGAAAGATAAAGCTTTTGTCTCTCATGTCCAGTCCAGTCTCTGTACCTGAGCAGTTCTCCAGATCTTCCTGAAGGACAGTGTTGTTGTCTCTCTTTTTCAGCCCAGTCTCTGTACCTGAGCAGTTCTCCAGATCTTCCTGAAGGACAGTGTTGTTGTCTCTCATTTTCAGCCCAGTCTCTGTACCTGAGCAGTTCTCCAGATCTTCCTGAAGGACAGTGTTGTTGTCTCTCATGTTCAGTCCAGTCTCTGTACCTGAGCAGTTTTAGAGGAGTGAGTCAGTAGGTCAGTGATGTGTATACAAACTCCATGTAAATCCAGTCAAAACGCAGAGAGAGTTTCATTCTAACCAGCTTTAAAGTCAATATTCACTACCGCCACCGTTATTCTTCAGCACAGCCTCAACTCCCTTTGACCAGTCGTTGTCAGGAACACTTCTCCCAGAGATGTCCCAGAGATCTTCTGTTCTCTGTGGAGATGATCCCACACTGCTTCTGTCTCTGAAACTCCTCAGGCACAGGGACTGTATGAGAGGCAAAAATGTCCTTCAGAAAGCCTGGAGAACAGTTCTGCAGCAATATATTAAAAAATACAAAAAGTCTGCTTCTTTGGAAGCAAAATATGAGGAAACGAGGGATGGCGCAAGACCTTTGCACAGCACTGTATGTATATACAACATTTCATAATATTACTGAAAGCATCAGTGGAACATATTTGGGGGTTTGTGTTGGACATTGCAAGACCGAAAGCCTCGATGAATATCACTCACATCAGATATAAACACAGCATATATCCTCCAAAGAAAAGACCAATGCGCTCCTCCCATTCCTAGTCCCACAATCACCTTATTTCTTGTTTGGAAAGAAAACCTGTCCTTCAGGGCCTCCCCTGTCTCTACGTCTCACAGGTTGAAAATCATGGCTGTTAAGTGTTTATTTATAAGGTGGGTGGATGGAGGAGGGCTGAGGCAAAGCACGGAGCAGTGCGGGGAGCAGGGAGTTCAGCTATAAGTGGATCAGTGCTGCTAAAGGACCGGTTCCACCTCATGCTGGGACACAATAGTGTTGTGCATGTGTTTTAAATAATCCCAAAACTGACATCATTTTAGTTCCTCTGATATTCTGCTGAATCACCATCAGGCTGCTGATTCCCATTCTGTCCTGGCACCCTGCTCAAAAATGTGTCAGTGGTCATTACAGTAACTCAGCCTGTTCAAATGTGTCATATTGACACCAACAGAGATTGTACCAATTAGGATTTCTGCACTGGAGTTTATTTAAGGCCTCCCTGTCTGCTTCATCACCACAGGGTGGCGCTGTAGGGAAGACTTGAGCTCCTGCAGTTGCTTCTTTAACATTTTAGGGGAATTTTGGCACTTAAGCATCCCCTCACCTTATGTGCACTCAATACCACCTCTTCATTTCAACAGTGCAGTTTTTTGAGGTCCTTTCTTGCTGATGTTGGTGGTGTTGATGAATTTTTCGTTTAAGAGCGCTGTGAAGGATCTTTAGAAAAAAAAACAAAAAAGCAATCTTATTCTCCCTGGCCTAAAAAAGAGGTCCACATACTGAAATGCAGACTGGAGAGTGTGTGAACGTTCATCTGTAGGTGCCTGCTCAGCTTGGGTTCATCTGTAGAATAAACTGTTTACACAAAACTCAAAAAAATTCAGCAGCAGGAGCGTAAAGATCTGACCCACTCAGTAGCAACACCGCAAAAGAGTTTTAGAACATCTGAGATGTGTGCGTGTGTGTGTGCGTGTGTGTGTGCGTGTGTGTGCGTGTGTGTGTGTGTTAGTCATAGGGATTAGCAAAAAGATTTGTATGCGATGCCCCAGTCATACGTAAGTCCACATAAGTTTACACGTTTATGTCTGTGCTGATGGCGTCCTGTACCGTCCCTTAGTTTTATTCCATTGCATGCAGCAGGAAGATCTGAGCCTGAGCTTCAGGAACATTCCAGAATATGAAGCTTGTGTGAAATCTGCCCCCTACTGACCTATAATGGAATTTTGCCACTGAAGACTGATTTGGAAAACACTGATGTTCCCTCCAGACTATTGAGAAACACTTACACTCGTACTCAAAGCCACTTCAGCGCATGTGCCTTGTGCATATTTGTTCTCAAATAATTATTCAGATCTGATTTCAACATTTATGGCACAAACTGAAGGTCGATTAGTGAGCTCAGTTAATGATGTCGGGTCGTCCCAAAAGAACTGAACGGGCTCCACACAGCTCAACTAATCCACGGCCTGATGCTGCTGGGCTTTATACCCCTAGCCAATGTCTAGCATTGGAGCAGTGGTTGCTTAGTGGTGAGAGAGTCGGGCCCAGGATCACCGTGGGTTCGAATCCCAGACTAGTAGGTTGCCCTGAGGTACCCTTGAGCAAGGTACCGTCCCCATCAGTGCTCCCCGGGCACTTTAAATAGCTGCCCCCTGCTGCACGGTGCGTGTGGGTGAAAAGCAGATGTAATTTTGTTGCGGCTCACCGTGTGCTGTGCTGTGTTTCACGATAGTTACTTTCACTTTCACTCCAGCTCATGAGCAGTTGCTCTTCTTCTAGTGGTCAATGATTTTCTGCTGTTCTTCATCCATTATGATCATTGTCTTCTGAACACATGCACCGTATCTATAAGAAGTAAATCCAGTCCTCTGGGTAGGACAGTAGGTTTCATGCCAGTGAATTTTGGATGCGATTTAGTCATTTCTCAGTAACGACCTGGACCAGTCCCATGGCCCACTATACTCATGAGAACTATACTATGTATTAGTGGGACTCCTCTGTTCCCCTACAAGTCAATGTCCTTTTTAAGAATTAAACTCCCAGTTGAAGAAGAGGCCCAAATCAGCCGGGCAATAAATGTTAAGTAAATGAATTTGGAAAGTTCCATTTCTAATCTGATTATTTTAGCCATGCTGCAAAATACCTGATCCACACACATACTGTGCTGCGAAAAATCAGAGACCACCCTTTGATTTCGTCAGCCATTACAAGTTAAATCAATAATAAATAAATTGTTCTAACTCTTGTGTCCTCCCAACACAAAGCTCTCGTTGACATTCTCCTTCTCCTTTCGCTGCTACTGTTAGGGGTCGCAACAGCAGATCATCTGTTTCCTCTTCCTGCCCTCTGTCCTCTCCTGTCCTCTGTTTTACACCAACCCCCTGCATGTCCTCTCTCACCACGTCCATAAACCTCCTCTTTGGTCTTCCTCTTCTTCTCTTTCCTGGCAGCTCCATCTTCAACATCCTCCTCCCGATATAATCCTCGTCTCTCCTCTGGACATGTCCAAACCAACACAACCTTGCTTCTCTAACTTTGTCTCCAAGACGTCCAACCTGATCTGTCCCTCTAATATACTCATTCCTAATCCTGTCCATCCTCGTCACACCCAACGAACATCTCAGCATCTTTAACTCTGACACCTCCAGCTCCGTCTCCTGTCTTTTCATCAGCGCCACCATCTCTAACCCATACAACATAGCTGGTCTCAGTACTGTCCTATAAACCTTCCCTTTCACTCTTGCTGGTCCCCGTCTGTCACAAATCACTCCAGCCAATCTTCTCCACCCATTCCAACCTGTCTTCTTCACCTCTCTTCCACACTCGCCGTTACTCTGAAGCTCTCTTGGACATCAAGCCCGCATTAATATTCATACAAGCAGCTACAACTCAAGGCTGAGTTGTAAAGGATGGGAAACTGTTACAGAAACTGTTACTGACAAAAGGAAACAAAAAAGAACAGCTGCACTAGAACACCTAATCTGAACATCTGAGATGTGGAAGAAGGTTTTATGGGCCGAGAATCTGTAATTGGGATTAACTTGGATGATGAGAAACAAAACATGCAGCTGACGTCCAAAAACTCAAAGAAGCAGAAAAAAAAACTCCCAGTAGATTCATCAGCAGTGCCGTAAATAATACATTTTTGAATACATTTGGATGTTGTGGTTTCTGTGTAATGTTTATAAATTTATATTAAATTGCATTAAATGATTTATTGATTGTTTGAATGGAGTGGGTGGCCTGGGGATGCGTTGTATTGCCTCACAGCGAGAAGGTCCTGGGTTCAGTTCTCTGAGTTCTTTCTGTGTGGAGTAGACAGTAGACACTTTTACTTTCACTTTCACTTTTTCACTTTCACATGTTCTCCTTGTGTCCTTGTGTCTGTGTGGGCTTCCTGCCCAGTTTCTTCCTATTGGAGATGCTAAATTGCCCCCTAGGTGTGATGAAAGTGAAAGTGAAAAGGTGAAAGTGACTACCATTGTCACTGGCACCCATACACACACGTGCAGCGGGGGACAGCTATTGAAAGCGCCTAAGGAGCAGTGATGGGGACGGTACCTTGCTCAAGGTTACCTCAGGGCAACCTACTGGTGAGTGAATCGAACCCACAATCTTCCAATGTGGGGCAAACTCCTTAACCACGAGGCCACTGCTGCCACCGCTGAGTGTGTGTGTGTGTGTGTGTGTGTGTGTGTGTGTGTTTGTGTTTGTGTGTGTGTGTTTGTGTTTGTGTGTGTGTGTGTGTGTGTGTGTGTGTGTGTGTGTGTGTGTGTTGGGTTGGCTGTCGTGGTCACCTTCTCTTCCGCAGTCGTTTGGAGAATAAAGTGCTGGTTCTGGAGACGAAGCAGCGCACAGAACTGGAAGACATGCGGGAGGAGAAGGAGAGGCTCAGGGATCTGGTGGGACAACAGTCAGCCGCTATCACGACTCTGGAGAAGCAGTTACACGCAGCCAGCAGCAACAACACGGCCTTACAGAGACAACAGCAGCAACTGATGAAGTCTGTTCACTCGCTAATCACCCTGGTGTCTTCAGGGACAGGTACACACACCCACACACTCCAGCTTGCAGGTACACACACCCACACACTCCAGCTTGCAGGTACACACACATACACACTTCAGCTTGCAGGTACACACACCCACACACTCCAGCTTGCAGGTACACACACTTATACACTCCAGCTTGCAGGTACACACACCCACGCACTACAACTTGCAGGTACACACACCCACACACTCCAGCTTGCAGGTACACATACTCACACTCTCCAGCTTGCAGGTACACACACCCACACACTCCAGCTTGCAGGTACACACACCCACACACTCCAGCTTGCAGGTACACACACTCACACACTCCAGCTTGCAGGTACACACGGATGCTTACTCACACACTCCAGCTTGCAGGTTCCTTATGCAAGAGTACCTCAGGGTAATCAACTGGTCCAGGAATCAAACCTATGACTTAGATAGATAGAGAGATAGATAGATAGATAGATAGATAGATAGATAGATAGATAGATAGATATTAAAGAAATAAAGTAAAACTTAACAAATAAAACCAAACACTTTATATTCCCTTGCTTTTCTTTTGTTGAGGAAGTCATTTAGATTTCCTCTGGTTAAAAGCTGGTCAGTTGCTTCTCCTGGCATTTTGAGTTTCATTTTTAGATTCCCACTGGATCACACTGACCAATTCTGATTTTCTCAGTGTTGAATCAACTCCAGATTCTGTCCTGATTCTGTAGATGCTTTGCTGGCGTTCACCATCATCACCGTTACAAATAAGGTTGAGACTGTATTTGTAGATTGAGCAACGTCCAAGAAGAATGAATGCTTACTGATCAGCTCACTATCACCTGGTAGTACAATTCCTAAATGCCTAATTCTAACCCCCGGGTTCCCTCCTGGCCTTTAAAGATACTTTTGGTGATATTGAGGATTCACTTGACACTTGTTAGCTTCTATACTTGTTAGTTTCTGAGTTATATAACTGTTTTCTTTAAAACAAGGTGAGCAAGTGGTTAACAGTGGAGTGATATGAAGCTGCTATAGCAAGCAAACACCTCCTTCGGTTCAACAAAACATGCACATTGCTAGACTGCCTATCTGCTGCCCACATGTCTTTCTGAGCTGTTTTTAATCCTGAGTTTAAAATAGATTCATTTCCAGGGACCGGCAGGCTCCTGAAAAGAGAGAGAACCTGTATTTGGCAGCTTTTAAAATCACAAGACTATAAACAGAATGCTTTTGTCTTGACATTTCTTTTGTGCAGTTTTATTTCCGTTCATTGCCAAACTTGACACCTAAACCTGTTCTCTTACAGTGTCCAACTCCATGCCATGTGAAAGGAGGTTTCGTGACTGTGCTGAGCTCTACAAGTCTGGCCATAATAAGAGTGGAGTCTATCACATTTATACTGAAGACCTGGCAGAACCCACCAAGGTACAGACTTCTGTCCAGGAAAAAAAAACGGTTATAAAATGACTGTACAGGAGTCGATGAGGGTGATATCAAAATGTATATAGTGAGAATTGGACTGTGATATAATTTTGTTGTGTTAGCTCTGCATAATAAAACACTTAAACAATGGAACAATATGTTTATATAGCCCAAATATTCACTTAGAAACAGGTTTGATCTTGGAGTTATAATGCTGAGACTTTAATCCTAGGTGATAGCACATCCATCTTTGGCTGGGAGAGAATAGTTGGCCTCATTGTCCCCTTTCTTTGCTCATTTAACTCAAACAAAGGCCGTGCTTCTTACTTCACCTTCCCAGCGTTGGCAGCACCGTGTTTTTTCTGTAAATCAGGGAGAGAATTTGGAAAAAATCCACATGAGCAACTTATACAATCCAGGATCATGGGGGTGCTGGAGCCCAGTGGTTCATAGGACACCCTAGACTCATTAACAGTCTATCACAGGGCAAACACACACACACACACACACACACATAGACACACACACATAGACACACACACAAATGCATTCACTCAATCACTCATTATCTTAACTGCTTTTCCTAAATAGGCTCACAGATTTTGCTGTCCCCTATCCCAACTCACACAGGACCAAAGGTGGAGAAACCTCCAGGACAGGTCACCAGCCCATCACACTGCAGACACACAAACATATACACACTTAGGGGGCAATTTAGCATCTCCAGACCATCCGACGTGCAAGCCTTTGGATTGTGAGAAGGATCCGGAGCAGGCACACAGACACAGTCCTTTGTTACCTTTTTTGGTGTCAAAAAGCTTTCATTACAGCACAAAACTAATTCCAGGTCAAACCATCTTTTATTTTGAAAAATGTTGACTCTTTGTCATTGTGAACACAACGCAGCACACAGTGAACCTAATGCATCCTCTACATTGAACCCAAACACTATCAGTGTATCAGTGGGTAACTATATCCAGTGCCCGGGCAGCAGTGTTGGGAACAGTATCTTACTCAAGTCCTGAAAAACTAGACCACTGCTAGTTAGACTATTGGTTTGGAGTGCATCTTCAGATCAGGTTGGTCAGTCTTAGTCAGACAGGTTTCGTGTGTGAGCATACTTAATGTTGGTCAATGGCAGTCCTTTATATATATTCATATTCCAGGGGAAATTAAATTATCAGCAATGGCTCCCTGTGGTTTTCCAGTAAAGTGTTATCGCACCATTATTATAATCCACAAGCGAGCTAATAAACGCCCTAAACTGGCTCTAGATGTGGCATCTGCATCAAAAGATTATCGCTGTTGTTTCCCCACATCACAGCAGCATCACTGCCAGTAAATCAGGTCATCATGAAGCTAATGAATTCGTCAATCAGAGACACAGCCAAAACAGGCATGTCAAAGTCCACTGTTTGCTAAATTGTTCAGCAGAAAGAATGCGCTGGTGAGCGTAGCAATAGCAAACAACCTGACAGACTACAGAAGACCACCGCAATGAATGATGGAAAATGACTCAGTCATGAAAAAAACTGTTGAACAGATTAAGAACCTTCGTCAGAATTCAGGGGTATTTACATCTGCATTTTTGACAAGATGCACCATCTGTACAGTTTACAGCTTGGACTATGTGGAAAAGTAAAACTCCTCATGGCGAGAAACCTTAACTGTTGAAACTCCAGGAAGCCATGGGCTAGTTATTATTTGGAGGATAGGTGGGCCCAATCTCATCCTCACCAGTATAGTGGACAGTATCTCCACCTATAGCACAGAAGACTGGGGTTCAGTTCCCAGATGGGGAGTTAACATTGGGACAGCAGTGGCCTAGTGGATCGGAAGGTTGTGGGTGAGTCCCAGAACAATAGGTTACCCTGAGGTGTTCTTGAGCTAGGTACCATCCCTGTCACTGCTCCTTGGGATCTGGTTATAGCTGCCAATTGAAAGTGAAAAAGTGAAAGTGACTACCCTTATCATTGTGAAACGCAGCACAATCAAAATCAGCCTCTGCGTTTCACCCATACACATATGTGCAGCAGGGGGCAGCTATTAAAAGTGCCCAGGGAGCAGTGATGGGGATGGCACCTTACTCAAGGGTACCTCAGGGCAACTTACCAGTGAGGGAATCGAACCCACAATCTTCCGAACCAGGGCAACTCCCTAACCACTAAGCCATCGCTGCCCTGAGATGCCATGTGCTATGGTATTCACAGTTAAAATTAGTCACTTTCACAGCAAGAAGGTTCTGGGTTCGATTCCCAGCTGGGGTGGTTTTTCCTGTGTGAGGTGATGTTCTCGTTGTTTCCATGTGAGTTTCCTCAGTCCACAGTTTTTTTAATTTTTAGAGAGGATTCAGTTTCCATAACGCACCTGTTATGTGTTGGATGCATGGATGGAAAAAATAATGAACTTTGTTGTTGGGCAATATGGGATTGTCAAGTACCAGATATCTGCTAATCTCCTGGGAATGTATGGCTTGAGAAGATCTTGGCTGTACTGATGATGTGACTCTCAATGTCAACATCAAAACAAACCCTGAACAGCCATAAACCACTGAACTTGAACCAGAATGCTCAATGGATGATCCTTTATTGCGCAGCAGGGTACTGGCCAGAAGATCAGAACTAGAACAACTATGGAGCTTTTCGATGGTCCAAAAATGGAATGTTTATGTCTGGCCAAATCCATTCCCGGATCTGAGCCCATGCTGAATACGAGCCTTAAGGCAAAAAATAAGCAATCACATAAAATAACCACAGGCAAACATTCATGGAGATGTTTTAAAGATACATGCTGATGTCTGTGGGTTGCCAGCACTAAAGATTGAAATTCAATTTAAGATCCATTTACAATCATCTAAAAGGGGCTCTACATCTATATAGTTTACCAACTGTACATGATAATACTCTGAAATTGAACCTGACATGATGAA
Organism: Hepsetus odoe; assembly: GCA_017165825.1. NCBI lineage: Eukaryota > Metazoa > Chordata > Actinopteri > Characiformes > Hepsetidae > Hepsetus > Hepsetus odoe. The sequence continues at coordinate 31,923,785 of CM029366.1, forward strand.
TTTAAATCACATTGTTATTGTTTCAAATGCAGTGCAGACCCAAAACAATTGAGAATCTGTCATGTCTGTCCAATTACTTATGGACTGCACTGGGTATGCATACCAAATAAGGAAAAGAGCCACTTCAGTGCTTCCTGGAATGCAGTAAAGCTGAAGCGGGATATTGGACCATTCGTCAAGAAGCCTTTAGATTTGTGAATGTGTGAAGGAGGGAAAAAGTGACATTGTGTGAATGATGTTTAGATGACTGGAGAGCCTGTGAATGCCATTTGACTTCATCCAGGTGTTCCAGAAACCATCACTGAAAGTGTTTAGCAGCTTGTATGGGATATTTATCATCTTGGACTATAGGAACATCTGGAGGGAATAGGGTTTTTGCAATAGGGTCCATCTGATCCTTTAAATTGGCCCCAAATTCCCTGGCCGTCAAAAGCCATTACAGACAGAACAGTCACTAAGTACTGCCATGAGATGCTGTACCACCACAAAGTTCAACATTTTGTAGCAACCGCTGAGAGATTGCATCTTCATGTTTTTGGCAAACATGAGCTCAGCTGATGTCAAAGAAGATTAAACAGTACTACTTTTATACGCTGCTCTAGGACCGTTACAGACTCCATCTACAGTATTGTGTAAAGGACTCGAGCCCCTCATCTCTTTATATTTTGATGCCATTGTATTTTTAATGCATCGTTGAGGAGCAGTTCTCCAGATCTTCCTGAAGGACAGTGTTTTTCAGAAAATTATTTTTTCTTTTGCCTTTTGGTTCCTATATAAGTTTCACTTTAATTAGATATATATTCATGACACCTCAAGCACTGAATCATGCAGGAATGTTCTAAAATCGGTGGAGTTTCTTTTCATTATAAGTCACCTGGGTTACTGCGTTTGTGGTTTTTCATCTTTTCCCCCACCCCATATTTAATGGACACAGAGTCCAAATGTCTGCCAGCTCATGTTGATGGACAGAAGATTTGCTAAGTGCAAGCCAAGGAGTTATTTATTTATGCTTCATGTTAATATCACACTTAGAAAGGCCAGAAAGATCAGTATCCATATCGACATTGTCACTTCAGGTCTTCTGTGATATGGAGACGAGTGGAGGAGGCTGGACAGTCTTTCAGCGCAGAATCAATGGCAGTGTAGACTTTCAGAGGAGCTGGAAGGAGTACAAAATGGTGAGTACACACACACACACACACACACTCAAACCCTGGCACCCTGCAGCATCGCACGAGAGGTTACCCAGGCAACGACTCGGATCTGGCTCAGGATCCACTAATCTCCTGAACCATTATATTCTTCATATTAAAATAGAGAGGACACTCTGTCCTTTGCTTAATGTTGGTTCGTGGGACAGTGTGTGCATGGCTAGATAATATTTACACAAAAAGAGAGCAGTTACCAAATGTTTTCTTACTTATTCGGCTGAAGACTTGATGAAGAGTTTGGCTTCATTTTGACGACATAAGCCAACAAATCAGCCGAAAAATGAAACATTGTGACTAAAACAGCAACTGACAGCTTGGCGTCACTGCCAGCATTTGTAGTGTTTTTATAAAGACTGGTGCATTTGCTATGCGATCCTACTAAAATAGTCTCACTATAAAACATCAGCCGCAGCGTTTCATGCTTTCGTGAATGTTCTCTCTCGCTCTAAGTGTGGCCAAAAGTTTGTAGACACAAAAAAAGAATCGAAGTGAGTAAAAGCCTATGCTCTTCTGGAAAGGCTTAACAGTAGATGGCCAATATTGATGTAAGCTTTGAGTGCATTAGTGAGGTCAGGTATTGATGTTGGATTATTAGTTTTGGACCACAAAATTCTCCAATAGGTATTGGATGGCACTCCAGGAAATGCAGTGGGCAGCTCCTCAGCTTTGTGCTGGGGGTTTTATCTTGCTGAGCACTGGGCTTGGTGACCTGATTGATTTTATTGGTCAGTGTTACTCTGTGGGGGTTATATAGGCACAGCTGAGCACCATTGTCACCAATGGGGCACCTTAAAAAATCTGAACCAATTAAAAATGTTCATGGATATGAAAATGCCAGTAAAGCCATTGCATAATTAATTCAAATTAATTCTGCTTCTGGCTCTGTTTTTGTTCTTCCCTTAGGGCTTCGGTGACCCTGGTGGAGAGCACTGGCTAGGGAATGAGGCAGTGCACCTGATTACCAGTCGTTCCCAGTACTCCCTCAGAGTGGAGCTGAGAGACTGGGAGGGGGATGCTACATATTCCTTCTATGAAAAATTCCAGCTGGCCAGTGAGAAACAGCAGTACAGGTGATGTTTTTCATAATTACAGCTATTCAGAAGCCTGAATTGCAGTGTTGTGCAAAAGTCTTCCGTTCATTTCTTCATATATTGTTTAGAAAATGCAACAATAAGTACAGTAATTTATTGCAACATGGGCAAACATGAATGTCTATAAGACAAAAAGAGTTGTAGAATTGTAACTAGCTTTAAAGTCAATATTCGGTCTGACCACCGTTATTCTTCAGCACAGCCTGAACTCTTTTAGACGAGCTTTCTTCGCCTTCAGGAACAGAGTTTCTAGGCTTCTTGAAGGACATCTCAAAGCCCTTCTTTGGCTGCCTTTTGTTCTGTGTTCTCTTTAGAGACGATCCCATACTTCTTCTGAAACTGCACAGGTTCAGAGACTGTACTGAAAATGAGAGATAAAAACAATGTCCTACAGGAAGATCTGGAGATCTGCTCCTCAACGATACATTAAAAATACAGGAACGTCTCTTTGGAAGCAAAATAGGAAGAAATGAGGGATGGCTTAAGATAGTAATATATATACGAGATATATATATATATACACCTTGTGTATTAGGGGTCTCCACAGTGGATCAGTCATCTCCATTTCTTCCAGTCCTCTGCATCTTCCTCTTTCACATCGACCACCTGCATGCCCTCTCTCACCACATCCATAAACCTCCTTTTTGGTTTTCCTCTTTCAAGGCAGCTCGTTCTTCATCAGCCTTCTCACAATGCAATCTGTGTCTTTTTTCTAGTCCTAACCAAGGCAATGTCACTTTTCTGACTTTCTCTCCACATCACCACATCTGAGCTGTTCCTATAATAAAATTTATCCTAATCCTGTCCAACCTCTTCATTCCCATATACATAACAACAGCCATGATGTCTGCCATTTCCGCTGTAACCTCAGTACTGCTTTTTTTGGCTCAGAATCCTGGTCAGGGGCTACAGTGGTCCAGCTGGACAGCAGAGCAGCCTGGCATCGCATGGTACCAGCTTCAGCACCAGAGACTCTGACAATGATAACTGCCTCTGCAAGTGTGCACAAATGCTCACTGGAGGTGAGAACTCTTCCTGACACATCACTGTGAATGATTAGTTACAGTCCGTCTCATGCAAGTAAATGATGTCCAAAATTAACGTCCCAAACCACAGTTGAGGAAAAATCTATGCTGGTGAATAAAGGGGTAGTGGTGGCTTAGAGTTAGGGGCTAGGCCCCAGGATCGGAAAGTTGTGGATTTGAATCCCAGACCAGTAGATTGCCCTGAGATACCCTTGAGTTGGGTACCGTCCCCCTCACTGCTCCCTGGGCGCTGGATATGGCTGCCCCCTACTGGACGGTGTGTGTGTGTGAGTTAACAAAAAGCAGGATTTCTCATCTTAGCCGACTCCTTCCTTAGTCTGTGGCTAAGTATTCTACCCTAGTTATCCTATCCCGAGGCTACTTGAGCCCGAAGTCAGTCTAATTGGAAATGACATGAGAGGCCTTCTTATTGGACAATCTTCAACATTAGGTTAATGAGATCCTGCTGCACCTACCCACATTTTTTATGTGAAGCATGTGAGGGAATTCTTGTTGCATGATTCTAATTTCATGCTTTATTTAAAAGTTTATATCCAGAAGCATTTCTGCAACCAACAAGCACATGGTCCCCTGAATAATTTTACAAAAATGGAATTTATTGAAAATGTAATGAAATATCCCTTTCCTTGTTCACATACGAACATAAATCCCTAAAACCTTTCCATAAATCATTGCTTTGGGTGGAAATTTAAATGTCCAGCATCATCAGCCATGATTAAATGTCGTTTTTCACAAGCACTTTTCTTTATTGCCATTATCCATATGAGAACTGACCCCAAGATACACCCTCACATTCCTAAATCTCGGCAAATGTATTGTCATCACGTAACTCAGCACAGCAATCAATAACCATCTGTCAAACTCTCTGCTTTTCTCCCAATCGTTTAAAAATGCAGTTATATAAAAACACAATTTGAGACTACACTGTGCCATCCTCTCTTCAAACTGTTTATTCATCACTAGTGCTCAGCTATGGCTTTAAACGAATCCAAGATAAACAGCTTATTAATGGTGTTTCTTAAAGTGAAGCTGATTGCCGTAAAAACCAGTCCGAGACCTGAGAATGCCTGTCTTTGTTTTCATGGCCAGTCGTAATTAAAAGGCTTAAAGACTGAAGCGTTTACCTCCCCAGTCCAACCTAAACAGAAACTGAGTGATATTAATACGATCATGGAGGTCTCCTTGAGGAGGGCTTGTCTGGGTCTTTCACAGTTTGCTTTAAAAGGTTACAAGATACTTCAGGTGCAGCAGTGACACCAACCATTCACCAACCATTCAGCAGGGACACCAACCAAGTAAAGTGGAGAGAGGAGGACCGGCCCTGTTCACAGGTGTCGGTTTTGCTTCAACAACCCCCAAAATTTGTGGCTCAAACACACACTGTATTGAGAACTTCCAGATCATGTCCAGGGGACAAACCGTATTAGAGAACCTCAGTTTCCTGAGAAACAGGAAGAACCCTGGAAATTACTGACCTGGCTTCACTGATAAAGTTCAGGCTCTGTGCCATTCAAACTTGACCCTTAAATGCAGTTTAGCAAGATACAAAGGTGGTCAAAAAAATCAACACACTTAAGCAGAAGTAAATATACTTGTATATAATAATGTCTGGGAAAAGTAGAAGTACCGATTCTCTGAACTTAGTATAAAGTAAAAAGTACAGGAATGTACTGAGAGTATAAAGCAAAAAGTACAGGAATGTACTGAGAGTATAAAGTAAAAAGTACAGGAATGTACTGAGATAATAAAAGTAAAAAGTACAGGAATGTGCTTGGAGATGACCATTAAAAGTACAGGAATATACTGAGAGTATAAAGTGAAAAGTACAGGAATGTACTCGGAGTATAAAGTTAAAAGTACAGGAATGTACTGAGAGTATAAAGTAAAAAGTACAGGAATGTACTCGGAGTATGAATTAAAAAGTACAGGAATGTACTGAGAGTATCAAAGTAAAACGTACAGGAATGTGCTCGGAGATGACAATTAAAAGTACAGGAATGTACTCAGAGTAGAAAATAAAAAAGTTACAGGAATGTACTGAAAGTGTAAAGTAAAAAGTACAGGAATGTACTCAGAGTATAAAGTAAAAAGTACAGGAATGTACTTGAAGGGAAAAGAACAGGAATGTACCTCAGGGCAGCCTACTGGTCAAACCCGTGACTTTCGGATCCTGGGTCCAACTCACTGACCCCTAGGCCACCGCTGCCCTTTACCCGAATCTGGATTTACTGTTACTTTTTAAAATGCATGAGCTAAAGAAGCCACAGCGATCTTGAACTTTAACCTTCATTTTCCCGATTCGTCACTCTACAGGTTGGTGGTTTGACGCGTGTGGCCTCTCCAACCTAAACGGCATGTATTACGTTTTGGGTCAAAACATCCGGAAGCTCAACGGCATCAAGTGGCACTACTTCAGAGGGCCCAGCTACTCCTTAAAGTCCACGGCCATGATGATCCGACCGGCCGATTACTGATGCAGTCACACAAAGAAGTGGGCCAAACTCTCCCCCAACCCTGTGTGGGACAATTCTGCACCAATTTGGCCGGAGCAATCTCTTGGAAAGTGAGATCTTTGATAACAAGTGGTCGGTTACTTACTGGAAATCAGCGAATCACATGAATAGACATCACAAGCGTACAACTCTCTCGGTTTTCTCTCTCTCTGCTGATGATCTCACCCAAAAACCAGTCGCCAAGGCAGCTTTCCATTGCTGTCTTATGGACCAGGAACTTTCATTGTTATAATATTGTCAAAAGAATGACTCCCTAGAAAGACGTCTGAACTCTTTGGGCCATGGAGGTGAATATGACTAAGAACTGGGGGAGGAAGGAGAGAACACTGTCACTACAGACAGCCTCGGACTGCAGACTTAATATAAAGGTCAGCGAGTTCTCTACATGTATGTTTTATTCCATTTGCTGAAACATGTTACCAGTGTTCATATTAACTGGATTTCTCTGTTCTATACCTTGCTCTCATAGTCCTGGTTGGACTAATGTACCGATTGCGTGATAGGAAAAAAATATCAATCGATCAATCCATGGACATGGAAGAAGTTGTTTTTTTTTTCTGATAACTTTATAAGTGCTGGGAGTTCTGGGTCCCAGTCTGGGACTCTAGTCCTGGTTTGATTTCATCTGATCTATACCAGCTTATTGCTACACATCAGAAACAGGACTGATTTTGGGTTAATGTTCAATCTTCCTGAGGTCTTTTCACACAGGGCTGATCACGGTGAGTGAAAAGGCGAACGTGACCTTTGACAAACTGAAACACATGCTTTTTATTAAACGTTCACACAAAGGAGATGAAAAGGAAGAAGAAAAAACAACAAACACAGAGTTACCATTTTTCTTTTAGCCAGAGTGACTCAAAGGTTCCGTCTGTGCTAAAAAAAAAGACTTTTGTTTAACAAATGTTCATCTGCCATTGTGCTGTGTGTGTGTGTGTGTGTGTGTGTGCGTGTGTGTGTGTGTGTGTACTGACTTTACAAACATTTCAAACAAATCCTAATGTAAATGTGAATTTTTTTTTTTTTACTTGCCCTTCATTCTGTGCCAATATTTTACAGTTTGACAAATAATTTCATGAAAACCTCTTCAAATCAGCTTTAATCAGAATAATAGAACTGACATCATATTACAGGATTAGTGGAAACTGGACAAAAAAAGGACTGAATCCAGTTTGATCTTGTAACAAAAACGTTTGTTTGAGGATGGTTTGAGTAGTTTTACGCTTTAAGATGCTCAACTGAAGTGCTTCGGTCAAAAACGGCTCATTTCACAGTTCTAAAATGTATTAGATCAGTATCCCTATCAGGTGATGCTCATCGTTTCAGAGCCGGTACTGAAAAACTCACTTTTTCGCACAAAACCACTTGCCACTTATTTCCTAAAGGCAGGTTCAAGACACATTTCAGCTCACAAGCCTCAGCAATTCTTCTGAAAGTGCCAAAAAAAGCAAACATGCTCCACATTACTCATGTAAAAACACAAAAACACATGATTCCTTCCAAATATGGATTTTGCTTTTATTTCTAAAGCGTTGGCCTGTGCATCTGGCACTGGCCCAGCATGACTGGGTCTGTGTAATTCAGTAAACTATATCTTTTATACATACATACATTTATGTGTCTTATTTATGCCGTTGATTCCATTTCCATTGCACATTGCCACACTCGCAACATTTTAAACCAAACTCAGTCTGTTTTCACTCTAGCTGAGCAATAAAAGCAGTTAAACGCTCATCAACATTACACTTTTAAGTGCTTTTGCCACTTGTGACTAATTGCCCTCGTGGTCTTTGTTATCTCTGAGGGAAAAGCAGTAAATCACATCATGCATTTAGATCTCATCTTGGCGGAACTTGCGTCACAGGATCCTGTAATGAAGTCGAGTAAACTTGGATGCTATCAGAGCCACGTACGATGCGATGTGTTCATATGGAAGCACTTGCGACCCAGTGATTGCATCTTTCTTAAGTCATGCTGGTTGTGGTGATCAGCAGCTTTTTGCATTGCATATTGAATAATTTGACAAAAGTGCACAATATGCGTCATTTTATAAACATTACCGATGGGATCAAACAGCCTGTCTCATTAAAAGGTAATCTGGCAGCGTTATCAAGCCTGACAGAGCTCCAGTTACTGGATTAGTGCTGATAGAATGATTTCAACCACTTGTTTGCATCTGTGGGTGTGTGTGATTGTGAAGTTACATTGGGTCCATTTGAAGCAGCCATGTTCTGCTTTTAAGCCAATGGAACGGTTCACACAATGAAATGCAACCTCTTTTCAATCCACACACATGGTCCAGCAGTGGCCTCCCATATCAATCACCTAGGGATCAATGATGGGGACGGTACCTTGCTCAAGGGTACGGCAACCGACTGGTCCAGGATTTAAACACATGACCTTCTCATCCTGGGGTGTGAATGAAGACAGTATTTTCTGATGCTCAACTATTTGCTAGAATATGTTTTAGACAATTTTGGCCTGATTTAGTTAACAATGTTTGCTTAGTTCAGCATAGATAGATGTCAGAAATACGATAGACTAAATCATTTGGATAGCATAGTGGATAACAATCACCTACACGCTGAGAATCAAAGGCTTGAGTCTCTGTTTAGGCAAAAATGAACCTGATCAACCCAAAAGAAGCCTTGGAGAAGGACTCTAAAACATTGCACATCCATTAAAAGTCCTCAAAGACATGAAGGTGATAGTTTGTCATTGTGAACACAGGACACGGTGCAGCACCCTGCAACATATACTTTTCACTCATACACACACCATGCAGCAGATCCAGCCCGAGGAGCCCTGATGGGGACGGTACCTTGGTCAAGGGTACCCCAGGCGCTCTGGGGTTCAAACCCGCAATCTTCTGATCCTCAGCCCTAATCACTAAATATCCCCAAAGTGTGGAATCGAACCCGGGCCATGCTGGCTGATTCCAAACCACTAGATCAGCAGTGCCTTTTTCCTTCTTTTTGATTGAGTTCCAGCTGTTTAGTCAGAAAAAAGAAAAACCTCTCAGCTCCATTAAATTCCACAGCAAATGTTCAGACTTCTTAGACTCTCTTAAATGCAAGAACCCTGCGCCTTGACTCAGAACCCCCTGACCTTTCTCCACGGGGACCTCAGCGCACCGAAAGACTGGATCTACAATCAAACTCTGTTAATATAAATTTTCTAAATTAATGTAGTCTTATTTCAATTTGCAATCATGAGCTGCAGGTAAAGGAATAATCCAATGGCACACAGATACAACCACGCCTTACAGAACTGTCCAATCACATTTATGCCCTCGTTTATTTAAAGCACGCCTATTAATAGAGAACTATGAACTCAGGATGGGCTTCATGACTCCCTCTGTCTTGACTCTGGACTCATCTTTTATCCAGGGGGACTTCAAGGCACTGAAAGATTTAGAGATTAGATTAAATTTTAGTGCTTTTTGTAGCCCATGGGCTGAAGGTCCCAGTCTCCTGGTGAAATTAAAAGGTTTGTTATGATCGACAAATGACATGAAATATCAGTGCTGCAGATCTTTTTCATCATTCAGTTTGGCACTGTTATTGACTGAACACTTTAGCTAACCAACCAAAACAGAAATAATGCCAGAATATCAACTATAAAGATGACAAAGTAGCAAAAAAGCACACAAAAAATGAATATTTTTAGCATAAATAGATTCATTTAGGACAGCGAGGCAGTAAAAATATCCACTGATCCAACAACAGGTCCTCCACTCTGTCTTTCAAATAAACCTCGTCTGTATGGACGAGTCCTGTGTTTAATCTTCTCCTGCCATCACAGAGGTTCTTGATTGTGTAGTTGGTAAGTGGAGACTGCAGTGGAGATGGAGATGCTGGCCAGTTGCAGTGGAGAGTTTTAGGAGAATGGAAACTATAAAGCACCAATTGCCTGAAAGCGTTTGGAAACATGTTCATGTAGATCATAGTTTGTCATTCTGAAGTTTACATGTTTTTCAGGTTTTAGGATCTTTCATTAAAATGCAACCATTTTTCTGCCTTTAAAATGTGAATTTTAACAATTGCTCCTCCTTTCAACTAATAATATCATGTCCCACTTCCCCCTCCCACCCATCATAGCCCAGAGATACCAGGTCTCGCTTGCAAATCTGCTATTTTCACCTTACGAGTATTTGCCCCCATAATTATGTATGAGTAATGTTCATACTTTGATTAAAGTACTTTTCCATGCACTTTTCCACCCTCGATCCAGGAGCACTGACTGACTGCATGTTCCAGTGTTCAGCTAATGAGCAGAAGAAAGTTTGTTAGAGCCGGCCAAACATTATAAAATGGTTTATGCATGAGCAGAGGGTGAGAAACACTGCCCTAATCCTCCACTCACATCACTTATTCTCCATCTCCCTCTAGTGGGCAGACCTGTGACATTATAGCTGAAACTGAAAAATTACATTAGAGGTGTGGATGAGCATCTGGAAGAGGGTCACATCTTAATGGTTCAGATGCATGAAAGTTTCAGAAAAGAAAGCTTTTAGCTGATGAGCTTTGGGCTGCTTTCCTCTGCAGGTCAAGAATGAGCTGAGTTCCAGTGTCTTCAGGGAACTTTGCTCACTTTCAGGCATTCAGGCATTCTCTCTCTCTCTCTCTCTCTCTCTCTCTCTCTCTCTCTCTCTCTCTTGCTCTCTCTCGCTCTGACCTAAATTCTATTTTTTTATTATTATTCTTCCCCTCAGCGCATGCTCTTGTTCCTCCGGAGAAACTGGAAGGGAAATCTAGGCTATCGCGTCTGAACTATTTCCAGAGACAAATCATTCAACCTCTCCAAGATTGTCAACCTAAATGCCTCCCTCCTCAGACTGAATGCCCTACCTAAACTGGACAAACTGATCTCCATGTCCAAAAACCATGACCTGTCTGTGCATCGACTTCGGCTCAATTACTCGTTACGAGTGTCACCAAAAGGGGGCAGTAGTTGATGTTCGACTTACTGCTGAGGTCAACCCATAGTTATGTAATGGCCTACATGGACCAGAACCAAATTTATCAGGGTCACAGCAACATTTCATCCTTTTCAAGCGTATTTGTGGATGTTTCATATGGTTGTCCATCTGGGACCCCGGCGAGGACGTCCCGGGTGTCACATTAACGTCTTCAAGAATGTGTCACTTGACGGCCAGGCGTGCTATTGATGGGGAAAATACTTTGTACCGCTGGCCTGAACACTACTTTTCCAAAACACCAGAGAGAAGAGGCATGCGCAGCTGTCGTGTCTCGTCGTCCTTTATAGAGCGGGCTCTAAATTTGACCTCTCCTTCCAGCCTGGACATGTCTGCATCCATATAGAAACTCCCAGAAGTTTGGTTTTCAGTCCTGGTCCTGTAGAAAAAGGATTTTCCTACCCTAAGATGCAAAAATAATTCGATCTCCTCAGTTAATCTCGTTTCACTGTTGGGGGGACAAAAATGTCAAAAGACTTCCTGTCCTCAGTAATTCCTGTGTGATTGTGTTTAAGGTCATGGTTCCCAAACTAGGAACTCAGGATGGGTTGAGAAGTTCATTAGAAAATGAAAAGAGTTTCTCCAATGAGATCATTCCTTTGTTACAATTTTTTAAAGAACCATTTTTGAAGAACCCATTGGAAACAGTAAAGAACCTCCACTTAGTGTAAAGGTTCAACACCTCAACAAGGTCCTTCTAGCCAAGAGCCATTTAAGATCAATCTGGATGTTTTCCTTTACGCTCGTTAATAGTGTAATTTACCAGAATAATAATTTACACTAGAAAATAAAACTTCTTTGTAAAGTAAACTTGCTTCAGCTGTTGTTCGTCCTTCATTTTTAGAATTTTCTCATTTTTAGATCAAAATAGTTCTGACTTCTTTTACACTTCCTGCTGCACAGAAAATGAAAAAAATAAAATAAAACGCTAAATAATACATTTATGACAAAGGACTGAAGGTGAATATGTCATTGGAGCTTTATTTAGAAATACGACAATCAGGCACCGCCTCGATGTATCATTAAGACCTCATTAGACCTTTCTCACTGACAAAATGATTTATTGAACCTCAATAATGCATGAACCCTGTCTGGCAGGTGGGGCTGTGGACATGCTCCCATTTAAAGCTTTTTCTTCTCCCTAAAAATAGTCTTTTTGTGCTGATCAAGTACATGCAGCTGCAGCTACGCTTACGGTTAAGAGACGAATATTGAGGCAAAACAACATGAAGTTTGGAAGAAACTTCAGTAAGATGTGCCCCATTTCTGAATCTGTAATGAGTCAGATTGTGGCCTATAATTGAAGATCTCCCACCTGCCTTCCTTAAAGAACAGACTGCATGAAAGAGGGCATCAGAGAGCTAAATATAACCTGAGATGTGCGCTTTTGTAACCAGAGGATTTGTGGAGAAGACGCAATGGCACAGACACACTCTCTCTCTCACACACACACACACACACACACACACACACACTTTCACACACCGCCAAGCATGGAATTACTATTTTTGTATTAATTTTACTCTGAACTAACTCGTCCAGTGGATGTGATGATGAGGGATGCTAAAAAACTTTTAAATGTTTTATTCAATGAAGTGTTTTGGAACGAGGCCCCCGGACTGGAAGATCGTGGGTTCGAATCCCAGACCAGCAGGTTGCCCTGAGGTGCCCTCCAGAAAGGGACCGTCCGTACTGGATATGACTGCCCCCTTCTGGACGGTGTGTGTGTGTGTAAAATACAGAATACAGAGGATGTATTTCGTAGTTCACTGTTTTCTGTGTTTGCAATGATAAATAGTCACTTTCACTTGAAATGTTTGGGGATCAACTAGAAATTATTAAATGATTAATTCATACATGCAATGATATTGATCTATTTCTGGTATATTAATTATACGGTTAATGCTAGTGTTTTGGGACTAGGCCCCTGGATCGGAAGGTCATGGGTTTGAATCCAAGACTAGTGGGTTGCCCTGAGGTACCCTTGAGCAATGTACCGTCCCTGTCTCTGCTACCCGCATGCTTTAAATAGCTTCCCCCTGCTGCAGAGTTAAAGATGCTGAGATGTTCGTTGGGTGTGACGAGGATGGACAGATTTAGAAATGAGTGGAGACAGCTCAGGTTGGACATTTTAGAGGCAAAGTTAGTTTGGTTGGTTTGGACTTGTCCAGAGGAGAGAAGAGGATTATATCGGGGGGAGGACGTTGAAGATGGAGCTGCATCTTGTATGAGGAGAAGAGGAAGAACAAAGAGGAGGTTTATGGACGTGGTGAGAGAGGACATGCAGGTGGTTAGTTTGAAGGAGGAAGATGCAGATGACGGGGAGAAATGGAGACAGATGATCTATGGGCACCGCTGAACAAGAACGGCAGAAAGAAGAAGATTTCTTTTCTCTTTTATTTCATTTTATTACATTTCTTGCTCTATTCTGTTTCTAGATATAGTTATTTCTTATCTTTTAAGTTCACTCCATCTTGGATCAGTTCAGGGTTACATTTCACTGCAGTAACTGGGTATTTGACACGTAAACTCCTGATATTTAGAATCTTGACAAATGCATCTTTGTTCTTAAGTCGGGGCAGTAGAGGCTTAGTGGTTAGGGACTAGGGCCCAAGATCAGAAGATCATGGGTTCTGATCCCAGACCAGTAGGTTGTCCTGAGGTACCGTTGAGCACCGTCCCCATCACTGCTCCCCGGGCTTTTCTCTGAAAGTGCAGACTATGAGGAAGGGCTATGGTTAGCCTCATTTCACTGAAACGTGCTGTGCTTCTTGCAACTTGATGTTGCCCCTGCAAGAGGTAACACTAACCCCCAACTCCGCTTTTAAATTTAGCATTTGTTCCCCTTACCTTTCATTTCATGTTCCCAAATCGTTCCATGGGGTTATAAAATGCAATACTTGCAGGAGGGTTTTATGGGTGAAATAAATCTTTGAGAGGGAAGGTCTCCAGTGAGTCCAGTGTGACTCCTGTGAATGTTCTTGGCATCTTCTGCTCTGTGCTTGCACAACATGGAGTACAGGTTCACAGTTTACTGTAAAATAATGAATATACATGTTATGATAAAGGAAATGTTTAGCTTTGTAATGCTCTCAGAGAGCTTTTTCTCTCATGTTCCCATCTAATTGTCTTTGGGCTTTTTAACTTCATGGTTACTCTCTGTATTTTCTCCTCATGCTTGCAAGGAGATCTTTTAAAGTCTAGGTTCCTCATGTTGCTTTTTTCCGAGCATTTAGTCCAAAATGAATTGGGGGAAAATCCCGAAATATTGGTTGCTAGCTGGAACAACGTTATAACAACATTAGTGCACGTGTTCTCCTATTTTACTTCTCTTTTGTAGACCCTCCTCCATTAGCGGAACACCCTTGATTACAGCGTTCCTGCTCCCAAGGAGACCTGAACTCCTGGATGCAACATTGGCCACTTAATTGATCTCTAGAGATTTAAAAAAAAAGACATATTTAAGGGACTTCAAGGACCATTCTGTTGTATGTAGAATTTGCTATTCATTCATGCCACTGAAAGTGAAGTGAAAGTGACTATTCTTGTCATTGACACAACAAAATTCACCCTCTGCTTTTTACCCAAGCACCGTGCAGCTATTTAGAGCACCTGGGGAGCAGGGATGGGGACTGTAACTTGCTCAAGGATACCTCAAGGCAACCCACTGGGGATTTGAACTCCTCACCTTCTGATTGACGGGGCAGCGGTGGCCTAGTGGTTCGGGCATTGGCCGGAGGATCAGGGATTCGAACCCTTTCCCAATAGGTTGCCCTGAGGTACCCTTGAGCAAAGTGCTGTCCCCGTCCCACTCCTACCTGCGATGGGCTGGCGACCTGTCCAGGGTGTGTCCCCCGTCCTTCGCCCTGTGTGAGCTGGGATGGACTCCAGCACTCCCCCACCACCCTGCCTGGGACAAGCGGAAGAAAATGACTGACTGACCTTCTGATCTTGGGGCCACCTAATAACCCGCTTAAATTTTGATTCTTGTCCAGGGCGCTTCTCCAGTTTTTGTCACATGGTTTCTGGGGCAGACTCCAGCATCTCCTGCAAATGTGTTAAAGTGACTATTCTTGTCATTATGAAATGCAGCACAGCACAACACAACTCAGCTGCATTTCACCCATACACACATGTGCAGCAGGGGGCAGCTATTGAAAGCTCCCAGGGAGCAGTGACAGGGACGAAACCTTGCTCAAGGGTACCTCAGGGCAACCTACTGGAATCGAACCCACTCCTGTGGCCAACTCCCTAACCACTAAACCACCGCTGCCTAGCAGCTGAGATGATGGATGGATGGATCTTTAAGAAAGATTTTAGACTAATGACTTTGATGTTGCTATATCTATATTTCAGGAACCCAGACATGTGCTGGGCCGAGAATTCATTAGCTGTAATTGTGTCTGCAGTTTCCACAGAAGAAAGGGTTTTAACAATCACAGATGCATTTTAATGGCAGCTTTTTCATTTGTGATGGAATGTGGCATCAGCTCAATATGTGGATAAGAAGACAGAAAGCACATTAAATAAAAAAAGCATTCGATCCCTGTCGAGTCGCATTAGATATGTGCATGGCAGAACACAATCAGCAGTTTGAGTCTATTCAGCGGGGATGGGAGGCATGCACTTCAAAGCTGATTGCTCACATTGATTTGAGTCACCGAGGGGAGGGTGAAGAAAACGAAGGTGGGAGAAAAGGGTGCAGATAGAGCAAACAAGTGCAAGGGGAACGAAAGAGATGGGTGCAGAAAAAGAGATGGGTGGAGGAAAAAGAGAAAGATGGAGAGAGAGGTGGGCTATTTTGGAGTGCTGCATGTCTGAAGCAGGTGCCGGCTGCATGCTGAGAAAACGGCTGAGCATCAGCAGCGTCTGACTCACACACACACATACACACACACACACACACACACACACACACACACACACACACACATACTCTCTCTCACGCTCTCTCTCTCATGACTCACTTACGACGCCAATCTCTCTCATTAATGCACCCAGACACACACACACACACACACACATGCAAGGGGAACGCACACACACAACCATACTACATCAGTGCACATTAATGCACTCACTAATACAATCCTATGCATGTTATACACAACCCCACGCATCAATCACAGACACACACACAATTACAGACACACACACATGGTCAGACACACCCTTTCATTCATGTTGATGTTTTCTTAGTAGCTGCTTACACCTTTTTAAAGCACCTGACAGCAGGCTCTTATGTAAAGCCCATATTTCTGGTTCATTTAAGCCCAGCCAGCCTTGATTTTGGGGGCGGGATGGGTCTAAATTGGGTTGCTATGAATCATTGAGTCAGAGTCATATATTTCTGACTGAACACATTAGACATCATGTAAGAACCCACTGGAGACACTGGAACCTGAATCTGTGTATGTAAACAAACCATCACCTCCAAAAGTATTGGAACGGCAATTCATCTGTTTTTGCTTTCACTGAAGACATTTAGCTAGAGATGCTTAATTACACAGAACACAGTGTGAACACAGTTTGATGTGAAGCAGATCGTCCTGGTTTGAATGAGCAACATGTAAATTTGAATGTGCTGTGTCCTCACAATGATGCGAACAGTCACTTTCACTTTCACTTAAAAAAGAAGTAACTCACTCACTCACTCATTTTCATAGCCACTTGTCCTAATTAGGTTTGCAGGGGGTGCTGGAGCCTATCCCAGCTTTCACAGGGCGAAAGGTGGGGAAACACCCTGGACAGGTCGCCAGCCCATCGCAGGGCTAACACACAGACAAACACACTCCCTCGCACACACTCACACACACACATATGGCATATTTTGCAGTCATCCTGATGTGTATGTCTTTGAACGGTAGGAGGAAACCAAAGTTCCTGGAGGAAACACAAGAACATGTCCACTCCACACAGAGAGGACCCGGACCGTCCCACCTGGGAATCGAGCCCGTGAGGCAACAGCGCTGCCCACTGTGTCTCTGTGCCGCCCTCAAAGAAGTAATGAAACCAAACAACCACATCCAGCAACTCATTAGCAGTTGTTTCAGAAAGCCAGAACATTAGCAGAGTATTTTTGAGTGTTTTATAGACTGACAAGATCTGTGAAGCATGGTGGAGGAAGTGTCATGGCACAAACTACTGAGAAATGCATCCAAATGAATCAGGAGACATTTTATGATCCAAAACACACTGCCAAGTTAACAAAGAACCCCAGGGATTCCTTGCTTCAGGGATCACCAGATCTTAACCCAACTCGACATTCATTTCATCTCCTGAAACGAAGAGAGAAGTCTCCCACCGAATTAAAGACCACTGAAAGATGCTGCGGTCAAAACCTAGAAAATCAATTTACTTTAATATACGTCTTCACGCTTGGAAAACTGGGCGGTCAGATCAACGAGGTGATGTGTTTTTTTGAATTTCACATTTCTAGAACTGAAAATTTGATCTTGCTTCTCACATCCGTCTTTTGATCTAAATCCTGATATCTTCTGTGCAAGAAGACATGGATTGGCTTTGCTGTTCCACAGCTTTGGGAGGTGACTGTAGAGTCCAGGATAGAAGGAGCATCACACACAGTCCAGGATAATACAACAAGCTTTGGCAATAAAGCTCTTGTGTGGCAAGCAGTGCAGATCATGAATGATTCATGCTGAATATTGAATACTGTAGAGTTTATCACTGTGATATGAAGGAAACAGCCTTCTTTGTGAATCTGGTGCAGCGTATGTGTCTCATTATGAGAGTTTGTGTGGAACCTGGACGAATGGAATTATTGGAACAAGCTCTGACAAATGTTACACACCAGCCGCAGATCCGGCATATCTCACACATGCTAGATCGGTGGAGTCTTGAACTTCTTGTCATGTTCCTCAGAACGTTCCTGAGCAATGTGTGCAGTGTTTGCATTATCGTGCTTGACATGAAGTCCCCAAAGTTGTTTAAGTAGCTGACAGGTGTCAAACTGATGTTCATGAATGGGAACAAGGTTTCCCAGCTTCACACTACTTACTCCAGCTTATCTTTTCCCATGGTGCATCCTGGTGCCAGCTCTTTATCAGCACACATGAACCAAAGACCATATAAAAGAACAATTTTTTAAAATCTGTTTAAAAAATGGCAGATACCAGTCAGTCTCCCATGTCCAACTGCTGAATTAAAAAATAGGTCTTCAAATACTAACGGTGCTATATTCTTTAACATACCTATCTAATCAATCAGTATCCCAATATGTAAAATTTCCAACCAGATGTCTTCATTGCAAAGCAAAGTAGAATTAAACAACTTTGCTGTTCCAATACTTTTGGAGGGGGCTGTATATTAAGTATCTGCAAGCTACCCCCAGCTTTGTGCTAACAGCTGAAGAGTGTGTGGATCAGTGTCATGGAAAGTTGCAGAGCGCTACGTGTCAGAAAGGTAACATGATGTCACTCGTGTTTCAGATTGCATGCCAGTGTGACTCGGATATTTAGGACGTAAATACAATAAAATTTAATCACACCAGAAACATTGCATAGCTGACTGACTGCGGGCCGTTAAAGCTGGTGGTCAGTGCTGAGATACTGCAGCCCTGTCTGTCAGGTCTCAGAGGGCAAAGCTGTTTGTGGTCAGGACTGTCCAGGTGGTTTTATGACTTCATAGTTCTTATTATGGAAGAGAGAGTCCATCTGTAATACCTCATTCTATTGAATGTATACTTTTTATCAGGGATTAATATCAAACTAAGTTAATGCAAATAGCAGTATAGTTCACTTAGAGCATCTTTAAAGTATGGCTGGGTGATCTGAGAATTTAAACTTTTAATTTTAGGTTTTGTGAAACTGAAATACACATTAACACCTGAGCCATGCTTTGATCTTAATTTAAAAAAAAAAGAAAAAGGAAAGAGAGAGAGAGCGAGAGAGAGAGAGAGAGAGAGAGAGAGAGAGAGAGAGAACTGCAGTGACAACCCACACAGCCTCACATGCCAAAGCCACTGAAAAAGAACGGTAAAAATACTTTATGGCGCTTTTAGTTCAAGGACAGACATTTGTAGGTCAGGGTGTCCGTTTAAAAGAATCAGGAAGGGCCACGGGATGAACGCAACTGACTGCTGTGACGCAAATATTAATTATAAGACAAATTAGCCATGGTAACCCACTGAAAACAGAGTCATGTTTGGTTAAGGAAATAAATCCACCGCAGCATCCGCAACCCACTTCGCATTAGCATCACCGTTATAGAAACACCACCATAAAACCAGCCATATCTCATCCTTCCTGTGCATTAGCCTTAAGGCTATTCTCAAATGAGGTTATGTCTCAGCGAGGCCAAATTAAAGCAGCACAGACGATTCATAACAGCCTTGCATAACAGACCGGTCTCTTTGGCCTTTTAACAAGAAAGTATGCAGTGTGGATAAAAAAGTTTACAATTTTACCATTGAAGTTTACAGTTTTACCACACTGCATGATTCAACTATGAATCTTCCAGTCAAAAATGTAAACCTTATTGGCCAAATTGCTCAACACTAAAGGAGAGGATTGTGAACTTTGCGGTAAAACAATAGGATTCTGGTCTTATTTTCATGATCAAATTGTAAATTTTACAGTACAGCTATGAATAGTTAAGTTTTAACTGTAAATGTAAAGCTTCAGTGTCAATCTTGGCAATGCATTTTGTCCTGAGGAAAGCTGATTTACTTGTAAAAGTTCATGAGGAACGTCTGAGGAATTTTGAAGAAGGTAATGGTTTTGGAAATTAGCTCAATGATGATGAACTTTACAACATATCAGTGCAAAGCCTGATGTTCAGTCTAAAATGTGAAGAATGATTAGGCAGGACAAACTCTGCCACATTGAATTAGCAGTATGGAAGTGCTAGAACACAGAGGGAACAGTCTCATGAAGGCTTCCTAATGCTACCCAAACTGTCAGAGCACTACTGCTGGGTATGCTGAAGCTAGTTAGCAGTGACATGCGGTCTTGTCAATGACACGCTCACTGCTGTGCAAGACTAGCGTCATAGCTTCGTTTGGTGTTAATTAGGCTGCTATTCATGAACTTATGCTAAGAGGCTTTGGTGAGAGGCACTATTTTGCATTTTAGAGCTTTTATGACTGTTTGATGGTCAGAAAAGCCAATCAACTCAAGTGTAAAACTAAAAGACTGACCCATATGCTATATCCAGAACCATTCACCTACTTACAATTTGAAGGCCTTTCTTTTAAAGGGTCCTGCAGTGCACCATGAAAGTAGATTTAAGGAAATAAAGGGAACAAATGTTTCAGTGCTCCAGGTTGTAAAGTGCCTGAAGATACAAGGTTCTAGATAAAGGGGTTCCACCCACTCAGCGTTCAGCATCAGCAGGAAACGAATCACCTGATCATCTGGAATCATCTGCACTTGTTTCTTCACTGCTTCATGTCTTAAGTTAGACGCTTTGTTCTGCTTGGAGGTTCAGACGTAGATCACTGTGTGGATTAACCAACACAGAACTATCAAACTGCTCAGGTACAGAGACTGGACTGAACATGAGAGACAACAACACTGTCCTTCAGGAAGATCTGGAGAACTGCTCAGGTACAGAGACTGGACTGAAAATGAGAGACAACAACACTGTCCTTCAGGAAGATCTGGAGACCTGCTCAGGTACAGAGACTGCACTGAAAACGAGAGACAACAACACTGTCCTTCAGGAAGTTCTGGAGAACTGTTCCAGGAACACATTAAAATATGAAGGAATGGGGGCCTCAAGACTTTTGCACAGTGCTCTGTTTAAAGTACATATTAACAGCATCATATTAGGCAAGTGAAAAATGGATGCACATCTTATGCACCCAGAGAGGATCGAGGAAAATTCAACCTAAACCAGTAGGTTGCCCTGAGGTACCCTGAGCAAGTTACCATCCCCATCACTGCTCCTCGGCTGCTGTATGTAACTGCTGCACTGTGGGTGAAAAGCAGAGGTTGCAATTCATCATGGTTCACTGTGTGCTGTGCTGTGTTTCGCAAAGTAGTCGCTTTCACTTTCACTTCACCTCATTCAACAAAGAGGTCGTTTTAAACCAGTGTCAGCAGTAGGGGGCACAATAACTATTTAAACAAAGAATTTCCTAGACTAAGACATTGATCAAGGTTTAATTTCTAATCTGTTTTTTATTCATTCCATTTATGCTGTAATTTGGGGCAATGTCGTTATAGACAAATGGGTCCATCTCATATTATTCCAATGCTCATTGATCAAAGCCACGTCCAGTCAAAAAAGCAAAAAAAACCCCAAAAAAGCCCCGATTGATCCATAGACTCCATCCAAGGCATCATAGGATTTGCAAGAGGATTGCTAGGAACCATGTAACAATAAGTGTTGCCAAGCTGGAGAAGTAGATCAATAATCCTAGAAGACTTTCAGTGTTGCGTTTATCAATAAGGGTTTATTTTAGGTCTCGAAAAAGGCAGTGCAGTTTCAGACTGGATTAGAAAGACACATGGTTGCCAAAATATATCGGGCTGAACTATTCATTCTGCCGTACAAGAAATTGTCCATCTAGGAAGATTAATGTTACAGCCTATACACTGATGGCCGGTGGTTCAATTTCCTGCTTTTGTGAGACATTAATTTGCCTTGAGACGTAATTAGACTTCCTCTCTGGGTGAGAGTGTTTGTCATCTGCTCTAAATTAAATTTCATGTTCAAATTGTCCTTCTTATTGTCCTCCTTGAAGCCCTGCTCTCCAAAATTTCAGAGGCTTGGCATGACTGTTGGACACACAAAATAAAAATGCAAAATAAAAGTACTTAAAGAACACATTCGCCGCTCATTTTCTTTAAGGTTCTCCTAAAAATAAATACAAACATTGATATAATTAGTGAGGAATACAGTACCTTTTAGGTAACAATTGTTTTTCAGTATGAAAACATACTTTATAACATACTTCTTATCGTAACCATTTCAAAAATTTTTTCCAACAACAAAGAAATCCACAAAGTGACGAGTCTCTGTAGCATTAAGACTAAAAATATCACACCTTCAAACAGCCTGAATACTCATTCAAGCCAAGGTTAATAGTGCCACAGCACCTGCTGCACACTAAGTGTGTCCTTAAAGTGAGATCATCACCGAAAAAAGATCCACCACAACATTTTCTGCAACTTACAACAGCCTGCTACTTTACTAAAATACCCCACAGGCCAATAAATGCAATATTCACTAATGAATCAACCATAATATAGGTTAAAATAATATAGGTCGAAATAATGCATTACACATAATAATATTATATATTTTATAATATAATATCATTTTATGCAAAATAAATAGTTCATATAAATACAATACATGCTAATCAGTCTTTATTGTTACTAATACATAATCTATTCTAGATGTTTATAAATCCATTACTGCAAGCACAAAATATGCTTATATAAAGTAATTTATTACGTAATATGTTATACATAATTTATTTTATTTATTGGAAACAGAAACAAAAGTCTAATACATTTACTGTATCATAAATAATGTAAAGAAAATATATTTACAAATTGTACACTTACAGACTGATATATATATAAGTCATTTATTATGAATGCAATAGACAATACACATGTGGAAGAATTTATTAACCTAATAGTAAATAATTTAAATAAATAATATTCCATTCAGGAAACTGCTCTTAAAAAGTCCCTTGTAATGAGGTGACCCACTTGAACGTCTCTTCTTTCTTTCACAGAAACCAGAGGTTGCTGTTGCCTCGACCGATCTGTGAGATTTTTTTTTTTTTTTAAACATCAAAAGCACACTGTGAACATTGCAAAGCTCTGCTCTCATTCCTCAGTTCACTCCTCCATGTGTGAGTCACTGCTAGGAGGAAGCAAGGAAGGACTGGAAGAGCATCCAGAATGACAATCCATTAATTTCTGTCCCCACACCGTGCAGCCTCAGAAGCTAAAAACAAACCTTTTTCTCCAGAAAAACATTTGAGGGAAAGAAAAATTATCCTATTTTTTCCCCAGAGTGACTGTCCAACAGCCATTTAGATACCAATAACCTCTTACCCGGGACAAATCTGTCCATTTTTCCAACATGTCTTATTGTTTTAGGGCTTCTCGACTCAGTAAGTGGTAATACTTGTATTATCAGCTGGGAGGTGTAAATGGAACAGACTTGGTGTAAGTCTTTGGCTCATCCCAGATTTACTGTGCACGATTCTGCACCTTAAAATAGCCTGGCTCATGCTTTCAGAACAGGCCTGTGTATCAATCAACAGAAGCACATACACACGGCAAGAGCCAAACTACAAAAATAGGCCATCACACAGAGCTGGCAAGTGGCAGAAAACATTCAGTGGTAATTCATGGGGCCACGCATCGAGAGCCCTTTTAATCAGTGACCAAAGTTGTCTCAGAATAGTTCTATGACCGAATGCCGTATGTATATGCCATGGATGTCGTGATATTCCTAAACTAAGACGTCCAAACAGTTCTGTTGTGGTGGGATATTTTTGTGGTGAGGCATGGCTGGACATTAGCAGGGCTGATTGGTCATACCATCATGGCCACCTGCTGTCTGCTTGCCCATTTGGGGTGTCTCTGTCAGGGGTCTTTAGGGCAAAAGAGGAATGTTGCACCTCCCACCTCTGGGAGCACTTCCTCTTTCGTGATGCATTAAAAGCCCTGCATGCTGCCCATAGCTGCCATAGAGGTTCCTCACCTCAGGAGCAGTCCAACACTGAGTGTGAAGCTGCAATAGAATAACCATGAGTACCACTCAGGAGAGCCGGCCTTTCAGCAGAGCCGTCAGAAAGATCAAGGTTGCCGCCACGGTTAGCAGTCTGGCCAAGAGCTGGCAAAACTGGGCCAACGAGCATTCAGGCAAACAAGACTCCATCCCCTTGGGGTGGCTGCCTGACTCCATCACCCAGGATGAGAAGGCTGAGGTGAAGCTCTTGGCCACACCTCGAGTTGTTGTGGTCAACAATGAGGAAGACGGTGACAGCAAGATCAAGACGGGCACCATCAGTAAGGCCAACGCGCCCAAACGCAGTGAATGCGGCCATGATGTAGTGAGCTCCATCAAGGAGAAGATCCACGCTGGCCAGGTTGCACAAGAGGAGCATAGAAACTTTCTAGGGAAGGAGTCGCCCACCAGGAGACGTTATTGTGGTAGAAAGGTCAATGAACTTGCACACAGAGAAGAGAGGAAAATGGGATCTCGGAGCAGTAGCTTGGATACTGAGGATAGTGGACTGGGAGAAGATGCAGCTCTGAGCGACAACAGTGATCAAAGTGAGGCTGAGCAGAAGAAATCAATCAGCAGACCCAAGGTATGTGCAGAACAGCTCTTGTATGTCTACTCTGTTTCTGTTTCTTACTTCAAATAGAAGCTTAAAACAGGAGCTAATGAATGAACAAGTAAATGAATCAACAAAACAATGAATCAATGAATCAATGAATCAGTTAATGACTCAAAGTAAAATAACTCAACCGCATTCTTAATTAGCTTAGTTGTTAATTATAGACAAACACTAACTGGAGATAAGATTTCATTTGGGACTCGGCTGTCCCAGTCAACCCACTGACCCAGCCCTCCCACCAGTCTCACACACATACTCATACTACTCCCAACAAACAGCCAATAATTCATTTTCTCTCAAAGAGGAAAACACACTTAAAGCTAAAAATAGTGTCACATAAATGTTCCACATCCTGTACCAACAGCCTCTTGGTGCTTTCTAATTCCAATTCAATGACCATTGGTAGAAAGATCTGCAAAGAGCATTTAAAGGACAGGTTTTTCAATGTAGAGGAGAAAAAACTGTATGCAATGCATTGATTATTAAGTTTCCTTTCTCAGAGAATTGTTGCAGAACCATTTTTTAAAAAGTGCATCAAAAGTCATGGGTTCCTTGCCTGTGATTAGCTTTAAGCTCCGTTTCACATAAACATAAAGTGATTTTTTGGACAACCATTTTGGTAAAGATGAAAAGAGGAGCACATTTAAAAAACCTTTGCAAAATGTAAACATGATACCCTTAAACTGCTGAATGAACTTGATCCAATATTTAATGAAGTTTATTTAAATGCATCTTTGTATCTTTAGGTTTGTATCTTCCATGGGATCATATGAACTGGTGCCTTCATTTTTATTTTTAAAAAGTGGTTCTTCAAGAGTTTCTAAGCAAGCTTCATTCATGGGGTGGTCTAGTGGTAGGATACTACCACTAATGGTCTATAGACCATGAGGTTGCAGGTTCAAATCCCACGACCACAATTGCATTCTTGAATGAAACCCTTAACCCTAACTTGCTCCAGGGGGAGCGTCCCTGTGATCAGGAAATGGAACGTATTTACCAAAAGGTGTGTGTGTGTGTGTGTATATATATATATATACACATACAGAGCGAGAGAGAGAAGCCAGGACTCAAGATGAAATCAACTGAAGCCATACAGTTCTTCGGGGAAAGCTTTATTTTTATGAGTGTAGTCATGCCATGTGGGTATAAAGAGTCCCCTGCAGCTAAAATATGTAAATTAATGCACGTTTTCCTTTCTGACATTCAAAGAGCAGCACATGGCTCGATGAACCCGATGAGTGAGAACTATCACAGCTGTGTCACTCTGATATTTGCTCCATCGCTCAGCCTACTGGCCTCCCATCTCCAGTTTCACAAGACACATTCCCGCCGGTGCACACGACACCGACTGGAATAAGTGGCCATTTAAGACGTCACAAGAAACATCAAGCAGCTACAGTCTGACACATGCGAGTGGAGTGCAGCAGAGCGGCAAATGACAAACCGACACCCTCTGATCAGAAATAAGACACTTTTGATTAACCAGCTGAACATACTTCTAGAGAACCAGTGACTGTGAATCTGTTTCTCAGTAAAACCGGACCAAATAGGAGAACATTCAATTGCCTTCTTCTTTCTTCCTCTTTCGGCTGCTCCTGTTTAGGGGTCGCCACAGTGGATCATCCGTTTCCATTTCTTCCGGTCCTCTGCATCTTCCTCCTTCAAACCAACCACCTGCATGTCCTCTCTCATCACGTCCATAAACCTCCTCTTTGGTCTTCCTCCTCTCTTCTTTCCTGGCAGCTCCATCTTCAACGTCCTCCTCCCGATATAATCCTCGTCTCTCCTCTGGACATGCTAACTTTGTCTCCAAAACATCCAACCTGATCTGTCCCTCTAATATACTCATTTCTAATCCTGTCCATCCTCGTCACACCCAACGAACATCTCAGCATCTTTATGACAACTCCAGCTCCGCTTCTGTCTTTTCATCAGCACCACCGTCTCCAACCCGTACAACATAGCTGCCATAGCAACATTTGCTATTTTTTTAATTTGAGAAAAGATTGAATGAAACCTGTAATCACGTGCCTGGGGTGATTAGTTTGTATAGGTTAAAACCTAGAGTGTTGTGGCAAATAGTCACTTTCACTTCACTTTCTCTGTCTCTTGCAGATCAGAGTGTCCACCATGAGTGACCTGAAGAGCAGATGGCAGAAGTTTGCTGAGGAGCACGAGGAAGGTCAGAAGCTCAACCCTTTCAGCGAGGAGTTTGATTACGAACACGCCATGTCCAACCGGCTGCACAAGGGCGAAGCGGGATACGGGCGGCCCAAAGAGGGTTCCAGAACTGCCCAGCGGGCCGAACGAGCCCAGAAACACATCCGCCGGGAAATGGAGGAGATGTGCTTCATCATCCGTGACATGGGTCTGAGGGACAAGGAGGGTCGGATTTATGTGACCTTTGGGCGTCTGTTCGACCGCTACGTCAAGATTTCTGATAAAGTAGTGGGGATTTTGCTTCGCTGCCGCAAACACAAGATGGTGGACTTTGAGGGAGAGATGCTGTGGCAGGGCCGGGACGATGATGTCAAAATCACGCTGCCGGAGTGATGTCAGCAAAATCTACCTCATAGACGTAGCACATGCACCGGCACGCTACCGCTGAAAGGTTGGAGTCCGTGTGATTGTTAAAATGAAGCAACAGGAACACAAAAATAAGTGATTTTTCACAAACTACAGTTACAAATGGAAATCAATCAATCAATCAATCAATAATAAATGCTAGATATGTCTTAAATAATCAACAGAGCTCTATATGATTCTAAAAAATCAAAATGATGACATTATGAAATAAGTAAATCAATACGAAATGCAAGACATGTCCTAGACGGTATATGATTCTAAATGATCTAAAATATTTATTTATGTATATCAAATATAGCCATTGTCTTCACTAAAACACCCTTGAACCCTTTTATAAAAACTGTTTGTTATTTTGCCCTTCATTCCTAAAGGGCAGAACTCTTTGGATTAAAGGTTCCGATGAAAAACAAACAGACAAACAAACAAATAAACAAGTAACCAAAAATATAAGCGATTACAGAATTTTGAACAGCAATGAAGACGGTGCTGCGTTAATGGCAATAACTCAAAACGGTATTAAATCCATGACCCATGAGTTCCACATTTCACACATGCAAATATATCTGCTCCCTAATTTGCATGTTAACTCGTTAGCAACATTAGCAGTTTAGGGTTCATCCTGGTCCTTTATTAAAAGTTACAGCTTGTACACATCAAAGCTGGTTAGTTAGTTGAAAAGATCGTTTTAATCTTGTATGAAAGCACCGGTGTCAATGATGGCGAATAAAGGCTGGTTAATTTCTTCAACTCCGTAAAAGTTCTATTAGGACGTCCAGAAGGAAAAGTGCTCCACAGATTAGTGTGATTCATTTTTGTGGACTCACAAACAAAAGTAAGTGCATTTTGAACTGTGAAAAGAAAAAATCCAGTTCAAGTGTCGAAATGCAATTTTTTGCAGTGTTTACAAAATGTATCGTGATTTCGATGAATCTATAAAATGTGCATGCAAGTGTGAACGCAATTCTTGTTTCAAATGCATTTCTACTTGAACAGGTTCAGGAGCTTCCTCCTGATTTTTTGACGACGTCTCTTTTATTCACTTGAACGGTCATGTTTTTATGAGTGAGGTCTCTGATGCGGCTTTAGGGACAAACAGCAACTGGAAGAAAGTGAAAGTGACTGTTCTTGTCTTTGTGAAACACAGCACAGCACCAGTGACTCAATGAAATTCAGTTTCTGCATTTCACCCACACACACTGTGCCTAAAGTGCCTGGGGAGTAGTGATGGGGACAGTACCTTGCTCAAGGGTACCAGTCTGGGATTTGAACCCATGCGCTTCTGATCTTGGGGCCGACTACCTAACCACCGGGCCACCCAGAAGTGGTGGGACTTTCTTGTGTAAGATGCCAGTAGAGTTGGTCTTTCCCCACAGTTTACATAAGAAGTGAGTGCCTTTCATATTTGGCTCCAGCAGTGAACTCCAGGCCTGCCGCAAATTCTAACCAGTAACATAATCCTGCTGCTGTGTATCCTTTCAGCTTGCCTTTACTTAAGTCTGTTTGTTCGGCTGATCCTCATCCGCTGCCCAATATTATGTTTAATTTATCTGAAATGTTTCCTTAAATGTACCATTTTTTATTTTTTATTTTCAGGGATATTTCAACCCAGAATGTTCTCCAGAAACTAGAGCTGGCAGGCTTGCTTTACTGTTGCACTGAAGTGTTTTAGTCTATCACAATCACCTGCTTTTGGGATCACTTAATTATGTAAATTAGATTTTCAGATAAACCACACCTTTAGCCTTTTTGAGTTGGTTGAGTTGTGAATACGTCTTTCAAAGTGAAAGCATGCTAGTCTTCTTACAGAAGAATTTTTTTTTTGTAAATATTTGGAATTGTGCAATTTCTTGATATTTGGTTTTTAACCCTGGTTTGAATGTTTATCTGTATATAATCTATACATGAATAAAATAAATATATATTATGCTGTGTGTATGTTTTCTTTGTATAAAGAATTTCTAAAACTTCCATATTTTAGAAGTCATGATATCTTGAAATGATTTCTTTCACGCTATGCCATAACTGGCAAAGAGCATTACTGACTATTAAGCATTTGTCCTGGGGTAGCACAGTGGCGCAGAGGGGTAATGCTGTCCTGGGTTTGATTCCCAGATGGGACGGTACGGGTCCTTTCTTTGCGGAGTGGACATGTTCTCCCCGCGTCTGTGTGTGTTTCCTACAGGAGCTCTGGTTTCTCCCACCAAGACCTGCATGTCAGGTGGATTAGAGATGCTAAACTGCCCCCGTGTGTGTGTTCATCTGCCCTGTGATAGACTGGCAACCTGTCCTAACCTAAACAAACCTTTCAATACATTTAATCAAAGAAGAAAACCCTGACCAGTTCTCAGGAACAGAAGCAAGTTCTCTTTAACATTTACATTTTTAAGTCCTTTTGAGTGTTGATTCTTATTTATAGTCTCCAATTCCTAATTAAAATGGGAAATGTTGAGAGAATTTTCAAAATGTCAGCCAGCTCAGGGAAGAGGATGTTTGGAGAGGATAAAAAATCAGCACCCTGCTTAAATATCTGCAGAAGTTGGAAACATTTTGAGGCTACAGTTCCTAGATCTGCAAACAAACCTCTTTACCAGCAACCAGTTTGGACGGCATGCTAGAAAAATAACGTTTCTTTCATCATATCCCCAACAAAACATGCACAAGCACTGGAACCAGGCTCTTAAGGGCATCTGTGGTCTAGTGGTTAGGGACTAGGCTCCAGGATCAGAAAGACAAGAATTTGAATCCCAGATCAGTAGGTTGCCCTGAGATACCCCTGAGTACCCCATCACTGCTCCCTGGGCACTTTAAATATCTGCCCCCTGCTGCACGGTGTGTGTGGGTGAAAAGCAGAGGCTGCATTCCAAATGGTCACTTTCACTTTGGTCAGATAAGATCAAATTCAAGCTTTCTGGAAACACCTGAGGTGGGTTGGCATGAAAAGGAATCCGCCCTGAATAAGTGAGATCTGTGGTGCTTTGGTGCTGTAAGGCCTCTCAGACTCCATGAACCTTGTTTAAATGCCTGACATCAGCTACCTCATTAAGATTTTTTAAATGAAAAACTGGGTTGTAAAATGTTCCTCTAACGACACCGTGGTCACAAAAATCCACAAAAATGTTGCAGTGACCTCAAAATGAAGCTGTTGGCATCACTATCCCAGTCCCCTGACCCCTTCGGAAATAACTGTAGAGCTAAATAAAGGTGGCTTTAGCTTTAGATTTAGCTCAGTCTGATAATAATTACATTTTCCCAGCAGCTCTTGTGAAACGAATTTTATCCGAATAGCATTTGTCAATAAATGTAAGTGCTAGAGTTTAGGGACTAGGCTCCATGATCAGAAGGTTGTGGGTTCAAACCCCAGACCCGTAGGCCACCCCGAGGTACTCTTGAGCAAGGTACCATCCCCATCAATGCTCCCCGGAATCTGGATATGGCTGCCCCCTGCTGGACGGTTTGTGATGGTGAAATACAGAGGAAGGATTCGGTTGTGTTTCACAGTGACAGTCACTTGGAAGCTCTCAGGGCACATTATTGCACCCTACAGCGCATTCAGAACACAGCCGCTAGGATTGTTAGCAGGTGCAGGAAGTACGACCATATAACTCCCATACTCTCCTCGCTTCTCTGGCTTCCTGTTAGGTACAGGGCTGACTTCAAGGTCCTCCTCTTAACCTACAAGGCACTTAAAGGTCTTGCCCCAATATACCTAACCGAACTGCTTAATACCTATACACCTAACCGCCCACTTAGATCCCAGAATAAAGATCTCCTAATTGTCCCTCCATAAATAAATGTATAGGAGCACGAGCTTTCAGTTACAGGGCCCCTAGATTGTGGAACAGCTTGCCTGCTTCTGTACGGGATGCCGATTTAGTCTCAGTCTTTAAATCACGGCTGAAGACTTACTACTTTAGTTTATCTTACCTGCACCAATCACCATAGTGCACCACTACTAATGTCGCTGGTGCTGCTGTACATGCCATCGCACTGTATTGTTTCATGTCTGTGTCTGTCACTACTGGATCCTGCTCATTACTGACCCCCTCATTCCATTTCTCTCCCCACATGTCCGGGTGGGCCCGCTGTGGTCATCACCTGAGTCCAGAGCCGAGCAACCATCTGGTCTGTTTGATGCATCTGATGCACCAAGGGACCCTGGCAGCTCATCGGTACCTGGAAGCAACTTGGGACTCTTCGCTGATCCTGGAGTTTAAAACCAAACTAACTTTGTACTGTTAGTATACCCAAGGGGGTTGGGTAGCCGGTTGACCTTGGACCCTCAGAGGTTTTTTTTCTCCACATAGTGGAGTTTTTGGTTCCTCTCCTTCGTAGTCGTCCGGCTTTAACATCTATCACTGTAACCTGTTCCATCATCGACCATCAATGTAAAGTGCCTTGGGGCAACTGTGTTGTAAAAGGCGCTATAGAAGAATAAATTGAATTGAATTGAATTGAACTTTCACTTTCAGTTATCGTTTGCGATTCTGTCACCATAAGGACACATTCTGTAAATCAGAGTGAACTGTTTTATTCTTTACAACCATTTTTAAACAGAACAAACAATTCACCAAGTTGTGCATTGCTCAACAATGTTCTTTTTTTCAAATGACTCAAATTTACATATAATGAACCGTAAGGAATTAAACATGTTTTCTACACAGAAAATAAATCACAGTATCACACTGAAGAATGATCCCGCTTCCCCTCAGCCTGGATTAAATGATATGTTCAGAGGTTAACATGAACTAAGATTTTTGCTTCAGGATAAAAGCATTGACAAAACAGAACATCAGAAATAACGCTCCGGCATGCTTCTACATTCCGTTTTCACAATCTGGATCGTATTAAGACCTCCAGAATTTTCGGGGCTAAGGATCCTTTCCAAATGCACGTTCTAGCTACATCGTCATTTCTTGAATACAGAGATTTTTTATGTTCCAAAAAGTACATTCTTTTATTTCCAAATGCATTTAAAACAGTTGAAATAGATGCAATCAAACTGCTCAACGAAGAAGTTCGAGTTAAGTAATGAAGGCCGTTCAAAAATCCAAATTTAAACATTTCAGCAGAAAATTGTAGCCGGTTAGTCAATGGGGTGGCAAAATTGAAAATGTACCTTTAAAATACATTCACGAAGCAGTAACCTCAACGTCGGCCGCTTTTTCAAAGTCTAATTTCACTTCTGTCTCTTTTTTGGTTCTTTCCATAAATCCCCTAAAATGTAACACAGATGCTCAGACGAGACTCAGATCAGACAAGAACACGTCGCTCCTCTCGGGAGGTTAGAACCCTGAACTAAAGGTTTAATGTGATAACGTTACTGTTCGCTGAAACTATTTATATGACAACTTGATTCTGAGCTAATATTAAAACCCTACTGAGTGTCGAACGTGCACATGACGTCCTGGCAGTTCTTCCACTGCTGGAAGCAAAGAATGACATTCGTTCAAAGTGGCCCTTCATGAAGTCCATCAAAAAATATTTTTTTTTACTGTACACCTCAAAAAAACGCACCTTTAAGTGTAAAATGTTTTTTGGCATCAAACTCCAGAGACAAACGACACAACTTTCAAAGCATTTTCCAAAGTTGTTCCCAAACATAAGCTTATGTATTGCTACATGAACTCAACGCCGTCTGATGTGATGCATGAATGGCTTGGCTTTTGACTTCTCCAGGAAACATACGCTAGTGCTTCACACAGATTCGAAAAAACACGTCTTATTGCTTTAGATGATGAACATGTTCAATGACCTTCAAGAAAGAAAATGGCAGTGTTTTGAAATGTAATGGCTTGATTACCCAAAATCAGACTGAACGGCAGTGGAGAACCATGACTACCAGAGTCTTAAATCTCAGAAGGAGACGCCTACATGACATTGCAAGTTTTAACTAATGGCCCAATGGGATTTTAACAGCATGTAGTCGCTAAAATGAACATTTTCAGGATGTTTTAGATCAAACAAAGACATTTTAAGATTGTTAAATGATCATATGTTTTATCTAAAGCTTGTATAAGAAATGCATTTGAGCTTATACTGAGCTTAAATGTTGCGGTTTTACGGGGAATCCTTCAGTAAAGAGCTCCGGCAAAGAGCCCTCACTCCTGTTCTCCATTCCGAACAACGACTCAGGCTCCTATAGTAGATGTATCTAGAACGTTTGGGCTTTTCCTTAGCAGTTCCATCGCTGAGTTTGTCTGTCATCAGGGTCTAAAGACCCTCAGCCCAGCACCTGAAGCCCCAGCCAATGAGAGATCTTCCTTGGCTACCTCATATGATGAAGAGAAAAAAATATTCTAAAATTATACTAACTTACAATGAAATAATTCGAATGGATGAAATACTTGCAAAAACACGATTTAACACACAGGAACTAACATCTGCAGGAACCTGTAGGCCCTTATTGAAGCGTTGATGGTTCTCCACTGCTGAACAGGTTTGCTACTTCTCTTTTTTAAAACATCTTTTAGTTAAACGTTCATTTATAAGCTACGTATGCTTTTTTTTTTTCTTTTTTCTTTTTTTTTTTTTTTTAGTATTTCCCAATCATTTGTTTTAGAGGACACTGGCCCAAAAAAACAACCTTTGTGTCCTGAACACCAGAGCATGTGTCCTC
The DNA here is from genome assembly GCA_017165825.1 of Hepsetus odoe. Classification (NCBI taxonomy): domain Eukaryota; kingdom Metazoa; phylum Chordata; class Actinopteri; order Characiformes; family Hepsetidae; genus Hepsetus; species Hepsetus odoe. Next base: position 31,957,162 of record CM029366.1, read on the forward strand.
CCTGCAGGGTACCGGTACCTGTTTATATTTTATCACTGCTACATATTTCGCTCCAGATATTCCCAATTAATACTCTCATGCTTAATCTTATTTAAGTTCTGGCAAGCCAAAAAAACTCATGCCTATGCTACTATCTAATGCTATGACCTTAACATTGCTACTGAAATTTCTGCATCCTGCAACATCAAAGTTATGAGTCAAACAATATTAATAATAGTAGTAATAACCTTTGGCTCACTGTGACCTAGCAAGCATATATGAAAAGACATTTTCGATATAAAGTGCGTAACTAGACCATCACGTGTAGAAGTGACTAAATCAAATATATTTACTGACATTCATTCCATTCTTCTTGTCTTTTTGTCTTCTATTACTCTAATACTAGTAAGCTCTTACTCCTACAAAGAGATTATAATTTGTGAAAAATATATATCTCACCAAACCCAATGTCATATCCCAAAAACTGGAATATGTGCTATTATTTGTGACAGGGAGGCAAAATAATCCCCGTCCCTTTAAATCTGTGTGTACCTGATGGATCAGCTCAGAAACAGCCTCTGATCGGTGAACGATGGCACAAGCCTCAAAGTAAAGACACTTGCTGGTAGAATTGGCACAGTTAAAAAAGGGAAGAAAAATAAACGAGAGAAAGAAAACGACAATCCACTCCACTCCTTTCCTTTCCCACTCTAAAATAGGTCAGCCTGCCTTGACTTGACTGAGCCTCCTTCACTTCCACCACGTCTACATGATATTGCACGAACTGATCTATGGCTAGGTATTCTCCACACCAAAGACGCGACATTGCACCCACTCTCAAAGACCAAACGAGGCGACACGGATAACACCGACTGCCTTTGACGACGGCGACCAATCATAAGCTGTACACACTTCTTCAGATAGACACGGAGACCACTGACGAGAAGCAGGAAACACAAGTCCGAGTTACACACACATAAAGAGCTCTTCCATCAGTCCCCAGCTCATGCCTCTGGTCCGCCATTGTGTCTTTAGGTTTGGAAAAAAGAGAAAAGAAGCTTCTTTGGGAGCCTGCAGTCAGGCTCCGAATTTTCCAGAAGGTTCTAGAGGATTCAGGACGACTCTAGAAGGTTCCAGACGGCTCAGCTGCAGCAGTCATGGGCAACCGGCGCTGCGCGGTAAAGGGGCCTCGAGAGCCCTTTCAGAGAGGAAACGATAAAAACAAAAACGAGCTCTTTACGAGCGTTCGCAGCATGGTCCCACCGTGCTCTCCAGGGAGAGCTGGGATGAGTGTCGAATCAAGGGGGCCATCGTGGGGTCCACCATGGAGGAGGTGGGGAATAGCTTGTACCAGCCAATCACCATGCTGGTCAAATCCAGCTCCTCCAGCAGGATGCGGGCCACACCCATGAAGCACTTGCGATCCATCCGGCCGTAATTTCCCCAAACGATGATCTGCGAGGGCGAGAGAGAAGCACAATTTCATTTCATTGAAGAAACGGTTCCGCATGTCAGGCCTGTTTATGTCATTTCTGAACAGTTGATGTCCCTCCTCGTCCCTCCACCCACTGGACGTGCACAGACTCTGAGACTTCACCTTGATCAGAGAACATGGAGTATGTAAGGTGAACACAATAGAGCAATCAAACCAGAATCCAAAGGAAATATAATACATGAGCATTGGAAAATGTCAAATATGTGTTTGTTCTATATTTTTGGCAACAAAGACTCTTCGTTCTTCTTTTTGAAATATGACAATGTCTTTTATTTGATGCTATTTAAAGCAAATGGTTAGGGTTAGGGACAGGGTTATGTTTTTTTACTTGGAAACTGAGTGAAAATAGGGTTAGCGTTAAAAGCTATTTAAGCAAAATGAGTTCAATTCGAAAACAAGTTATATTTTCAGGAAAGTTCTGTTTTTCATGCTATTTGCTGAGAGGCAGCTTTAGCTCAGCAAGTGGCTCTCCAAAGTACCAATGGTTGAAATGGTCCAAAGGTCCTTGGCTGTAACAAAAGTGTAACACATTATAAAAGGGTTCTTTAAAGAACCATTCCCATCAAAAGCAATATAGTCACCTGAAAAAAACCCCAAAAGTCTGAACATCCAAATTGTGATGGTTCTACGTGTGAATGTTGTTAAAGAACCCTTTAAATGGAACACTTTCATTATGGATCCTGTGAATCTCATCTTTATTCCAGGAATAGAAACCTGTTTATAATTACAGTGTTAACCCAAACAAATCACCACTTGGAGCAGCAGGGAGTCAGCCACAGGATCAGAAGATTGTGGGTTCAAACCCCTTATCAGTTGTACCCTTGAGCAAGGTACCGTCCCCGTTACTGCTCCCCGGGCGCTTTCAATAGCTGCCCACGGTGTTTGCATGGGTTAAATGCAGAGGTCCAATTTCGTTGTGGTTCACTGTGTGCTGTACTGTGACCTTGCAATGACAAGAATAGTCAGTTTCACTTTCACTTTGGTTGCCATTTTGGAACCTTTCGGTGGATGAGCCATGTTTGTCAAAGGTTTAAAAAAAACCTCAACGTAGTGTTCTGGGAAGGACCTATTTCGGGTTTACCTGCACGACCTTTCCCTGCGGACTCTCGGAGAAGACGAGCACCTGGTTGTAAAGCGGGTCCAGCGACTTGCGCACAGACTTCGTCTTCTTCTTGGCCACACATATACCGTTCTCCAGGAGATACACTTTTATATAAGCAGCTGGAAAAAATAAAAGATGAAAGAAACGTATTTATGAGATGCGCAAGATCACAAGGGCGCCTGGGAAAAACCTGTTTAGCGTTCTTTAATCATCACCGCAGACACATGCGCACGAAAGAAGCCTCACTCAAACAAGGTCATCTCCATTACTCTGGGAATCTTTACGTAACTTCATCCCAGAGAGATGGCAAACATTTCCCTTCTTCTTACAGACCTCGCCACTTAATATTTATTTTTGCACTCCGCACTTTAGTCACAACACTGCTGCTCCGTTATACTGTCCAACCACTTCTGCTGCTTTGTTTCATAACACTGCGGCTCTCTGAAGGACGAATGTGTAGCACCAGGGTCGTGGAGGAACGTTATTTCATTTCTCTAGGTAATGTGTATATGGTTGAAATGACAATAAAAACCTACTTGACTACTTGATTTGACCTCTCCTGCTGAAAGTTTGGGAAAAAGTCAAGGCGCGCAGCTGACCCTGATTGAACCTATCTCAGCTCTAATAGGACGAAAGGCACAGACACCCTGGACAGGTGGATCGTCCATTGCAGGAAAAACACACCCACTCACACCTAGGGGGACAATTTAGATGGTGGGAGAAAGACACAGGAAGGACATGTCCATTCCACACAGATACCAGACCATCCCACCTGGGAATCGAACCCAGGACGCTGTGGGGCGACAGCGCTGCTCGCTGCGTCACCTTGCCGCTCTTGAGAAAACCTCATTGAACGAATTCCCGAAATTATTTGACAGAACGTAAAGCTGATTTTTGTTCCATTCACTTTACCCTTGAAGGGTGTTCATGAATGGCTGCAGGACCTGTTTTCATTGCTTGCTAGAAGAAACGAATACAATTGCTTAGTTTATAGTCCTCAGACGTTCTAATTTTCTTTAAGGAACATGTATAAGACGCATTTTCCCAACAAAAACATGGACCAATCGGAATGAAAGGACAAAGATGAACTTTACAGTCTTGTGAAAAAATTAGGACACCCCATTAAATATTCAGTTCTTTATTGAGAAATGTTGATGTCGATGTCTAACCTTGTTTTTATCTATCTCTGGAAAAGAAAGCGATTTAACGACAAAAAATGATAAAAAAAGGTAAACGACAAAAAATAATCTTGATTTAGTCATTAAACAAAAGATTTCATCAAGAATGTGTTTTCTAACCTTTGCCTGAAATAACCGCAGTGAGATGCATCTTGTAGAATCTACCAGTCTCTGACATCGGTCTGAGGAACGTACAGCCTGTTCCAAGTCTTCTTCCATGTACAGCCTGTTCCAAGTCATCACCACAGCATCTCAATGGGATTAAGATCTGGGCTTTTTCTCCAAACCATGATGCTTTCACCTCCATGCTTCACAATTGGTATGAGGTTCTTTTCCTGGAATGCTGTATTTGGTTTATGTCAGACATGTCCTCTGTTCTGGTGTTCAAATAATTCAATTTTAGACTCATCTGTCCAAAGAGCATTATTCCAGAAGCCCTGGTCTTTGTCTATGTTCTCTCTGGCAAACTTCAGTCTGGCCTTCATGTTTCTTTTAGACAGCGAAGGTTCTCTCCTTGCACACCTCCCAGGAAGTTAAAGCTGTGCAGTCTCTTCCTGACTGTAGAGGCACTTTCACATCAACCGTAGCAAAAGCCTGCTGTAGGTCCCATGATGACATTTAAGGGTTTTTGAAGACTTCTTTTAGCGGTCCGCTCTCAGGGTGAATTTGTTTGGACAGCCAGACCTGAGCATGCTGGCAGTTGTTTTTGGAAGTCCTCCACTTGTAGACTGTTTTCTGGACAGTGGAATGCCTGAGTGCAAATTCTTTTGAGATCTTTTTAAATCCCTTACCAGACTTATAAGCTGCTGCAATCTCTCAGGCCTCAGACAGCTCTTCTGATCTCACCATGGTGTTCACTCTCCCCTCAACAGTCAGGAGCACCAAACTAAATGTCTGAGGTTTAAAAGGGCAAACCTCCTTCAAAATGCTGAGAAACAATGTTCTAATCATGTGCACTTGGTTTTACTTGAATCTTCCAGTATTATTAAAATTGAGATGGAATATCTTTATGTCCATGGATGTTACAAAAACACACAGACTTTCATAGGGTGTCCTGATTTTTTCACATGACCGTATATGCCGTCTTTATTGCTTGACATTAGTGCCATCAGGTAAATCTGTTCAATGTTCTTAACATTTTTATGGCTGCATTGATTTAAAATCCCAATAATGCTGCTGCTCCGTTTACTAAGATGAACTAAAACACCACAAAAGGGTTCGTGCTAAAAGCTGACTCAAAAAGGTTAGATCTCACTTTTTAGGAGTGAGCCTTTTACTCAGTGCTGAGAGCCAATAGCAGCTTCATCTCACTTGTTTATTCGTCTGTTCAGCCCTGATTAATCTCTCCCTGCTTTTTTGACCTTGCTCTGTTATTTGACTTTGAGATCAGCCTTGCTAGTGGTGAGGACGTGAGGCTTTATTAAAGACTTTCAGCCAAAAGCATTCGTCACCCCCGTGATGGACTGGATGAGCTCAGATCCAGCTCCACCCTCACACACACCTACAGCAGGTATTTTTGCACCAATACAGCTCACCTTGAGAACTGTAAAGACAATATGGTTTCTACTGCAGTTCTGATCTATTTCTTAGTTATTTACATCTCTTTTTGCTTTTTTTTATGGATCATACCTTCCTGAGTGTGCTATCACCCCTTCTTCTGTCATGTGGTTCTACTGAGATGCAGAAATGCAGATAGGTGATGTTCCCACAGGAACGAAATGTTACTCCTAGTTTAGTCTTGTTTCATTTCAATGGTTTCAGCCAGAAGTCGGACTTTGGGAAGCTGCAAATAAAGTGGGAACAGTGAGAATGTCCACTTTGGGTGAAATGACCAAGATGTAAAACATCAAGAGTGAAGTTTTATATAATATTTATCCAGATTTTGCACACTTCTGCTTCTCTGCATCTGAGATTTATGCTGATAATGCATCGGTTTTACTGACATGTGGAACAATATCCTTGCATTAGGCAGAGAATTGACCACAGTGTGGTGAAGATCATCAGAACTGAACCTATTTTCAGGATCATCTTTAAAACAGGCCTCATTTCATCACTGAAACAACATGAGCAGCGAGTGGAGAATCACTGGCATAGACTCATGTTTTGTAAAATTGTTCATTTTATGTATTTTATAAATGATGAGCTTAAACTAACTACATTTCCTTCCCCATGAGCTGAATCACTTCCCTCTCTGCTATTGGCCGCCTTTAGTGTGTGTTACTAAAACAGAATTCATTCCATTCATCCATCCCTGCTTCCTTCCATCCATCCATCCATCCATCCATCCATGTGTCTGTCCAAAACCAATGTCATAGGGGATGCTCACTCAAGGGTGATGGGCAGTGTCAGACCAAAGATCCAGGCTTTCTTGTGTTTTCTTTGCCTTTTAATGCAATTCTCCAGATCTTCCTTGAAGGACAGTGTTGTTGTCTCTCATTTTCAGTGCAGTCTCTGTACCTGAGCGGTTCTCCAGATCTTCCTGAAGGACAGTGTTGTTGTCTCTCATTTTCAGTCAGTCTCTGTACCTGAGCAGTTCTCCAGATCTTCCTGAAGGACAGTGTTGTTGTCTCTCATTTCAGTCCAGTCTCTGTACCTGAGCAGTTCTCCAGATCTTCCCTAGCGACAGTGTTGTTGTTTCTCATTTTCAGTACAGTCTCTGTAGCAGTTTGATTGTTTTTTGTTAGTTAATCTACACAGTGATCTACATCTGAACCTTCAAGCAGAACAAAGCGTTTAACTTAAGATATATGACAAGAAGCAGTGAAGAAACAGATGCAGATGATTCCAGATGATCAGGTGATTCGTTATCGATGATGCTGAACACTGAGTGGTTGGAACCCTTAATTGGCACCTGTATAACCCAGATCACATCTGGGGTCAGTGAAAAGGTGTGGTTCCAGTTTTCCTTAGTTGATGTTGCGTAAGGTTTTCAAAGAGGGCACTCTGGTGTCCCTTTGATCCAGGCTTCATGATGAGTCCTCTGGCTTGTATGATCTCCACCTCCAGCTGTCCATTCCTTTCCGTAAGACCAATCTCCACATCACCTACAGAGAAAAACCATGACCATCGGCTGCTTTCAGAAACCAGAATCACTTTTTTTTATCAGTTTTTTTATCACTCAGTTTTATGTCATGATACCGAATTACCGCAGGTTGTAGCCAGAGTCTGTCTGCCACAACCAAAGCACCCATCCCGCCCAGAAAATCGCTGAACTGAGCTGCCTGATGCCAAACACATCCTGCCAGTTTAGACTGGAAGGAAGAAGATAAGGTTGTGTTAACTTTTTAAGAGTAACATCACATTCAGTTCTGCAAAAACTGAAGATTATAACATTTTTTATAGGGGCGTTGGCCCCCCTTCCTCTAGGCTACTTCTACAAGAAGCACTTTTGTGAGGATTTCATTTCAGATCCTACAGCACCATTAATCACTCCAGAGAAAACAGCTCCACAGCCTGATACTGGAGAAGACACCACATCCCCAACCAGTGACTGGGCATGGGTGACCCTGTCTGGCTTAAATGTAACCAAGGACCACCAGGACACTACAGAGCCACCATCTAACCAACCTGCTCTTTAGATGGAGTCTGTTAGCAGCTGCTTTTCTGTCCCACATGCAGCAGTTCTTTCTGGTTCTAAAGACAAATTTGGACCATTCCAGTCACGACCCCTGACCCTAATCTTGTGTGGTTCCCCAGTCAATACTGATTTCCACATCAGCGCTCCATCATGCAGCCCACACTGGCACAGTGCTTCTCTTGTTATTGATTCATTGATTCATTCATTAATCGATTCATTCATTCAGTGATTTATTTATGTATTTGTTGGTTTATTTATCTATTTATCTGTTTAGTTCGATTTTTTAGCAATGTGTCTTTATACTATATCATTATTTTCCTAATATTATTAATATATTATTTAGTCAATTTAAATCATGTTTTGTTGGAATTTTCCAATGTGCAAACATCCGAAAAGTGCATCATGAGGGATTTTTTTCTATTTTTTTTGTTTAAATTTGAAAGATTTAGAATACATAATAATATAAACTATATCCCTCTATTTTCCTGCTTTACTGTTAGAAACTTAAATATGTCTATGGTTCATCTGACTATTGATTGTTATTCATATTCAATACTGGAGATCTGGGTCCTTCAGATGCTTTGGCTTCAGGTTAAACGTAGACGCCACTCTAGAGCAGTTTGCATGGCGAAATAAATCTGCAAAATTAAACCGGCGAGACTTATTAAAACAATTCAGACTTTCCTGGTTTGGTGATATGATTTATTGAATCATGAGGAGGCTTAAGGAGATGGTTGGAAATGTTCTTTACGAATAAAGACAGACGGCTTTGGATTTAATGAGCAACCATAAATGAGCTTTGCTTTGGACAGAGTGGACTGGAGTAAAGTGAGCTCCTGGAGTGCAGCCAGCACACACAATCACACACACACACAATCACACAAACACAATCACACACACAAACACACACACACAAACACAGACCAAAGAGAATTACTGAGATTTTGGCAGTGTGAAGCCTAATCAGTGCATGTGGGCAGAGAGAGAGAGAGAGAGAGAGAGAGAGAGAGAGAGAGAGAGAGAGAGAGAGAGAGAGAGAGAGAGAGAGAGAGAGAGAGAGAGAGAGAGAGAGAGAGAGAGAGAGAGAGAGAGAGAGAGAGAGAGAGAGAGAGATTTGTGGAACGAGTACTAATGTTCCTTATCCATCAATCTGTTCTCTCCCCGTGATTTAAGGAGTCAGTCTGCTCCCAAATACAATCAGTACCCCAATGTATGAATATTATTTAAAATAAAATATTTATTTCGTATAGTATTAAATTATTTTTATTTCATCAGCTGCAATTCTTGGTTAAGTGTCGGGACTACTTGGTGTGAATCTGGGTCGCGCGTTCAGTTTAAAGTTCCAGGTTTTAGAGTCCGCCCAGGTGATGTCCTGAGACACAAGTCTATGGATGTGAGTCTCAGAGAATCCTCTAGACTGTGAGTCAAGTCTCGAGTAGGTGAGTCAGGTGAGCCTCTGAATGTGAGGAAGGTCAGTCGTTAGTGGCCAAAGTGGCTGAGTCCAGGTCCGTGAGTCTAGGTGAAGTGAAAGTAGCGACTGGCTGTCATTGAGAAACCGCGAACGTAAAAACATCCTGTGTATTTAACACACGCTCCACGCGGCAGAGGGCAGCTATATCCAGTGCCCAGGCAGCAGTGATGGGGACAGTACCTTGCTCAAGAGTACCTCACGGCAACCTACTGGTCCAGGATTCAAACCTTCCGATCCTGGGGCCTCGTCCCTAAACACTGGACCACGGCTGCACCCTTAAGTGTTAAGTTTGTTGGTGTGAGTCCAGAGTGTTGGGAGTCTGTGGGTGTGAGTCTAAAGTAGCTGAGCTGCCTCGTTAGGAGGACCATCCATAGTTCAGGTACATCATCAACATGTTTTTAGGTGACGTCTGTTCAACGTCTTTTCATTCTAGAAAAATCTTTGGACTCACACTCAACACAGATGTAGGTCATTCCAATAACAACCCGAATCCTGTGTGGGTTCCCACTCATTTCCACACCAGCATTCAAACAGACTCATTCATTCATTCATTCGTTCAGTTGTTCATTCATTCATTCGCTCATCTGTGCATTAATTCTTATTTGTTTGCTTGTCAGCTATTTATTTAGTTATTGCTTTCTTTGATTTTCTTATTTTCACCTTCCTTTGTGTTACCCTCTCTGCCTCTCTTTCATCCTTTATCACATCATTTCTTCTTTTTTTCAGTGTTTCACTCTCTGTCTGACTCATTCTCTCTGCACCTATTCTCTCCTACTTTATCTTCAATTCTAACACCTATTTATCTATCTATCTATCTATCTATCTATATGTCTGTCCGTTCTGTCTGTCTGCCTATTTATCTATCTAGCTACCATTTATTCATTCATTAGTCTATTTATTTTTTTTTGTTTTGTAACTTGTTTGCTTATTTAATTAGTTAATTTGGTAATTACATTATTGAATTCATTTGGCCATTTTGTTTCAGTTTCTGATTGATTACTATTTCTCACTGTTGCTATTACTGTTATTATTGTTATTGTTGTTATTGATGTTGTTATTAAAGTCAGGTCCAGTCCCAGTCAGTCTCAGGATTCCAGCTGCAAGTGAGTCGGCTGAGCCCTGACCAGACCCTAAACATCACCCACATTCAGCAAGTCACTGCTCAGATTAGCTGATGTCCATCTCTCTGATAAGACAGCCCATAGTTGTAAACGGCCCCTGACACGCCCCCGGTGGAAATCTAAGTCTGTGACTTGATTGTTTGGTCCATGTGACCTTGTTGATTAAAACTCTTTCACATTGTCTCCTGGATCCCACTACTGCCATCCTCTGTGTGTTCCCTGTCCCTGTCCCCTGCCTTCCATTGTGTTTGCACCTTTGTCCACTTCTTTAATGCTGTACTAGGAGAACATTCATACACTATTAAGGGAGTAGGAGATGATATCAGATACAACCTTAAAGAAATGTGATTGCTATAACATCTGCGGCTGATGCTTGGTGTTGGGTACAGAGCTGAAGCTCATGTACAGCTGTCCCAGAGCGTCCCACTCTACTGTTTATCCAATTTGTATGAGTGCAAATGAACACCAGTCACAGCAATGCAGGCACCTTTTAAAAGCTCATGCAATAGAATAGAAGAACCTTCTGAATACTTTTGGACATGCAGTGCAACCTCAATTAGTCAACGGTATAAAACTGAAGCAACAAAATAACATTTTATCTAAATCTTAGGGTTCCTTCTTGATATGCCTACTATCTTTCTGTCTCTCTCTCTTTCTCTCTCTCTCTCTCTCACTTTCCTCTCACTCTCTCTCTCTCTCTCTCTCTCTCTCTCTCTCTCTCTCTCTCTCTCTCTCTCTCTCTCTCTCTCTCTCTCTCTCTCTCAGAAAGGCCCAAACCAGCTGCCTCATATTCAGACTGACAGTCTCTGGAGAGACATCATCGCCCCTCTTCATTTCTCCTCCTTCTCCGCATTCTCTCTACATTTTCTGTCAACCTTTATTTTCCTTCCTTTATCACCTTACTCTCTCCCCGCTTTCTTCTACTTTCTCTGTATTATCCTCTGTCTCTTTCACTTTTATCACATAACTTGTCTTTAAGTTTAATTCTCTTTCCCTAATGGTCTCATTCTCTCCTTCTGTATCTATCTATCTATCTATTCCATCTATCTATCTAACTATCATCTATCTATCTCTTTTGTGTCTTTTTCAATGTAATCATAACTTCTTTAGTTGTTAGTTTGTAATTATTCCCTTTCTTTTGGCTTCTAAAAAGTGAGACATCAGTTTCACTGCCCTTCCTCACCTTTATTTTCAGTTTTCTGTGACACGCTTTCTTTTTTCCCACGATACACCACTGATTGATCACTCTCTCGGAATATGTCAGCATATGCGGCCGCATTACTATAAATAAAGAGATCCCACTGACGTGTGATAAATAGGACCCATTAAAGTTCCTCACATAGCGCTCCGTACGCTCAGTGCGTAAAGCTGATTTGAATAAAGCATCTGCATACATGCAGTCTGCCTGCATGATTACTTGTAGATGCACTGGCCTTAATTTATAATATCTGTAACTGGCTCAGGGCCCTTCTGCCCGCACTATGTTGCTGGCAAAAACATTTGAGCCTGGGCTTAATTCCCAAGTGTAAATACCAAATTAATCTCTTCTGCGTATTCTACAGCAGAGCCCAGCAGAGCCCAGCAGTGGGGCGGATTCACAGAAAGGCTTTTAAAGCTGCAGCTCATTTGGGAGCCTGAGAGCTGATCCTTTGCATTGTTGTCCTAATCCCATCCTGACCCCTTACCTCTCTAATATCCTTCGTCCACTTTCCATGCCATTTGTTTCTCCTTTTATCTCTGTTTCTAGAAATGGAAGTTTCAATTCAAAGACAGTCGCTGAATTAATCTCGCCACCACGCTTTCTGAATCAGCGCGGGTTCGTCGGGGTCGGGTGGCCAGCGATTCTTCTGAAAACAAGGGACTGGCAAAAAGACACGGAACTCATTCTTAAAGTGTTTTCCTGTAAGAAACTATTAATACAGTTGTTTAGAAAGAAAGACGGTATCAAAGAAAGAAAAAGGAAAGCAGCATTAACAGCAAGAACAATCCTATAGAAATGGAGAATGAATGGAGGGAAGGAAGGAAGGAGTAAAGAAGGAAAAACTAAATTGTAGTAGTAACAAACAATGAAGAAAGGAAGGATGGAATAAAGTAAGGAAAGATGGAAAGAAGGAAAAAATGGAAAGGAAGATAGAAACAGGAATGATGTGGAAAGAAAAGAAGAGGAAGGAAGGAAGGAAGGAAGGAAGGAAGGAAGGAAGGAAGGAAGAAAAGAATGAAGGAAAGAAGGAAGAAAGAAAGGAAGTGAGAAAACGAATGAGTTAACCAAGATAAATGTCAGGTAGAAAATTAGGAAATCCATGTGAAATGAAAACAAGTGGAAGGAAGGAAGAAAAGAAGAGGAAGGAAGGAAAGAAGGTAGGAAGGAAGAAAAGAAGGAAGGAGGGAAAGAAGGAAGAAAGGAAAGAAGGAAGAAAGGAAAGAAAGAAGGAAGGAAATAAGGAAGGAAGGAAAGAAGGAAGGAAGGAAGAAAGGAAAGAAGAAAGGAAGGAAGGAAGGAAGGAAAGAAGGAAGGAAGGAAAGAAGAAGAAAGGAAGGAAGGATGGAAGAAAGGAAGGAAGGATGGAAGAAGGAAAGAAGGAAGGAATGAAGGAAGGAATTAAGGAAAAAAGGAAAGAAGGAAGGAAGGATGGAAGGAAAGAATGAAGGAAGGAAGAAAGAAAGAAGTGAGGAAACTAATGAGTTAACCAAAATGTCGTCAGGTAGAAATTAGGAAATGAAAACAAGTGGAAGAAGGGAAGAAAAGAAGAGGAATGAAGGAAAGAAGCAGTAGGAAGGAAGAAAAGAAGGAAGGAGGGAAAGAAGGAAGAAAGGAAAGAAATAAGGAAGGAAAGAAGGAAGGAAGGAGAGAAAGTAGGAAGAAAGAAAGTAAATAAAGGAAGGAAAGAAGGAAGGAAGGAAGGAAAGAAGGAAGGAAGGAAGAAAAGAAGAAAAGAAATAAGGAAGGAAAGAAGGAAGGAAGGAAGGAAAGAAGGAAGGAAGGAAGAAAAGAAGAAAAGAAGGAAGGAAGGAAGGAAGGAAGGAAGGAAGGAAGGAAGGAAGGAAAGAAGGAAGGGAGAAATGAGCACAGGAATGAACTGGGTATGAAACTGAAGAAGCGAAGTGTGAAAGAAACAGATCTGTTTCTCTCTCGCGTCCCTCGTTCCTGACTCGGCTCCATCGTTAAAGACGTTTCCGTTTTTTAGACCAATGGAGGGAAGAACCGTGCTGCGTGTGGAGCGGTGTCCCTGCCCACAGCCTCTGTTTTTATTGGACCATTACAGGTCAAGGGATGGAAATGAGGACCAGATATGAGTTCTACCCAGACAGAAAGAAAGAAAAGAAAAGGCAAGAGTGCAGGAGAGAAAATAAGATGCAATAAGAGGAAGAAAAAGTGATAAAAATCCCTATTCCACCAGCGTTCAACCATAACTGCCAGCCAGTGGCCTCTAATTCAACTGTCTCTCTGGAGCGCGTTCATTCATTCATCTATATTTTTATGTAAAAGTCATGTGTATGCAGCTCCACATTCAGGAGCTGTAATATAATATGATAAAATCTTTGGAAGCTGCTGCCAAAAAGCGTAATCTCTCTGCTCATTTCAGTTCCTGGTAATCCAGCTGTGACGAGGTGGAGTTCTGCCCCCATGATGGCCGCTGGCCACTGGATTATGCAACATTTGTGTTTTTCTTGAGGTTTAACTCAGAGAACGGATTCAGTGAATTTTGCTCCATCGGCTGCATCTGCGTATTCAGATCCGGTCGTACTAACGTGGCTTTCTTTCGGCTCTGCTGCGTGTTAGACGTCCGCGTTCGGGTGAAATATTAAACATCATTCAATTAAACTGGGAAGTGCTTTTGGGTATCTTTAATCTTTGAAGGTGGTGAATTTGTAGGCCATCTGTTTATCACAGCGCAACATGTTTACGCTCAGACATGCAGACATTTTCCTGAAGATCTTCTGCAGGAACCAGCCCTCCACTGTGGCCTGGACCTGGAAGAGAGTGTTTCCCCTTCAGATCTTTCCCTGTGCGCACTTCACAACCGTTCTTAAAGAGTCTTCCCCCACTATAGACACTGACATGTTGAAAATGTTAAAGTATTATTATTATTATTATTATTATTATTATTACTTTGTTAGCGGCAGTGGTGGCCTAGTGGTTAAGGAGTTGCCCTTGCACTGGAAGATTGTGGGTTCGATTCCCTCACCAATAGGTTGCCCTGAGGTACCCTTGAGCAAGGTACTGTCCCCATCACTGCTCCCCTGGCCCTTTCAATAGCTGCCCACTGCTGCACGGTGTTTGTGTGCATGGGTTAAATGCAGAGGTCCAATTCCGTTGTGGTTCACTGTGTGCTGTGCTGTGACCTCGCAATGACAAGGGTTGTCACTTTCACTTTATTTCACTTTTGTCAACGTTTTTCTTCTATACTGTTTTCTTTATTTGATTTAATGTCTCATTAATTCTATTTGCTATTTTAATGTACAAATTATTTAAGTATTTAATTTAATTTAATTTTATTTTATTTTATTGTACAAGGCTTTGGTGACACTTTTAAACGTGCTTTAGAATTTAAGATGACCTGTCCTGACTTCAGAGCCCCATTTGGCCATGTGATGGTGACTATTCAAGTTGATGCACTTTAACTGTATCAGGTTTCCCACTTTTGTATTTTGTGTTTTGGGACAAGGCTCGTTTTTTTGCTGCCGGTTGCATCATATCGTCCCATCCAGAGACATAAGAACACTGATATTTCCACTTCAGGACAGCAAAGCTATCGGTGCTGGCCGAGCCCGCTGTGGATTTGGGGCATGCAGTGTTGCATAACCTTCAAAACCTGGTGCGGCGAACAGCTTTTGATGTGACGGGACAGACGAAGTCCAGCAGCTACGGTTGCTGAAACTGGCTTATGCAACAATCTTACGGAAAAGTTTACGTCTAAACAATGAACTATTCGAGGAAATGTATTGTACTGGATTAGTGCTCAAAGGTTTGTGCGCAAATACTCACTTGCCCTCTGACCCATAACTGTTCATGCTGTCTTCTATGGACTCGTGGCTGGCCTGCCGGACAGTGCGGCTGGGCATCTCCACAGCCAATCCCGTCTCTGTGCTCCTCTGGATGCCCTTCAACCTGCGTCCCTCTGCATCTGATGGACAGAATGGGAGAGAGAGAGAGAGAGAGAGAGAGAGAGAGAGAGAGAGAGAGCGAGAGAGAGAGAGAGAGTAATAAGCACAGGCTATTATCACTAAAGCCATTCGTAAATGTGTTTACAGGTTCAGTGCTGCACTGAAAATCACTGTCATTACTCCGTCTGCAGCATTTCATGACAACTAGCCCATTTGAACACAGAGCAAATCCATTTTCCAAAGAGAATTTCAGAGAAGAGCTACAGAGTTATTCAGAATTGAACAGAGTAATTCGAAAAAAAATGTTATATAATCACTAGAGCACATTACATTACTATTATTGGATTACCTTCCTTAATGTTCAGAATCAGAAAAATCTGATATCTAGAAACTACTCGTTACACATGCACAGAAAGACCGACAGGAGACATGAGTTACAATGCGAAACAACTTCGAAAAATAAAAATACATAAAATGCAATACATTTATTATCGTAAGGAACATTTTCCATGTCATACATCCATTTGGGACATCAAGAGACTTTCTAAAGTTCTAATAAAAGTTAAGAAGTTGTTAAGTCCTTATTTATAATTGTATTATAATAAATGATGATATTCACAAAATTTCAACGAAAGACATAAACTGACATTGCGTCACTTTATTTTTACTTGTTTTTTGGGATGATTTTATACGTATGCCATGGCAACTGCCTACCAGCACCCTAGAAACCATCTGAAACACCAAACACCAAGCAATCACGACCGACCAGCTTTACTATAGCAACCCCCTAGCAACCACTTGTAACCATAGTAAGCGTCTGCCAACTCCCTAGCAACCGCATGGAAACTTAATCCAATAAAAGTGGATTAAAGTTGGGTTACACAGTATGTGCAATGACGGCAAATCAATTTCCTCCTTCTGAGACAATGAAAATAAACAAACGATTTAAACCGAAACTTATCCCTATAAATTACTGTTGGTGTATTGTTTTCCATGTGATTTCTCCAACGTACACAATGCTGTAAGAAGAAATGCCTCTCGTATGATGGTCAGTCCATTGTTCATCCTTTTCCATCTGCAGCCTGACCTCAATCCATGACCAAACGGAGCGTGCTCGGTATTTATTACGTAAGTCTGGGCACCATCCTTCCAAAAGTCAGGGCCTCCAGCTGTGGCAGCAGGTGCTTTGAATCAGATGCCAAAATTAAAAATCTGAGAGCTCTTTCCTCACCTGTACTTCCTGCCTCAGTCCACTGTACGTGTCCTTAGTTCCGGTTTACAGTAGTGAGAACGTATGTTTAGTTTTATATGTTAGTTTGATGGCTAGAGGTAGCCTCCTAGATTTTGTAATTATAGATTTTAAGAATTATAAAAAGGATTCAGTGGGATTCATGATTTTCCAACCCTTGATTAAAATGAGAATGCTTTACTTAAAACGTTAATAATAATCACCATCATTATAATTAATGATATTTTTATGATTTTGACATTTTTTTCCATATTATTCAGTTATATTGGTTTGTTTCATTTTTAGCATAACCAGAATTAGTGTCTCAATCCCCACAATAAGACTGTTACAGAAAGAGTTCCTCTAAGCATCTTCTAAAAGTGTCATATGAGGGAGAAGACCATGCTACAAAGGCAAAAAAATTGACAGGAAAGATCTTTCTTATCTCTGGAGCTACAAGGCTTTATTGCTGTCCAGCGATATGATTCTGTTGATGTAGCATACAGTTCTGTGCAAAAGTCTTGAGCCACTCGTCATTTTTATTGAGGAACAATTCTCCAGATCTTCCTGAAGGACAGTGTTGTTGTCTCTCATTTTCAGTCCAGTCTCTGTACCTGAGCAGTTCTCCAGATCTTCCTGAAGGACAGTGTTGTTGTCTCTCATTTTCAGTCCAGTCTCTGGTCTATCATGGGCTCACACATAAGGAGCCTGGAGTCAGTTCTGGAGTTAAGTGTCTTTCCCAAGGGTACAAAGTCATGGACATGGGATGGGAGGTGTTATTCAACCAGCTACATCCCTTACACTTTTTCCTGCAAGTCCAGGGGATTGAACCATGATCCCTTTGCTTCCAAACCCTCTTCTCTAAACATTTCACCACGGCTGACGTGTTTAACACTTCTCAAACACTTAGGAAGCCTTAATCTCTACAAACTGACCCAGTGAAGTTACTTTATCTCCCGAATGTTGCCTGTTTCATCCCGAATTAACAGGTTTACAAAAAACTTGACAAAATTCAGTGAATTAAATCTGTTTGTTTTAATCCAAAGGCAGTTCCAAATGCAGCGGCAGCCTAGTGGTTAGAGACTAGGCTCCAGAAAGTCCGAATCCCAGACCAGTAGGTTGCCCTGAGTTACCCTTGAGCAAGGTATCGTTCCCATCACTGCTCCCTGGGTGCTGGATATGGCTGCTCACTGCTACACGTGTGTGCACGGGATAAATGCAGAGGGGGCCTTTCGTTCACTTTGGTGTGTTTCCCGATGACAATCAGTCACTTTCACTTTCTTTTCTGATGAAAGAGAGAGTTCTCCATCCGCAGACGAAATATAGCCTCAATACTGAATTTGTGCTGGAACAGAATTAAGTTCACACAGTGAGGAAAACTCAAAGGAACTCCTAATGTAACACACCCTTAACACTTCTCATCTGATGGGACAGGCTGTTGAGATGAAACCTGTGCTAATGTCCCTTTGGTTTAATTCGTCTCCTCATCAAACTGCCACCAACGATGTGGGCCATTACTCTCCTCCCTGTCATGTCCCCTTGCATCAAAGACTTTATTTGAGCAGCAAACCATGTGACCTGAGTTTGCCGCTGTGCGCTATGGAAGTTTTCTTCTGCTGGAATGAAAAAGAGGGAGGTTTTTGTTCTCACAGCTGTGAACACATCCGATCCGGATCATATGAAGGCAAAAAAAATCAGATTAAACCTGGAAATGTGAATGAACCCTAAATGACAGGAAGCATTAGATATTCTCTGATGGCAGGGAGACGTCTGGCTTACCCCACCTCTACACACACACACACACACACACACGCTCTCAATCCTGAGATAATACTATTTTGAGTCTGGTGGGATCTGTATTAATACCAGCCTCTGATAGTAGGTCCTGTCCTCTCACTGAGGGCAACCAGGTCTTTTCTGCACTTCATTTGTCCTTTTCCAACAATCCATTTTTTAACTAAATGTCGAAAATGTGCATAGCTGTCATGACATTTATGACAAAAAGATATTTCACATAAATAATATTAAGGGCTTTGTTAAACTGGGATTCCAAAATACATATTTCCATGTATTAAGAGACCAAAATATATTTCATTTGATCTTTTTTTCAAATTTGGACCATTAGCAATAACCTAAAATATTGATACAATCATTAAATTCCTTTATTCAGTTCAGATTCATCTATTTGTTCTTTTAAGCCTCTTGTTTTTTTGCTTTTCTCATCCTTAAAGTTAGAAATGATTTTTATTGCAGGATCAGATGTTTAAAGAGCATTAAAATGTCATAATAAATCAGTCACTGTCTAAAATAACATCAAATTAGCCCAGGGTGAAATATTAATGCTGACTGTTTGGAAAGCAACAGTCAGCAACACAAACTGGGCTTAATATTTGCATATAAAGCATATTAGCTTGTGTTTCCAGCAGAAGAGCTGGCATTTGGGGATGAAGGCCGATTAGCCATGGAGCACATCCAGCAGAGCTGAAGAACGAAAAAAAAGGGAACTGACAGAAACCCACTCTAATAAAACTGCGTCAGAAATTAAATTAGCTAAAAGAAGAAAGGATTTGGGAGACATTAATTTGAAAAATTACTGATTTGTTAGCATCTGATACAGAACACTGCACTGCATTGCCAAAAGTTTAGAGACACTCGCTCACCCGCTTCTTCAGAAAACAAGTACATTGATAGGGATGAGTTTGCTGAATTTGCAGCCACTGGCCTTACTTTTCTAAAAAGATTGCGGTGATGTTGGATGATTAGGACCAGAAACACACTCCAGATCATTCCATAGGTGCTTGAGGAAGCTCCATCATATGGCATTGTGCAGAGTGACTCCTTTGGCTTCTCTTCCTACTGATTAATTCTTCTCTATGGTTGATATAAGCTGTGTGTGAGCCACTCACTTAATAAAAGACCGTCTAGATACTTTTGGACATATAATATACTGCAAGTGAAAAGGGATTGGGAATGTACGGCTTCTCGTTATTTCATTGGAAGGCTCTCTCACACTTGGCTCCTGTATTTGTGCTCCAGATCTAGAGCGCAGCCATTTCACACCTTCATCCTGAACCAGCAGCACATGACCTAGTTAGGCTCTTCCTAAAAATACAACCCGCTTTGTTGCTTCCCGCGGTATTTCAGGTGTGCTCTGCAACCCAACAGCCACCCTGTCACGGCAGACGTCCTTCTCCCGCAGGAACACAGTGTTTCAGGAGAAAGGCAGCAAGGATGGCAGGGTTGCCATGGGAGACGAGGCCGGTGCGAGTCGTCGGATGCCGCTCTCTCTCCCTCTCGCAATGTATTTATTTTTTTATTTGTCATGTCACCAAATCTGTAAACAGAGCAGAGAGCTCGCCGTCCTCACAAATACATGGACATGTCTTGTTAGACGAGGTGCGCGTGGCTTCCAGACTGCAGCCCTGCTGCTGAGCCTGCATTACATTTGCTGATGATATCAAATCCCACAGCTAAAAAAAACAGACACACACACACACACACACACACACACACCGAGACAAATAGATAGATAGATAGATAGATAGATAGATAGATAGATAGATAGATAGATAGATAGATGAATGGAGGGTCAGATAATTAGAGGGTCGGATTAATCGGCCTCATTAGTTAAATTCCTCAACACCATTCAAAGATTGGCTTTTATTAGAGCAGCCTGGATTCATTTCATTAATCAAGCTGACAGTCATTGGTTGGGGCTGGTTGGGGCGGAGAGCAAAGCTGTATATATAACTCGCTCACCGCTGCTCTCTCATCTCAGTCATGGTTCACAGTCTTTGACTGTCCTTTATTGATGAGGGTGGTATGTTGATTTATTTTCACTCAGGACGATGAAACACGAAGCTGCCACTGGAAGACTGATGGACCGCCCCTGGTCTCGGACAAACACTCTTCTCTCTCCGCAGGGAGCGAGGAGGGCATCAGCCTTAAAATTACAGGGCGGTGATACTTTTTTCCGATAAGAGAATCCGATTTGGATGTCTCTCCTGTCCACATCACGGTCCAAATAACCTCACTCTGAAGTGAACCAAGAAAGGAAGCTTCAAATTGTGCCTAATAGAATTAATGCCGCCTGCCGCAGATTGCCAGGGGTCACTATTGATCCCAAACAGAGATGTCAATATTCTGGTTAGCCTGGGCTATCGATCATGCCATCATGTAACACTTCATTACTCTAGCTTTCCTTAATTACCTGTTAACTCTTTGATGAATGGAAGCGCTGGGGGCTCATTGATCCATGCTAAACTGATGGACGGCTCTGCTGGGCTCTAAAGTCAGCCTAAAGTTTTAAAAAAAGCTTGCTTGCAGAGCAAGGTCCAATCCTGTCAGATCTCATCTTTTTAACCGTCATTCTTCACACATGGACCTTTACAGGGTTTAGAGGAGCTTCTTTTTCTCCACTTTAAGGGACATTTGCACCCAAATTTAGCAGATGGCATTTAGCAGACACTCCTTTCCCGAGGGACTTCCATTTCTTAATTACGAGGACAGACTCCCTGCAGAATCTTGGGGTTATTGGGGCAGCGGCGGACAAGGGTTTAGTTTAGGCCCCAAGATTGGAAGGTCATGGGTTTGAATCCCAGGCCAGTAGGTTGCCTTGAGCTACCCTTGAGCAAGGTATCACCCTCATCACTGCTCCCCGGGCGCTGGATATGGCTGCCCCCTGCTGTCTTGGGCTTCACGATGAGAAATAGTCACTTTCACTTTTTCAGGCACTCGGCGGTAGAGCTGGAGGTAAGGATTTGAACCTGACTCCTCTTGGTCCCGTATATCTCACCTTATTTTGTTTTATTCCCGCATTCATACAAACTGCTACTGTTTAGGTACATCAGAAATAATAAAGGAATTTTTTCTTACAGAACAGCCACAGGCCAACAGACTCTGGAAACAGTAGTTCTCAAACAACCTACGCTTCTTCAGAAAGACATCCCTTCTGGAATACTGCGCTATATCCCCCAGAGGAGTAGAAATCAAGAGATTAATCTTTTAAAAGCCCTTCAAAAGCCCCGAATACAGGCACAGCCAGCACACGCGAGTCTTCAGAGGAGTGTCCATCTGTTAAATCACAGTGGAATGCCTGTTCATGCAGAGAACCAAGCCTCCAGCAGAGTCAACAGCGCGCTGCCTCTATTTATTCATACCTCCACAGTCCAGCCCTGGTCCCAGGAGAGAAACGAACAAATGACCCTGAACTGCAAACCAGGCTTCTAATTCCTTAATGAACAAATGAATAAATAAAAAACATGGAGCTTGTGAGGCGTGGCCCCTAACTCAACCATGCAGGTATTAAAAATTGCACCCATAACTGGTCCAGAAATGGAAAACGGGACGCCACACTTTTAATTGCTCTTGCAATGTTTCCCTGCGAGTGAGAAGCACATGAGAGGCACATGCAAGAATAAAAAACGAGGCGGCAGCGTCTGCACTATAATTGGACACAGGGAAGTGTGTGTGCTGGAGGGGTGACCTCTTTATGCACGCCAACATGTGCAAGAAGTGTGTTTATGTACCTGAAATACTGAGTTTTCACACCTTTGTTATCGGGCTTTCAGCTGCCGGCGGCCTTTTTTTTTTATATGATGTTCAATAGAATTGCTACAATTAAATTTGCTCAGCTGAGAAAAATATTCAACTCCCTCTGTGATTGTGTTCAATGAACCATGAACAATTATATAGATGTGAACGAATGAAAATAAAGGAAAAAAATGATGAGAGGTGAAATAATTTTTCATTTGAATTGTTGCATTCAGTTGCGTTACATTCACTGCTTCACTGCTGTCTGTAGGTGTTGTTTTTTATTTTTAATAATGAATTTCAGAAAATAACATTCAAAAATAAAGAATGGTATTTACTATTGTAGTATACACCATAAAAGAATTCATTTGTGTGAATCCTCAGGACAGTTTTAGCAATTTGTTTCAAATTTTGGGAGTTTTTCATTTCCATAGATTGAAACTGGTGTCTTTTTTACTATAACCAGGATCTTCTGGTGCAAAAATAAGTCATAAGAAATAATTTCTCTGCATTTTACCCAGACACACCGCACAGCAAGGGGCAGCCATCTATCCAGCGCCTGGGGAGCAGAGATGGGAACAGTACCTTGCTCAAAGGTAGCTCAGTGCAATCTACTGGTCTGCGATTCAAACCCCTGACTATCCATTCCTGGGCCCTATTCCCTTAACTCTAGACCACTGCTGTATCTCCAGACAGAAGAATGGAGTCCACTTCATACTAATCTATTGATCTGAGCCACACCCAATCAGACACCCAGCCTCTGATTGGTTCACAGATTCAACCCAAAGCATCATAAGAGCGGCTTATGCCCAAGCCAACAACATCAGTTTCCAGCGTTGGATCAATAATCCCACAAGACATTCAGCACTGGGTTATTTATTACAGGTTTATTTGACAAAGTCTCCAGATTGACATTTCCGTTGAAGGCTGGATTGCAAACCTTCTTGAAAGGGATTTGATCGCAATGCAGGAAGGGCCCAAAACTGCTGTTCTGGCTAAAAAATAGATGTCTCTAGACTGCAGAGTTCCTGTGATATTTAGCCTGTTGTATATTGTCAATTTAGGAATTGGCTCAATATGCTCTGCAAATATTAGCCATCAACCAATCACAAAGGCTTTGCATAGTTCCTCCCATAGTCCCATGCACCATTTTTAAAGCAGTCTGTAAATTTGTTCAATTAGTCTCGTGTAGTGTAGTCTCGTTCATTATATTCATTTGATTAGGGGGATGGGGAGAGCCTGTGTAGATTCAGAATTTGATACTTTGTGCATTGGGATTGCTTTTGCTATGGGACAGTGGTGGCTCCACAGCAGTAGAGGGCTCCAGGCTGGGAAGACATGGGTTTGAATCCCTGCCCAGTAGGTTGCCTTAAAGTGAAAGTGAAAGTGACCTTGACATTGCAAGGTCACAAAACAGCACACAGTGAACCACAACGAAATTGGACCTATGCATTTAACCCATGCACCTAAACATCGTGCAGCACTGGGCAGCTATTGAAAGCACCCGGGGAGTAGTGACATGGACAATACCTTGCTCAAGGGTACCTCAGGGCAACCTACTGGTAAGGAGTTTGAACCCACAATCTTCCAATCCTGTGCCCAACTCCCTAACCACTAGGCCACCGCTGCCCCAACCTCTGCATTTAACCCATGCACTCAAACACCGTGCAGCAGTGGGCAGCTATGAACCTTGGGGAGCAGTGATGCTGTGACCTCCTGACCCTCCTGTTCCCTGATAACCAAATATTCAGCCTTTAAATAAACCTTAAAAGTGAAACAAACAAAAAGATTGAGTTTCTTTCACAACCTGATCCCAGACCAGTTCCTAATCTAATATATGATAGATTACTAATTAGATTTTTAGAACAGTTCTTTACAAAGTAGGTCATATTTAGCCCTCTAATGCGCACCAAAAAGGTTAAATAGGTGCTGTATATTTTGCATATTTGCTACATTGTTTGAGAGAAATGCTTTTGATCTTTAAAGGTTTATGAAAGATAAATAATACACTGTTGTAAGCTTTGAAGAATCCCTTTGAAAGCAGTTACCATGGATAGAGAGAAGACAGGATTGTGTTGATGGGAGATGGTAACTAGTGAGCGATGCAGGTGAGAAATAGCAATTGTGTTCTTATGTACAGCACTGTGCAAAAGTTTTAGGCAGGTGGGAAAAAATGCTGTAAACAAAGAACGCTTTCAGAAATATAAATAATGATTGTTTATTTTTATCAATTTACAAAATGCAACGTGCAAATCAATATTTGGTGTTACTACCTTTTGCCTTCAAACCGGCATCAGTTCTTCTAGGTACACTTGCACAAAGTCAGGGATTCTCTAGGATTATAGTCGGTGTATGATCAACTAATTTTACCAAACAGGTACCGATGATCATCAATGTCACATGGAGGATGAAACACAGTCATGTTTGGAATGACCGACCAGCCGTGTTCCTTCAAAAACTGTGTGCAAGTGTACCTAGAAGAACTGATGCTGTTTTGAAGGCAAAGGGTGGTCACACCAAATATTGATTTGATTTAGATTCTCTTTTGTTCATTCACTGCATTTTGTTGATTGATGAAAATAAATGATGAACCCTTCCATTTTTGTAAGCATTCTTTGTTTACAGCATTTTTTCTCACCTGCCTAAAACATTTGCACAGTTCTGTATCTATGGGCCCAGTTTGCCATACCTTAGACCACAGTGCAAAAGT
Source organism: Hepsetus odoe (assembly GCA_017165825.1). NCBI lineage: Eukaryota > Metazoa > Chordata > Actinopteri > Characiformes > Hepsetidae > Hepsetus > Hepsetus odoe. The sequence continues at coordinate 31,981,661 of CM029366.1, forward strand.
CTGCCCCCATTCCCAACAGTTATACCAATGTCTTTACCACTTTTATTCTTTTTTGGAAAGTGCACCAGACTTCCTGCAGATAATATAATAAGTAGACTGAGCGAAATCCTTCCAAGCGCCACTTCATAACGCTCCCCTGGCCTTTATTCAATGAAAAGAACATCATCTATTCATGAAGTGAGCGCTCTTACTGCAGATGCTTCACTCCACAATAGCTTGTGAGTAGGTGGGCGGCTATTGTTGAGTGTATCGCCATTGTGTTGAGCCCAGAGAAGATCCATTCAGCAAATCTGATCAGAGTGACTGACATAACCAAACAGATTCATTAGTGAACAGTTCGTATGACTGGAGTCCCTCGAAATGCACCACTTTGAGCTGCAAAGGTCTCATCAGTCCAGCACAGTTATCGCTGGCTGGCACACTGATGTCACTTTAGGATGTGAAATGTGAATATTGCCGTGTTAAATATATGGTTGAGCGCCTGAATTGATTTAGTGGAGACATGATTGGGGCACACAGCGAAGTACAACCCTTGCTTTTCACCGTGCAGCATGGGGCAGCTTTTTAAAGTATCCGGGGAGCGTTGATGGGTACGGTATCATGCTCAAGGGTACCTCAGGGCAACCTATTGGTCTGGGATTTGAAGCAACGGCCATCTGATCCTGGGGCCTCGTCCCTCACCACTGCTTTACACTCTGCTTTAGGGCAGCGGTGGCCTAGTGGTTAGGGAGTTTGCCCCAGATTGGAAGATTGTGGGTTCGATTCCCTCACCAATAGGTTGCCCTGATGTACCCTTGAGCAAGGGACTGTCCCCGTCACTGCTCCCAGGGTGCTTTCAATAGCTGCCCCCTGCTGCACGTGTGTGTATGGGTGAAACGCAGAGGTTGAATTTCGTTGTGTTGTGCTGTGCTGCATTTCACAATGACAAGGGTTGTCACTTTCACTTTCACTCAGTTTGTTACACACCTCACGCAAACCACAAGACTGCACTGTGGAAAGGCGATTACCTTTCCACATTGACGCACAATTTTAGTTTATAAATTTATTTACAAATCAGAGTTTGTTAGCCCATCAGATATTTCATTTTTTAATTTTTGTAGAATCTTTTTATAGAAAGGCTTCTAAGGCATTTATTTTTTAGCAGTTCCTACGTTTCTGCACACAGGAAAAGAGAACAAATGCATGTGTGGGAGCTATAAAATCTATCCATCCATCCATCCGTCCATCCATGCATCCAGCCAACCATAATGGTCACTCCATCTTAGGGAAGATATATAGCTGCACCTATGGTTCATTTTGGCATCTGCACTCCACCTGAAGCCCCTGTAGACTGCAGATACCAGCACTCCCAGAAGAAACCCAAACAGATATGAAGAGAACAAGCTCAGAAAAAGCACACAGAAAAGATCCAGTCCATATTTGCTGGGAATCGAACGTAGGTCCTTCTGCAAAACAGTCAATCTGCATAATCTGCCAAAACAACCTTCAGTGCAAATCCATTTCAGATGTCAAATCTGGAGCAAAAAAAATCAGAATTAAAAGATAAATGAACAAATGAATGCCTGAATGTGCCATTTAGTGATGTGGGGGCCATGCTCATGGCATTGTAACAGATTCATGAATACGAGGAACAACCCATACAGGCATAAACATGTTACAGGTTCCAAGACCTTTGCCTTCAAAAACACCACAGCCGGCAATCTGGAAATTTTTTCGGTGCATGACGTAGGGCATAACCATCTGCCTATACCTCCTGTCCCGCCATCAGGCCGGGCTCTATTTATCTGATGCCAGCTCAAAGTGGTGAGCACCAAATGGCTCATGGCTCACTACCGCTTCTGTACTCCACATACGATACACAAATAACAGTGAGAGGGAAACAGTGAAGGTAGGGAGGGAGAAAACAGCGCAGAGAAAGCGTCATGACACGTCAGTTCCTGCAAAGTGTAAAAGCTGTCACTTGTTTACGCTTTGCACTGGTTTACACGGCAGACCTGCATGGGTTTCAGTGAGAACATTGAACATCTTTTTCCCAAATTACACTTCAATGTTTCACTGACCTACACACTTCAAATATTACAAATACTACAATACTACAAATTAAAATAAAATATTATTAAAATACTACAAATATTTACCATATTTACCAGGGGCAGCGATGGCCTAGTGGTTAGGGAGTTGGCCGCAGGATTGGAATTTTTTCATTTCTTTTGTCCTCGCTGTCACTGTATGAAAGTGAAAGAGACTATTTTCTGTCGTGGAGAATATGGCACAGTGAGATACAACGAAATTCAGCCTCTGCTTTTCACCCACACACACCGTCCAGCAGGGAGCAGCTATTTAAACCGCCCAAGCAGCAGTGATGGGGCCAGTACCTTGCTCAAGGGTAACTCCTGGTCTGGGATTTAAACCCATGACCTTCCGAGGTCATGCCAACTCCCTAACCACTAGACCACCACTAACCACTAATTTTAATTTGGGCACAAAAACTATTTTTTGCAGTAAAACATCAATAAAAATAACATGTCGAAAGTATAATAATAAAAAAATAAAAAATAATAAAACTCAATTTAATAAGTAAAAATCATGATACATATGATATTATGACATTATTTCTTGATAATATTGTTATTATATTATTAAATATTAAATGATGTTCCATACATGCTTTTCTTTTTTTATTACGACACTGTTTTAGTTACACAACCTCAGAGTGCTTCAAACATCAGTGAAATCACTGTATGTGATTCTACATCACTGGAAATGTGTGGTTTTTGGATGTGACTGCCACTATTAAATTAAGACTTTAGGCCCAGATTGGACAGGACACTCTCCTTCAGAGCAGCCTGGGTGAGATTTATCTCTCTGCCAGTCCCCCCAGTCCACCCCCCGTCCATGTGTCTTCTGGGAGAAAAAAAAAAACAGATTGCTTTCCCACCTGTGCAAGATGGCTGGGAATCGAACTCCACTTCGCCCGCCATCGATCCGAGACCACCCCGCTATACAAGCTTGTAAGCAGCACCTCACCCACACCTCGCAGGCGTGAAATAAAGACGGCACACGCCGTCACACCGTGGCTGTCCAACCTGAGCTGTCCTGGAAGTGTCTGTAGTCTGCAGGGCATAAACAGCCAGGATGTGAGATTAAACCGTGGCTAAATGACATTCTGGAAAGCTAACGGTCCTTCGAGGTGTCACATTTGAGTCATTTTCTTATCACGTTGGTATTTAAGGCCAGAATAATTTTTACTGTGGCATTCGGTGGAGATGTGATGATTATGGCTATCAGGATAAATGATGTCACAAAACTCTGCTGAAGTGCTTGCAGGGACGTTTAACACTGAACACACTGGATCATAAATGTACTTTTAAATTTGGGCTTAAATTACAGATTTATTTTGACCAAAATATGTTCATGCATTTTCCTCCTTCTTAGATATCTAATTTGCAAATGGTCGCAAACCATTTTAGTGCCGCAAATGAGAGGAATTAAACCTGAGAAAATCACTATAATAATAATCATCATCATCACTATAATAACAATAAAAACAATAATAAGGATCATCTTTTTTGTGAATGTTGGTGTTATTGTTTTGTTGCTCATTCTAAATTATTATTACTATTATTTATGAACATATTTACTTATTTATGATCACAGTTCATTGCAGTTACTGCAGTTACGGTGCGAAAATTGTTTTAATTATTCATTTATTATTATTTATTATTATTATTTGCAATGAAATCCTACTAAATAGAGTTTATCAGCAGAAGGATGTTGAGGATGGAGCTGCCAGGAGAGAGGAGAAGAGGAAGGACCAATAGGAAGTTGTGCGAGAGGACATGCAGGTGAAGATGCAGAGGCCAGGAAGAAACGGAGACGAATGATCCGCTGTAAAAAGACGAAGATGAAGAAGAAGAAATGTGCTGTGTTGGTGATTGACATGGGGTTCCATACTGTCCATCTGGTGTGGTCCTGTGTGAAACGTCCTTTTTACCAAGAACATCACACCTTGCGTTGTAGGTCAAACTGAACAGAAAGTCACCAGCCAAACACACACCGAGACACACAGCTGGGCTCCTGGACGTCCTTCTGTAAATCCGGCCTGGGGATTATCAATCACCCTGACCTCGCGCTCTCTCTTTCTGTCTTCCTGCCCTTGTTTCAGCTCTTACACAACAGCGAGACTGTAGCTGCCACCATGCACAGCCACTCGCAGCGAGGGGATGAGCGCTCGTTTTGAAGTATTTTGAGCCACAGCATCAATGCGGGACCTGTCAGCGTAGGAGGGTAAATAAGCTCCAGCTCTTCAGAGCATTCTGTTGCGCTCAGCTCGAAATCTGCTCCTCTGCTGGGAAGAGATCGGGGGGGTTGGATAGAAACGTGTTGTGCGGGGGGGAGCTCAGCATCCGTTCCTTCAAACGGAAACACAGTAAATTGGATGAAAGGAGGAACTGGAAGAGTGACAAAGACTTAAAGTACGCTGAGCATCGAGATACAGGGTGGGAGGCAAGGTTGTGACTGCAGTGTTGGCTTTCCGGGGGGATATTTTTTTTTTTTGGAACATTATCACAAAAAAAATTAATGTCTGAACCAGTTAAGAACCTTTTGAAGGATCCTGTAAAGGTTTTGAACCAATATGAAGGTTCTTCAGACTTTACATTATGTGGAGGTTCCTTTTATCGGGATCTCATTTACAAAAATGATCTCCTAAAGAAACGCCTATTGAAGGAACCAATCATGGTTCTTCTAACACACACAAACACACACACTGAATGTGTGTGAGCTCAGCCTGTGCTGTCCTGGAAGAAAGCCAGTATTTATGGTTTCTGTCCAGTTCCTGCTTTCTCTCATCAGTCCTTCAATCGATTAGAACAGGAGTCGCTGATGGAACTGAGCAAACTGATTAAGTGAGGGCTGAAGTTCAACGAAAATATCCAGAACCCAACCTGTGTTCTTACTGGGTTCTTCTATCATTACTTTGCTTGAAACCTTATTTATTTTAGTCGGTTTGTAGGTTTTGTAAATCTTAACTAATTTTATTATCAATTTTTTTTTTCTTGGCTACGTTTTGCATAGTGCTGTAAGCATTGTGTGTGTGTGTGTGTGTGTAAATAGTTCTATTAATTATTACTATGAACCCACCCACTTATCTTCTTCTTCTTCTTCTTCTGTTTCCATTTCTCCCAGTCCTCTTCATCTTCTTTTTTCAAACCAACCACCTGCATGTCCTCTCTCACCACCTTCTTAAACCTCCTCTTTGGTCTTCCTCTTCTCCTCTTTCCTGGCAGTTCCATCTTGAACACCCTCCTCCTGATATAATCCTCGTCTCTCCTCTGGACATGTCCAAACCAACGCTACCCTGCCTCTTTAACTTTGTCTCCAAATTGTCCAACCTGAGCTGTCCCTCTAAAATACTCATTTCTAATCCTGTCCATCCTCGTCACATCTCAGCTTCTTTACCAGTCATGCTGCCAACATCCAAACTTCCTACCCTCAATTCCACTCTTCTCCACTTCCTCCTCTTCCGCTTCTTCTCCTTTGACCAACAGTAGCTCAATTTCCACCAGCACCCTGTAGGCTAACAGCACTGGTGGCAGTCGTTGTTACCCGGGCCTCGACCGATCTGGTATAGAAGTCTGCTTCATTGTCTGTAAATTGATTTGGCAAAACTTTTACACCGGATGCCCTTCCTGACGTAACCCTCCCCATTTATCCGGGCATGGGACCAGCACGTTCCATCCCTAGTGCTGCTGGCCCAAGAATGAGGACACCATCAGGTGTCTATGCTCTTAAAATTCATCTAAAAATAATACACACAGTGTAGATGCAGTAAAGTTTCTATAAAGTCATATATGTAGGTTACTGTTGTATAATGACCGCAGAGGAAAGCTGATGTAACAGCCACCACGGGCTGATTAATTAATTAATAAATAAGTGATTGGCTAATGAGGACACAACAAATACGTGGTCGTGTTAATATTACATAACCCTTTTTTTTCATTGTTTCTGCGATGTGATTAGTACTCAGTGATGCTAGTTTGCATATTATCCCTTACATGACTCATTATAATTGAACGAAACAAATTAATTCCACTTCATGGCTGCCCTTTAGCGTTTAAAATGTCACAAACATGTGAATATCAGAGATGTGGCTAAATTGCAGGAAACAGGCTCCTGTTTGTGTGGAACACTGATCGTTAGAGACTCCCCTCGTTTCCTCAGATGAATGGATCCTCGGCAGAAATCATTAACACATAGGGGTCCATTTTTTACGCCATTTTGTTTCTATATTTGTGATCAGCAACGTCTCGGCATCTGAGCCTTGAGTAATAGATGTTATTATGGAAGCTGGGACTCGATGGCAAGCTCATTTATAATAGAACGCTACCACAGTCAGAGTGTACTTCATGTGGGGAGTGTTTTCCAAACACTCTGGGACAGATGTGTGAGATACACTCTATAAAAAGTGTTCAAGAACCCTGGATCTTCAAAAAAGGTTGAAAAGTTGAAAAGTTCTCCCAAGAAACTCAATATCATGCTTACAAATGTTCTACATAGACCTTCAAAGACCACAGACATCATCATTACCTCCTAAAGGACCGTTCAATGAAATCTTCTATTCCATAGCACTGTGCAAAAGTCTTGATTCCTTAGTCTTTGTTTCTTTAGATTTCTCCATGATGGTCCAAAAAACACAGCTGAATGCCATTCTATGTCTTATCTTCATCATATTGAGTAGATTACATGAATGGGAACAAAGGTTTTAATGCTGAAAAGTGGCTAAGGGCTCTATATAAAGGGGTTGCAACCACTCAGCGTTCAGTATCAACAAATCACCTGATCATCTGGAATCATCTGCACCCGTTTCTTCACTGCTTCATGTCTTAAGTTAGATGCTTTGTTCTGCTTGAAGGTTCAGACGTAGATCACTGTGTGGATTAACCAGCACAGAACTATCAAACTGCTCAGGTGCAGAGACTGGACTGAACATGAGAGACAACAACACTGTCCTTCAGGAAGATCTGGAGAACTGTTCCTCAACTCATTTAAAAATATAAGAAAGTCTGGCTCAATACTTTTGCACAGCACTGCATCTTGAAGCCTTTGACACTTTGAAAAAGTTGGTTTGAAGCACAATAATAAAAAGAGCTGTGAAGAAGCAATTGTATTGTGATCATTTTGCTTTATAACAACTTTAGACGTTTCCAGAATGACGATCAGCGGAGTCTGTAATGACGGGGAAGCTGTTAAACCGAGAAGTCCTCATAAAGCACAAGGGCAGTTTCTAGCCCAAAGCAACCAGACTGCTTTACAAGCTTTAAAATTTGATTATTGATATTGTTGCCCCGTCAGTCTCTCCCATTTCCCATCATCTTATCTGCACTGTCACTGTGCTGCTACAGATAAACTGGATATTATGGGTATTCAGGAACCACAGACACAAACATTTGTCACAAATCCATTTCTTTTAGTCCGCCCATCATCATATGTGCACACGATGGTCAAGTCCAGCTAACGTTTTTAAATCATGTCTTATTTATAAAAAGAGATAAAGATGCAGAGTTTAGGGTTGAAATGATATAGGATAAGTTTTCACTTTTTAATAATAATAATTAATGAATGAATGCATTGAAAGAGCACTGATCAAACAACAGTGGCTTAAAGTGTCAGGCCGAGAAACAAAAGCAGAAAAATATTCGATTATGAATCAAGAAGCTGTTAATCAAAGTAACAAAACTAAGTAAAAGAATACTGGGTTACAGTTTACATTTCCTTAAAATAATAAGAGCTTTATTAACCCTTTGAAAACATCTGGTGCAGATCAGTGCAGTAGGTTCTGAAATCTACATGATAAGGAAAAACATTGCCTTATGTGGGCGTTCCAGGGGTGCCTTCTGAAGGTCAAGGTTTCAGAGATTGAGCTTTGTTTGGAAATCCTACGCCGTGTAGAATTAATGTTCATTTTCATTTGAACATTTATATATTTTATATATTTATATGTTTTAACAGCAGGACTTTAAAATGGGATAAAAAATAACATTTACAAAAATGCTTGAATTTGAAGCTGTCAGATAGGCTTAAGTGTGACATCAAATTAATGTGTTCATAATCTAATTTTATGAAACATTTTTATATTTCTTTTTGATCAGTTTTTATTGAATTGGTTAATATATAGACACGGCGAGTGTGGAAGAGAGGTGAAGAAGAGAGTGCAAGCAGGTTGGAATGCCTGGAGAAGAGCGACAGGAGTGATCTGTGGCAGGTTTACAGGATAGTAATGAGACCAGCTATGATATACGGGTTGGAGACAGTTATGAACAGACAGGAGGTGGAGCTGGAGGTGTCAGATTAAAGATGCTGAGATGTTCGTTGGGTGTGACGAGGATGGACAGGATTAGAAATGAGTATTTTAGAGGGACAGAGCAGGTTGGACGTTTAGGAGACATACTGAGAGAAGCGAGAGTGCATTGGTTTGGACATGTCCAGAGGAGATACGAGGATTTTATTGGGAGGAGGATAAAATATACATGTTTTAATTTAATTTTGCTGATACGAGGGGATGATAGACTCTATACTGCACATTCCTAAAGCCTAAAAATAATAATTTTTTAAACAACACAGTAAAGCAAATATGGCCAAAATATCCGCATTACATACATGCTCAACATGTTCAAATGTTTTTTAAGGGTGACCCTCGAACCGGTCCGCTGAAGAGTGAATGGTGACGACTTGGACTGAATTTATTGAACAAATGATTTTAGGAGAAATGACTCATTTGAAGGGTGATGAAAGGAAGACAGATACAGTGATGAGCAGAAATGTGTCGGTTCTGTCTTCCAGCTCTGCTGCTCTGCTCAGACTCTCATCAGCATGATAATTAGCGCAATTAGCATTCTCTGGGCGGATTCAGGCAAATATTGTGTGGATCAGTTAATAAGAAAGATGGGTGTCGCCTTGTCATGTGACTAATTTGAGAAAGAAAGAAAGAGAGAGAGAGAGAAAGACTGATAAAGAAAGAAGGGAGGAAGAAAGGAAAGAGGGGAAATGAAAGGGATGGAGATGTAAAAAAAGAATGCGAAGACAAAGTGAGAGCAAGAAAGAGAAGGACAGACACTAAGAGGGAATCTGTGTGTATGTGTGTGTGTGTGTGTGTGTGTGTGTGTGTGTGTGTGTGTGTGAGAGAGAGAGAGAGCTGGCTAGACATGTCATCTCATTTTTCAATACTACTGTCTCTGAAGGAGAAAGGAGGCCAACAGGATGGTGTGTCAATGTGTGTGTGTATCTGTGTGTGTGTGTGTGTGTGTGTGTGTGTGTGTGCACCCAACCTTCAGAACATGAGTTAAATAAATCAAACAGAGTTGTCTAATCATGAGCATAAACTAAATATTAACCTGCAATCAGTGTGTGTGTGTGTGTGCGTATGAGCATGTGTGCATGTGTGTGTGTGTGTGCGTGTGTGTGTATATGTATGTGTGTGTGTGAGACTAGAGTGGTACATTAGCATTCCATCGTTAACTCTCTGATTGTTGTAATTAATGAAAATATCAGCTTGATTATGGGACCTGAGCTACAGGAGACAGAAGGCCGTGTCTGGTTCGAGTGCTTAGCATCGATCCTGCTTTCCACACCTCTGACTCCAAACGGCTTCCGAAAGCAGCAGCTCTCCGCCCGGCAACCAATCAGCTGGAAAAACCCACCCGAGACACAGAGAAGACCACCAGACTAATTCCTCACCCTCTCTGTCCAAATATATTCAGACAGTCCCTCAAATGAGTATAAGGTACCCTCATTGCTGATACTGCTGCTCACACACAGTTTCATCCCCACAGAAAAGTTCTGACCAATAGGATGAGCCCCTGAGTCACCAGGCCCACCAGACAGAGGGATGTCAAGTAAAGCCCCTCAGCTTTGGTCTGTGGAGCAGCGGAGCTGGATTGACGGAGCTCCATCCAATACTTCTGGGATTTGCCGGAGTTGAGTTCATGGTCCAGAACTAATCTAACATCCTTACCTGACCTCACTGATGACTGCAATCAAATCCTCGCCGCAATGTTTTAACATCTGGTGACAAACAGAGGCTGCTGATTTCAGAATTGAAGCTGTTTGGGCTTTGTAGCCCCCTTGTGGCACTAATCAAAATTGCCATAGATATGCATAATGTAAAAAACGGCTGTTGATAGATTTGTCCAGGTTTCTGTTTGTTTTTAGATTATAAATCACTTATAATGACTCACACTGACTTTTAATTGAAATATTTCGAGTCATATTTTCTGCCGCTTTAAAAATTTGAATCGGATTTCTGGAAACGTGATTGGATTTAATTTGAGAATCTGCAGTTGATGCAGAAGGTTTGGCCTTTAGGTATAAATTATTAATAATAATAATACTCAACAGCAAAAACATACACAAATTCTTTATCAAACAACTTTTAAAATCATTTCAATCGAATTTCTGGAAACGTGATTGGATATCATTCCGATAAGAGTTCATTCGGGACGCTGCAGTTCTTGGTGCAGAAGACTGGAACTCTAGGTATACGTAAGAAATGAATAATAATAATAATAATAATTAATATTATTATCAGCATGGTTTGACACATTACAGCTTAAATGTGGCGAGCTGCAGCTTTCAACTCTGGTGAACGAATTGCTGTCGTTCAATACAGCAGGATCTAAGCTCAAGGCTGCAACCTGTCCACTAGGTTTTGCTCCTCCCTGGCCTGGCGTACTCACCCGCACGTTACCATGGCAACCAAAACGGACAGGCGAGCGGATGTCTGACTCTCGGCACTCATCGGCATGGGATTCGGTCGCCCGTAACTCGATGCACGAGCACTCAAGACAAAAAATCGGATTTCATTTGCATTAAAAATCCATGAACAAAGCCTGAGTGCAAATAATGAGAGAGAAGAAAGCCTCCGCATTCAGACTCCAAAGCCCAAAACTTATGCAGAGCATCATCTCTTGAGGCTGATCCCAAAGTCGAGTAGCTTTTGAAGTCTATATTTGGCAGCCAGCGAGGACTCGCTGTGTTTAGCACAGAAAACAGATCTTGGCTGAACAGCAGTGGGACACAAAGTGGCCTCAGAAGCTTTTAAGGGACAAGATCTTGGGTTAAAGGTGACAATCCAGACTCACCGTCACAGTTAGGGGTCATGTACAGTAAATTCAAGCCCACTCACATGCTTACTTACACACAAACAGCAGAGAGAGAGAGAGAGTGTGTCCCTTTTTAACCCTTTCAGCTTAAAAAGAGGCTTTCAAAGCAGGATCTGGATCAATTCTGAATAAGCCTGATGACTATCACCTGAACCCTAGATCTGGAGTTTCAAGAAGATCCAGAAGTTTTTCGCTCAACACCTGCATGGAGAAGAGCATAAAGCAATGAATCCACCCATTTTCTGCATAATCAAATGCTTAAGCTGTAACTCAGGAGCAGGTTTGATGTGGGCTCCATTCTAGAGCCATAATTATTTACAGTGATGGTGAGTGGATCCAGACGTCTGAGTTTAATGCCTCTAAGAACTGCATCATGGGAATTTATGAAAATGGTTTTTCATCATTTCTGACAGTTTTGAGAAGCTCTTGGCCAAAAACAGATCAGAAGTGTACAATGCAAGGCAAAACAGTCCCCTGATTTCTTTTGACTCTTTCCACAATTATGCTCCATGCACACCCAAACCAACCCAAACACACAAAATGGACAAATGCTGTGGACCCCTAAAAGACCCCAAAGGGTCATCGGCTGTAGTCCCTCCCAGCCGTGTCATCATCAGCCGTGTCATCAACGCGCCATCACCTGCTGGCTGGAATCAGGTGCATTTGAGCTGGGCAGACACCCAACTGTGGACCCCTGATATCCAGGGTTTGTACTTACACACCCACGACAACACCCTCACTCACCGGCATCGTCCTCATCGAAGGAGTTCATGCAGGGGAAGTAGATGGCGAGCGCCTCGAATGAAGCGGACAGGCTGATGCGGCTCTGCGAGCGCTCCATGTAGAGGCCCGAGGGCGCGGGCGCCGTCTCCGGCGGCTTGGGCAGGCGCGCCTGGGCATTCTTCACGCGGAGCACGGCTCGAGGCGTCTTGGCAGACTTTTACCGGCCCCCTCGCCAGCTGACAGGCAGGAGAGAAAAATGGAAAAGGGCTGGGGTGGGGGGATGCAAATGTTACCCCCCTAAAAAAAGACCCTTTCCTTCTTGCCCAGAGGGATCCCAAAGTTCCTTGGCTTTGGAGAGGCGAGAGACGACGTCCTGGTGCGGGGTCAGGGTTGGGGGCTGCTTCTGGCCTTTTCTCTGACTGCAAGAGAAAAAACAGGTCAGGGGCAATGAAGGCGAGACGAAAGAGGAGACAGACTGAGACTCTCTCAGGAGAAGAAGAGTGAGGCAGGTGTGGCGGGCATGATCTGTTGCTTCTTCTGCTTATTCCTCTCTGCTCGGATGGACAGAGGTGTGGATGATGCAGCCTGAGAGAAATGAAAAAGGCAAGCTACTATCCCAGCAGTCTGGAGCTGATTCACTTGAGCCCTTTGTGGAGACAGAAAGGGGAGGGGGGGATACAGAGTGCCAGCCAATAGGATCGCAAAGGGGAGAGGAGAGGCGTGGCCGGTAGCTGCGAGAAATCGTTTGGTCCCTTTGCTGCTGCTGATGCTGATTCTCTCTCTCTCTTTCTCTCTCTCTCTCTCTCTCTCATGGTCACTGACTCTTTCTCTCAGTCTCAGGTTCATTCCTCCATGCCTCTCTTCCTCGCTATCTCTCCGTCACTCTCTCCGCTCGCGTAACCGAGCCTGTTTCTCTCTCTTCCTCCATCAGCTTTTCTTTTCACACATCTTCCTCTGCAACAGTTGACATCACACAGAGGAGCAACAGGCAGGGCAGCAAAAAAGTACATCCATAGAAAAGATGCTGTGTGTGTGTGTGTGTGTGTTGTCAGGAGGTTGAAATGCCAAACCCAAACCCAAAAAAAAAAAAAATCTTTCACTGTCTGTCTCTCTCTTTTTCTTTGAAGAATAATTATGTGTTGACTGGGTTTTGTATCTTTTACTAGAGTTGGAAAATGAGTGATTTACTAATGGTGTTATTATTATAATTATTGTTGTTAATTATAATGATGATGATGATGATGATGGTAGTGGTGGTAGTTTTATACACATAATATAAGTATTGGTACTATATGATGCATAAATATAAAACAAATCTCATCTCTATCTCTCTCTCTCTCTCTCTCTCTCTCTCTCTCTCTCTCTCTCTCTCTCTCTCTCTCTCGCTCTCCACGTCTCAACCACTGAATTATCTGGAAATTCTGAAAAGTCAGTAAAATCCTCCTTTAAAATTGTTGAGAGGATTAAAGCATTATACAGTATCACTCAGTGCTACAGATCAGATATTATGAGTCACTCACTGGATTCGTCTTCACTATAAAACATGTTCGCAACATAACTCATCCTTTCTTTCTGACACAAAAGTAGCAGAAAACTGCTGCTGCGCTTCAGAAACCGTCCGCTCTTACATCCTGCATCTGAGAGACTTCTATCTTTCAGACAAAATGATTCCGATGCAGTTCCCTAAATAGGTCTGTAACTGCGGGACACTGATAAAGTTTTTAGTTGAGATCAGATAATCTTCTATTAGTCCCACATAGTGCAGTTTGACAATAAACTAAAAATGTAACAAATGTGAGCACTTATGAGTTTATCACTGCCACACAGATTCACGGTATCCTCATTTTCTGGCCTATTACTGTTCCTACAGGCCATAGAATATTGAAAATCACATTTACGTTTGTTTTCCTTTCTTTTGAAAAAGCAGTGTATTACAATTGTTAATTATTTTTTTAAATCCAAGGATGGGACCCAGACCAGACCAGGCCTGTAATATAAATGATCCATAGGGGGACCGTGTGTGAAAGGCAGTGTATGCCAGACATTAGAAACTTTTGTTCAGATTAGAAGGGGTTCAAGTTCAAACTGTCCAAAAGTTTGTAGATGGAACTCCTGTAAAGTATTTCCAGTCAGTTCTATCATTTTTTTCTTGTTCCCACTCTCTCTCTCTCTATCTCTGCAGCTCTGTTCATCACTCTGAAGAGCTGGAAGCTATTTATACATGTGTATTACTTTGACACGTGTTACTTCGAAACTTTGTTTATCGTACGTCTGTTCCGCAGAGTCGAATTCCATTCACACCTAACGTTCTTGGTGGACGTTAGAAAGAATTCGTGTCATAAACAGCGATATTTCATTTTCAAACTTGCGCCATACTCTGCTTGTTTATGTTCACCGGGTGTCTTGGATTTGTCTACGCAGTGGCCTGATATGAGCAAAGGTGCACTCTGTTCTTCATGAAGCCCTTGAGGAGAGTTGCATTTTTTGGGCTCTGAAATATGTAGAAGATGTTAAACCACCAGAAAAGTAAAGAGTGCTTCTATCGGACAAGACGTGTCCAATCAAATCTCTCAAAGTTTCATATTTTTAGAGGTTTAGATGTGAAATCCAGAGTGTGTTTGGAGGAAAATAATTAATTGCAGAGGTTTCTTTACAGAGATGGCAAAGAGTTAGCTATTGCTCAGTCTGAGCCATTTTCCTTCTTCTCCAAACCCACCAGTGAAACTGCACGCCATATGAGCATTAATAGGGGATGCTGATGGTAAAATAGTGAATAGACACTATTCCCCAACACAACCTAAAAAAGCAAAATATGGAGAAATGAGGGACTCGACTCATGGGGTGGCATAGTAATGTAGACCTTATAAAGCCATTTGCAGCAGCAGAAACATTCTCCATAGGTAGCATCACTGAAAGAGAGGAAACCCACACCAGCAGGAGCTCATACATGTGCTTATGCCGTGTACATGAAGATGTTTTTTTCCCAAACTGCCTAACTACTCATTCTAACGTTTTTAACATTACTCGATGGAAAATTTAGCAGCAGCCCTTTGGCAATGACTAGGAGAACAACATCCTGATGGAAACGGGTCAGTGAACAAGGCTTCAGGCTTATGCCATAACCAGTGCATCCATTGTATTGATTGGCTCTTAAGGGTGCTCTTGAGTCCAGGTGGGCTGCTTGTTAGCCACAGTTGCCCACTCGCTCGCTCACAGTGTACTGACCTTTAAACATGTAGTTCCATCTCCCAGCTACCCCCCAGGAGGAGAACAGGAGGGAGGAGTTGTCAACGGTGATGACAATTGTAAGTGCCAGACGGTAATCAAACCTGACAGGCCATGTTGGAGTGTATCACGGAGAGTGAAGAGGTAGGGAGAGAGAGAGAGAGAGAGAGAGAGAGAGAGAGAGAGAGCCAAAGCTCTTTCAAGACAGTACCAACAGGGAAAGAAATGCTTCTTTTATTAAAAATCAACCTCAATCAAATAAAAAAAAAAAAAGCTATGAATGAAAAAAAGGCATGCCTTGGGTCATATTCAGCACAGTCAGTGGTTTTGTAAACTTTATAACATTAAATTATTGTTTCTTGGCCCTTTTTGGTGCAGCGGTGCCCTAATGGTTAGTGATTTGGCCACAGGATCAGAAGATTGTAGGTTCAAAACCCTTAGCAGTAGGTTGCCCTGAGGTACCCTTGAGCAAGTTACCGTCCCTGTCACTGCTCCCTGGGCCTTTCATAGCTGCCCCCTGCTGCATGGTGTTTGCATGGGTTAAATGCAGAGGTTGAAATTTGGTTGTGGTGCACTGTGTGCTGTGCTGTGACCTCGCAATTGCAAGAATAGTCAATAATATTACAGCGTGTTCACACCACCCCACCCTTCACTGAGTGAAACCTCCTTCACTCTTGACATTATGTGTGTAAAAGTGGAAAAGAATATTTGCAATTTAAGTACAGTATCTCACAAAAGTGAAAAATGTCCGCATTGTGCCCAGTTAGCCATTTTCCCTCCCCGATGTCATGTGATTCGTGTACAAGTCTCAGGTGTGAATGGAAGCAGGTGTGTTAAATTTGGTGTTTTCACCTTCACATTCTCTCATACTGATCACTGGAAGTTCAACATGGCACCTCATGGCAAAGAACTCTGTAAGGATCTGAAAAAAAAAATCTGTTGCTCTACATAAAGACGGCCTCGGCTATAAGACGTTTTCCAGCACTGGACCACAGCGCAGTATTCCAACATGATCACGACCCCAAACACACCTCCAAGACGAACACTGCCTCGCTAAAGAAACTGAAAGGTAAAAGCTAAGGTGCTGGACAGCCCAGCATGTCTCAGACCTAAGCCCTTTTGCAGGCATCTGTGGGGCTTCCTCAGGCAGTGGAGGAGCGCAAGGTCTCTAATATCCTCCAGCTCCTTGATGTCATCATGGAGGGGTGGAAGAGGATTCCAGTGGCAACCTGTGAAGCTCTAGTAAACTCCATGCCCAAGAGAGTTAAGGCAGTGCTGGAAAATAATGGTAGCCTGCAAATATTGACACTTCCGTGTTAGTGTATTTTCTCTTTTTCCTTTTCACTCTTAACATTTAAACCCATTTAATATATGTACTTTCTCCTCTCTTTTCCAGAACACTTACTTTGGTTGAGGCACATTCTACAGAAGTAATTCTCAGTTAATTTAATTCTTGTTAAGACCCATTTCAGCATATATGGACAAAACTCACAAAACATGGTGTGACCACCAGTGCAGGGACAATAACAAGACGTTATGGGGAAGAAAAGAAAGGTATTTTGTAGTTTTTAAAGGAAACGGGTCACTCAGTGTGATATTTCACGGTGCTCTGCTATGATTGGGTAAACCTGGCGCCTCGTTATGTCAGGTCTCCCTCGTTAGTCTAAAGGTATGTTGAGCCACAGCATCTCTGAAGTCCACGTAGATGATCCACGTTGTAGGATTAAGCTGAAGGGACACTGGTCTTTTAGGGTTCTGCTCCATGACTGTGAAACTGTGGAACGTCCTGTATTAAGAACCCCACCTCTGTCCCTGCTTTTATATCTGTCCATAAAACATATTTCCACAAAGTTCAGGATGAGACATTTTCAGGGTCTCCTTTAAATGGCCTTTTTTTTTCATTCATTGTCTTACTCATCTGTTTGTCTCTGTCCCATCGTCTCTTTGTTTTATATGCTACTGTTTACTACTATTTATTTTGCTATTTTGTTTAAAATATCTGACATCTTTAAATGTGCTAACTTACTGTGCATTAACTTTCAGGAGTAGGAGAAAACACACCAATGATGGACTGGCAACCTCTCCATCCACCCTATGAATGTTGGGAAGGCTGGCTTGCCTTAGGACCCTTACTAGTGAACTGGAAAGTAGAGTGACTGTTGTCATTGTGAACACACAGCACACATTGAAACACAACAAAATACAACCCACACAGCCATATCTAGCACCCGGGGAGCAGTGATGGGGACGGTGCCTTGCTTAAAGTTACCTCAGGGCATCCATGACCTTCCAATCTTGAGGCCTTATCCCTAAACACTAGGTCACGCTGCTCAATGAGTTGAGAAAGCTGGATAGATGCCATACTTCATTCAGCTCTTTGCTATGTGGGATGATCTGACAAACCTGTACCAAAGCATTTGGTCTCCAACACAAGTTTGGGTTTGGTTGCAAAGGTTTTAATTACTCAGTGGAGAAGAAATGCTGCTCCTCTATAGACATTATTGGAATTACATGTGTTTAATATCACTAAAAGCTATAATGGTGCAATAATTGTCAGCTGAATGGATAGAGGCTGATCTGGAGGCAAAGATCAGGGACTTCAATGCAGCTGATACAGCAGATGCAACAGGAACCAGTGCCAAAAACAGCTTGTGATTATAATGAACACGGCTTGAACTTGAAAGATGAACTTATTTGTGTTGGGAAGTGAATATACTTGTAAAATAGATTCATAACACTCTGGCAAAATCTGAGCTTATCTCATTTCTTTATATTTTGCTGGAGAATTGACTTGTTGGGGCAAAAAAATTATTTTCTGCCTTGTCTTACCTTTGGCATATCGAGTAGATTAGATGTAAGATACAGGAACAAATGTTTTATTACAGAGGGATTTAAAGTGTCTAAAGGTTCTGCAGATGAGAACAGCCCAGTCATCTAGAATCATCTGCACCTGTTTCTTCACTTAACTTCATGTCTGAAGTTAGACACTTTGAAGGTTCAAGACGTAGATCACTGTGTGGATTAACCAACAAAAAGTATCAAACTGCTCAGGTACAGAGACTGGACTGAAAATGAGACACAACAACACTGTCCTTCAGGAAGATCTGGAGAACCGCTCAGGTACAGAGACTGGACTGAAAATGAGACACAACAACACTGTCCTTCAGGAAGATCTGGAGAACTGCTCAGAGTACAGGAGCTGCTGAAAACGAGAGACAACAACACTGTCCTTCGGAAGATCTGGAGAACTGCTCGACAGGACTGGACTGAAAATGAGACCTGCTCTTACTGTCCTTCAAGGAAGTCTGGAGAACTGCTCAGGTACAGAGACTGCTGAAAATGAGAGACAACAACACTGTCGTTCAGGAAGATCTGGAGAACTGCTCAGGTACAGAGACTGGACTGAGAATGAGAGACAAAAACTTTGTCCTTCAGGAAGGACTGGAGAACTGTTTCTCAACATTAGATTTGCAGAAGATTGAGAAGGTGTTGATGAAGCCTCTGGGTGGTGACCGAAAATATTTTGGGTGGTCTTCAACATATCCTACGCCATGAGTGCGGAATAGAGAAAAGTCCCAGATGGGTTGTCCATGAGATTTGTCCATATCGACCTATTTCTGGATCTCTGGCTTATTATTTTGCAGCCTGAGCGCAATTACTGTGGGGTCAGCCCAAGGGGTCGAACACCCTATGGTTCTATTTAAACAGACTAAAGGCTGCAGGTGTGAAAGCACCTTTAGGTGGGGTACTAAACGTTGATGTCGCACAGCAAACAAGCGTGGTGAAGTATCGCGTCTGTGCGGTAAGCGCGGACACGTGGGGTACTAGTAAATTTGCGCTGACCAATTTAGCTATAACAATTAACGCAGGATATTAAGTGCTGTGATGAAAGTGGTCAGAGCAATTTGCTGATCGTGAAAGGCCACAATAAATGTATTTCATTTCACGTGTGTCAACCGCTTCAAACTTTCCCGGTTATAAACAGCACTACTCAGCAAATGAGGCTTTTAATGAAGAACTGTAATTTCTGTTGAGTGTGCTGCAAGCATGCCAACCAATAGCGGCTGCTCTTGCAGAAAGAGGCAGCCACAACAAACTCACATACACTTCCAGCTTACATACTGCTGAAATCTCTAGGAATATGGGAGATTTCTAAGAATTTCTATAACCAGATCATTTAAGCAAGACTGTCCAGTGGGATGAGCTAATTGGCATTGCTGTTGCATACTGTGCTTTGCATCTCATTTTCTTGGCCTCAAAAACAATGGATTGTAAAGTCAAATTACCCAGTTCCTCTTCCTCCTCGCTCAAAGGTCTGCACAGGCATGAAATTAAAGCCCGAAAAGGTCCCTGGCTATAAGACCCCGCCCAAGTGTCCTGCTCTGAAGTCTGAAACACAAACCGGCTCCACACACTTACAGGCACTTAGTATTGCAACCATCTTGACTGAGTATCTATGAGCTTAAGAGCTGGATAAACTGGTATTAGACAACCATCAGTCATGAAGAGGCATCACAGCATCAAAATAGAGGGAGTTTGTCCTCACGGCTGCATTCATTCCTTCTACTCTTCTGGAAGACTCGTTGCTGTGAGGACCTGATTCTGAATGAAGTCATCACTCCAGCAGCTCATACCAAGGTCCTGGATGGAGCTCCATCAGTTTTATAGCTCAACAACCCAAGGCTGATACCTCTCTAGCCAGTGGTGTTGACCTAAGGACATGTGCAACTTTTGGGGTCTCCACAGTGGATCATACATGCCCGTTTCTTCTGGTCCTCTGCATCTTCCCCTTTCTCACTGATCGTCTGTATCTTTTCTCTCACCACATCCCATCAACCTCTCTTCTTGCCTTCCTTACTTCTCCTATTTACTGTCTCAAGTATTTATCCTATTGCTTCCCAACCTGGTTTATGTAGTGCATGATGTTCATGTAGCATCACATGAGTATCTAGTGCCAGTTTTATAGTGTTGTGTGAACTTAAACTATTGTAATGGTGGTGGGGAGCAGGGAGGATGCCAATGCAGAGCCAGGAGTTCGAAACGTAACTTTATTAGCTATATTTACAAAACCAAACCAAGGACTGCAGTTCTAACTTCAAATCAGGGAACTGCAGCTCAAGGCAGAACACCAGATTATCAAAAACCACCGCAGTGTGTAGGCTGAGCCTAACTAATGAGCCGCGCTCTGTTCTGACTCATCGGGGCTTAAATAGTCAGCCCCAATGAAGCACACCTGTGCCTAAATTAGCTCAGGTGTGCTCAGTCAGAACAGAGCGCCCTCTCTCGTGCACCTCATGCGTGACAACTATAGAACTTTATATAGTACAGTGTATTTCTTCAGAGCCATATACTACACTTTATATATATATATATATATATATATATATATATATAACTTATATATCTTTATATATCTTTATAAGATCTTTCTACCTCTATCAGTCTTCATCTAATTCTGATTCAGATTCAGATTCTGTATTCTAATTTTGCTTTTCTGGGGAAGATTAGATAAGCTGGCAGCAACGGGTGCACCTTCAAGCAGCCAAATTCACAGGAAGGGACTGTCTGAACACTTTTGGACAGTGTAGTGTAGATTTACTGGATACAACCTGTAAGCAGTATGAATTTGGTGCATCATGGCTGAGTATGAGGGAAGGTGTGTAAAAGTATATGAACGGTAGGTTTGGGTGTGCAGCAGAGGTCCTGTTCGAGAATTTGGCCCCTGGTCAAATCTTTTTGATGACATTACACACACACGACCCCACACATACGCACAGTGTGTGAGGGCTGGGGTTGATGATTGCCTAGTTCTGACTCTCCTGTGCAAGCTCTGCTTTATCTCATCATATTATCAGCCCAGGAAGAGCATTCTACTTATCACACTAATGTAAAATCCACTTACTGGATTTACACGCTGCTGTCCACAGGCCAATCTCTCTAATAGCTTTTAATATCAATATATGCCTCCATTCACCTCTCTCTCTCTCTCTCTCTCTCTCTCTCTCTCTCTCTCTCTCTCTCTCTCTCTCTCTCTCTCTCTCTCTCTCTCTCTCCTCTCTCTCTCTCTCTCTCTCTCTCTCTCTCTCTCTCCCTCTCTTGCTTTTACAGCCCTACTTTTAAGCTCTTCTCTAATAACATGTGGATGTAACATAGGCTAGTGTGTTCAATGTGTTGGAAAACATTGGATTTATAATACAAACATGAATAAATTTTCGGATTAGCACACATCTGTGAAATTCTACTGTTTAGTCTCACAGAAAACTGAAAGGTACAAAGCCGTAACACATTATTTGCTGTAACACTACCGGACTGTGATTGAAAACAGGATATAATCTAAAATCAGATTAGCTGATTTAAGACATTTGTACAAAAGAAGAGTTAAAAATTACATAGTGCATTGATTTTATGGTCAGTTAGAAAAGTATTGCGTGTTTAGTCAGACTTTAATGTCTGGTTAAGGACAGTGTTGTTGTCTTTCATTTTCAGTCCAGTCTCTGTAACTGAGCAGTTCTCCAGATCTTCCTGAAAGGACAGTGTTGTTGTCTCTGCATGTTCAGTCAGTCTCTGTACCTGAGCAGTTTGATAGTTCTGTGTTGGTTAATCCACACAGTGATCTCATCTGAACCTTCAAAGCAGAACAAAGCGATCTAACCCAAGACATGAAGCAGTGAAGAAACAGGTGCAGATGATTCCAGATGATCATGAGATTCGTTTACTGCAGATGCTGAACGCTGAATGGGTAGAACCCCTTTATCTAGAACCATTAGGCACTTTGGAGTCTCTTAAACATTTGTTCAGATTTTTTCAATTCCATCTTTCATTTTGAAAAAATAGTGTTTCTACCTCAAAAATCTGTTCTTTATAGTGATTTAACATCTTCAAACCATCCACCAAACTCTAGTGGGACAAAAATTTCAATCCTCAGTGCCAAACAAATGTATGTTTCCAACACTCATCCCCCCAAACCAAATGTTTGCTCTCAACCAATGTAAAAATCACTAACTGACAGCTAAAAACAAGTTTCAGACAGAACAGAAAATAACAGTTACTTGATGGAGATGGTGGAGTAAGTTTTCCCACTGAAACATTCAGGCTGCCATTCTGCCTGCAAAAGGAGAATTTGAGAAACAGTAACATGACTGTGAGCATATAATTAGTGCAAATTCTGTCCTAGTGCAAGCTGATGTTCTTGCCAACTGGACTGCTGTTCAGATAAGTTTCTCAGCAAGCCTGCCACGCCACTATCTTCCCTCAAATGAAGAATAACAATATATGAAAAAATGCTAAATTGAACCAAACATTGCTTAAAATAATTATTTACATTATTTTTATTGGTCACTCTGTATTATTTAAATAACATAAGCTAACAAATAACAAAATCTCTTGCTCATTTTCTTAGCCACTTGTCCTGATTAGGGTTTGATCCCAGTGGCACACTGGGGTGGTATGGGTAGGGTGTGTGTGTGTGTGTGTGTCTAGTTCCAGCACCCCCCATGACCCAATTTTGAACATGTGCCCTATGTAGGCAGAAATTCAAATTTCACTTGAAACAAGTGTAAACAGTTCATTGCAATAATATGTGGTCAAAAATTTGCAGACACCTCCAGTTTCTTCTGATTTCAGGGGTATGAAGGCATTTTTAGATCCATGACTGGACTTCTCTGGTCCTCAGCAGAGAATAATCTGTTATGATATATCATAATAATGTTGGTTTGGTGCAGTTTCACATGACATTATTTCTAAAGAGCCCAAAATTAGTTGAAAATGTACACACAGCAGCAGTGACTTAGTGTTTAGGGACTATGCCCCAGGATTGGAAGGTCATGGGTTCAAACCCCAGGTCAGTAAGTTTCTATGATGTACCCTTTTGCAAGGTACCATCACCAGCACTGCTCACCTGGTGCTGGATATAACTGCCCCCTGCTGCATGGGTGAAAAGCAGAGGTTTCATTTCATCCCTACCTTTTGTCCTTTAAGAGCTGGGATTGACTCCACCACCACCCACGATTCCTACTCAGGATAAGCGGCTCAAAAAATAAGCGAGTCTTATATAGTTCACAGCAGCACTAGAGATGAAATGGGTTGTTGAATCGAGCTGCATGTGAAAAGCCTGTTTCTACCATTTTACCACTGACTGGAGACATTTTTTTTAAATTCCCAAATTTTGGTGGGGACTATTTATACTCTTTGCTAAAGTCAGCAATAAAAAAACCTTGATTCTAAGTCAGCACTCTGCAAAGCAGGCAACTTCTTCTTTCAGCTGCTCCCATTTAGGGGTAGTCACAGCGGATCATCCGTTTCCATTTCTTCCGGTCCTCTGGATCTTCCAACACCTGTCCTCTCTCAGCACATCCATAAACCTTCTCTTTGGTCTTCCTCTTTTCCTCTTTCCTGGCAGCTCCATCCTCAACATCCTTCTCCCAATATAGTCCTCATCTCTCCTCTGGACATGTCTACACCAACTCAACCTTGCCTCTGTAACTTTGTCTCTTAAACATCTAACCTGATCTGTCCCTCTAATATACTAATTTCTAAGCCTGTCCATCACACAACGAAAATCTCAGCATCTTTAACTCCTGACACCTCAGCTCATACCTCCTGTCTTTTCGCCAGTGCCACTTTCTCCAACCCGTACAACATATACCTGGTCTCACTACTTTCCCTAAACCTTCCCTTTTACTCTCGCTGGTCCCCGTCTGTCATAAATCACTCCAGCTACTCTTCTCCTCCCATTCCAACCTGCCTGCACTCTCTTCTTCACCTCTCTTCCACACTCGCCGTTACTCTGAACTGTTGATACCTGCTGGAAACAGGCAACCTTGTGTAAAAAAGGCAACCTTGTGATATTAACACAGCTTTGTGATCTGCACAAATCTGGTAAGATACTTACCTATGGACCTCTGGGTCAGAGGTCCCGGTTGAATCCCACCTCTAGCACTACCACCACTGGGTCCCTGAGCAAGACCCACCAACCTGAGTGTCTCAGGGGACTGTCCCTGTAATTAGGACATGGAAGTCACTCTGGATAAGAGCGTCTGATAAATGTGTTTCGCTGTTACACTGAAGTTTAGTTCATGTTTGTAGATGACAGTAAGTCCTGCTGTGTGCTAAAGCACATCAGGTCTCACATTAATGTAGGCTGGAGAATTCGGCGACTGCTTTTGGGGGAGCGTTTATTATAGAGGCAGTGGTTGGCCTAGTGGTTAGGGATCTGGCCACAGGATTGGAAGACTGTGGGTTCAAACCCCTTACCAGTAGGTTGCCCTTGATCAAGGTACTGTCCCTGTCACTGCTCCCTGGGTGCTTTCATAGCTGCCCCTACTGCACGGTGGGTTAAATGCAGAGGTCCAGTTTTGTTGTGGTTCACTGTGTGTTCTCACAATGATGAGAATAGTCACAAATTAAATTTCAATTATAGATTTAACAGCCTTGTGGCTGAGGTTCTAAACTGTTCTAAACTATGGGATGGTGGTGGTCTGGGATCCAGAGGTCCCAGGTTCAAATCCCACACTCTATACTACCATCATGGGTCCCTGAGCAGACCTGAACCCTGAGTGTCTCAGGGGACTGTCCATAATTAGGACATGGAGTCGCTCTGGATAAGAGCGTCTGCTAAATGCCGTAAATGTAAATGTAAACTAAAGAAGCAAAATTTGGATCCAAGCTTTTCTCAACCGATCAGCCACATGTGGGGTAAGTGTAAAATTTTGCAAATGTTCCTTTAAATGGTAAAGTAGTCCTTTAAAATTCCTTTAAAGTAGTCGCTTCTGTTCAGAAGGGACACCACTGTGTACAGACAGTGTCGCTTCCAGGTTCCTACAAATGTACCATTCAATTCCTCACCAAGATAAACCTGTTGTCCAGAAAGTACAGCAGTCAACATTTTGTTTGGGGAAGCAGAAGATGGATGACAAAGGGGTGGGGGACAGGAAGAAAGACAAGCTGGAGCACAGTGTTGAGCATGCTGATGTCTGGGGATTTAGTGTGAACTAACATATAATCATTCTCGTGTAATTTATTGCATAGACTGCTTGCAGTAAAAAGTGAGTGGCTCTCTCTCTCTCTCTCTCTCCCTCTCTGTCTCTCTCTCACACACACACACACAGACACACACACACACACACACACACACACAAACCTGCTGTCCTATTCCCTTTCGGTAACATTGTCACTAAATATGTCTACATCTGAATCATAAAAAAGGGAAAAAACACTTTACGGCAAGACAGTGGAGACAAAGTCAGGGAAGCCAGACATGCACAGAGGAGACGAGGACGATCAGGAGAAGGATGCTGAAGATGGAGCTGTCAGGAAAGAGGAGAAAGAGGAAGACCAAAAAGAGGGTTTATGGATGTGGTGAGAATGGACATGCAGGGGATCGGTGTGAAAGAGGAAGATGCAGAGGGCCGGAAAAATAGACGCAGATGATCTGCTGTGTGGCGGAAACATGTAATTTTGTGTGGGTTCGAATAGGTTGCCGTGAGGTACCCTTGAGCAAGGTACCGTCCTCTTTTGAAAGCATCACAGGTTATCAAAGCTACTTTAATCACTCTCACCTTTAATAAGCCTTCATAAATGTCTATATCAGTGTTATAACAGCCTTATGAATGCTAGCCTACTAAAAACATCTCCTTTATTTCAGTCCAGCCAGATGTCTCACCATGTTCCAGGTATTCATGTGCTGAACTGAACATGCAGGTCCCCAGAAAGAGTTAAATACATGATGTGAAAGTGACTATTTGTCAAACATAGTAAATTTACATCCCATAGACTTTACACTCACTGGACATTTTATTAGAAATACAGTCTCTGTGCTCTTCCATCAGCTCCCCTCACTATCTTGGTGTCATTATTATTTGATTATAACCCATTATTGCGGGGAATGAATCAATAAAAGAGAGTAGTAGAAGCTCAAAGCCTCTCATTTTTCATTAAAACGCTGTAATGTGTGGTTTGTTGTTTTTATTGAAACAATAAAATCAAGTTTGGTCAAATGTACAATTCTTTCATCCACCATGGAATGTAGTTTGGGTTCAGTGTGTTGAAGTTCATGACCACGAAGGAGAACTAAACCCTTCAGTCCATCAGCATCACTGTGTGCAGGTGTGAAGGTGTAAAGGATGGAGGGATGGAGCAGCGAAGGTTGATGCAGTGAGTAACACTCGTTACAGAAAGCTGAAATGTCTCAGCAGCACCACTCACAACACTTGTGTCTGCTTTCTGTTAAAACTACATTTTCGATCAGATTTTTATTCTTTCACACTGACCAAAGCTCTTCTTTCATTATTTTAAGTTTGTTTTTGTTTATTTTATCTCAACCCATTTATCTCTCTCATTTTCTACAAAGCTAAAACATGTTTGATCTGGAAAGAAAGAAGTAGACTCACACTTTCATTTGCGTCTTTCATGTGTGTGTGTGTGTGTGTGTGTGTGTGTGTGTGTGAGTGTGTAAATTGGTAATAGTGAAAAACAAAGGCGAGTGAAGAGTCATTACTCTGAGTCTGAGTGTCTCTCCAGGGCTTCTCTCGTCTCCACTGACATTGACTGACTTTCAACTGTGGTCCTCTCTCTGTCCTCTCTCTCTGTCTCTCTTCTCTCTATCTCTCTCTCTCTCTCTCTCTCTCTCTCTCTCTCTCTCTCTGTCTCTCTCTCTCTCTGTCTCTCTCTCTGTCTCTCTCTCTCTCTCTCTCTGTCTCTCTCTCTCTCTGCTCTCTCTCTCTCTCTCTCTCTCTCTCTCTCTCTCTCTTTTTCTGTTATTCCTCACACATGAGCTATTTTTTGAACAACCTTTTTTTTCTCCTCCACTTGCTTTTTGCCTCATACGTTCTTTCATATTTCAGTGTCATTAATGATTCATAACTAAAAAAAAATCTAATTCTCTTTCACCTACCAATAAACACACACTCTCTCTCTCTCTTTCTCTCCGTCTCTCTCTCCGTCTCTCTCTCTCTCTGTGTCTCTGTCTCTCTCTCTCTCTTTCTCTCCATCTCTCTCTCCGCTCTCTCCGCCTCTCTCTCTGCCTCTCTCTCTCTCTCTCTCTTTCTCTCCATCTCTCTCTCCGCTCTCTCCGTCTCTCTCTCTGCCTCTCTCTCTCTCTGCCTCTCTCTCTCTCTCTCTCTCTCTCCGTCTCTCTCTCTCTCTGTGTCTCTCTCTCTGTCTCTCTCTCTCTCTCTCTCTCTCTCTCTCTCTCTCTCTCTCTCTCTCTGCAGTATCATGTATCAGACTGACCCAGAAAATAAGTTTCCTTCATGTCTGAAAATTCAACCTAAAATCCATGCTTTTGTTCCATAAAAACAAATGAAATTTCAGACTTAAGTCACAGAATTCACACCTATTGGCAGCTTCTCCAATGACCTTTACTCTGAGGAGGAAGGATGACCTTCTGGTGACCACAAGTAATTGACTGAATAAACAAACAAAAAACAGAATAAAAACTTTTTAAATGCTGACGAGACACTGCAACACCTCACATAATCAGCCTCTGAAACATCTGTACTGAAGCTCCAGAAAAGAAAGAAACGTGTGACGCAACAGAGGCGCCGGAGGCTTCAAGACAGAACAACGACTTTATTTGGACCCTGAAATACCAAACCTGCTCCTGTTCACACCTGTGACATTTTAGTCTCGGATACTAAAACTGAAAAATCGGAACTAGATCAGCTACACAATGTCGTGCAGAGGATGCTGATGGTCAATGTCAACAGAACTATCATTTCAGTCTGTGTCATTTGAGTCATCATTTTATCATTTTAGTGTTTTCAGCACAGTTAAATTTTTTTATTAGGATATTCTGATTCACATTCAATCACTCACTTATTTATGCCTTAACAGGTTAGTTTTGCTTGAATTTTAAAATTATGGTTTGATTCCCAATTTGACATGCAGAAGGTACATGAACTACAGTCTTTGGACTTCAGAAGATGGTTTTTAATATTTCATTTCTGTAAATGAAGAGATACTGCAGAATAAAAAAGGGAAGAAAAAAATGATTTACTCCAAACATTGAAAAGATTCATAAAAAGGCTGAGAGAATGAGATTAAGGGACAGACTTTGGCAGACTACTTTCGCTTTAACCTGCGTATTGTTCACTGGAGACCAAGCGTCTCACAAACACCTGCTAAGGTCTCTGCCTCGTGTTCCTGTGGTAACCTCATTTGCTTGGTGTCTACTCTCATATTGTGTCGGTTTACACACGTCCAAGGACACAGATGCATGCTGGCTGTTCCTATTTACCAGCAACAATCGAGAAGAGAAAAGCAAATAACACAGCCAGCTGTTTTCCCAACCTCGGGCTGAGGACCTCGGGGGACGCAAATTCATTTTGCCAAGAAATTGCATACTTCTGCACACTGGCCTTAATGCAACGCTGAGTCAGGAGAAAGCAACCTACCAGCAACTTTTCATTATGATGTATCTCCAGGGAGGGACAGTGGGTGGACATTTCGTACAGGAGTAAGCACTGATGCTGTAGATCAAGAAGAGATGTGAGCTAATGAGCCTTGAATGGCATATTAAAAGAAATAGTTTGGCAAAAAATGACAATTCTCACAATGTTCCGCTGTCCCACCTGCCCCACATGTAATCAATCTGCCAAAATATTATTTGGTGTCCACATTTGTATTTATTAGTTAGAACTACTGCAAACAACACTAGAACCACTATAGATATATATGCAGTTGAGGCCAAAATTATTGGCCCCCCCTTATGAAATTAGACACTCTTGATTTCTCCATGAAAATGACCATTAACAACAAGTGTTTGTTATTTTGGAAACAAATACACTCTAAAAAACAATGTCCACTAAGTTTAATGAGGATATTTTATTGATACATGAGTTGAAACAAGAAAGGGCAAAAATGAGACATCCAAAATTATTAGCCCCCTGGCCATTAATAGTCAATATTGTACCCTTTCTGAGCCATAACTGACAACAATCTCTTAGAGTAGTTCTTTACCAGGTTGGCACCGGTCTCCTGAGAGATTTCGCCCCATTCTTCTACTGCAAATTGTTCTAGCTCATCCAAATTGCATGGTTTCCGAGCATGGACATTCACTTTGAGCACCCGCCACAGATTCTCAATAGAACTGAGGTCTGGGCTCTGTGTGGGCCACTCCAGGATCTTGGTTTTGGTATCCCTGAGGAACTGTTGGACTAATTTCGATGTATGCTTTGGGTCATTGTCTTGTTGGAAGATCCAGCGTCGACCTAAGCCTAGACTACGAGCAGATTTCTGCATATTCTCCCTCCCTCAAAATGTCAACATAATTTTCCTTTTCCATGATGCCATGCACCCGATGCCTGCAAAACATCCCCACAGCATGATGCTCCCACCACCATGTTTAACTGTGGGAACTGTGTTCCTAGGGTTGAAGGCCTCTCCCTTCCTTCACCAAACATAAGCAACATCCATGTGTTCCCAAACAGTTCCAGTTTAGTCTCATCAGACCAAAGCACAGACTTCCAAAACTCATCTTTACCTTTCAAATGTTCACAGGGAAACCTCTGTCGGCTGTGATGTGCCGCTCTTTGAGTAAAGGGGTTCTTCTGGGACAATGGCCCTGAAGCCCACCACGATGAACAGCCCTCACAACTGTGTTCCTTGAAACATCAACTCCAGAAGAGGCCAGGTCAGCAACAATCATCTTGGCAGATGTCTGGGGCTCCTTGCTGAAATCTCTGACTATTTTCCTCTCCAGAGTTCTTGAAATTTTGTGCTTACGGCCACGGCCAGGTTTGTTTCTTACAGAATTTGTCTCCTTGTACTTGGCAATGATGCAACGTACAACAGTTCTAAACACTGAATCACTTGGAAATGGCAGTGTAGCCTTCCCCCTTATCATGAGCCTCTACGATCTTCTTTCTGAGCTCCAGACTGAGTTCCTTTGTCTTTGGCAGGGTGAGTAACAGTAGTCCCTCTCATGTGTTCCAGTGCCCTGTTCCTTGGAGTTTTTTTATGCTGACTGAATGTTTAAGGAAGCCAATTGACTGCACAGGTGTGGTTTCAAAGCTGATTGGTTAATTACTGTAGGTGTGTTATTAAAGCAAATATTCACATGGGGCTAATATTTTTGACCATCCCATTTTATACTATATTTGATATAAAGCAAGCCTAAAATTGTATTTTATATTACAAAATGTACCAGCAGCTACTAAATAGCACTTGTGAATGTTTGCTTATATCAAGTTTAATCAATGCTGCAAACATTGGGAACAACGTTCCAAAATTCCTGGGGGCTATTTATATATACCATTAGAACCTCAGCGTTGGTGAACACATTTTGTTTCAAAGAAAAAATATTTCAGTCACCGATGAAAAACTAAGATGAAGAGTGAAATGAACTGTTCGTCATTGTGAATACACAGCATTACTACTAAACCCCAAAAATTATTTCTTTGCATTTTATCCACACTCCATGCAGAAGAGGACTGCCATACATCCAGCACCCACAGAGCAGTGAAGGGGACGGGACCTCGCTCAAGGCCATGACCTTCGGACCCTGGGGCCTACTCCCTAAACCCTAAGCCGTTGCTGCCCCATGAAAACAAGCTGGAAGGTTTGGGCACTTCGGGCACAATTTGGGATGGTGTTGGTCTAGTGCAAGGATACGTGCCTATAGACCAAGAGGTCGCAGGTTCAAATCCCACCTCCAATACTACATTTACATTTACAGCATTTAGCAGACATATAACTTATCCAGAGCAACTTCCATGTCCTTTACAGGGACAGTCCCCCTGGAGCAACTCAGGGTTAAGGGTCTTGTTCAAGAACCCAATGGGGGTACTGTTAAAGGTGGGATTCGAACCAGCAACCTCTTGGTCCATAGGTCCGTAGGCAAGTATCATTTGGCTCCTGAGCAAAACCCTTAACACCAGCTTTCTCCAGGGAGACTGTCCCTGTAATTAGAAATGGAAGTCGCTCTGGATAAGAGTGTCTGCTAAATGCCGAAAATATAAATAAAAATTTAGTTGCTGCATTATTTACATTTACATTTATGGCACTAAGCAAACGCTTTTAGCAACTGGAGGTTTAGGGTCTTGCTCAGGAATCTATTGATGGTAGTGCTGGAGTTGGGTATCCGACCACTTGATTTCAGTCCATAAAAACAGCAAATTCCCTGCCAGAGCTTCAATGTCTGCATCTATCTTGTGGAGAATCCCACCCCTTGCACTGCCGTCAGGATGAACGTTTGCAGAAGGACAGACAGCTGTGTGAATTTTCAGTGTGGACGGGCCAATAAGAGTGCCACTTGGGAGATGAAAGACAAGAAGTGATAAGAAAAAAAAGAACAATTTTATAATCTTTCGATTATAAGATAATTAGCTAATGTTTGCTATTCGCTACTTTCCTAAAAGAAGCTGTTCATTTTTCACACTGAAAATGAAACATGCTTTTATTTAAATAACTTAGCTATTCATCATAACTGTATCTGCATCCCAAACTACACTCTCCCGTACTTAAATAGCTTGTAAAAATGATCTGCAGATCAGGCCAAATAAGGGCAAGAGGAGAAGAAAGGAAGCTTTATTCAACTTCCGTATGCAGCCTCTTTGGTCTCATCACATTTTATTCTGTCTGTCCTGCACCAGTGGACACATCAAGGGATCATCTTTGCTGAGTGTTTTCGTCCATTTAAGCTAAAATGGGTGGGCAAAAACAGTCCAAGACTTCACCATGAGCTTAAAAGAACCACAACACAACGTGTTTATTCCTCCGAACACTATACACACTACTGCTTTACAGCTTTTCCCAGATCAGATTGTGCACCATAGATACAGTATGGCACCCACTGGTGCTCCATTACAGTCTAACACAATTACTTGTGGCTCGCTATCTGTCCGCCTGGACAACCCAGTTTTCCAGGAGAGCATCACGACCCCGGCTGCAGCCTGAGCAGATGTACGGTCTGAATGAAGAGATATTTTGACGTATTCCAGAAAACAAATACACATCAGTGGAATTGAATTAGGTTTGGCTTCATCGTGGCCTTGCCGTCAGCAAATGTTGAGATAAGCACTGAACAGATCACTTGATTTTGCTCGTCATTGTGCAATTTAGTTTGTAAATCTTGTTGGAGATCCTGAGGAAATGAAAAAACTGTGGGGCGGTGCCTTCACGTTGGCTTGAGCCAGAAGATCCTGACTGAAGGTGTTCAATTTGCAAGCTGGCCTACTGAGACCAGCAAATATGTCTAGCATCAAAAAAGTCCTCAAGGCTCCTTTGCTAATTATCACTGCTGAACGTAGGTCGTTCTCAGACTGGCTCAGCTGTAACAAAGGGAGCTCTTATGTAAGGTTTAAGTCTTGTTCTGGCAAGAAACAGGGTTTATTGCTTGAGTGTACTTTGGGGAATAAAAGCTTTGGCCCCGCCCACCTATCTGGTAACATCACTCAGGTGGAGCTCATTACCGTCTATGATACATACCACCAGCTCAGAGTAAGGTCTGTGCCAAGACACGGAGCTGTGGACCATTGTATTGACATGCTTTGGTTTTTGGATTCTGCTTGCCTCTCTATAATTGAATTTTGCCTCTGATTGGCTTGTTTGCCTCTTGTTTTGGCTTTGCCTGTTTTTTTATGCTAATTTTGGATTAAAATGGTCTCTTTACCCTTCGTACTATGAGTCCCGTAGCAGGAAAACAGGAACAGGATAGAAATATAGTTGATGTTTGTGCATTAATTGTGCTTCACTG
The DNA here is from genome assembly GCA_017165825.1 of Hepsetus odoe. Lineage (NCBI taxonomy): Eukaryota > Metazoa > Chordata > Actinopteri > Characiformes > Hepsetidae > Hepsetus > Hepsetus odoe. Next base: position 32,014,460 of record CM029366.1, read on the forward strand.
CTGCTGTGTCAGACAAATTGTCCTGTATGTCCTTGGTAATGATGCGGGGGTTTTACTTTGCATTTCTGTTCATTCAGATTTTTCAGGGTTTTGCCTGTTTATTAATGACATCTGTGATAAAGTGATAATTGCATGGAATTACATGTAACAGCAAATATTATCATTAATAATCAGCTGATGATAAAAATCAGATGCTAAGGTCACACAACTCTCTGAAAATGCTGATATCTTTTAAAGCCTAATGACTGAATGAGAGGTTCCAAAGAACAGTACTTTAATAGTTTGTCAGAATGTTTACACACACATCCATCCATCCATTTTCAGAACCCCCGGGACCAGGTCATGGTGGCAGCTGGCTGAGGAGGCTTGGCATTATCAGGTTAAGGGTGGACATATAGTCTTCCCAGCATGTCCTGGGTCTCCTTCCTGTTGTTCTTGCCTGTAACACTGTTTAACATGATTCCAAAACCAACTGGTTTCTTTTAATGTGGAGGAGTGGTGGTTCTACTCCTCATCCCACATGTCCAAGCTCATCATGGTTTACACCCTGTGATTTATCTGTTTATTTTGGTTAAATTCAGCATCAATGTTTGTAGAAATGGTAGTAGATTAGGGGTACAGTGGACCAAGACATTGTGGGTTCAAGCCTCACTCCAGCACTAGCCCCTGAGCAAGACCCTCAGCCCAATGCAGCTCCAGAGAGGCACTCTGGCATTAGGCAAAGTATGTCTCTGTCAAAGTATGGGGTGGTGGTGGTCTAGTGGTAGTGGTAGGGTACTTGCCTATGGACCTATGGCTCAAGAGGTCCCAGGTTGGAATCTGGGACCTCCTGATGTTTCATTCCTACTTTACACTCAAAAATCTAACTGTAACTTTCGTTCAGCTACAATTAGAACTGCAAACTTCAATGTGAAACAGTACCTCATGTGTATTTTGTGTATTATGTGTGCTGCCCTTGTTTCCTTTAAAACTTGCAAAAATGTTATTTGCCTGGTTATGAAAGGCTGCCGGATGCTTCTGTGCCATGAAAATACACAAAAGATACATATTTCACTCTAAATTATACCCAGAACCGTCAGGATTAAACTGCATGGACTGAAAAGATTCCTCTGAATCATTCTGCAATCATCAGACCTCTCAGGCAAGAGTTAAAAATGACATGCCAACCACGAGCACTTGGCACTTGTTTTAGAAGCGCGATTGGTTTCCTCCAGTACATCTCAACCTAGTTTCACAGAAAATGGAGCAGCCTCCTGTCATTTAATATAGAAACTGGGGTTCAGTGGACCTTCTCATGTCTGAAATCTGCCTTCCAATCATGAAATATAACTAGGTGCAGAAGGAGTGGACCAGAGCTAAGTGTGTCAGGAGTAAGACGGCAACTTTCAAACATCAGTTACACTGATACTTCCTAGACACTGCACCTCTGTTGACTTTGGTTCTTAATTAAGAGGAGTTTGAACATTAAAAATTGCTTTAAGGAATCCTCAAACATCCATAAGTCTGCTCCATATCGATGAAGAGCGAAATGTAGTTTGAGCGGACTGAGTGAAGCTTCCATAGTGGTATACAATTCTGTTCAAAAGTCTTCTGCTGCCCCTCACTTCTTTATATTTTGAAGGAAACTGAGACAACAGGTACAGTGATGTATTGCAATCTGTGCAGACACGCATGTAAATCCAGTCTAAACACAAAGAGACTTTAATTCTAACCAGCTTTAAAAAAGTGAAAGTGACAACCCTTGTCATTGCGAGGTCACAGCACAGCACACAGTGAACCACAACAAAATTGGACCTCTGCTTTTAACCCATGCAAACACTGTGCAGCTATTGAAAGCACCCAGGGAGCAGTGACAGGGACGGTACCTTGCTCAGGGGTACCTCAGGGCAACCTACTGGTGAGGAATCAAACCCACAATCTTCCGATGCAGGGGCAACTCCCTCACCACTAGGCCACCGCTGCCCCAAGTCAATATTTAAAGTCAATATTCACCACCACTACTAGAGGCGAGTGTGGAAGTGAGGTGAAGAAGAGAGTGCAGGCAGGCTGGAATGAGTGGAGAAGAGTGACTGGAGTGATTTGTGACGCACGGGCACCAGTGAGAGTAACAAAAGTTTTACAGGACAGTAGTGAGACCAGCTATTTTATATGGGTTGGAGACGATGACGGTGACAGGAGGCGGAGCTGGAGGTGTCAGAGTTAAAGATGCTGAGATTTCCATTGTGTGTGACGAGGATGGACAGGATTAGAAATTAGTATATTAGAGGGACAGATCAGGCTGGACGTTTTGGAGACAAAGTTAGAGAAGCAAGGTTTGCAAGACCACTGCTATTCTTCAGCACAGCCTCTACTCTCTTAGGCAAACTCATTTCTAGAAGTCATCTACAGGAAGAGTTCTCCAGGCTTCTTGAAGGACGTTCCAAAGCTCTTCTTTGGACGTCGGCTGGCTTTATGCTTTCCGTTCTCTGTGGAGATGATCCCACCCTACTTCTGAAAATGCTCAGGTACAGCGACCGTACTGAAAATGAGAGACAAAAACGTTGTCCTCCAGGAAGATCTGGAGAACTGTTCTTCAGCAACACTTTAAGAAATAAAAGTGACTTTAAAAGTTTGGGACCTGCTGCACTAAATCATGAACAGGGTGCAAAAGAAGTGCCACCAGACTGGAGCTCTGTGTCCACTGCTTTGACAGTGAAGCTCCGAGGCCCCTTAGACAGTCTAGCACAGATGGCGCCTGCAGAGAAGACGCTGCCATGGATGGCATACAATCCCGAATCTGAATTTGTTCCTTCCTCCTAATTGTTTGGCTGTCAGAGCTTCCTGTCTCAGAAAGAATATGATGCGCAAAAGGCATGTTAATAAGGCAGAGCCACGCGTTATCAGAGTTATTTCTTTCATTCCACGGCAGAGATTCTCCTCCCCTCCCCATTGTGTCGCTGAAGAACGGATGTCGGTTCTTTGGCTGCACAATCAAGCAATGATTCTTCGTCATTATCCTTAGGTTCTTTGAGTTATTCATTTAACCAATACTGGCTTTCTAACCTGTTGGTTAGACAGTCAGAATAAAACAGCTGCATTGTCAAAAACATTACCGTTAACATTGCTTTTTAAATAGGCTTATACATATTTTATGTTTTTTCTCGCTTGTGACTCTTCCTCACAGGAAATATATCTGGATATCTGCCCTGACCTGTCACCCACCATTGTGTCCCTTCGCATGTGACATGTGTTTAAGCCCTGCCTTACTGTTAGTGTGTTCACCTGTGCCGCATTATTAACTCCTCCCCCTTTTCAGATGCACCTGACACGAGCTGCTGGATTTATGATAGTTTTGGGAAGGTTTTGGCTAAAGACAGTGGTCATTTGGCCTTTTTTTCTTAAGATAAAAAGAAAATAAAACCGCTATATTTGTGCTGGAGATGTCTGGTTCCATTCACTATCACTGTTAAGAGATCAGAGTCTCTAGAAGGGACAATTTCACAGCAAACTCACTCTAGATAACCACCCCTTAATCTCTAAATAATGAAGAATTTATTTTTTTTAAATGGACTGGGTATAGTATGTTTCAGCAATCCCTCTTCTAGTTCTCTTCTTGAACGAGTGCAAAGAAGGTTGGGCCTTTGTTCAGAAATGTCTCATCTTTGTTCCAGGTCGAAAATGACAGCATCTGCATTAACTCGAGGGGTGGGGGGGTCTTGGTTTTGTTATTTTTATCATTTCCTGCACTGATTACTGAGCTCGTTTCTTTTGCATCCATTCAGCTCTGCCGTCCCAAAATAGCCTGGCTCTGTTGTAGTCTGAGTCATGCATAATTCGGCATTACTGCGAAGGTTACAGCATTAGTTTTAGAAACATGCTGCCACATTCTGCTGTCTCCTCAACAGGACAATGTCTGAAATATGGGCTTATAAATAAAAAGAGGAGAGTCAGCTCTCTGTGCAGCAATGACACGGGATGGTCCAAGTCATCGGTAAAACACGGGATAAACAAGTGGATCGAGGAATGGGAAAAATGAACTGAACTTCCTTTTTTCTTAAGGTTTAAAGAACAAAATAAGTGGCTGAAAAAAAAGTCGGCTCAGTAATTATTGTTCAGGTGAAATAAAAAAAAAAAGATAAACCTGTCAGAATGATTAAAAACTTTATTGATTCAGAGGGAAATTGCGGATAAACTCCAGAAATTTAAGAAAAACTAAAGCCTTTTCTATATACTTTAGATTAGATTAGATTAGATTAGATTAGATTAGATTAGATTAGATCTAACCCAGTTATCACTGTGCTGAGAAGTACAAAGCAAATAAAATCCAAAGCATGTAACCAAAAGTGCACAGGTATAGTTTAATAAAAGTTTTTTGGGCTTTTTTTTTGACCAAAAATGAAACTTTTTATATAAAGTTGATAGCTGGCTGCAGAAAAGATATCTTTAAATTAGGAAAGTGAGTCAGGTCAAGGTTTTAAATCAGTATCTGACTGTTCACCCCCTCCTTTTCTTCATTTTCTGCATTTTTGTGTCTCTCTGTACGCAACAAAACTGAGCTTAGGTGTAAGCAGGATATCTCACATGCTTTAAAGAGAAAAGTAAGTCTAAACAATTTGCTAAATTAACTGCAGAAATAAGTGCTTTAAAAGAGAAAAACTGTCTGATCAAGGTTTCAAACTAATATTTTTCTGCAGAAAATCTCAAAAAGTGCTTTAAAAGAGAACATGGATATCTGACTGAAGAAAAAACATCTTTTATCCATCTTTACTAAGATTCCAGTAATTATGGTGCTGACAATAAAACACAACAGTAAGTGTTTAGTGTGTAAGTCCACCGTTCTCCACTGTGTCCACGTCTTCCAGATCTAGAATTAGTGTCCATCTGATGCTTCGTAATGTTGCTCGTCCTCTAGTCCTTCATCAGTGGTGAATTTCTGATTTAAAAAAAAAACATTACGGGGATATTTTTGCTGTGCATCCAAATAATAACTCTCGGGTTTCGACCACTAATGATGGGATAAAGGAGGGCTAACAGACAATCATGTGTGTGAAGTAGGACAGATAACTGCTGTCTTTTCTCCTCCCTGCTCTCAATTATGAGGCGATGAAGAAGCAATTGATTTCGAGGAGGGAAGATCTGCCCTCATCGTGTGTTCGGTTTTATTGCACTTCATGCGAACAGCTGAGTGCTTTAATTGCTCGGTTCTGCTGAATGCGATGTTGAGAGCCTGTACGTATTGAAGGGTATGTTGCATTGTTTGACTCCAAGCAGAATCACACATTAATTTCCGAGGCAGTGTGAGACGGAGGCGTAATCATGCCTGCTAGGTCTGAACCATCAGCCTCAACACTGACTGGATTAAACACTCAGGGTTTATTTACTGCTTCCTGTAACATGCATTAAATCTGACCACAAGTGACCAGAAAATGACCACAAGTCATATTGAATGTGTAGATATTACACAGTGCATGAGCTTCTCCAACTCATTAACCATCGTGCAGCAGCAGCCATATCCAGCACCCGGAGAACAGTGATGGGGACGCTACCTTGCTGAAGGTTCCCTCAGGAGAACCTGCTGGTCTGGGATTCTAATCTACGACCTTCCAATTAAAGGGCCTGGTTCCTTAACACTAGACCACCACTGCAAGCCAATAGCCTTCACTTCTCTTTTGTTCAGTTCTTTCTTCCTAAGATCCACGTTTGAATGATTTTAAATTCCAGTAATGTACTGGTCCTAGGTCATGACCCTGTTTTGAAATTAAACAGGCTGTTTGTTACTGTGCCTTTAAGACATATGTAAATGAGTTCCCTTCTGAATGGCTGCTTTTTCACTGCACCTGACTAGGCCCCAGGATCAGAAGGATGTGGGTTCCAATCTCAGACCAGTAAGTTGGTCAAGGTACCGTCTTCACTCTAAGAATGGGTGGAGTTAAATGTCTTTTAGCTGAACGGGCAGAAACATGTAAACGTATTGGCTTTTGTGACATCACATAAACAGCTAATTGAATGAATGGAATTAAACATTTTGGAACTTTAAGAGCGTTTACGTATCACCAACTTATTTCTTACAAAAATCAAGGTTCATTTTTGATATAGGGACCCTTTAAATGTGACATAACAATGCATTGTGACATCACAAAAGCAAGCAAATCTTAATGGTCTGGACAATTTGTGACTGATGTAATTTATAACTTGAACACTTTATACATCACTTTATACATCCAACAGGAACGTTCTGTTTTAACGTTCTGTTTGAGTATTTAAGGACACACCAAGGCTTTTAATGAACACACACAATTAATACACACAACACTTCTCTATTTCCACACTTTTGGGACACTATAATTATTTTTATTGCCCATAAAACCTACTGTGTGCATGCAATCCACCCTATTTTATAGGAACCAACTGTTTTGTCCCTCTTCAGACCTCATATTTGATCAAATCCACCGTAAATGGTGCTGGTGGTCTAGTGGTAGGGCATTCGCCTGTGGACCAAGAGGCTGCAGGTTTGAATCCCAAACCACCACCACCACCATTGGGTTCCTGTAGAGTAGAAGACCCTTAACCCTGAGTTGCTCCAGGGGGGGACTGTCCCTGTAACCAGGAATTGGAGGCCGCTCTGAATAAGAGCGTCTGCTAAATCTAAATTTGTGCATATCTGGATCGCTGTACATTCTTTGGCATACAAGTCCATTCATAACTGCATTTATGCTCCTGTTTGCACTTCTGGTTGGATGCAAACAGCATTTCATTGCCTGCGTTCAATGACAATAAGGTTGAAACTAATCTAATCTAATATAATATAATATAATATAATATAATCTGTGTTTAAATGTGATGTGAAATAACTGAATCCAGAATGCTTAAACACAGCAGAGATTAAATAATCACCTTTTTCATTCTGAAGATGTTTATCTTCTACTGGATGGCCTGTTTCTCATTCAGCAGTCTCCACTACACCCTGCTGGCTCAGGCTGAGCATCACTCACTTTTCAATCTGCTAACCTGATTTTGTGAGACCACTGACACCTTCCACCCCCAAACCTGACTGGCCCTGACCAGTCTGCCTCCTCACAGAAGCGATTGTTCCCCCTCTCTAAGCATCATCTTTCTCCTGTTCACTCTGTAGTTTTCAGAAGAGACACAGTTGATGGGACTGAGACATAAATATTGGGGTGAAACCTTGTATCTGGTTCATTTACCCGGCAGCAGTGGCCTAGTGATTAGGGAGTAGGCCTGCAGATTGGAAGATTGTGGGTTCGTATCCCTTACAAGTAGGTTGCCCTGAGGTACCCTTGAGCAAGGTACTGTCCCTGTCACTGCTCCTTGGGCACTTTCAATTGTTGCCCCCTGCTGCATGTGTTTGTGTGTTTGGGTAAGAAGCAGAGGTGTATTTCCGTTGTGTCGCACTGTGTGTAGTGCTCTTGTCACAATGACAAGAATGGTCACTTTCACTTCTTTTAATGTGGGTTTCCTCCGAGAGCTCTGGTTTCCTGTCCTGTAATGGACTGATGATGTGTTCAGGGTGTTTCTAACTCGTCCACACTTCCATGACTTCGGCGTACCTAGAAAAAAAAAATCTCATTTCTAATTTTTTTAATGAAAATTCCAGCTGCTATTTTATTATTATTATATTATTATTTTTTTATAATCAATTCATGAAAATTGATCATTGGGAACGGTCCAAAATTAAAATATAATATGTAAGTGTAATTTTGTCATTGTCAATATGTAAATATGTAATTCTTAAATTAACTTTTGTAAATATGTAATTTATTTTTTCAAATATAAAAATGAAATAAAAAGAGTACCTATGATGTGCTTATGCGGTTACATTTTCTCACTTTCTGAAGAGCACTCTTTTAAATTACAAATAAACTTTTTTGTCATTTTTGAGAAATATTTCAGTTTAAAAGCACTTCGTAGATGTTCAGGGATGGATGGAGACTCATGATGATTCTAAAATGCTGAATATTTTTGAAGGAACATCAGTCTGATCAAGGTCTGAAGTTGATATCTGGCTGCAGAAAAGATGTCCAAGTGCTTTAAAAAAGATCAAGGTTTTAAATCAATATCTGACTCTTTAAACTCTCCTGGGAATTTCTGTCTCTTTCTGTCTCTCAAGCAGGAAATCAACTAAAGAGGAAAATAAGTCTGATCAAGGTTTGACTGCAGAAAAAAAGCTATAAAGGAAGGAAGTCCATATGATTAAGGATTATATTAATATATGACTGCAGAAAAATATATTCTAAGGGCTTTAAAAGAGGAAGGTAAGGTTTTAAAATTGATGACTGCAAAAAAAAAAATGACATGTCATTTAAAAGAGGGAAAAAAAGTCGGATTGAGGTTTTAAATTAAGTACTTCATGCTTTTTCAAAAAGACAGAGAATTTCAGATTGTTGTTTTTTTTTCTTTCAACATCTGAACATCTTAACATCTTTCTTTTATTTTCATTGAACACTGAGAGCCCCCCACCATTCCGGTCTAACCACCACCTCCCGGCAACGGTTGCCATGGCGAGCGGTCACACGTCACCGCGCGACTGTTGCCATGGTCGCCGTGACGCAAAGGGCCCTCGGCGAAAGTGCGTGGGAAACCCCGGGGAGCGGTCGCCATGGATACGGGGCGGAACGGGGCGGGTCAGGAGAGGGGCGTGGCCTGGAGGAAGCGGAAGTGTGAGCGCAGGCGGAAGCGGTGCAGCCGAAAGCGGAGAGACGGCGCGGGTTCTATTCGGTTCTGTTCGGTTCTCCCGGTCCAGTAAAGCGCGGAACGCGGGACTCAGGCATTTAGAGAAACGTGAGTTTCTGAAAGGTCAGCCGCCGGTGATGCCGGGTTGGCTGTGAGCGGCCTGTTGTAGTTCGGCGGGCTGAGGCGGGCGATCCGCCGCTAGGCCGCCGGGTTTGTTTTTGTTTCTTTTTCTGCAAAAATAAACCACCGATGTTCGTCAAAGCGGCGCTAGAAACCCGTCCGAGATGTCAAACGGATTTCTAGCCCCATTTCGACGCAAAGTGGGCCCATTTAAGGTCGCGCCTCCGAAGGAGAGGCTAATGCTAGGTTGATGCTAAGGTAATGCTAACGTTCGCGACCATTATTTAGACGATCTAAAACGGCATCTTTGTCCGGCGTTAAACTATCAGAACCCAGTCCTAAATGAGAACCGACTAAGTCGAAAGGTCTCCGTGTCCATTTTCGACGCGTATTGGGCCTATTTAAGGTCGCGCCGCCAAAGAGATTAATGCTAGGCTAGCGCTTGCGGTCGCGACCGATTAAAAACGACCCAAAACCGCAGCTCGGATCGGCTTTTCCCCACCCAAATCCGCTAATAATCCGAACTTGAACTCGCAATGACATTGAAAAGTCGTGTTGGGGTGAGCCTATCCTGCCTTCCGTGTTCGAACTCCCCGGTCCACCTTAAGACACGGCGCCGCAGTGCACGGTTTAAGGTGGAACGGTGGGGAATTCGTTCTCCAGGCTTTGTCGTGCCAGCTTTTATGGCTCCGACTCCGTTGCTGGGGTTTACCGATTTATATTCGGATAATTGTGTTTTATTCGAGAAGGCGACGCCCTGGGCGGTGTTCCAAATATGCAAACACCTCAAACAAAACACGGAGGGAGGATTACATCACCGCCCGACCGAGGCTCCCTTTCTCTCAGATCTGCTCACTCCAGAGGTCTCAGACAGCTCCCAGCTCCAGAGCTGAGAAAATGTGGAGATTCGGGCTCTGACAACGACACAGATTCATTTGCTGGCTTTAGCCATTAATCTGCGCTAAAATTTGAACATTTACTGAATTTACTTTCCCTTTCAATTCTATATAACGTTATAGCTTATGCCAGGCCAGCAGACATCATTTAGATTTTAGACACACGCTCTCTAGAATCCCTCCAGAGTCCCTCGTTTTTCCTGACCAACTAACTCAACCCCTAATCTGTCTTTAGAAAATGTGGTGGACTTTCCCTTTGACTTTACACAGTCTGACTTAATTTAAACCAGTAGATGTGAATTCAGGATTTTGTCTGGCACGTTGCACTGAAACTTTGAAAATTTAATGGACTGTTACGTTAAATTCAGCGCGTTGTAGCTTCTGTAAATTCGGTTGACCATCAATTTTGCGATGTAGTTTTTTTTTCGACGCATTAAAGTCTCCGGAAAAGCCCCAGATTCCTTTGTTTATCTTGATCCTTTAATGTGAAAGTGACTATCTTCGTAAACATAGCGAATAGTGAACCACAACCAGATACATCCACTGAATTTCACCCACACGCCATGCAGCAGGGGGCACCTATATAAAGCACCGGGGAGCAGTGATTGGGGACGGTATCTTGCTCAAGGATACCACAGGGCAACCTGCTGGTCTGGGATTGGAACCCACGACCTTCAGAGCCAACCTGGGGCCTAAACACTAGGCCACCGATGCCTCTTTACAACTGCAATTTAATAAACATTCGACCCCTATTTTGACTGTTATGTATAGGAGATTGTTTTAAGGTAGGCAGCACCAGAATTTCTAAATTTACTAAGCAGTTGCTGCTGGAAAATATTTTTTTGATCCCTTGTTTAGAAGACGTCCATAACCAACAGTGACCGTACACATGCTTATATGCATCGTTTTCACATAATGGAAATTGTAGAATGAAAATGTTTTTTGCAGGACATCTTTGTAGCTGTTTTCATGATGTGGCTTTTCGAGACATTGGTCTTGATAAACCAAATGCCTTTAGGATTTGACAATTAACCAATACCTGGAAATCCCCTTTAAATTCTACCAGATGTTCCAGATTTAAGTAGAAAAATTCTTCTGGAGAAGAACTTGCAGTTTGGCTAAGATCGCTTGCACTCTTATTCCTCCAGATATGCCCAACTGTATCCTAATCCGCTTTCTTTAGTGCATCGGGGCCTTTTATGGAGGCTTTCAGGGTGAAATTGTTAATTGTAGACTCTTTACGGTTATGATTATTGCAGTCTGCCGTCTGTCACGCAAATGTGTGCTTTTAATTTACTATCCAAACCTGCCAGAGAACCTACACATGCTGGTCTGCAGGTTGAACAGTTGGGACTCTTTAGAATCTGTAGAAACATTTGAGGTGAGATTGGGCCCAAGAAGGTACATCGTTTCGATCATCATTGTGATCGTTTTATGAAATCAGCATGATGTTGCTTATGGAGGTGTTTAAGTCTTAAGTTCTCCAGAAGCTTTTGTTTTTATGCCATTCTTCTGTGCTGAAAATTTGAGCAGTCACTGGACGTTCCTGTTCAAATCTGTACAATGTTATATATGAATGTTCTCAAATAACGATCTATTTGTATAATATACTCTATTTGCTGCTGCTAAAGCTATAGCCTTTTTTTTTTACTTTAAATATTCTTCTCCTCTGTGGTGGAAAGGAACAGTGTGTGAAGGTGGAAAACCCTTCAAACGTTTAACCAGAAATCTCTCAAGTCTCCTTCTTTTCAGACGGAACAGCAGCGGAAGTTAGTTTGTTAATTATGAAGGTGAAATGTGTTCAAATTCTTCTTCCAACCCTGCATCGAAGGCAAAAATGAATTTTCCCACCAGGTTTCTTCTGGCGCTCAGGTTAAATGATTTCTATTAAGTGTAGGTGCACGTGGTTTCCTCGAGCAGTAGGTGTGACAGGTACACTTCCTTTCTAGCTGAGATTAGGAGGAACCAGCATTACCTGCCTTACATGCAGAGCCGGTGGTTTGTGCCTTCGAGCAAAATGACACCGTTAAAGGAAAAATTCCTGCACGATCCAGTGCCCGTCATTCAGAGCAGGTCTGGTGTGAAATGTTTTACTGTCGAGAAGCTTGCCGGCTCTGGTTGGTGGGCACTTGGTCCAGGAGTCACTAATTCATCCCAAATCTAGTCGTTTATTGTCCTCAATCCTCAGTCAAACTACACAAGTCTTTATTTACACAGTGTTTGTTTACTGATTTTCTTATTACCGTTTATTATAGCCATATTTCAGATATTACTTTCTAACTTTTAGCCAAAAAAAAAGGCCATAAAGTGGTTTAAGGTTTTCTCATCATTATGCACACTTAGCCTTAATGTTACTTTTATTATAATCCTTGTAGATACATTTATTGATGTAACATTTAAAAAAAAAAAGCTGTAAAACAGATTTTATATAAAAAAAAAGTACAAATGAAGCTGCATATTTTTGACCAGAAGTGCTTTTTTTCCCCCCTCGTCTCCCCCCCGCAGCATCTTTGTGGTTTTACCACATCGACTGAACCTATTGGTACAGTACATCCCGCCGGTTAGAGCAGTAATACTAAGATTGAATTGTGTGCAGCCCAGTGGTTTAAGATTATTTGTGAAATATGACCCAAAAGCTTGTGAACCTGTAGCTATACAGATTTATAAAAAGGACAGAATCTTGACCACAAGTCCATTAGAGCACAATTATATTTTCAGGAAGGGTGGTCCTCCCTCTCCCCCATCTGTTCTAGCCAGTGCAGGCATCTGTCAGCTGCTTTAAACTGGACTTTTAACCTCATCCTCTGGGTTCGCAGATCTCCTCAATGTTGACTTTGCGACAGTTCAGAAAGATCTGGCAGCATTTCAGCATTCTCGTGTTTGTACTTAATTAAGATCAGAGGGGTTCTAGCTACTGCGTGGAACCGAGCAAACTAGACAATGGAGAAAATAAAATCTAAATTAGCCTTTTCTTCTTAGCTTAACGTATTTTTTTGCGTATACGATCACTGGGGTGCTATTCCGTCTCTTCTCCTGCTATTTCGTAACTAGAAATATAAAAAAAAAATTGCTAAAGTTATGCTTCAAAAGAATAAATCCTCCGTATCCCACAGTGCACTCCAGTTCCAGTTAATATCCAGTTAAAGAGGACCTGTTCGCTTGTTGGCCAGAATGTTTTTTAATCGCTGATGTCATGATACAATCAATTTAAGGATTTAAATGATTTGTAATGATAAATATGCTCATATTAACCTCACTTTAAACTGTGTATATATAATTTTTACTGACCAGTCGTTCCAGAGTTGATAATGTGACAACAAATAGGGGCTTTGGACAATTCGGAAACCTCTGCCTTGAGTGTAAGGGCTTAAAAATAATCAGAACATAAATTTCTACGTTCCTGTGAAAGAAGGAACCTTTAGATCGTGCTCTGATGGTACGGTTGCTTCCATTTGAGGGCGACCACCAGCTTCCGTACCATGTTGTGTCCAATATCGTGACCGTCCAGTGCGTCATAACACTACATAAAAGTCAAATCTACTTTGCATCTCTTGCTGAACAGCGTGGCCGATTCAGAATTTGCATGAGCTTGTACCCGCAGGGCTGCATTTCAGGACTACTGCAGCAGCAACACTGATGCATGTTAGCTGTGATTGGACCTTTAGTTCGCTTCCTCGCTGTCCAGCTAGAGATAAAGGAAACCATTACAGGGTGGTAGTGAGCCCAGCTATTCTATATGGGTTGGAGACGGTGGTGCTAATAAAAAGACGGGAGGCGGAGCTGGAGGTTTTCGTTGGGTGTGAGATATCAGAAAGACGTTGGAAGTTTTTGAGACAAAGTTACAGAAGCAGTTTTTGAGGTGTGCATTTGTGTAGATAATTTAGTTCTTCGACTTGTTCGGTGACGGGGTGTGAAGCAGCTGGCAAATAGACGAGCGATAGTTGTTGATTTGAAGTCTTTGAAATACAAATAACCGTTATGTCGTTCTGGATTAGAGCATCTGCTAAATACCTTAAACGAATGTTGTGGGGGACTAAAATACTTTCATTTCCTCATTTTAAAACTTATAGAAACATTAATCTTTGTTAAAGAAAAAATAAGGTCCTAAAGAGGTTCCATTGATGTCTGTCTTTCATTCAGGCCTAAAGAACACTTGCTTCTTCCTTCAGAAGCTTAGTGTTGATTATCGATACTGGTGAGAATGATGAGAGGCATCAGTCATTCGGTTAATAAACTAACGTTACTCACGGTCGCCCTCTACAGGCGATGTAGAGAAGCTCATTGTTTTTGTAAGTTTCATTAGATTCCATGCATTTTTTCATTCCAAAATTTGCTCTAGACTAACAGAAAGTACCATACGTATCCCGGGAAATAAGTGTTGAGCTTAACGATTACGCTTGGTTCATGTGGTGGAAGCCTTGAAGGCTAGGGGCTGTGATTTAAATTGTTGGGTTCGCTCGTAGGATCGCATCAGTGTTTAATTTTAGCTGCAACAAGAAGCTGCTCAACATCAAGTGTTTACTAAAAGCTCATGAATGTGTGATTTATTCTCTGGTACAGAGCTGATGGAAACAGTAACACGGGTGGTGATGGTGGTCTAGTGGTAGAGTACTTGCCTATGGAACTATGGCTCAAGAGGTCCCAGGTTGGCAATCTAGCAATGCCACCACTGGGTCCCTGAGCAAGACCCTTAACCCTGAGTTGCTCCAGGGGGGACTGTCTGTGTAATTAGGGCGTGGAAGTCGCTCTGGGTTAGAGTGTCTGCTAAATGCTGCAAATTCAAATGTAATTCTTGTAACTTTGAACATTTTCTAGGACATTTCAGTTTTTTGAACACATAAAATCCATCAGCCTGAGAAAGGACTCCATGTTCTTAAGATGTCAGGGTCCTGGGTTCAGTTCCCCATATGGGCTGTGTCTTCTAGCAGTAGTGTAGTGTTTAGGGACTAGGCATAATGATCAGAAGGTCTGATTCCCAGACCAGTAGCTTACCCTGAAGTACTGAATCCCATCACTGCTCAACGGGCGCTGGATATTTCTGCCCCCTCCTGCGTGATGGGTGACGAGAAAGCATTTAGTGTGTGTGGTGATCACAATGACAGTTTTTACTTTCACTAACAATCTCTTCTTCGTGCAGCATCATCATGGACAAGAGTGACCTGGTGCAGAAGGCCAAGCTAGCCGAGCAGGCAGAGCGATACGATGACATGGCTGCCTCCATGAAGGCCGTCACAGAGGGCGGAGTGGAGCTGTCCAACGAAGAGCGTAACCTGTTGTCTGTGGCCTACAAGAACGTGGTTGGCGCACGTCGTTCCTCCTGGCGCGTCATCTCCAGCATCGAGCAGAAGACAGAGGGCAACGAGAAGAAGCAGCAGATGGCACGCGAGTACCGTGAGAAGATCGAGGTGGAGCTTCAGGACATCTGCAATGATGTGCTGGTGAGAAACCGCCCACGAAAGCACAACTTTAGCTGCTGCTAAGGACGACGGACCAAAACAAAGGGGAAATCAGTAACACCAACTGGAAGTAGTGGTTGAAATAGGAAAAAAAAAAAAGACATTAGTGGCCTAGTGACAGTAACACTCTGCACGAAGAATAGTTTGTAGATAAACGGTGCACACATTAATGGTTATTTTAAACTTTTTATAGTACAGTTTATTCAACCTGCAACAAGAACTAACAGATCATACCAAGAACAACGCGGCACATTGGCTGGAGAAAAATAAATAAAACGAAGAGAATCGCACACTGACTTATTTTGAAATCAAAATAGATCAAAGCTCTCACCTTTGAAGACCATGGGAGTTCTGTAACTCTAATCATGCCAAGCAAAAACATTCTTTGCCTTCATATAATGTCTTTTTCACCCCCCGAAAAATGAGCACTGTTTCTATTTGAGTTTTCTTAGTTTGCACACTTACAGTTCACAAACGCTTTATAAGAACATAATTAGAACTTCAGTTTTGGTGTAAAAACTGATTAATGAAACAGTCGTGATACTTAATGCTTTAGTAATTAAAAAAAAAAAAAATTGGGGGGGGGGGGGATTTATGGAAGGCATTTGCTTCTGGTGGGACATATTAAGACATTTACATTACATTTACGGCATTTAGCAGACGCTCTCATCCAGAGCGACTTACATGTCCTGATTACAGGGACAGTCCCCCTGGAGCAACTCAGGGTTAAGGGTCTTGCTCAGGAACCCAGTGGTGGTAGTGCTAGAGGTGGGATTCGAACCAGGGACCTCTTGATCCAGAGGTCCGTAGGCAAGTACCCTACCACTAGACCACCACCACCGCCAAGACCAGAGTTGGCTCTCAGTTAAAGCTAATAATTGCCTTGGTGTAAAGGCTGATGGGATTGTTCTGACGCCGGTCTGTCGTCTGTCTTTCCAGGGCCTTCTGGAGAAGTACCTCATACCCAACGCTACCCAGGCAGAGAGCAAAGTCTTCTACCTGAAAATGAAAGGAGACTACTACAGATATTTATCTGAGGTGGCATCTGGACAATCAAAGACAAGTGAGCAGAATATAAATGAGCTTTTCTCAAAAGATGTGAAATAGACATCCAATTCAGTTAATTAAGAAAATTTAGGGATGCTAGTTTTTAAGTGAGAAATGATGAGTTGTTGTTATGAAATAACTTGCATTTTATCATAATGAATTGTTTAGAAAATGCCCAAAGGATTGCTGCATTTTATTGCGCATGATAGAAACTGAAATTTGAGAGAAATTTTGACTTTAGGTTTTTTTTAACAGTATTGAAACGGCCGGGTTTCTGACTTCTTTCGTAAAGACAGCAGCTTGTTAACGGTTCTTGTGTATCTCTTCGTTATCAGAAAAGACTTTCTAAAAAGTATGATTGAAAATATCTTTTCTCAGCTAGAGGTATTAAGATGTCCAGTCCTGGTGTATTTAAATGGATAAATATCAGCTAAGATGAACAGGATCGGCTATCATGCTCCTCTCCTTTCGTTCTGCTCTATAAACGGACGTTTTCCGAATTTGTAGTTAAGTTAAGGCATGTAGGATGTTTGTGGCCTGTACTTCTACAGTCTGTCTGGAGGTGTGGCTTAACCAGGCACTCAATCGGCTCCTCGAAAATAAAGAAATGGAAAATCATTTCAGAAGTGATTCTAGGACGAGACTGATGTTCAAATGAAAATACATTTGAATGGTAGCAAGTTTTAGATTAACAAAGTTCAATATGACATTTCAAATGATTCATTATTGTTTCTGTTTGTTTCCACAGCCACGGTGGAGAGCTCTCAGAAGGCTTACCAAGAAGCGTTTGAGATTAGCAAGAAGGAGATGCAGCCAACACACCCCATTAGGCTGGGTCTAGCTCTCAACTTCTCAGTTTTCTACTACGAAATCCTGAACACCCCAGAGCAGGCCTGCAGTTTGGCAAAGACGGTAAGCAAAAAGCAAAGAAAGGAATCGAATGTAAAATGCTTTTCTTTTGTTGTTGCTCATTTTAAAGATCAGAGATCCTCCTGTAGAGACAAATGTCTTGTGTGTTACCCGTCTCGGTAGGCTTTTGATGAAGCGATTGCTGAACTTGACACTTTGAACGAGGACTCTTACAAAGACAGCACTCTGATCATGCAGCTACTAAGGGACAACCTCACTGTAAGTATCTCACATTATCAAGCAGTGCTTTCATTTAATCACACCAGGTTTCATAAGCTTTGATCAAACTTTGCGGTATTCGTGCAAAATGCATTTCAACCCAAAGGCAAAAACGCAACGATCCCTGAACCAGTGAGAGGGAGTTGAAGAAAAGTGTACTTTTAATTTGGAAGACTGTTTTTAGTCTTGTTGACAAAGATGTGATGGTATGTTATTACGTGACGTTGCAGCTGCTTCGCTCTTTTGTTATCCTGTGGTATAGCAATAAAGTTTTCTAATTAGAATCTGATTCTAAGTGTAGACCTCTTGGGGTCTCTAAAGAATCAACATTCAATATTTGTCCTGAATGTCCTATTTCCAATACTTTGGTTTAAATAACTGGTTTCATATAAGAAAATTGAAATGTATCGATGTTTTAAAATATCTTTTTTTTTTTTTTTTTCCTGTAGCTGTGGACATCAGAAAACCAGGGTGACGAAGGGGACGCCGGCGACGGGGAGAACTAAAGGGGCTGCACTTCACTGTTGAATCCACCCACACTCTTTATCTTACACATACAGCCCATAGTACCCTGCTCCATCCACACTTCACCATGACTCCCCTTTCTGTATGACGAGCAGCGTGAATTGTATCTGACCCACAAGTCTTTACCCCTCTGAGATCGAGCGTCAGGGTTGCGTTCAGGGCTCCGGAGGCTGAGAGACGTGTGTTTGCCTGCTTGTTTGGGGAAACTTAAACCCGGTTGAATAGTAAGGCCATTTTTTTCGTCCGTTCTTTTTCCCCTAAATATTTTTAAAAGGGTTCTTGTTCTCTATCAGGTCATGCATTATAAGCGTCCCCTTTCTCTTCTCTCCTGTAGTGTGCTGGCAAACGCTGGTTTTATTGAAAAAAGGTTATTAAACTGTCCATTTAATTTAACCAACACTGTGATGCTTATTTTTCCCTCACTTCTCCACGGACGATCGGACCCCGGCTTGGCCCGGCAGAACAATTCCGTTGCGATCTCGTACAGAAAGGCAGGAAAACAGGCTGTATTGTGACACTGACTAACATGCCTATCTGTTGTTGCTGTGTAATGTTTGCCATTTTTATTTGTTGCATGAGTCTAAGAACGAAAAGGGACCCTAGGTTTTGTCATTCCGCCTTTACTCGATTCTAATAAAGAGCTAAAAACATTCCACCCGTACAGAAACGCAAACGAGAAATCCTAACGCGCCGTGACCGATGACACGAATGCAGTTTAACAAATAATCCCCCCCTTTTCCTGAATAACGTACTGTAACACACCGATGTAAAGAAGAGTAGAACTGTCAAATTGAAATGTAAACACACAAACCGTTAATGTTATGGGTGTAGCTTAATTTTTCTGCGTATCCTTTGCTTTCAGACTTTCGCCACCTTCCCAAAACCCGTCCGTTCCCAACCCGTCACCGCTTTTATTTTCCTCTAATTGATCAGAAAAGAGAAATCGGATCCAGACCAATGCAGGGTTTCGCTCTGTTATAGGGAGGCTTTTTTTATTCCTGGCCTCGGATTAAACTCACTCTGATGTAGGACAAGAGTCCAGGAAGGGTCTTATGTTCACGAGGTCTTCTGGCGTTGCAAGAACGATCATAGGACAGACGTCAGGCTCCGGTCGAGCTCAGCTGGTCCCAAACCGGCTCAGCCAGGGGACGTTTAAAGGAGTTTAATCAAGCCGTTCTCATTCAGTGTCACAATACCTTGTCCCATCGCCATGACATTCCACTTAGGTGTAGAACTCATCTGTCTCCGATTGAAGACAATGATCATGCACTGAAGTTTAAAAAAAAAAAGTCTCTCCCCTTAGCTGAACAAATGGCAGTTATTCTACGCTTGAGAAAAAAATAAATACAGTAGTGAATGTGGAGCCGAGCCTGTCTGTATATCTGGTATCTCCAATCGCTTTGTTTTTACTGACCAGTATTCTGCCTACAGTTAGCTTCTGTGACGGTTTTATCGCTTAGTGCGCACGTGGTTGTGAAAATTTAGACTAGCTTAAAAGAAAAAAAAGACAAAAGACCAAAAAAAAAAAAATCCTACTACAACCTGGTTATTGACGTAATACTAGATTTGTGTATGTCTTTTAAACAGTTCTAGTTTCACCTTACATGTTATAATCAGGAAAGTGTAAAAGACAATTTAAGTGAAATAAAAGTTTTATCAGTTCCAAATTTCCCTGCTTTCTGTGTTTTTGTAATCTGAGGTATCGCGGTTTAGTCCTGAGCCCTCGTTTCTTTTTGTTGGTGGAAAAATACTCTTATTCCCAGACTTTCCCATCTTTGGTGTGTTGAATGAACAGGAACAAATGTTTTAGAGAGACTGCTGAGTGTCTAGATACAAGGTTCTAGATGTTCAGCATCAGCAGTAAACTAAAGCTGATCATCTGGAATCATCTGCACCTGCTTCTTCACTGCTTCATGTCTTAAGTTAGACGCTTTGTTCTGCTTGAAGGTTCAGATGTAGATCACTGTGTGGATTAACCAACACAAAACAAACTGGGTGCAGTGGTGGCCCAGTGGTTAGGGAGGGTTCAAACCCCTTACCAGTAGGTTGCCCTGACGTACCCTTGAGCAAGGTACTGTCCCTCTCGCTGCTCCCCGGGCGCTTTCATAGTGTGCATGAGTTAAATGCAGAAGTCCAATTTCGTTGTGGTTCACTGTGTGTTCTCACAATGACCAGAATAGTAACCATTAAACTGCTCAGGTACAGAGACTGGACTGAAAATGAGACAACACTGTCCTTCAGGAAGAACCGGATAACTGTTCCTCAACGATACGTTAAAATTCAAGGTTTTCTTCGGATCTGGATCTTTGTGAGAAATTGCTCGATAGAACTAGACGCCCATTTACTTCCTCTGGACACATCAGTGTTTATCTGGATGTTAATGGCAAAAAAAGTCAGAAATGAAGAACTTTGAGGAATATTTGGGTTCTGCATGTATCCCTCCACCATGGATGGGTTTAGTTTTAGGCTAAACTTAATGCAGCATCACACCCATGAAATTTTCTGAGGGAGATTCAGAACATCTGGTTCCATTCACCACCTCATGAGCATTGAACACCAGGGCAAATGATTCGAGTTTAGGAACGAGGCCCCAGGATCAGAAGGTCGTGGGTTCGAATTCCAGACCCCCAGGCACCCTTGAGCAAGGTGCCATCCCTGTCACTGCTCCCCGGGTGCTGGATATGGTTGCCCCCAGCCCGACGGTGTGTTAAATACAGCGGATGTGCTTGTGAAATTTCCCTTGAGCTGCTTTTGCTTTTTGTCCAAATATTTCACCTTGATCCAAACACTACACTTCAGACTCCTGCTTCCAACCTATAACGCTCAAACCATGCCAAAGCAGGTTTCTCAAACGAGCACGTCGTCCTAGTGCTCAAGTATTTTAGGTCATACAGGAACAGTGACTGACTGTTCTCCAAAAATGACATTTAAACACGTAGACACACGGAGAGTCGAACGTCTGCACGTTCAGCTTTAATTGTCAAAGAAAAAGAAAAAGCAAAGCGTTGAATGTAGGGCTTTTATTAACGCCGTCACTACTAGCTTAGGAAATACAGAACAAGAACAAGCTTTCGAAATAAACATTGTTGACCTGATAAAAGTACAAAAAGTACAAATCAGTGCAATACAATTAAAGAGAAACAGTACGTTAACTACATGACAGACCCTTATTTGCCCCAACATGACGGATCCGGGGTAGAACGAGAACCGAGGGTGCGTTTTCATCGACGCCTATAATCATTTTGGGGTAAACGCATGCCAATACCCTTCAGTGACAAATGCACCCACTCCCGATTAATGGAAGGTAATTTGGCCATTAAATTATTAGATGACAGTTAATCAAGTCTCACCCTAAAACCATCCTCTTCCTAAAAAGTGTGCAGGAGGCGGAGTGGCTTCGAGAGGCAGATTTACAGGAGGCACTCGAGGGATTGCATTCCTCATGTCTGTGGGAGCCTATCCAGAAGAAAAAAGGGTTATTTCATCTTCTGTACTTCCTGTTGTAGCTTCTGTGCGGCTGTGTTCTTTGGCTCGATTTTCAGCAAGCTGTTGAGATCGTACATGCAGGCGTTCATGTCCTGAGGGGAGATTACAGACCATTAGAACAGCTTTCTTCATCATGGACAAGCAGCCGCAGCACATTCTGAAAGAAGAGTTTGGTTTGATAAAGAGCATGAAGGATAAGATTTTGGGATTTAAGGATGCACGATGTTGCCATAATGAAATAAATCATTCGATATTTTAGGATCCGATTGTCGCTCTGAAAGCAGAAATTTTAGGTGGCACTGGAATTGCAGCCTAAAATGTTTTCATTTTTAGCTTCTAGAATAAAGAGACATCTTTATATCTTCTTTCGGCTGCTCCCGTTTAGGGGTCACCACAGCGGATCAACTGTCTCCATTACTTCCTGTCCTCTGCATCTTCCTCCTTCAAACCCACCACCTGCATATCCTCTCTCACCACATCCATAAACCTCCTCTTTGGTCTTCCTCTTCTCCTCTTTCCTGGCAGCTCCATCTTCAGCATCCTCCTCCTGATACAATCCTCGTCTCTCCTCTGCACACGTCCAAACCAACACAACCTTGCTTCTCTAACTTTGTCTCCAAAACATCCAACCTGATCTGTCCCTCTAATACACTCACTTCTAATCCTGTCCATCCTCATCACACCCAACGAACATCTCAGCATCTTTAACTCGGGCACCTCCAGCTTAAAATATGAATAATCACTATTATGATAATTATATCGTTTTTGTTAATAATAATAATGAACCAGCATAAGTTATATAACAGCTTTCCATCAACCAAAGTTACTTAATATTCAACGATAAAGAAAGCAGACATTAATAACTGAACCAAACTCAACGGTTGAGTTAGCAAGTCAAAAGTTAATCGAACGACATGAGAAAAGAGATTTTGTGAGAATTTAAATGGTGGGGTGGGGTGCGGTGGAGGGCAGTTTGAAACAATAGAAGCTCACTCAAGCAGTTGGTTAGAAATTTCAGTACAGGGATTTGACCTGCTGAAGATGATCTAAAGGTGTGGGAGGTTGTAAACAGACACATCAGTGGTAAAAATAGCGAGGAGAGCGACCAAAGCCTTAAAAATGAGTGCACTGAATTTGGTGAGGGAGTGGGAGCTCCCACAATATAAGCAATATGCAAATTGTATTTGCATTTACATTTAAATGAACTCATTTTGTGATGCTTTTATTCAAATCAACTTAAGTGAGGCTTCAGAGCAGCAAGAGTTTTATGTGAACATTAAACACCACAATGTAAAATCAAATTGTATAGAAGTGCAGTTTTTTCAGTTTAGCAGGACCAGTGGAAGAGAAGAGAACACTGGGAGTTCTGGCAGGACTGCTTGATTGTTAGAGATCTTCTTAGAAGGTAGAGATTAACGTCCTGCTCTAATAGCATTTTGTAGCTTGTTCTACCATCTGGGCATCTGGAGCTGGATGTGTCGGATGCTGAGATTTTCGTTGGGTGTGAAGAGGGTGAACAGGATTAGAAATTAGTATATTAGAGGGACATCTCAGGTTGGGCAGCAAGGTTGCATTGGTTTGGATGTGTCCAGAGGAGACACGATGATTATACTGGGAGAAGGATGTTGAGGATGGAAGAAAAAAGAAAGACCAAAGGAGAGGTTTATGGACGTAGTAAGAGAGGACATGCAGGATTGAAGGAGGAAGATGCAGAGGACAGGAAGACATGAAAACGGATGAGCCGCTGTGGCGAACCCTAAACGGGAACAGCTAAAAAAGGAAGAAGAAAAATATCAGAGGGACAGCTAAGATTGGACGGTTTGGAGACCAAGTTGGAGAAGGGAGCCTGTGTTGGTTTGGACATGTCCAGAGGAGAGACGAGGATTATATTGGGAGGAGGATTTTGAAGATGGAGCTGCCAGGAAAGAGGAGAAGAGGAAGACCAAAGAGGAGGTTCTCCAGGTGAGAGAGGACATGCAGGTGATTGGTTTGAAGGAGGACAGGAATGGAAATGGATGATCTGCTAGAAGAAGAAGACGACGTCGACGGCACACAGTCAACTACTGAAAAGTAGTTAACATTTTTGAGATTTCTTCGGTACTCACTTTGAGCTCCTTATAAGCCTGTGCTCGTCTATACAGGGCTTTAATGTTCGCAGAGTCCAGCTGGAGAGCCTCGTCACAGTCCCGCACTGCTTCTTTATACATCTTTAGAGACAGGTAGCACAGAGCCCTAAGACAGGCGGACCAAAAAAAAGTCCGGTTAGAGAATCACAGAAAGGATTTCACTTTATGCACATAATTATAAACGGGACAAAAAAAAAAACAAACCATCCCAGATGATCTTATCCATGGACGATAGCACCTGATTTTACTGTATTGTGTTATTAGGATGATAAAAAGATTGTCTTTTTCGTTTTTATCTGCCATCAGCCTGAGCAATGAGGTCGTCTCTGTGTTCAAACTCATTATTTCAGCAGCTTCATTTTTTCTTCTTATTTAATGTTTAAATTATGGATTCTGTGTTGCTTCAGCTTTTTTAGATATAGAACTAAAAACGTGTGAAAGCTCCTTCCTTCCATGACCAGAAGTGTTCTACTGTCTAGTATGTTGAATTTGTCCCATTTTCCTTTTGGAACACGATGACGTCGTCTTGAGTATCGACTGGTCACGGATTTTCATGTCCCAGCATTAAACGGCTGAATTTGCAGTAGGAAGAAAGATCACGAAAGTTGAGGCAGCGATGACCTAGTGTTTAGGGGGGACTAGGCCCCAGGATCGGATGTGTGCTGTGCTTCACAATGACAAGGTAGTCGCTTTCACTTTCACTTTCATCCAGCCACACCGTTTTACCTGTTGGTGTACGTGGTGACCTCACTGGGATCTTGGCTAAGAGACTGTGTGTATTTCTCAATGGCCTTCTTGTGCTCTCCTTTCTTCACTAAAGCATTTCCTTCCTCCTTCAGAAGCTTGGCCTTCTTGGCATCACCAGCCACTAGGAAACCAAAAAAAAAAAAAAAAAAAAAAAAAAGACTCAATTCACAAGACATTAAAACCATGAAGCATTTATTAAACTAACTTAGCATTCAGATGGTACACTGTGTGTCCCAAGGTATCCAGACGATTCTTCTATTGAGTGAGATCAGCTCCCACAAACTTTGTATAGCACTCACTTTTACTTTCACTTTCCCATTCTCTTATTATTTGATTTGAGAAGAAACACTGGAGAGCAGGTGTCTATATACTTTTGGACATTTGGTGAACATCAGGATTCTGAAAGAACGGGGTCTTTACTCTGAGGGCTGTTCTCCTTGATGCCATTCTGCTGCACGGTAGGGGCAGCGTTCATGGCTATCAGTAGTTTCTCTTTCACTGCCAGGGGAACGGTGGGGATAGGAGGCAGCTTCTCTCGCCAAGATGGTCCATCGATCTCTGTTAGAGCCTTTGTCATTCTAAAAGAAATCAAAACAAATTTTTAAACCAGTTTCCGGCATTTCAGTTCACATGACAGCAGTAAACGGTTCGACCTAACAAACAGCCATGTTATCTTTTAAGCAGATTTATTTATTAGTGGTGCATGGAAATCACGATTATTTTAACAGCCGAAATGCACCATTTCGAAAAACTGAATCTACCTTATACCTGCCCAATTTCAAAAGTATGCTTTAAGCCAAATTTTTATAGGCATTTCCCACTTAAGAGCTTTGAAGAATGCATTTAAACTATGATTACATTCAGGACACGTCCCGTTCCAAGGCTCCCTCCTTGCAGCCTTTGTTGCCATGGAAACAGAGGGCCCAAATGGTGCAGCCTTTGCCGCCCAACCGGCAAAATTATCAGTTAAAAATACAAAAATTTATAAAAGAGACCAAGCTGATAGCTGGTCTGTTATTAATAGTCATAGCTGTTGAGGTTGCTAAGCAACAGGAGCGCTGCTTCATCCACAGGCCTTCTTATTTAATGTTTGGTTTGTGTCCCGGTCCGTCCTTTCTCCAGCCACACTGGATCTTTGTGGATAAGACTGATGACCCTGAATTCATCCTGAATTCTGTATTGGTCACTGTAGAAGCTTGTGGGTTCGAATCCAGGACCGGTAGGTTGCGCTGATTTTCCTCTTAAGCACGGTACCATCCCCATCACTGAACCCGGGCATTGGACATAGCTGCCCCCTGCTGCACGATGCGTGTTTGGGTGAAATGGTTGCGTTTCACTGTGTGCTGTGCTTATGTTGACAAATAGTCACTTTCACTTTACATACGCATCACTGACACTGAGGCAAAATCCCGAAGCACCGACCTGTTGGTACCATCGTGAGCTGCGAGTACATTGCAGTCGATCTGCAGCACCGTTTTATAGTCAACGTAGGCTTGTCTGTATCTCTCTAGAGCCTCGTAAGCTGCAGCGCGGCGAAGCAAAGATTTAATCCCAAATGGGACCAGCTCCAGGGACCTGTTGAAACAAATTTATTTGGAGCAGAATCTCAACATCATGATGTTCAAGGTGTTTTTTAAAGACTATTCACAAAGAAAACTTCAGAAGAAAAGCTGGCCGAGCACAGCTGGATATAAAGTGCTCGTGTTAAACTGGTAACAAACGCGAGAACATGCTGTAAATGCTGATTCTGTGCCACTTACGCCGAGCAGTCCTTAATGCACTCGCTGCAGTTCCCATCCTTCAGGTGACTGGCTGCTCGATTTGAATACAAGATGCTCAGATCCTCCACTTTCTTCTGACCTGCACAAGGTTAAACGCACAAGGTTAGGGCTCCTTAAGTAGAAAGAAACACCACGTTTCATGAAAAAGGTAGAAACGTGGGAGCAAAACTCAAGTTCATCTGAAAACTGTTGTGTTTTCTTTTGTTTTAGATGACAATTTCTTTAGAGATCAGAAAGAAAAAGGCATTATAAATTAACAAATAAATAAAAGTGTCATTTATATCACTGCTTTCCCAAGTTTGCTTAAGAAGCAGTTTTTTTTGTTTGTTTGTTTTTTTAAAAAGGGAAATGTTCAATACAGAGAGAAGGCTTTTAAAAAGTTTGATTTAATGTTGAACACGTAGATGAACTCTTTTATAAACGAGATTACATTAGAAAAGAAAACACTTCCTGAGTTACTTTTCTATACTAACAGAATGCTTTACACACCCGGTGTAGCTTATTCCCACTGTTTACTTCCCAAAAGAAACAGCTGGGACAGCTTATGATACCAAGTGGCTATGAAAATGAATGAGTGAGAAGAAACCTTACAGCACGTTGACTTATCAACGAGGCAGATTCAGCAGAAACTAAACTTTTTGTTTCGCTTTTGTTCCAAATGAGGAAAAGAGGGATTCTGTCAAGAATATAAAACCTGCAGGTCCGTGAGAGGTGAGGACAGTGTTAAGACCTCAACAGTTTAATAGAAGAGTGGTGTAAGAGAGTGAGAGACAACAGGTGAAGTGATGAGAGTGTATGATTTGGGAGTGTTAGAGGTGTTTAGAGATGAGATGTTCTCAGAAGAGATGAGCTTCTTGAAGGTAGAGTGGGACGTCCCGCTCTAATGGTATTTAGGAGCTCGTTCCACCATCATGGACCAAGAATGAACAGATTGTGTGAAGAGATGGTGATGCCAGACAATGTTCCTTAGAAGAACATAATGAAGGAGAAGCAGCCTGTATGATGGAGTTTAAAGACCCAGGAGAAGATCCAGAAGACATTCTGAAGGCCAGTGTTGGCGACCTTTATTGCAATGGGTATCCAGTGGAGGTCAGGAGCCTGGGCTTTAAAAGTATCTGGACAGCATCTGCTCTGTGTGCTGTCAGGGAAAGTGAGGTAACTTGAGTCAGCAGGTAAACTGAGACACGCTGTTTCTAGGAGACCAAACCTGGAACGTGATATGATCCCTCATGTCATTTCGGGAAACAGCTGTGCTCTAACGTTGTGTCAGGTGGGTCTGGCTGGAAGTTAAGAGAGTCAGTATCTTGATGGGTTATAAAAAGATTTAATTAAATACTTAATTTAATTAAATGCAACATGTACAAAAAAAAACAACTACTTGTCATTGTGAACGCACCACGGTACAGCATCAACATGCTTTCTCTGTATTTAACCCTACACACCGTGCAGCAGCAATACATCCAGGAAGCAGTGATGGGGACGATTCCTTGATCAAGGGAACCTCAGGGGCAGCGGTGGCCTAGTCGTTAAGCAGTTGGCCCCAGGATCAGAAGATTGTGGGTTCAAATCCCAGGCCAGTAGGTTGACCTGAGGTACCCTTGAGCAAGGTACCATTCCCGTCACTGTTCCCTAGGCAGCTTTTAATAGCTGCCCCCTGCTGCATGTTTTTGTGTGGGTTAAATGCAGAGGTGTAATTTCATTGTGGGCCGTGTACTCACAATGACAAGAATAGTCACTTTCACTTTCACTCAGGGCAACCTACTGGTCTGCGAACCCATCCAGACCCTTCCAATCATGGGGCCCAATCCCGAAACATTAGACCACTGCTGCCTGACCCTGAATTCTGCAACACTGTCATAAGGTCCCTTTGGCATCATTAAGAGAAGAAAACATAAAAAAGGTTCTTTTTTGTTGAGATTATCCTTAACGAAGGACAGTTAATGCAAATTTTAAATGTCTTCTGATGTCGTGACATTCAGATGATTAGGTTTATCAGTCTCCCAGCAACATGACTTATTTGCATGTGTGGAGTCATTCAGGGAAACTTCTAATGTCTGCAAAACCAGTTGTGTAGAGCAAGTTCACGGACATGAAACGGTGGAGAAGACGCTGCCTGAGACCCTGTGCACGATGTGAAAGTTTATCATCCAAAAAAAAAAAAACAAACAAAAAAAAAAAAACCCTCACAAGCACTTTTTGAGGAACATTCCAGTCCAAAATGTCTATTTCAGACTGGCTCTTGATGGAGGAGTACAGTAGTGTTCAAAAGTCTCCATCCACCTCTCATTTCTTCATATTTCTCCAGACTTTCTTGCATTTTTGTTGAGGAACAGTTCTCCAGGTCTTCCTGAAGGACAGTGTTGTTGTCTCTCATGTTCAGTCCAGTCTCTGTACCTGAGCAGTTTGATAGTTCTGTGTTGGTTAATCCACACAGTGATCTACGTCTGAACCTTCAAGCAGAACAAAGCGTCTCACTTAAGACATGAAGCAGAGAAGAAACAGGTACAGATGATTCCAGATGATTAGTTTGATGAACACCGAGTGGTTGGAACCCTTTATCTAGAATCTTGTATGTTCAGACACTTCACAGTCTCTCTAAAACATTTGTTCCTGTCTCATTTAATCATTTAATCTCAACATGAGGTAAGAAGATGAGAAAATTATGTATATATAGTGAAAATAAATAAAGTGAATTAACAGTGCATATATTTCTGCTACAACAAGCTGATTCCTCAGATATATATATTTTTTTTTTTTTTTTTTAAAGAGTTGCACATTATCAATAACCCCACATTAAACAGCAGGATTAGAGGTGGACGTCTGGTTCCGTTCACCTCCACTGTAAAGACCGGACACTGAATTATGAGCGAATTTTGAAACTCGGCGGAGTTTCCCTTCCACTGTCCAACAGGGAGCCATGAGGCAGAGAGTGAGCCTGAAATTCGTCCTTCTTACCCGACTTTTCCAGCACTTTGATGGCCTGGCTGTACAGGGACACGGCCTCTCCGTACTGGCCGGTCTTGAAGCGCTCGTTTCCGGCCTGTTTGAGCTCGGCCCAGCCTTGAGAGCGCCGCTTCGGGGCCATTTCAGACTCCTGTCTCAAAAAAACACACAAAAACTACTTAATACCCCTGCTGGACCGCCGGTCGGACCTCCCCCGATGCCACCGGTCCCGACAGTGGAGTTATATCCCACTAACCGCCCATAAAAGCCCCACTTTGAGCCGTTTTCTTACCGCCGAGAGAAGGAGATCAGGCCGGCTAATCGATCACAGCAGGAGCCGGAACTCGTCGTTCTGCGCTGTTCGCGGGACCGCCGTCTATCAGAACTGTCCCGCCGCCGAGCGCAGTGTGGAGAAGGTTCCGGAAAGCTCGTGTCTCCGAGACTCGGTGTCGGGTTTCGGTTTCAGTTCAGGAGGTCCGGTTCCCTCCTGCGGCTATTTCAGGATCTTCATCAACACGTGCGCAAATCTTTAAAACCTTCAAGCACGGATCCAGTCAAACTACCTGCACAATATCACACACCTACCTTAACATCCTCCATCAGCACACATAACATCCTCCATCAGCACACATTAACATCCTCCATCAGCCAACATTAACATCCTCCATCAGCACACATTAACATCCTCCATCAGCACATTAACATCCTCCATCAGCACACATTAACATCCTCCATCAGCACATTAACATCCTCCATCAGCACACATAACATCCTCCATCAGCACACATAACATCCTCCATCAGCACACATTAACATCCTCCATCAGCACACATTAACATCCTCCATTAGCACACATTAACATCCTCCATCAGCACATTAACATCCTCCATCAGCACACATTAACATCCTCCATCAGCACACTTAACATTCATCAGCCAACATTAACATCCTCCATCAGCACACATTAACATCCTCCATCAGCACACTTAACATCCTCCATCAGCACACATAACATCCTCCATCAGCACACTTAACATCCATCAGCCAACATTAACATCCTCCATCAGCACATTAACATCCTCCATCAGCCAACATTAACATTCTCCATCAGCCAACATTAACATCCTCCATCAGCCAACATTAACATCCTCCATCAGCACATTAACATCCTCCATCAGCACACATTAACCAGTTAATAAATATATATACTAAGTACTCAAACGTGTGTGTGTGCAAGTTTAAACTAGTACATTATAGTAGTAGTAGTATAGTAGTATAGTAGTAGTATAAATATAATTATATAGATATTTGTAGGTTTGAATAAATGTTAAATTATGAAATAATAAATATACATTTTTGAAAGAAGAAAGCAGTAACTTCACTAAAACTTTACTGAAAATGTATTTCTGTTTCTTATCAACATGAAGGGCAGTTGGCTGGTGGTGTTCAGGATACTGACTGCTGATTGGTTGGAGGTAGTTTATATACACACACATTTACAGCATTTAGCAGAGGATTTACTCTTATCCAGAGTGACTTCCATGTCCTGATTACAGGGACAGTCCCCCTGGAGCAACTCAGGGTTAAGGGTCGTGCTCAGGAACCCAGTGGTGGTAGTGCTAGAGGTGGGATTCAAACCTGGGACCTCTTGAGCCATAGGTCTGTAGGCAAGTATCCTACCACTAGACCACCACCATCCACATATACATATATGTGCATGTGTTTGTCTATAAAAGCAAACTGTATGTCTACCATAGATAGATAGACAGACAGGATAGGCAGACAGACATACAGACAGAGATAGATAGATGGATGGATGGATGTATGGATATACAGACAGACAAAGATAGACAGATAGATAGATAGACAGACAGACAGACAGACAGATAGATAGATAGATAGATGGATGGATGGATGTATATACAGACAGACAAATAGGTAGATAGACAGACAGACAGACAGACAGACAGAAATAGATAGACCGACATACAGCAAGACAGATAGATAGATAGATGGACAGACAGACAGACAGAAGGATGGATAGATAGATGGATGGATGGATGGATAGATAGATAAACAAACAGACAGCCAGATAGATAGATAGATAGACAGATAGACAGACAGACAGACGGATAGATAGATAGATGGATTGATGGATAGGTAATTTATTTGTTATGCCTGCAGTCTGAACTGTAGTAATGAAACAGTCTCCGTTTCTGAAAGTCTCTGTTTATTATGTCGGCTGTGTTTGATTCCTGACGATCAGTCAGGCTGACAGCCGCTCTTCACTCCGCCGCTCAGTTTCCGCTTCGCCTTTATTTTGTCCCTCTCGGCGCGCCGTACTCAGGCCCTGTGCAGCGCATTGCGGACGTTTCCAGTGAAGGTCGTGAAACGAAAAAGGTGCATTTATTCGTTTTTCTTTCACTTAGACATTCATATTTCACAATATAATCATACCTTTAATGTGGAAATGCTCTGAGCGTATTTTATAGAGGAGTAGGTTAGGAGTGTTACCCTAAATTTGTCCTCCAAACGAATGTGGACGGGAAGTTAGCTTAGCATATCTTAGCTTAACAGTTTGTTTTTGTTTTATTCGGTCAAAAACACATCCATTCTGTTTTTTCGCAACGTTTTTCGCGCTGTTTATCTTTTCATGCATATATTTTTTGGTAAAATGCCTGATACGAGGTGTGGGTGAAGTAGAAGTTATAAAAAGTTGCTACATTAGTTGTCCTATTTGGGTTTGATGACATCTGTAGGATTGTGTATCATTTTAAAGTCATAATTCAGCTCAGTTATCCTGCTCCCTTTATCTAAGGGTCCACATGAGTATGTCATAATAAAGTCTTTCGCTTCAGAAGAGTCCATAGCTGCCCATAAATTGCTCCTGTTTAAGGTGGAGCTCACATTGCTGCTGCTGTTACATTAAAGATTTGAATATTTATGCACAATATACACATTGTTTTCTCCAAAGTTGGGTGTGCATATTCATGCCATGGAACTGCCATGTTGACTTTCCAGATTTTGTCACCATGTCCCTCCCCAAACCTGTGATGAGAGGTCTGCTTGGCAGGAGGCTGAGGTTTCACCTGCCCATCGCTTTCGGTCTGTCCCTCTTGGCAGCAGTGACATTCAAGGTTAGTGGCGTCATATCGAAGTGTTGTGCGAGTGTCCGACGGTATTGCTTTCCTACCAACCGAGTGATTCTTCACTTCATGCAGTTTGCAGTGACGGAGCCCCGGAAACAAGCTTATGCTGATTTCTACAAGAAGTATGATGCCATAAAGGAGTTCAATGCCATGAGGGAAGCTGGCGTCTTCGAGAGTGTGAGGCCCTCTGGAGAATAAAGTGAGTTTCCACCGTGTGTGATCACAGAAAGTAGCTTCTTGAAAATTGGTCATATCCTGATGCTTTTTGGCATTTCAGAAAAAAAGTGTTCTCGGTCTTTATGTGCCATTAACCTTGTATACCAACCCAAATGTGGTGATTTTCAGCAATCAGATTTCATCAATTGCTTGTAAATAATCTTTTCGGCAAATTTAAATGATCTTTCTCACTTTCAGGTGATCTCTACCTCTGCATTCCTGGTCTGTCGCCCTGCACCTTTTGGTTATTTAATGTGAACACTGGTATCTGATGTTCTCGTGATTATACAAATAAACTGTTCTGAACTCTTATTCTGCTGCAGTGACTTTTTGGGACCTTTTGTAAAATAAAATGTCTTTTGACCCTCAACATCTGTTGGATACTTAATCTGTTGGTTACTGTGAATGTGTATGTGTATATTGTGAACTCTAAAAGCCAATGTAATGCTTTGTATAGTGTTGAAAGCAAAATTGAACAAAGTGCTTATGTTATGACCCAAATGATGTCTTGATAGCAAATTGTAACGAACTGTGCTAAATTCAGAAGCAGAAGTGTTGATCTAGAATCAGTTTCTGATGTCAATAACTGCCACAGCTTCAGAGGAATCTGGTCTGAGATCAGTCCCTAGAGCTGCATTGTTAGAACTACAGAATCAGAACTGGAAGTTAATTTGTTAAAAACAATTCCTATAAAATGCTAAAGACTCGTTAGAAATCTTTATGGATGTGGTGAGAGAGGACATAAAGGTGGTCAATTTGAAGGAGGAAGATGCAGAGGACAGGAAGAATGGAAACATGGTCTGCTGTGGTGACCCCTAAACAGGACAAAAACAGTGCAAAGTAGTGTTATGGTGTGAATACATAATGAAACATGGAAAAAGAAAAGAAGGAACTATAAAATAAGTATACAACACAAAAGCATGTGTTTCACAGCTAGAGACAGATTCAAGAAGAGGAAACATTTACAGCATTTAGCAGACGCTCATATCCAGAGCGACTTACACGTCCTAATTTCAAGGACAGTCCCCCCTGGAGCAACTCAGGGTTAAGGGTCTTGGTCAGGGACCCAGTGGTGGTAGTGGCAGAGGTGGGATTTGAACCTGGGACCTCTTGAGCCTTAGGCCCATAGGCAAGTATCCTACCACTAGACCACCATGAAAATTAACATGAAAAGTTAAGACAAAATTCTATTTATAGGGCAATAAAAACTAAATTGGCTTTGCTATTAATGCGCTTTAAGTTGCATTCTAAAATACAGAGAGAGGTTGTTCCAGGATCCTGGTGCATACCAGGGCAGCGGTGGCCTAGTGGTTAGGGCGTTGGCCAGAGGATCAGAGGAGCAGGGGTTCAAACCCCTTCCTAATAGGTTGCCCTGAGGTAACCTTGAGCAAGGTGCCGTCCCCATCACTGCTCCCTGGGTGCTTTCAATCGCTGCCCACTGCTGCATGGTGTTTGAGTGGGTTAAATGCAGAGGTCCAATTTTGCTGTGGTTCATTGTCTGTTGTGCTTTGACCTCGCAATGACAAGGGTTGTCACTTTCATAAAGGAAAAACTGCATCTTACATTTTTCTTTTGACTTTATTAACTTCCATTTCATTTATTTTCTCCTGTCTTATTTCCAAGTATTAGATCAATTTTAATCTTGGACCAAATGTGGCTGAGGCACTGAAGCCAGTGTCAAAGATAATTCACTGAACAAAACAAGCCAACTTCCTAATACACTAATATAACCCGCCGTCTGAAGGACTTTTAACGTGAAGTGTAGCAGCTGTCTGCAGCGGTCACCTTATTGGTTAACGTGGACGCAGATCTGTAAGAAATGCGGATCAACATCACATGACGTTTACGCTTTTGCGCATGCGCCGTCGTGAAGCGTAGCATCTCTGCAGCGGTCCCCTTATTGGTTAACGTGGACGCCGATCTGTAAAACATGTGGATCCACATCACATGCCTTTAACGCTTTTGCGCATGCGCCGCCGTGCCATAGCGTTTAGAAATCGGTGAGACAGATCTAAAGCTCATCCGTGCTCAGGCCCAGCCAACGGTATGAGCTGGAAATCGGCGAAAAGGTGCAGGGCTTTATTTTTGAGGCGAGCGGAAATTGTAGGGCCAACTTCAACGTGTGGCATTTTAAATAGAAAGAAACAAACGAATTTCTGTGTTATTTTATCTCACACACGACCCTGTTTTTGAGAGTCTTGGGTTTTTAAGCGGATCGGCCTGAACGCGGGGTAAGTGGACGGTTTGCGGGTGAGTTATTTAGCTCAGTGGCTAATTATTACCTCCTAGCAGGCCTGCGGTGTTTACAGTCACACAGACCAGTGTGTGTTTTTAGCATTCATTACGGCTCTAATTAGCATTAGCATGGATTAGAATATCCCATAATAACCCAACTGTCCATCTGACCGTGTAGCAAGGCTGCTCGATTTTGGGCAAAAATCAGAATCGCGATTATTTTGATCAGTATCTACATCACGATTATGTACCGACATTATTGAGAGGTTTTGGAAACATCATTTATTGAACTTTTTCAAACTTTTCTGTTTAGCAGCATTTTAGACTTTTTCTTGGTCCTTTTTCTTTAAATGTAAATATAAACTGTTCTAAAATGTATAATAATTCATCACAATAGAAGCCTGCCTGGGTCAATCTTTCAGCCTTATCCACCTTCTCGGCTTCAATCACCTCCACGGTGGACCGTCCATCTCCATTTCTTCCTGTCCTCTGCATCTTCCTCTTTCACACCTGCATGTCCTCTCTCACCACGTCCATAAACCTCCTCTTTCTTCCAATATAATCCTCGTCTCTCCTCTGGACGTGTCTAAACCAAAGCAACCTTGCTTCTCTCACTTTGTCTCCAAGATGTCCAACCTGATCTGTCCCTCTAATATACTCATTTCTAATCCTGTCCATCCTCGTCACACCCAACGAACATCTCAGCATCTTTAACTCGGACACCTCCAGCTCCGCCTCCTCTCTTTCCATAACTTTCTCCAACCCGTATATCATAGCTTGTGTCACTACCGTCCTGGAAACTTTCCCTTTTACTACCCGCTGCTACCCGTCTGTCACAAATCACTCCAGTCACTCTTCTCCACCCATTCTAACCTGCCTTCACTCTCTTCTTCTCCTCTCTTCCACACTCGCCGTTACTCTGAACTGTTGATTCAAAGTATTTAAACTCCTCCATCTTCAACTCCTCTACTCCCTCCATCCTCACCACTCCACTGTCCTCCATCCTCACCACTCCACTGTCCTCCATCCTCACCACTCCACTGTCCTCCATCCTCACCACTCCACTGTCCTCCCTTTTGTTCACACTCATGTATTCTGTTTTTGTCCTCACTTTCATCTAATTTACAATCTGTTGTCATCATGATTGAAAATCATCATATAATTAGTTTTCTGCTTGTGTCGTGGTATCAAGACACACACCACCAGTCTTCATGTTTCACTGCAAAGAGATTAAATGAGTGTTTCACGCATCTGCATCACCGCATCCGCATCACTGCTCCCTGGGTGCTTTCAATAGCTGCCCCCTGCTGCATGGTGTGTGTGCAGAGGTTGAATTTCGTTGTGGTTCACTGTGTTGTGCCGTGTACTCACAATGACACGAATGGTCACGTTCACTTTTCACACTAAATAGTGTGTAAGAATAGCACACAACCATTGGACATTAACTCAGCAACATAGTGTGCGGTTTGGGACGCAGCCCGTCTGTTTCACTCGTACCCGACTGAACATGGTCATGAAAACACCGGAGTTTATCTTTGATGAAATGTTTCACTGCAAAGATGAACTACCAGCGTCCATTCTTTCATTCCCTCCCCAGAGAGACAGAGACAAAGTCCACCGTCTCCTCCTTTTAGCTAATTGATAGTCTGTTACTGTAATGTTGATCCAGACTTTATGCTGCATCTGCTGTCAGTTCGTAGCTCTTAATAGTGTGGATTTTTATTTTGATGATAAATTATTTGTTTACATTTATAATATTTTATGTTTCCTTCTCACAGTGGGCAGACTGGATCAGCGAGCTGCGTCTTACTGGAATCTGACCCACGTCTTTAAACCCCTCAGGATTTGTTACTCTGTCCCCCGTACCTCTGGCCCACACATGAACGCAGTATTCCATTTCGGCTGCGCTGAGCGCCATGCCTGACCGGGATAGTGCCTACCTGGCAGGCGGCGGTGGAGGTGGCAGCGGGGCGGGTGTGGGCCCAGGGGTAGCAGGGGAGGACGGGGTAGCCGGCTCAGGTTTGGCTGGAGGCGGAGAGGGTCGAGTAGGAGTCGGAGGAACCTCAGTTGGCGGTGGGGGCGGCGGAGGATCTGGGGCCATGGGATGTGGTGGGGCTCTGGGCAACGGCCACAACTGCGGAGGAGCCGGAGGGGGCTTTGGCTCTGGCCTGGTGTTAGATGGCGTGTGTCGGGACTTTTTGCGCAATGTTTGCAAACGCGGCAAGCGCTGCCGTTTCCGCCATCCGGACTTCAATGAAGTGCCCGACTTGGGTGTGCAGAAGAATGAGTTCATCTTCTGCCACGATCACCAGAACAAGGAGTGCGTTCGTGCCAACTGTCGCTTCGTGCACGGGTCCAAGGAGGACGAGGACTACTATAAAAAGACGGGTGAGCTGCCCCTGTGGCTGCGGTGGAAAGTGGCTGCCGGGCTGGGCCTGTCTCCCACTGACCTCCCACAGAACCGGGGCGAGGCACCAATCTGCAGGGACTATCTGAAAGGGGAATGCCAGCGAGGCAACAAGTGCAAGTTCCGCCACGTGAGAAAAGACCTGGAACATGAGGCACAGCGGGTCGGCATGGGGGGGATTGGGGGCATGATAGGCGTGTCAGGCGGGGTGAGCGGGATGGTGAATGCGGGCGTTGGGGGAGTCGGCAGCGGGGTGGCTTGTGGTGGTATGTCTGGGCTGGTTGGGGGAAGCAGTGGAAACATGATGGGGATGGGAAGCCCCAACCTGGGTGGCTGCAGGGATCAGGGACTGTGTGGAGGAGGAGCAGGAGGGGTAGGCTCGATGGGCAGTTGTCTGTCCATGGGGGCAGCCAGCCAGAGGCGCTACGACAGGGGCCCTTGTTCGGTTTACGACCCGCTTTTTGAGAATGGCCTGTTTGACGCTGGGACCCTAGAGACCCCCATAGACCACACTACTCTCCAGCTGAAGAGAAGGCGATTGGAAGGTCTGCGTTTGGCTGAGAGTGCTGCCGGAGGGCACTATGACCTCGGGGTGCAGGCCACCTTGACTACCCGGCCGTTGGAGTACCGGCTCTTAGAGGAAGAGAACGCTTTACTGAGGAAGAGAGTGGAGGAGCTCAAGAAACAGGTGATGAGCTTTATAAAGTCCAATTTGCTTTTCTTTACAGGCATCCAGGACCTTCTAGTAACAGCCATGTGTGTCATTTACGTTTATTCATTTTGCAGACACCTTTATCCAAAGTGACTTACAAGCTTCTAGTCTAGATTGCAATAAGAGTTTTATATTTTTAGAAATGGCATAAAACAAAACTTTTTAAGTGTATAAAATCCATTCATCCAAAAACTCAGAATGCAGGTTGCCCATAGTGGTAACTTGGTTCTCAGAAACAGCTTATTAACTTTATTCATGTCATTTATTGACCATTTCCTTAAATT
This sequence comes from Hepsetus odoe, assembly GCA_017165825.1. Classification (NCBI taxonomy): domain Eukaryota; kingdom Metazoa; phylum Chordata; class Actinopteri; order Characiformes; family Hepsetidae; genus Hepsetus; species Hepsetus odoe. Next base: position 32,052,388 of record CM029366.1, read on the forward strand.
TATTAATGCTGCACTATAGGTTCCCATGTATCACTCAATATATACAGAAAATGGAAGGATCCAGAATTTTATCAGTGCTTAAAATGATCAACCTTTATTTTTACTATTGACTTTTTCTTCATCTTTTATAAGCAGCGAGAGTGAGTTAAGCTTTCGACCTGAAGAGGGCAGCAGTTCGGCAGTGTGGAAGTGGGCAGGTAGCAAAAGAAATGCAGCATCCTTGAACGAAAGTTACCAAAGATCATTTATGAATGGGAAAAGATCAAATTGTGCACGTTTTAATGGTTTGAGGGAAACCCATGAAGGGGCTACGCTGTAGGAACAGACCAGTCATTGGTTACGTAACAGGATCATCAAGTCTGAAGTTCCTTCTCGGTCTCCGCTCCTAAACGGTGGAACGAACTTCTCCCGGACCCTTCAGACAGCTGATGATAAACCTCATGCACATGCCTTAAATGAACAAATTTCCAGCCAAACTAAATTTGGCTTGCATTTTCACTTTTTAATCTGAGGTTTTAATTTTTATGCCAGAATAATCTCTAATTCTAGACCAGGTTTTCTAACATGAAGGACATGCTGTCATTTGAAAACCAGAGGGCCGATGTAGTTTAAAGTGAGCTTCTCTGTAGGTAATCGATTTCATGAGCGCCAGTCAGTCTGCGATTACGCACCATTTGATCGTTCTCTGTAATGTGGTTACAGACATTTCTGCAATCCCTGTGTCCTTTGGTAATCCTGTCCTTGTGTTTGTCCATCCTGGGACAAATTTATGCATAGAAATTAAACCCATCATGCTGATGTACATTTAATGGCTGTTAGTTTTTTTTCCCAATTTTAAGAAGTAATGATCTAATTGTTCTTAGCAGGTTACTTGTAGCTTCCAACCTACAAGACTTGTAACAATCTAACACACCAGACTTGTACGATTCACTTCTTAACCACCACTTATCCTGCTCCCCTTATATACTGCTTTTTCTACAGGATGCTTTTTTTTTATTTTTACACTTTAAGTGGCACTAAATGAGGGCAGTGGTGGCCTAGTGGTTGGGGAGTTGGGCCCCAGGATCAGAAGATCATCCCAGACCAGTAGGTTGCCCTTTGGTGTACCCTTGAGCAAGGTACTATCCTTGTCACTGCTCCCCGGGCGCTTTCAATAGCTGGCCCCTGCTGCACGTGTTTAGTCGCTTTTACTTCACTTTCAGTTATTGTTCGTGTGAAGCTCTTGCTACACTCAAATGCTTGTAAGTCACGTTGGATTTTATCTGATAAAGGTGTAAATGTGAAATATAGCACCAGCAGTTATAAATAAATAAATAAAAAATCATTTCCTATACCGTGGTTTTCAAACCTAACATGCCGAAGGTACACCAAAGGGTAAGAAAGAACCAGGTTTCAGAAAGATTTTAACTGCAGCCCAGATTGCAGTTGAACGACTGTCAAGTGTTTAATATAATACACATTAAATAAAAGATAAATAACACATTTTAATGCATTAAAAAAGATTAAAACACACTGTGTTGCTCCTCGATGTCCTAGAAGTATAATCTGAACGCTGTTTGGATTTTAGCAGATCAGGTGATGCGTGTTTGTGTAATGAGGGGGGTGTGGCATAAAGAAATCAACACCTGATATCAAGGTGTGCAGAATTACAAGGACGCTTCTTTTCGGCCAAAAAAAGAGAGAAGTCTTTCAGAGGGATGCAGCGCTCTTCAAACTGCTACGATTTTGTGGATTGTGATCACAGAACTATCAAACGATTTGTCGCAAGAAACGGGTTGAGAAAAAAAAATATCCAAACATCTGAGAAGAATCAAACGGGAAGCTCCCAGGAACCCATGATCCATATTATTCAGGTTTAATAGCATTCTGGATTGACTGATGGCACTGCATTTGTTCCAGATTAAAAATAATCCTCCAAATACTCACTGGCCTAATAATTTTGCACACAGTGTATCATTGACCCATTATTCAGGTGTTATGCAAAAAGCAGTGTCCTGGTGGATAGGGAGAAGGTCCCTGGATCAGAAGGTCTTGGATTTGAATCCCAGACCGGGTAGGTTGCCCTGAGGTACCCTTGAGCAAGGTATCGTCCCCGTCACTGTTCCCTTTTGTTGTGACTCAATGTGTGCTGATCTGTGCTGTGTTTCACAATGAAGAGAATAGTCCCTTTCACTTTCAAAATATCACCAAAGCTCAAGAGCGGTACAGAATAGTCAAATATATCCCAGCACTACAGTATCTTTAAAATTCAATCAGCAGTAATGTTTATTATTTTCTCCACACGCCAGGTCTCCAACCTCATCGCCACCAACGAAGTCCTGCTGGAGCAAAACGCCCAGTTCCGCAGCCAGGCCAAAGTCATGACTCTTTCGTCCACTCCTGCCCCGTCCGAGCAGAATCTGGCGCCCCCTGTGGGCTCTGTGAGCTCCTACAACCACGGCATCGCCCAGACTCACACCACCCTGAGCAGCGCTGGCCTCCAGCCTCGTCCTGTCACCCAGCAGGACCTGGTTGCTCCCGCAGGGGCTCCAACCGCTCCGCCGGCCAACCCCGCGCCCCCCACCGCCCCACCTCCTCACCTCAACCCAGAGATCACCCCCCTGTCGGCTGCACTCGCACAGACTATAGCACAGGGCATGGCCCCGCCCGTCTCAATGGCGCCTGTCGCGGTCTCTGTGGCACCTGTCGCCGTGTCCATGGCGCAACCGTTGCCAGGCATCACCATGAGTCACGCCACGACGCCCATGGTGTCTTATCCCATCGCAAGTCAGAGTATGAGGATCACCACTCTGCCACATTAGCAGATGCCAGCTTCACTCTCGTGACCTCTCAGCTGCACCAGCACACTGAACCAGGACGAAACTCCCACAACATCCCTTTATTAATGACTCTCTTCCTGCAGAAAGGACAGTCGTCTCTGAGCCAGTCGACGTGTTAAAGGCACGTTTGGACGTCACCTCGGACTTGTCGGGTTGTATATGTCGCCCTTTGTTTCATCAGAGGTTGTGAATTTTGCGTGTTGGATCTCTTTTTCTTCCCATTTTTATTTGAAAAAAATAGATCGCTTTTGTGTGAAGTGGCTCTGGATCTTTTTTCATAAAACGAATGAAAATATCAACCACAATTTGGTCTGAGGTCTGAAGCAAAAACATGCATATAATACACAACGGCAACATTTGTATTCATAAATAACTCATAAATAAGTGGGCGAGGTAGTGTGTGTGAGAGTATTTCACATATTAAAATGGAAAATGATGATAAACTTATATTTACAGCGTTTAGCGGATGCTCTTATACAGATTAACTTCCGCTTGATAGTTACAGGGACAGTCTCTCCCCGGAGACACTTGAGGTTGAGGGTTTTGCTCAGGAGCTCAATGTTGGTGGTGCTGGAGGTGGGATTTGAACCTGCACCCTCCTGGTCCATAGGCGAGTGTCCGACCACGACACCACCGCCAACAAGCGAGCTCTGTAGCTTTGAATGAGATTCTCTCACTGTGTTTTATGATAAGTCACTTTCACTTTCACATCCATCCTGTCCCATGCAGGGTAATGGACAGTAGGTTGTCCGCCCGCACTATGACTGGGTCAGACTAGGAAAACGAGATACTTGCAGAACATTGAGGTGAAAAGTATCTTCAAACCTTCAGAGTGGATGAACCTAAGAAAAGTGTTGAATAAAAGTAAGTATAAGAATAAGTGCCGTGCAGGAGGGAATGGGGCACAAACCTCAATGCAGTCAAAATACTTGCATGTTTTTATGTACTAAAACTGTAAAAGTAGGACAAGCAGATTAAGACTCCTTCATGTTCCCACGGCAACCTTATCTGTAATTTTTTTATTTTTTTTTCCCCCCTCGAAAGATAACTCCAGATTCCACACATAAGAGGTTTTGGTGTTTGGTTAGTGGTCTTAATCCAACTCTTTAAAGAAAAGCAACCACAGTCTGAGTGAAGCTAAACGATGAGGTTTGTTTGAACCCTTTAGGACTTTCTTTGAATCATTTAATCGACAAATTAGCATCTTGAGTCTTCCTGACGCTCAGATCTTTAAATGGTAGAAAGCCAGCGCACCTGGAGGAAACACAAACACCGGGAGAACAAATTCCACACAGTAAGGACCGGGACTGTCCCGTCTGGGAATCAAACCCAGGACATTCTGGCTGTGAGGCGACTGCGCCTAGGTGCCACCCAGAACAGATTTAAACCTCAAAATAAATAATTTTGATATTAATGATGAATGTAATGCTATAAATGCTGGAAAAGTTCAAACTGGCTTGATAGAAAGGTTTCAGAACACATGAATAGTGTGTGTGTGTGTGTGTGTGTGTCAGGGTTTAAGGCAGGATGTAGGTGCAAATAAGACACAGACCAGTACTTTATAAAGCATCCACTAAAAAAAGACAAACAGACTGATAAACACAGGGACCAAAGAATAAACATAGAAAGCAAACACGGCAGTAACATGACAGATAAGCAACAGAAGAACCAGCAAACGTGAAGCCCGAGGGTGTTTAAAGACACATATAACAAGACACACCTGATACAAGGCGGGGACAAGGATGGACAACGAGTGTGGACGGCCTGGATTTGGACTTAAAAAGCACAGGTAGAACCAGAACAAAGAGTATAATATGTATAAAATGCACAATCCACTTAAAGAGGCTGGGAAAAATGTCACCATGAAGGACCCGAGGTTTCCCTGCCTGCTCATCTGTAAGTGTCACACATGCACTCGGCCTTCCAGGTGATGTAAAAGAAATCATAATCAGACCATCCCACCATCATCTTCTATCACTTCAGCGTGCACTACTGATGTTCATTGTAGGAGCTTTCAGTTGTGGACATAGGTCAGCATGGGCACTCTGACCGGGCTGCAGCCCCATACTGTCATGCTATCTCTCTCTCTCTCTCTCTCTCTCTCTCTACCTACCTACATACCTATATATAAATTATTTATGAAGTGCAATCATATATATATATATACACAGTACTGTGCAAAAGTTTTAGGCAGGTGTGGAAAAAATGCTGTAAACAGAACGCTTTCAGAAATATAAATAATTGTTTATTTTGATCAATTTACAAAATGCAAAGTGAACGAACTAAAGAAAAATCTAAATCAGATCAATATCTGGTGTTTCTACCTTTTACCTTCAAAGCAGCATCAGTTCTTCTGGCCCCACAGAGCCCTGATCTCCACATCATCCACTGTGTCTGGTTCACATGAAGAGACAGAAGGATGTGAGGAAGCTACATCCACAGAAGATCTGTGCTCAGTTCTCCAAGAATGTTTGGAACGACCTACCGGCCGAGTTCCTTCAAAAACCGTGTGCAAGTGTACCTAGAAGAATTGATGCTGTTTTGAAGGCAAAGGGTGGTCACACCAAATATTGATCTGATTTAGATTCTCTTTTATTCATTCACTGCATTTTGTTGATTGATGAAAATAAATGATTAAAATTTTTGAAGCATTCTTTGTTTACAGCATTTTTCCACACCTGCCTAAAACATGTGCACAGTACTGTATATATACAGACACCGTGAAACTGCCCCGAACATCAAGTCCTTCAGGAAGCTTGGAGAACTGTTCCTCAACAACAAACTAAAAATACAAGACCGTGAGGATATATATCTCAAAGAAGATGTGATTGAGCTGCTGTTTCGGTGTGTGTCCTGCTGTATTTGTTCTGTGTGTTCATGGCTGTGGGGGAGGAGGGCCCAGCTATCTCTCCACCTCTCGTTTCTATCAAGCACGTTGCCTTTTCTGGGCGTTTCCATCCAGCAGAGCTCCAGCAGACTTCTGGAGCGGGAGCAGGGCGGAAAAAGTCCACTGGCAGAGATTTTAAGGGCTTAAAGAGGAACCGGCTCATTCTTTCAGGCTGAGTCACTGCTCAGTAGATCCGCACTGCGGTGCCTGCACTCCCCCCTTCAGCAGCCCACCCTCCACACACACACAGACACCAGTAGCCCAACCTCCTCCTCACACACACACACCAGCTGCCCAACCTCCACTCACACACACACCACTAACCCAACCTCCTCCTCTCACACACCACCAGCACACCCTCCCTTCACACACACTCCAGCTCACAGAGGCAGATGCAGCTTTGCAGGCTGCACTTTTAGTTGCTGTGTGTGAGTGCGTGTGTGTGTGTGTGTGTGTGTGTGTGTGTGTGTGTGTGTGGAATCAGCTTGGAGATCATGGCTGAGAAGACCCCAGAGCCCAGCAGCTCCTCAGGAGGCCCAGAAGAGCCAAAAGCCATCCCGGAGCCTCAGGGCAGGAGGATTGACCCCATGGCGGTCCTGTGGACTTTTGGGAAGTGTCTGACAGCTCTGCTGCCCGTCTACCTGGCTGGGTATTACCGGGTCAGCACCAGCCTGGTGGTGTTCGGGCTCATGGTTTATTCGGGCTGGAAACACACCCGAGAGGCCAAGGAAGCTCGGCTGAGGGCTGCCATGCGGGCTCTGGGTGAGGACCAAGAGGGGGTTTCACCCTCTGTGGTTCACAGAGACCTTCCAGCCTGGGTAAGAGACATCACATGCTCACAGGGCCACACTTGCAGGTCCATGTAGATCAGGACGGTCTGGAAATGCAGGAGACACTGTCATGAACCTCACCAGTGATGTGCCTGAAATGATAACGATAATAATAGCAATGATGATCTTTCTTTATGGGGCACCTTTCATGGAAGGCAGATCAGAGTTCTTTACATGATGCCACAATCAGCAACAAATGCAACATTGTTAATAGTTGTAAATATGTATACAAGATGAAACATTTTTCAGAAATGATCTGAAAAGAGAACCATGCTGACATTTTAGCTGGAAACCAAACTGTAGACACCTGAAAGATCTCCATTGGAAGTTTAGATGCATACAAAAGTCTTTTTATGCTTCATGAATCAGTAACGCGAGCTTTGTTGCGGGTAGTTCATGTTGGATGACATTTTTTTAAACAGGAAACCCCTAGACCCGTGTGGTGGTGCTAAAGAGCCCAAATTTGCTAGCCAAAAATGGGCCCACTTACATTAGAATAACGTTTAAAAGTATTTCAAATGTGAGTCGGCTTATTTTACGCAGAATCTGAACATTTGCGATGATCTACAGAAATATAATGGGTGAAACCCTAAAAAAACGTTCAATGTCCCTAAATTGTCTTTGTTTTCTGGATTTATGGTCCATCTGAAAAACACTGTTGTCTTTGTCCAGTATCATTATCATTATGTAGGGACTTTTTCGCCTCTGAAATGTCTTCTAGTTTTTGATTAGCCATTCATTCGACTGACCGAAGGGCACTTAGCTGGAAAAGTATTCGATTTCAGATTGAATCAGCCTGAAATGGTTTCATATACAGCTCCAAAGCGACTTTTAATCTGATAATTGGGACTTATCATCCTGGAACAACAGTATCTTCTCAGATTTTTGATTACATCATCATGCACCAATGGCCAGGGCAAATTAATATCAACCAGTAATGTGATTTCATTCCCTGTCCCTACGACAACTCCATATAAATGCTCACCCAGCTCAGAGACACTGCCTGATACAAGAACTCTTCAAAGGGTAAAAATCTCAGATCGAAACAGGGTTAAAAGTGATGGTGGGCCGCTGTTTGGGATCGCCAGGCACGGTAAATGACCATGTCAACAAGAAAACAGTTGCCTTAAGCACTTGTGTGGCTGTGTTGCTTAGTGAGCTGGTTGACTGAGCCTTTAATACGCCACTGCTTACAGTCCAGCCCATCTGTCCCGCAGCTTCATTCCTGTCTAGTGAAGACAATAACGTGGAGCTACTCTGGAAATCCACACGTGTAGAGCTCCTTGAATGATCATTGGTCATTTGTGCATGTTATGCAAAGGTTCTTCTTGTCTTTACATCATATTTATGAATTTGATTGGCCTCATTTTACATTCATGCAGAGTGGCTTCCAGTTTAATCCCGTTTCTGGTGGGTTTGGATGGGAAATCAAATGACTGTATTCTATCTAGAGACGTCTGGTTGTATTCTCCAGCACTGGAAAGTAATCCGAAGCCATTTCACCCCAAGCACGCTCTTGTTTGCATTTGAAAACATGCAGAAAATGTGATGCAGATGAATGTAGAGTTAGGATCCTTGCCCAGGGACCCTCAATGGTGCAGTGTGATGTTCTTGCCAAGGCAGGGGATCAAACCCATGACTGTTGCATGGAGGGTTGCCCAGTATTCTACACCAACAACTCACATGCTCTGATTTTGTCTTAAGCGACAACATTGATTGGCCCTTAAGCCTGTGAATCACATTAAACTCAATCCATGATCATAACAAGGTTAATTTCTTTAACGGCAAACCTTCACACACTTTTTTTTGATGATGTCATCATGCACCAGTGTATGGGGCCAATGACATCATGTTTCAGCTCCTTCTCCTGAGAAATAATGCTTAGTTAGCTCAGAGACTCTTGATGGTGTAAGATTTCTCTTTATGTCCCGGTATGGAGGGCGTTCATTCCTGTCACTTTTAAGGAAATTCTGCCAATTTTTAAAATCGTCTGAATAATTTAATGCTTTTAAAGTGCTTTGTCTTTGGTTTCTTTACAGTGGCGGTGAATGGAACCAGGCGTCTCCACACAAACATATTAATTTTATTTCTTTTCCAACCCCACCAGTGAAGCTACACGTGTTTAGATGATGGTGATGATGGAAACATGGTGACCCTGGACTGAAACATTTTTCATCAGCAGGCTATTTTGCCTCTGTATTCATCCCTGCACCATTAAATGAATGCCTGCAAATTCCTAACCATGTATTAACTTGAGGGAGCTTTTAGAGGCAGACATCTGCTTCCATTTCCCCCTACTGTAAACATTCCTGACCCTCTAGAAAAGTTTCTCCAGAACAGAGCGATCCTCACCAAACAGCTCAAAATGGGTTTATTTAGCCATGTTTTAAAGAAATTCAGAATTCAGTCGTCTTTTAAGGATTGACGCTGAAAACAACCACATAAATGCATATGTTTACGTCTAAACCGTTCCCTGATGAATTGCTGGGCACGAGGCTGGAAAAAATGTGCCACAGTCGGCAGTGTTTTGGAAGGAACTGATGTTTCAGGTTTTTTTATGTGAATAAAGTCAATTTATGCATTCCTTTCTTATATTGTATAATTTTACTCCTGCAGGTCAACTTCCAGGACGTGGAGAAGGTGGAGTGGCTGAACAAGGTAGGCCTTTTCATCCATTCCAGGTTTATATAACAGTTGTTTCTGCTTTCGGTTGTTTTTTTTTTGGTTTTTTTTTCCAGTGGCTGTACTGACTGTATGCTCCGCCTCAAACCCTGGCACAGAAAAAAAAGAACAACGCTTTGTCTCTTAACCCCTTCCCGGCTCTGAAACCTTAGCAGCTGCCACACACACACACACACACACACACACACACTGCTACAGTACTATATTCATGTTTGTTCTTGCCCTCAAGTGCAGCTGTCAATTCAATCACTTTTTGCTCTTCATTTTTTCTTCTGTGCATCAAGTTCTTCATCTGCGGGGAGTTTTTTTTATTATTTTCTTGGCCTGCATGATTCTTCAGCATGCCGCCTTCCTGAAGAACAAACTACAGCAAAACATTTTGTAGCCCTGGTGACATGTTTGGTTGATAAAGTAAAAAAAATGCACATCCTCTACAGAGAAACATCTACACACCTTACTGCAGATAACACTGGGGCGTTTGGCAAAACACGTCACATTTCCCTGCTTGTATTTTATTTTAAACCCGTATTGTGCTCAGCAGAGAAACAAGAGCTCTAAAATGAGCAGAACATGTGATATTTGAAGTTTATTCCCTGCACAGAATCTTCCTTTGAACTTCCTTTCATCGCAAAACACCCATAAGATTGGAATGTGGGTGCCCAGACTTTTGCACACTGCTGTTTATTTCCTGAAAAACTTGCAACATATGCAATCAGAGTCAGTTACAGATGCAGCAACATGATACGTTTTTAAATTGATTATTGGCAAATAACAAGTATGATTTCCAAAAGAAAGTCTCTAAATCAGCTGTAGCACACAGTAAGCCTGACACTGGGGGCAGAGGTGGCCTAGTGTTTAGGGAAGGTCCTGGGTTCGAATCCCTGAGGTACCCTTGAGCAAGGTACCATCCCAATCACTGCTGGATATGACTGCTCCCTGCTGCACGGTGTGTGCGGGTTAAATACAAAGGATGTATTTGGCAAGGATGTATTCACAATGGCAAATGTAGTCACTTTCACTTTCACACAACGGTGCTGAGTGTCAGATAGAGTTTGGTTGGATAGTCCAGAACAAGCTTTCCACTGGAGAAGAAGATCTGTGTTTCAGGAAGAGCAGTTTTCAGTGGACGTGCTTCAGTCGAGATGAGCATCTTGAGCTGTTTTGTTGCTTCAGTCTGATGTTCTGGCCTGAGGGTTCAGATTTCAAGTCATGGGTGACCATATCTGATGCACGGTATTGCGTTTGCTCACACCCACAATGATTGCAGCGTACGTGTGAGTTCTGACTAGGAAGGGAAAACTTGAGCTGGGACCATGACGTGTGCCGTTTCAGAGTCGAGACCCGATTTTGAATCAGATTAAAAACCACCTGCTCGAATCTGGAAAGCATCATATTTCCTGTTGTTTTTTTTGGCCTGCAGGCTGTGTCTGAATTCAGGCTCAAACACTTAAACCACCCCACACTGTCAGAGAAAAGGGGCTAAACTAACTAAACAGTGGGGCAGGAAATCTCTCACACAGCCTAAATCCACCGTATTCCATGCATATTTTTAAAAAGGAATGACTAAAGCTGTCCCGAGGTCAGGTCAGGTCAATTTAATGCTTCCTGTTGACTTTGATGTCATCTTTGGTCTGTCCTGCAATTCTGTGCAATCATTTGAAGAATAAAAGTGCAATTTCTCAGAAATAAGCATATTTCTTTAGACTGGAACCAGTTTTGGGAAACTTAAAATCCCATTTTCTGAAAAATAGATCCAAGAAATCATCTTAAAAAGTCATGTGAACGCATTTTCTAGGTGGCATGAAAATGAAAGACATTTCCAAAAAAATCTTTCCCAAAAATGCACAGGAAGGTATGACTACTTGACTATGGCCTGTTCCAGACGAGACCTTTTTTCCCTCCTAACATCCAGTCCAGCCTTTACTTTTATTCTTAATTGAATGCTATTGGATAGACCTTGCTGGACTGAGTTTGTAACACATCAGTTCCTGCAGCCAGCATGAAGCCCGTTGTCTTTATTTAATTCTAATATCAATTTGTACACATAAAGTCTTTGTATAATCTTTATTTAAACATGTAATATTGGCCAACATAGTTCTGCTTCTTCTCAGCAGGAACGAAAAATAGCTATGCAGCCCCACCCAAAGCCAAAACTAAGTCTGCCTGCAGAGAAGGGCTGTTCCGCCTTGCCATAAGCCTTGGCGTACACACACACACACACACACACACACACACACACACACACACACACACTATTGTGTCTGCTTTGTCCATTTGTTTTTGCACCTCAGGCCTCAGTCCCTGCCCTGCACCTCGCTCTGTTAGAATGAAGCTCTATTCAGCTTTTCCACTTTATTATTATAGGAAAGAAAGGCAGGGGCAGCAGGAAAACAGCCCCCTCCCCCAACAGACACCCCACACCCGGTGGGCAGTCATGTCGGCTTCAAGTGCAGAAGTGGTTAGTTTAACTACCCTTTCACAGAGTGCTCTCAGTCGGTCTCGAGTGGTTTTATCAGTAAAGTAGAAGGACCAGCTTGAGCTCCTCAATTCTTCATACTTGCTGGTGCAAAACTACTATTTACTGCCTGTTCTTTCATGTTGAGTAGATTACGTGAAAGAAATTGGAACAAATGTTTTACTGCAACAGGCTTTAGAGCGAGGTTCTAGATAAAGGGGTTTCAACCACTCAGTGTTCTCAGTGTCAGCAGTAAACGAATTACCCGATCATCTGGAATCATCTGCACCTGTTTCTTCACTGCTTCAAGTCTTAAGTGAGACGCTTTGTTCTGCTTGAAGGTTCAGACGTAGATCACTGTGTGGATTAACCAACACAGAACTATCAAACTGCTCAGGTACAGAGACTGGACTGAACATGAGAGACAACAACACTGTCCTTCAGGAAGATCTGGAGAACTGCTCAGGTACAGAGACTGGACTGAACATGAGAGACAACAACACTGTCCTTCAGGAAGATCTGGAAAACTGCTCAGGTACAGAGACTGGACTGAAAATGAGAGACAACAACACTGTCCTTCAGGAAGATCTGGAGAACTGCTCCTCAGCTATACATTAAAATACAAGAAAGTCTAGATCTTTTGTAGCAACACATGAAGAAATGAGGCCTCAAGACTGATTTATTGTAATGTCTTGTTGTGAAGGATCAAGCGTACCTTCAGATCAACCTACTGGGACTGGAACTCACAATCTTCTGATCATGGGGCTGAGTCACTAAACATTAGGCCACTGCTCCCTCAACAACAAAGTGACCTTAACCTTGAACCTTCGCTAAAGCACTTTGAGCTAAAACTCAAATAAACTTTGCTTTGCTCTGCCAGACCTTTGCTTCTTGCATTTTTTAGCAGCACAGTCTACACACCCTCCAGAATCCAGACCCAACAAGCAGTTTAAAATCTGGCTCCACTCTTCTGAAACGAAGGCCTGTGGTCTAAGAATAGACTGGAGCCAAGTCTGAATTTATGATGTAACAAAAGGCCATGCAGCTAAGATTTTCTCACAGAGAGACTCTGTCTGAGCGAGGATCTGGCCTTAACCCCCCTTATCAACAGGGCATAGTCCCTCCTCTGCCTCCGCACATCTTCTCGCATGCGTGACAAGATGAGCAGATGACTCAGAACGCCTTTTCTGAAACTGACTGTAACGTGTTTCAGAGTCACGCGGAAAAGAAAAAAACAGAAACAGCCACAGGAACTCGCATTTTTGTGGTCGTGCCATATCCGTGAATATTACAAACAGCAATGTGTTGCTGTAGTAACTAAGCAAACAGGAGCTGGAGGGGTGAAAGCAGCTGCCGTTGTGTAGGAAGAGTGAGAGCAACAGAGTGTGGCAGGCTTGGACATTTGGATATGGGTTAGAGGGCACACACACTCCGGTGTTTATCTAGAGGAGCAGCTGTGCAGACGGTTTGCACAGTTAACACCATGCTGGCCAGCCTGCACCAGCAAAGACTCCTTTATGCTTCCTTTACGAAAATAAATGTTTCTGTTTCAAACAATGACCTGTCACTGTCCAAATACTTTCATGCATCCTTTCCATCATTATCGGAATGAATAAAGAAGGAAAAACCACTAATATATGAATCCAGTGGTTTTCATCTACAGCTCATACACTGCACTGCACTAAGTCTACTTAAACAACACTAAATATGCTCTTCTCTAAAGGAACTTGCAGAAAGTCTGTTTAATTACTGATTATATCACTATATTTATCATTTAGAAATGAGTACATTAGAGGAACAGCTCAGGTTAGATGTTTTGGAGAGAAGCAAGGTTGTGTTGGTTTGGACATGTCCAGAGGAGAGACAAGGAGTATATTGGAAGGAGAATGTTGAAGATGGAGCTGCCAGGAAAGAGGAGAAGCGGAAGACCAGAGAGGAGGTTTGTGGACGTGGTGAGAGAGGACATGCAGGTGGTCGGTTTGAAAGAGGAAGACGCAGAGGACAGGAAGAAATGGAAACAGCTGTGGCGACCCCTAAACGGGTGCAGGCAGCCAATCATAAAAGAAGAATCAGAAGCCGAAAGAAGAAGAAGCTTTCCGAAATGAAAGAACACTGGGTGAAAGGCTAGGAAGACATTTTCTGATGTTTGCCCCAATTACATTTGCCCACTATCTCCCATGGTTTCATTTTTCAGGCAGTCTCAATAAAAGGGAAACATTAGGGAGTCATGCTCTGTTGGACTCAAGGTCACAGGCGGCTGTGTTATTGCATTGGATCTCTACAGGAGATTGGTTGAATTTGGGTCCGTCACCATGGGCTAAACTGGGAGTTCAGAGGTGGAGGACCTCTGTTTTCCTGGGGCTTGTCAATCACCTTTCTACTTCTGTCTTAATGACTTCATTGAGCCATTGAAGCGAAAAAGTGAAAGTGACTTTTCTTGTCATTGTGAAACACAGCACAGTGAGACACAACAAAATTCAACCTCGGCATTTTACACACACACACATGCAGCAGGGGGCAGCTATCGAAACACCGGGGAACAGTGATGGGGACGGTACCTTGCTCAAGGCTACTTCAGTGCAACCTCCTGGTGGAATTCAAACCCACAACCTTCTGATCCTCGGGCCCTAGTCCCTGAACACTAGGCCACTGATATTTACTAATATCTTCTCAATTCTGTAAAAGATGAAAGTGTGTTTGAAGTAAGTCCTTCTGTTTTAAAGCTTGTGGGTTTAGTGGGTTTAGTGGGTTTAGTGGGTTTAGAGACTTTAGTGCTGAATATTCAAAGCCAAACGAGTTCTGAGGAATTTTTTGGACACGCAAAACTTTATTGCTTACCAGATGTGCAAATCTGAGGACATTTCTTAAATTTAACATTTAAAGGTCGTGGGTTCACATCTGGGACAAGTAGGTTGCCCCGAGGTGCCCTTGAGCAAGGTACCATCCCCATCACTGCTCCCCGGGTGCTAGATATGGATGCCCACTGCTGCACGGTGTGTGTAGGTTAAATACAGAGGATGCATTTTGTTGTGTTTCACTGTGTGCTAAGCTAATAATGATTTGTCAGTTTCACTTCACTTGATTTGATTATAAATGAATAAATTGAATAATATTTTATATAAAAAGATTTGTTAACATAAAGAAAGAATCTTAAGAGATTCTTTGAATCCAGAGACATGTTTTTCAGGATTTTTGCTTTATGTGACTCTGAAAAATGGTTGTATTTTAGGCTGAAACACCTCATTTATAAAACAAAAATGACAAATGAATGATCAAGTGACTGATTGCAGTGGTTGCCTCCCAGCAAAAACATTCTGGGTTCCCAAATGGATCTCAGAGACCTTCACTTTCCTCCTAAAGTCCAAAAACGTGCATGTAAGGTGGACTGGAGATGAGAAATTGGTGTGAGTGTGAAACTGAGTGTGTGTGAGTGTGTTCGGCTAGCTGTCTGGGACGTTCTTCCTCCTTTCGTCCTGTGTCTGCAGGGACTGGCTCCAGGTTAGGACTGATGGTTCAGATAATGGATGAATGGAAAAGTCATTTTTGATGTGGTGGTCTAGTGGTAGGGTACTTACCTATGGACCTATAGCTCAAGAGGTCCCAGGTTCGAATCCCACCTCTGGCACTACCACCACTGGGTCCCTGAGCAAGACCCTTAACCCTGAGTTGCTCCAGGGGGACTGTCCCTGTAATTAGGACATGGAAGTCACTCTGGATAAGAGTGTCTGCT
This sequence comes from Hepsetus odoe, assembly GCA_017165825.1. NCBI lineage: Eukaryota > Metazoa > Chordata > Actinopteri > Characiformes > Hepsetidae > Hepsetus > Hepsetus odoe. Next base: position 32,067,791 of record CM029366.1, read on the forward strand.
AAATGCCGTAAATGTAAATGTAATGTAAATGATGGAAAACTTAATAACTTCTCTTGTCGTTTAATGACTGAACTCACAGGTACCTGACATGGTTCTTTGAGCCAACATACGTTTCATAAATAGATCCAAAATGTGAAAATATGTCCAAAAATCATGACCTAAAGTATCTGAAACAGTAGAAACACTTGTTTATGTTTGGTGTTTTTTTGTGTCAGTCGTTACCTAGAACATCTAGATAAGGGAGTCATGCGTCACATTTGTCATAAAGGCTAATTGAATTCAGGTGGCAGGAGGACAGAAATATCTCAACGTGAAATTCAATTCAGTCTGATCTTATTAGCACGCTGATCTCTCTCTCTCTCTCTCTCTCTCTCTCTCTCTCTCTCTCTCTCTCTTTCACTCTTTCTTTCTCTTTCCAGGTCATCCAACAAGCCTGGCCATTTATTGGCCAGTACTTGGAGAAATTGCTAACAGAAAGCATTGCTCCATCCCTCAGGGCATCCAGTGTCCACCTGCAGACCCTCAACTTCACCAAAATTGACTTTGGAGATAAGGTCAAGCACACACACACACACACACACACACACACACACACACACACACACACACACACGCGCACACACACACACACACAACGTTGTAGGCATCAGACAGTGTACTCCTATCAATCTCTTGTAAGAACTTTTCCACGAGGGAGCTCTTAAATCCTTTAAACTCTTCTGACATCTGGTCCAGTTCACTACTAAACTGAATAGTCTGGATTTAGCCATCACCTTTAAACCAACAGTAATGCAGTGCAGTGAAATTTAGTGCCAACACCTTGAAGTGTTTGTCATCAAACAGTGTTTGCAGTTGGTCAGGGAGCATGTTCCGGGAACACTGTCATCATGAAGCGGGAACCCTGGTCTGCAGTGATGTTTAGGTCCCAAAGTAACGTTCAAATGTATACAGAACCCAAGGTTTCCCAGCAGACCATTGTCCAGAGCATCACACCTCTGCTGGCTTCCCATAGTGCATCCTGGTGCCATCTCGTTCCTAAACAGCACACCCATTCTGGTTCTCATGTGTCCATTGTAGAGACTTTTGGCTGCAGACAGGAATGAGCTCCCTCATTTATCTGCAGCCCCATAATCAGAATCGGAGAACTTGATTAATTGGTGCCGAGGGACTTTGCTTTAACAGTAAACTGCTGCACTTAGCATTACGAACCTTTCCATCAGAGCCAGCAGGAACTGTGCTACAGCAGCTCTTCTGTGGGACCAGTTGGGCTGGCCTTCAATCCCCATGAACATCATGTTGTCTCATCAAATGTCTCCAGTCAAATGTCCCTCCTTTGAGCATTTGTGTAGCTACTGACCACTGCAAATCAGGAACACCCCACAAGAACTGCCCTTGGAGTCCAGTCATCTAACCATCACACATCACAGATTTCAGCATCAGGAAGTCCACTCAGTGGCCTGGTGATCAGAGATGGGCCCCATGATGAAGGTTGTGGGTTTGAGTCCCAGACCAGTCAGTTACCCTGTAGTGCTTCTGAGCAAGGGACCGTCCCCATCACTGTTCCCCAGGTGCTGGGGTGTGTGTCCACTACCAATGTTTGGATAGCTTAAAAGCAGAAGACAGACTAAATGTTAGCTTCTAACAGTCAGAAAATTCTTAGTTTGTTTTCGTTTAGTACGTTTCTAGTAATGTGCTTGTCTGTGTTTGTTTTACAGCCTATGAAGGTAGTAGGGGTGAAGGCTCACACGGAGAACGACAAAGGTCAAATCCTGCTGGATGTGTACATTAGGTGATGAAAAAATCTTCATACAACCCCTATTTACAGTCATCCTCACTGTGTTAACACAACAGAGCACCATCCCCCAACGAGCAGAGACAGTATTGCATATGAATGTGGGGTAAAGATTTCAGAGTGGAAACAGTGACAAATCAAGTACAGAGTGCAGTAAAATACAGAATGAGGACAACTTCGGCTCATGTGTGGCATCTTAAAGCATCCAGTTCTATTCCCGCAACACCTTGGTATGGAACTTTGAGCTTTATGTGTGCAAATAAACACTTAGGGCAAGGGTGACTGAGTGTCCAGGGACTCGGCCCCAGTATCAGTAGGTTGTTAGTTCGAATACCAGAACAGCAGGTTGCCCTGAGATACTCTGAGCATGGTACCGTCCCCATCACTGCTCCCTGGGCACTGGATATGGGTGCCCCCTGCTGCAGAGGCTGCATTTCATTGGGTTTCACAATGAGAGAGTCGTTTTCACTTCACTTTCACTGTACCAACAATGGCGGCACACCATGGGCAGTGGTGGCCTAGTGGTTAGGGAGTCGGCCACAGGATTGAAAGATTGTTGGTTGAAACCCCTTACCAGTAGGTTGCCCTGAGCTACCCTTGAGCAAGGTACCATCGCTGTCACTGCTCCCCGGGCACTGTCATAGCTGAACTTTCACTTTTTCACGTGAAGTCCCTCATTAGAAAGACTGTCTGAATACTTCTGGACCATCGGTTCTACAAGCAGGCTTTCCCAAGCAGGGATCAATGCATTCAGGGGCTGAATATCAATTGCAGACCTTTAATCGACCGAGAGGAAGGAGGCTAGTCCCAGCAGGGGGAGGGGGGGGGGGGTGGGGGTTATTAGCTCACAAAGACAGATCAGTTTACAGGCCAGCCTATTCTGGCCAAACCACTTTAGACCCCTGCTTATTAGAACAGGACCTTTTTATGTTCCAGATCACTTTCCAAACATTATAACCAACAGACTCTGTAGCCAAAGCACTTGGATTACGTAATAACGTTATATAATATAATAAGGATACCTTATTTGGAAAGTTTGGCTTGTTTGGATGTTGTGCATGGAAATCTGATCGCATCCCTCTCTCTTTCTCTCTCTTCCTCTCTCTTGTGCAGCTATGTGGGGAATGTGGAGATAAATGTAGAGGTGAAGAGGTATTTTTGTAAAGCCGGAGTGAAGGGAATACAGGTCAGTTGAAATGTGAAATCATCAATTTAAGATTAATGTGCACTTAGTTCTGAACAATTCATCATTTTCAATTTCAATTATAACTCGAAAAGGTGTTTTTAAATCATCAGCGATTAGAACTATGCTCAAATTTTACAATGTTGACATTTTTGTTTTTTAACTGAGGGAGCTCAGTGATGATCCAGATTATAAAGAATTTAGGCTCATTGCATTAAAAACTCAACTAACATGACTTTTTGGCTAAAAAAATGGCCCGGAGAGAATAAAAAAGAGTTTCAAGAAAATAAATGGATGTAAATGGAAGCTGAAAAACTGCGTAAATGTGAATTTCAGCTCAGCGGGATGATGAGGGTCATTCTGGAGCCTTTAATTGGCAACGTGCCCATCGTGGGAGCCGTGACCATGTTCTTCATTCGACGGCCTGTGAGTTCCAAAAAATACTAAAAATAGTTTTTCATTGTTGTGTTGTCCCTCGTTTGTTTCCTTCTACTGGAGCTTTTTGTAGTAGTTCTTGTTGTATTTATTTATTGTTCCATTTATTAATGTTAATAAAAAAGATTAAGATGTGAATAAAGTCATTCAGAGTGGCTTATTGGGAAACTGACAGAGTCAGATCTGTTTACAGTGATGGTAAATGGAACCAGACGTCAAAGTTCTCTAATAAACTTAATTCGAATGAGTGTGAATAAGCTGCCCAGTGCCCACTCGTTTCGGTTTTCCTAAAAAAAAAAAAATCCCGAAATTTTAAAATCATTTCATGATAGAACTTTAAGGGCATTTTAAAGGCAAAATAGCATTTAGGTTTCCAATTTTCACAATTTTATCTTGATCAGCATAAAAATAGAATAGATTGGAATAGAAAAGAAGAATTAATAATGGATTGTAATGTGTGTAATATTTGTGTTAAAAAACATTTCAGAACAGACCTTTTTAAATGACTTTATTTACACTAGAGCTGTTATTAATCATTTTAAAATTAAAATCCATTTTTGCAGGCAGCTTTTAAATTGAAAGAGCCACAGTTTCGATTATGTCTTATTATCCAATTTTGACCATTTCTAACTGAGACAGGAAGTACATAATACAAGTCACATCTAAAAAATGATGTTTAGAAGTTTCAGATGAAGTTTTTGGCTAAAGGTAAATGGATGTAAAAAAGAAAATTTAGAGAAAATAACTGCATTTAATTTACAGTCAAAATACTGACCTCTGACCTCTTTGTCTTTTCCCCCAAATTCACCTTCCACTCTTCCGTTACGTTAGAAACTGGACATTAACTGGACGGGCCTGACCAATCTACTCGACATCCCAGGGCTCGAGTGAGTTTAGTGGTTTGTGTTGTTAAAAGGTTTAGCATTTATTGAGATATTTGTCTTTTTATTGGTTGCTACATCCATCATCCATCCATCATCCTGCTCTTCTGCCCTTCACACTTAAACGATACTGTTTTTTTCTTCTCCTCTCCAGTGTCATGTCAGACACTAAGATAATGGATGCCATCGCCTCCTTCCTGGTGCTTCCCAATCGCCTCACTGTCCCACTCGTCCCAGACCTGCAAGTGGCACAGCTGCGCTCCCCTTTGCCAAGGGTAACACACACACACACACACACACACACACACACACACACACACACACACACACACACACACACACATACACACACACACACAATCTTTCCACTGCTCCTGTTTAGGGGTGGCCTAAATAGTGTCTCCGTGTCTTCTTGTCCTCTGCATCTTCCTCTTTCACATCTGCATGTCTCCTCTCACCTCTTCCATAAACCTCTTCTTTGGCCTTCCTCTTGTACTCTTTCCTCAACATCCTTCTCCTGGTATACTCCTCGTCTCTCCTCCGTCCAAACCAGCATAGTCTCACTTCTCCAAATTGATCTCTTTTTCTATTTTTTTATTCACTTTTATTTCCAGTTTAAAAAGCTACTTCTACCTTGTCTTTGCACAGTCTGAAGAGTGGCTCTGGTATATTTTCTGCCGGGTGTACGGGTGTACTGTGTAACTGTGCATGTGACAAATAAAGCATCCTGAATCTTGAAACCTCCCACAATAATCCCCTATAAACCCCCCGTCTGTTTTCCAGGGAGTGGTACGTATCCATCTGTTAGAGGCTGATAATTTGGCTGCTAAGGACAACTATGTGAAGGGTGTGATGGCCGGCATGTCGGACCCCTACGCTTTGATCAGGGTGGGACCACAAACCTTCAAATCTCGCCACCAAGACAACACCTCCAGCCCAAAATGGGGCGAGATATATGAGGTGAGCTTCACACAGTTCACTTTAATCCTGAACAGAAAGGAAGATGGCTGCCCGTTTCCTCCAGGAGCACCTTTAGATGCTAGACTGAGGGCAGTGTGTGTGTGTGTGTGTGTGTGTGTGTGTGTGTGTGTGTGCGCTGTGATATCATTGTGAACCATAGCATACAGTGAACCACAATGAAATACAGCCTTTGCATTTAACCCACACACACCATCCAGCAAAGGGGCAGATATTTAAAGGAGCATCCCGAGGAGCAGTGAAGGTGACAGTTCCTTGCTCAAGACTACCTCAGAGCAACCTACTTTGAATCATTGGGATTCAAACCAATGATCTTCCGATCCTGGAGCCTAACCACTAGGCCACCACTGTAATAAAGGCTCAGCATTAAGAAAAGTGAACAGTGTTAACACAGAAATTATATAATTGTATAATTATAGAGCAAATAATTATATAATGCAGAAATAATTTAACTATAACACAAAAGCTCAGTCTGACATGGTGGGTAGGAGAGTGAACATGGAGGTCAGTGACAGTCAAACTGGCTCCAGAAATGGCAGAAATCCCAAAAGTTCTCCCACAGATTGTTCTGTCAAATTATATTGGATTCATTCTGGTCCATAAACATCAGCTCTTTCCAAAACTGTTGGATGGATCTCCATCACTCCAGCCCACAGCTGAATGCTTTAACCCTTCCGTCTGTTCCAGAACCTGGTCTGTGCCTTTTGGAGGACATTTTACAAGCTGTGTGTTTGCCACAACTGAACCTCAGTGGGCACATCTTACAGTGTCTGGATACTTTTGGATTTACTGAAATGTCCTGTAAACTCTTGGAGTAAGAGATGTGAGTGTGTGTGCTGAGTGCTTTAAAAAGGCTTTAAAAGTGGCTCTATTAGATTTTATTTCTTTTCATATAAATTATCCATCCATCTGGTATCTGAGCTGTCTCTACCATCCAGGGTTGGGGGAGCTGGAGCCTGTCCCAGCTCTAATAGGACAAAAAAGCACCCTAGACAGGTTTTCATAAATTATACATGGCCTAACTGGAGACAGGAATTTGCATCAGAGCAGGACCTTCTGATCTTCTACAGCGATGTTCTGAGTTGATTCCACACGAGCCCCGGTTGGGGGCTAGTCAGAGGTAAGAGGCTTCAGATCCCTCCATCCTCGTTAGGAAAAGTATCTCAGAGAATTGATGGATGGATCCTTGATGAAATGAATCAAATCTAGACATGCAAGCACTGACATCACTTAAAAGTAAAATGTGACTTTATTAGGAGCTCTTTTTAGAGCACCTAATTGATACGCAAAGCAACAAAAACTGCATTATTTGTGATTAAATTATGAATCTGGAACGGACGCCCTCCTGCAGAACTTAATAAGGATCATTGTGGATCATTAACCACATTACTGATGGATTCACTCATCGAGTTCTGTCTTTTGTGACACATCCTGTGCTTGTCGTCTGTATGTGTGTGTGGCCGTCAGGTCATCGTTCATGAGGTGCCTGGTCAGGAGTTGGAGGTGGAAGTTTATGACAAAGATCCAGACAAGGATGACTTCCTGGGCAGGTACCATAATCATTCAGTCTTTCACGTCTTTCATGTTTCATCTCTCTGTAACACGTCTTGTTATGAAGTCTGGCTGAAAAATTCAACAGCATTTTTTTCTTAAAATGACCGAGCCAGAGAGGATTACCGGACCCACTGTCCAGGTACAGCCCGGTCACTGATCCCAGGCCTGTTAAGAGCTTCAAGCTGTTCCCCAAACTTCTTCATTTCAACAACAATGAACAGAACAAAGAGCTAAAATCGGTTCTTTACCATCGCTGTGCTCCTTGTGAAGCCGTCTGTCCTTTTTCCAACCACTGCCAGGCCATATCTTATCTTTCCCAAAAAATAAAAATGTCCAAAGTGTTACTTCGATCCTCTTTTGGTTGTTTTGGCCAATAATGGCTTCCCTGACCTATCGCAGACAGTTATAATAGAACAACTGCATGATATTTGTTTCGGTTTTGGTATTTATTGACCGTTTGGAACTCAGAAATGATAAAAAAGTGATTTTCTGGTTTTTTTTTGTGTACTACTTTATATAAAACGATCATAGTTTAAATTACAGAGAGATTATTGGTCTGGAAAATCATAATTTCCTCTAATCGTTCAACTTTGCCATGAGCATCATCTCACTTCCTTCAGCTTGGCACAGAAACCAGCCTGAATAGATCAAATCCTCCTCACCTCAATAAAGTCTCACATATTATAGTACCTGATATATTGATTAAAAACAGAACATGAATATATTAACATGAGGGTGCTTCTCATTTTTGATCGAAAGAAACCAAGAAGCTGTCAAGAAGATCTCTGGTCTACATCAAAATACACTAGTTCATCCTCATGATTTGTTAACGTGCACTTTCTGGTCTATAAGAGCTTTTATCTACTGTTTATCTGTACTGTCCTCCAGGTAAACACTCAAAAAGGCATTTAGAACTGAGCTCAGAGCCACTAGTCTCTTGATCACTGGCTCTTTATGTTCTTTTGTGTTCTGATGGTTCTGCTTTTTTGTTATTTACAGGACTAAGATGGATTTGGGTGTAGTGAGGAAGGCTAGAGTTATTGATGAGGTGAGATTCTTTTTGGAAAAGTATTTACATTTACCATTATTTGTCTGTAACATTACAACAAAGGATGGACATTTTAGTCAGATTTAGCAGTACATTTGTAAGACATTATATATAAATATATATAGACGTGAATGGAACTTAACATTTCCAACACAAATACAGCAGTTCCTCCAAAGACACATGATAAGAAAATGAGAAAAGAGTGGTAAACTACATCACGTTCTTCTTGGGAATATTTCACCATTCAACATCCTGCAAGTGTTGCTCAATTAGTGCCCCTCCCTGCAGTGCTTAGGTTCCCTATGTCTAGAACCGGCCCTGATCTACATTGTAGATGTAGATACAGTGTAGACATGGCCTCTGCACTATGTTAAGAAACCAGACTGAGTAGACTAAATCCTCCCCTCCTTTAATAAAGTCTCACACATACGTGATGTGAGTATTGAATTATTTTGGGCAGATCGTGGGGCTTTTTGTATATGAAATTGTGTCACAATTAATCAGATTATCCAACCAAATGATGCGTTTCTGTAAATCGTTTCTTGTTAACGAGCTTCTCTTCTTTACCTGATCAGTGGTTCAACCTGAAGGAAACAAATACAGGCCGAGTTCATCTCAAACTGGAATGGCTTACATTACAGGAGAACACAGCGGAACTGGAGCAGGTTAACACACACACACACACACACACACACACACACACACACACACACACACACACACACACACACACACACACACACACACACACACACACACACACACACACACAGCAGAGCTTTTTGAGCTGAAACTCTCTCTCTCTCTCTCTCTCTCTGTTTCTTTCTCTCTCTCTCTCTATCTCGCTCTCTCTCTCTCTCTCTCTCTCTCTCTCTCTCTCTCTCTCTATCTCGCTCTCTCTCTCTCTCTCTCTCTCTGGCTCTCCCACCTCTCTCTCTTGCTCTCTCTCACTTTCTCGCTCTCTCTCTGTTTCTCTCCATCTCTCTTTCTTTCTCTCTGGCTCTCCCATCTTTTATTCTCTCTCTCTCTCTCTCTCTCTCTTCTCTCTCTCTCTCTCTCTCTCTCTCTCTCTCTCTCTCTCTCTCTCTCTTTCTCTCTCTCTCTCTCTCTTTCTCTCTCTCTCTCAGGTCCTGAAAAGAAATGAAAGTATGTCGAGTAAAACAGCAGACCCTCCCTCAGCGGCCATCCTGGCTGTGTACTTGGACAAGGCGGAGGCGCTTCCTGTGAGTAACACTTTGACTTCCTTTTCTCCGCGTCCAAACTGTTATCCGGGCTGTGATTTGTAACAATAGAACAATTACCTCTTAATAGCCTCTGTGAGCCTGTGGAGCACCGATACTACATATCAGCAGGTCAATTAACAGCAGGTTGATCTGTCAACATACAAAGACTGACCAATGAAAAAACAGAGCTGTTAATTGTTTACAGGGTGTGGAGAGTCATAACTTTTCCAATCAAACCTGGAGACCTCAGCTGAACTTGATTATTCATGATTATGTACTTTTGTCCTCCTCAGATGAAGAAAGGAAATAAGGATCCCAGTCCGATGGTGAAGCTTTCTGTGAAAGACATAACTCGAGAAAGCAGAGTAAGACACACTTACACACACCTACACTGTCAAAAAAAAAAACCTTGTCCGCGTCTCTGAACACCTTGTTCTTCTGGGACTCCAGGTAGGTTCAGTTCTGGAACAGCACTGGAGGATCAATGGGTTGCTGGTAGCTTCACATTTGGTTCTTCTTAAATCTTTGGCAGATCATTTAAGTCTTTTTTTTCTCACCACACAACAAAGGTGCTTCATGGAGGGACGACCCCATGGACAGTTTAGAAATACAGTAAAAAGACAGTTTAGTTGGGTAGTATTCTAAGTTGTGAACAGAAAATTCTTGAGCTCCTTATTTCTCCATATTTTTTTCTTCCAAAGGGAGTATTTTTGTTGAGGGACAGTTCTCCAGATCTTCCTGAAGGACAGTGTTGTTGTCTCTCATTTTCAGTCCAGTCTCTGTACCTGAGCAGTTCTCCAGATCTTCCTGAAGGACAGTGTTGTTGTCTCTCATTTTCAGTCCAGTCTCTGTACCTGAGCAGTTTGATAGTTCTGTGTTGGTTAATCCACACAGTGATCTACGTCTGAACCTTCAAGCAGAACAAAGCGTCTAACTTAAGACATGAAGCAGTGAAGAACCAGGTGCAGATGATTCCAGATGATCAGGAGATTCATTTACTGCTGATGCCAAACGCTGAGCGGGTGGAACCCCTTTATCTAGAACCTTGCTTGCTTTAGGACACCTTGCAGCCTGGAGCACTAAAACATACAGTACTGTGCAAAAGTTTTAGGCAGGTGTGAAAAAATGCTGTAAACAGAGTGCTTTCAGAAATGGAAGTGTTGATCATTTATTTCCATCAGTCAACAAAATGCAGTGAATGAGCAAAAGAGAATCTAAATCAGATCAATATTTGGTGTGACCACCCTTTGCCTTCAAAACAGCATCAGTTCTTCTAGGTACACTCGCACACGATGTTTGAAGGAACTCGGCCGGTCGGTCATTCCAAACATGACTGTGTTTCAGCCTCCGTGGGACATTGATGATCATCAGTACCTGTTTGGTAAAACTGGTTGATCATACACCGACTATAATCCTACAGAATCCCTGACTGTGTGCGAGTGTTCCTAGAAGAACTGATGCTGGTTTGAAGGCAAAAGGTCGTAACACCAAATATTGATCTGATTTAGATTTTTCTTTTGTTCGCTCACTTTGCATTTTGTAAACTGATCAAAATAAACAATCATTATTTATATTTCTGAAAGCGTTCTTTGTTTGCATTTTTTTACACCTGCCTAAAACTTTTGCACAGTACTGTATTTCTAAATTGTACATTTCCTCAGTATGCTAAATATAGGACAGTTTGACAGAATTAAAATAATATTTTACACGAGCAAGATGATTACATTCTAAATATAAAGAAAGGAGGGGCTCAAGAAGTTTGCACAGTGCTGTATACATATATGTGTGAGTTTTGAAAGACCTCCGTCTTCAGTAAAGTGTTCTGGAATATTTGGAAGGCTCTGTCGCTACTTGCATCGGTGGCTCAACTGGCTTTATTTCAAAATATATTATTAAATTGTGAAATTAATCTAAAAAGCATAACTAATATCATAGACCTTAAAACAGTACTTTACTCTTGCAAGACCTTTTTCCATTTTTCTGTTCCTCTTTATCTTCCATTTCTCAGACGTGCTGGAACACAGTTAACCCTCAGTGGGAAGACGCCTTCACGTTCTTCATCCAAGACCCAAAAAAACAGGACCTTGACATCCAGGTAAATTAATCCGGTTGATGGTCAGAATCGCCAGCCAGTGCATCTAAACCACTGAACCAATGAAAGTGACTATTTTTTGTTATTGTGAAACACGGCACAACACACAGTGAGCCACAATGAAATTCAACCATTGCTTTTCACCCACGCATGCCATGCAGCAGGGGGCAGCTATTTAAAGTGCCCATAGAGCAGTGATGGGGACGGTACCATGCTCAAGGGTACTTCAGGGCAACCTACTGGTCTGGGATTCAAACCCAAAGCTTTCTGATTCATCCTGGGGCCTAGTCTCTAACCACTAGACCACTGCTGCCCCCATGGTGGTCAGCATTTTGAATTTTTAGCTGATTTATTTGCAAAATGCGTCACATTTTATTTATAAAATTCATATTTTTCAGTCCTTATCCGTTGACTGCATGTCATTCTTTGATTTCTTTACTTGACTACAATATAAAAGTCACTTTTTTTTTGCAAATTGCAGATGGAAATTGCTTTTTTGGGGTAATAATCACTCTGTCTAGTCTATACTCACACACATCATTTGGTGAAGTCAAGCTATCAGATTCTAAAAGCACAGAGGGATATTGTTTTTTCAAGTCATTTTAGATGATACAGGTTTTTTTTAATTATATTTTAGATATTCAAATGATATAAAATATATATATATATATATATGTCACCATATGGTGAAAGCATTCAATAGTAGCTCTGGACAAACTGCTCAACACATATCATTTTTCAGTAATTATCTTCAGCTGTTCCTATAGTCTAAAAAAACCTAAAGACTTACAGCCTTACAGCCTTCATGTTGGTTCACTCCCAGCACAGGCTCTGCAGATTTCACATGCTGTTTGGAAATCAGTTCCAAAAATCAGTTTCGGAATCAGGCTTTAGTTAATAATTAATGAGAAAAATCTGTATTATTAACTCTTTAAAGGGTTACCCGTGTTCCTTATTCTCTTTCTCTTGTTCTCCCTCCTTCGCACACAGGTGAAAGACAATGACCGAGTGCAGAACCTGGGCAGTCTGTCCATCCCTCTGTCTCGTCTTCTCTCGTGCAATCAGCTCACGCTAAAAGAGTGGTTTCCTCTGGATAAATCCGGCCCAGGCAGTCGCATCCACATCAACACTGTCCTCAGGGTAATGACGCTGCAGTGTCATGCACGCACACTGATTCCCATCTTGAAACATCCCCTTAAAACATCTTCTGAGGTCATTTGTGTTTTACAGGAACTGGAATGATGCTGAAACAGTAACATTAATAACACAGTAGTCATTTTACCGCCAGATGGAGTCTTAAAACATAAGGTTCTTTGCACAAATCAATGAAATTGGAAGTTGGTCTTGGTTGATTTTTTGCCTGAGTGTACTGTCAGCACTGTATATTCAGTAGTTGGCACAGTTTTAAATTCATAATTCTAGACCCAGTATAAATGTATTACATGAAAAAAGTCAAACATTTCCTGTTTCTAGTAAAAGTGCAAAAGTGCTTGCATTAAAAAGAGCTGAATTAACTTGTCTGCATAAACTGTTATTAAATGTCTGCAGCCACAGGACTCTACTTAGTGAAAGATAAAGTGAAAGGAATAAAAATAATAACCACTGGTGCTGAGGTTGGCGGGGGAGGTAATAATGTAGAACAGTGGGTCTGGTCTTTCTTAAGCTCCCTTTTCAACTGAATGTAAAGTTCAGCTTTTGATCGGGCTCTGCTGATTTCATGTCTCTTAGGTTCTTTGGATGGATGAACATGCTGTTCCCTCATCCCCCCTTTCCAGTGACCCGGGTTCTTTACTGCACCAGAAGGCCGCACTACCCAAACACACCAGCCCTGATCCCAGCTTCGCCACTGAGGTAACCCAAAAACCACTGACTGACCATGCATGGGACCCTTAATCAGCCTCACTGACACAGACTCGGGTCTGAATACAGCCTGAATTAATCCCACAGCCCCAAGTTTGCATTCTGATCCCAACTGAATTTTCTCTGTGTACAAGTATTGAACACGTCAGCATTGTTACTTCATGTGGGTTGTCAGTAACAACCCAATTAATCCACACACACAAAGAAATCAAAACAAAATTGATGTGCTCAATACTTTTTTTCCCCTGTTTCTTCCCATTCGTTTCGTTCTTGGCAGGACAGACTGATTAGAATCACCGTATAATAACGATGCTCCAACATCCTGATTAGGAAATATTGGGGATTGTCCATAATTTGCTCATCCAAAAAAAATGTGATACATGCTCCCAAACTATGCTTTTGATAAATTTAAGCAAAACCAAAAAACGGCGAGTGAGCTTTAACTCCATTCACACCTGCTCACTTAGTGCTGAAAATGATTCTCCTCCTCGTAAATGAACGCTCACTCTCTCTCACTCGTTTTCTGAGCTGCTTGTCCTGAGTAGGGTGGTGTAGCTGGAGTCTATCCCAGCTCTCACAGGGTGAAATGCAGGGACACACCCTGGACAGGTCACCAGTCCATCACAAGGCAGACACACACACACACTCTCACCTAGGGGGCAATTTAGCATCTCCAGTCCACCTGACGTGCAGGTCTTTGGACGGTAGGAGGAAACTGGAGCTCCTGGAGGAAACACCTCCAATTTAATCCAGGACCTTCTCACTTTGAAGCCCCAGCACCACCCACTGTGCCAGCGTGCCACCCTGTCATGACCAACTTGTATTAAGAACACAATGTGTAGCGAGACAATGAAAAACGGAAGGGAAGTTTATCCAAATGAAAGTTAAATTTGAACTCATCCAGAGTGAATACCGGTTTAAAATAACACTCTGACGACTCCATGATGCTGATGCTGAATCATGGGGCTGCAGACCGTCTCCTCCACGAACAGAACAGCAGGGGACTAGGGACATCAGAGGACATCAGGCTGTCACATTTAAATCTGGTTTAAAATGGTGCATTCACACCGGCATGTTTATGGACAGGATTAGAAATGAGTATATTAGAGGGACAGGTGAAGCTGTTCAGTTTGGAAACAAAGTTAGAGAAGCAAGACTGCTTGGGTGTGGACATGTGCAGAGGAGAGATGAGGATTATATCAGGAGAAGGATGTTGAGGATGGAGCTACCAGAAAAGAGGAGAAGAGGACGGGCAAAGGAGGTTTATGGACGTGGTGAGAGAGAACATGCAGATGGACAGTCCCTGTGAAAGAGAAAGATGCAGAGGACAGGAAAAAATGGAAATGGATGATCCTGACGGGAGCAGCCAAAAGAAGAAGAGGAAGAAGATTCACATCTGTTCAAATATAATTCTGATGCTGAAGATCGGGTGTAAACGGAATCTTTGTGATACTTATATGTCAAAACTGTAGCACTTTGCTTTTAGGGGCTGCTGCGTATCCACCTGCTGGAGGCCCAGAATTTGGTTCCCAAGGACAACATGATGGGCGGCCTGGTGAAGGGGAAGAGTGACCCCTACGTCACAATCAATGTTGGAGGCAGCACCTTCAAGAGTCGTGTGATCAAGGAGAACCTCAACCCCACCTGGAATGAGATGTATGAGGTCAGAGTTCATTCGCTTTTTCCACACTTTTGACTTTCAATGTCTTTCTCTCTGCTTTTCCTTGCTTTTTCAGAGCTCAGTAATTCATTCAGTTGTGTTGGTCACTTTCAGCTGGTCTTGACTGATCTTCCCGGTCAGGACGTCTCAATAGAGATAATGGATAAAGACATGGACATGAAAGACGACTTTATGGGCAGGTACGGTTCGAAAACCACGTCCTTCGTATGACATACGCTTCCACCGAATGGAGCACCAGGATTAGATGTTTTACTGACCATATAAAATGTTGTTCTTCCAGACTGAAGATTAAACTGACTGATATTATCAACGCTCGACACATGGATGAGGTGGGTCTGCAGATAAACAAGGCTAAAATCTAATGATTGCAAGAAATAAATAATAAAGTGATGATGCAATCAAGCTCTAAGATGCACGTGTTGGTTCATTTAGAGCAGTGGAACTAAGTTGAACAGAATTTATAAATGACACCCATAAAAGTAGAAGCATTGATGGAAAAACTGTTAGATTTAATAAGAATGCGTTTAATACGCAATAAAAAAGAAATTGATAAAAGGTGGACAAAAACATCTCAATAAAATCCCCATCACCTGAAACAGAGAATGAAGTAGAGATTAAAAAATACTCTACTAATGTGATTCAAACCCAGTTCTATTGTTAATTCTTGTGATTTACTATACAGAGGCCATGCCCTTTCTCCTTTTGGCAAATTTGACATCTTGAAATTTGCTAAATTACTCTCATGTCTTAATATTTTGACTCATCATTGTTATATAATCAATTAATCATTCTTTTTCAATATGAATTAAAATATTTAACAAAGTCAGTCTTTGTTTTATTTTAAATGGAAAAGTTGATTCTGCTCTGCTCTGGTTAAACTATGATTTTGTAGTGTGTTTACCCTCAGCAGTGTACATAGTCTATACATTGTCCTCAGTGTAGGAAATATATTCGGTATTAAAAATGTAGTTTGGATTATGAGAGATCATCTCCGGCCCCTCACTGCTGGTTCAGCTTTATCAGTTCTTGTGATTCTCCTCTCCTCCTCCTCAGTGGTTCACTCTGAATGATGTAAAGAATGGCCGTATTCACCTGGCTCTGGAGTGGGTGCCCACGGTTACCAACTCCGAAAAACTGCCACAGGTAAACTCCCCCACTACCTACTGTGTATCTATCTATCTATCTATCTATCTATCTATCTATCTATCTATCTATCTTTCTATCTATCTGTCTGTCTGTCTGTCTGTCTGTCTGTCTGTCTGTCTGTCTGTCTGTCTGTCTGTCTGTCTGTCTGTCTGTCTGTCTGTCTGTCTGTCTGTCTGTCTGTCTGTACCTGACTGATCTATCTATCTATCTATCTATCTATCTATCTATCTATCTATCTGTCTATCATTTATCCAGCTAGACAGCTTTTAATATCTTCATATTATTGTAATTATTACAATATTGATAACAACAACAACAATAACAACAACAATAATAATACAGGCTGTTACTGTAACTTATAAATGATCATGAGCTCTGCTATGTGCTGTGCTTCATTAAAAAAGTTCCTTTAAATAAATGAATAGTAATTTCTTATTGAGTGTTCTGTGCTTAATGATCATTACAGGTGATGCAAAACCAGGCTAAGAGCTCGTACCTGAACAAGGCTGTGCCTGCAGCCGCCCTGCTCTTCGTGTATTTGGAAGCTGCACATGATCTTCCTGTGAGTGCTTTACTGTAACCGCTGAGGTTGTTGATCATTATGGATGCTTAATTTAAATACACTTCCATTTTCCATTTTCTGCCGCTCGTCCCAAATGGGGTCGGGGGGGGGGGGGGGGTGCTGGCGTCCAACCCAGCGCACACAGGGCGAGGACGGGGGACGCCCCCTGGACAGGTCGCCAGCCCATCGCAGGGAGGAGCGGGACAGGGACGGGTCCTTGCTCAAGGGTACCTCAGGGCAACCTACTGGGAACCTACTCCGATCATGTGGCCGACGCCCAAACCACTAGGCCACCGCTGCCCTAATTTAAATACACTATATGTCCAAAAGTTTGTAGACAGAGTTTCTCTTACAATCAAGGATATTAATTCCCATTGCAGTTAAAGCCTCTAATCATCTGAGGCTAGACGTTGGAACATTGCTGTGAGGTTTTGATTGCAGTCATTAGTGAGGTCAGGTGATGATGGATGAGTTCTGGATCACAAAAAATCACAGGGCTTCCCAGAAGGACTGGATGGAGCACCATTGCTCTGCACAGTTACACTGTTGCACAGGCCAAAGTGTGGATACCAGTAACCTTTTGGGGATATATGTCCCGTTCTATTGGTCGGTGCATTTCTGTGGACATTAAACAAGCTGTTTGTGGATCATGATCATCTGGGTCATTAATGGGGACACCTTAAAGTAGCTGAACCTATGTATTAGGATGACTGTCTAGAAACTTTTGGACATGGTATACCTTCAGACCACAGCCTTGTTAAGTGTGTGTTTACATGTGTGCAGATGAAAAAGAGTGGAAAGGAGCCTAAAGTTGGAGCTGAACTTGTTCTGGGAAAGTCCAGTTACAAAACCACGGTAAGAGAATCAACAGTTCATTAAAGAAAAACTATCTGATTGATTAATTGCTTTATTTGCATCTGGTTTTGAAAGTGAAAGTGAAAGCAACAAGTTTTCTGAACACACAGCACAACACTCAGTGAACCCCAATGAAATGCATCCTCTGCATTTAACCCACACACACATGTGCAGCAGGTGGCAGCTATTGAATGTGACTGGGGGGCAGTGATGGGGACGGTACTTTGCTCAAGGATACCTCAGGGCAACCTTCTGGTCTGGGATTCGAACCCATGACCTTCTGATCCTGGAGCCAACTCCATAACTACTAGGCTACAGCTCTACATACACCATATTCAACTTTTTCAACCACCAACTAGATTCCCCAAGTGTCGTCCATCACGTTCACATCCAGACACGCTTGGAGTGCAGTTGCTTCCTATTAAACACTAGAAGTCAAGTCACCCAAATTAAGGTGAAGCAGACTTGTATGTGTGGTTTAGGACACAGTAGGACTTACTTTCAGCCTCAAACACCAACTTAACATGGGCAGCCATTTCAGAAAACACACAGGGTAGAAGGAACTGATCTGGGACCAGATTTCATCACTGTTATCACAGTCTGTTGCACAAAAGCTGTTTCCAGATCAGTAATCGTGAGGCAACTGTAAATTGCTGCCTACAGGCTGAAGTTAAGTTCATTTCTGTAGCTGAAGTCCTACTGTCTCCAAAACCACACCACTTCCTTAATGAAGAGCAGGATAAGGTTTGAGGTTTGAGAGACGTTCAGGGGCTGTGCTGAAGATTAGGGTGAATTCAGTTTCTTGAACTTTAGTGACAAGATGTTTCCTGAATACTTCACTTCTAGTGTAAGCAATGTTTGTCTTGAAGTTCAAAATATGTAGTGACATCTTTAACTCTTATTGTGATCTGTAGCGAGAGTAGGGAGCAGCTTGAGGAGAACCTGGAAAGGTGGGGATCTGCTCAGGTTAGATGTTTAAGAGTCAAAGTTAGAGAAGCAAGGTTGCATTGGTTTGGACATGTCCAGAGGAGAGACATATTGGAGGAGTATATCGGGAGGAGGATGTTGAAGATGGAGCTGGCAGGAAAGAGGAGAAGAGGAAGGACAAAGAGGAGGTTTATGGACATGCTGAGAGAGGACATGCAAGTATTCAGAGGAGGATGATGCAGAGGACAGGAAGAAATGGAGACGGTTGATCCACTTAATGGAAGCATTTGAAGATTAAGAATATTTCATCTAAAACCTTGCAAAATGCATCCCTCATTAAATGTTAATATTTTACACACTTAACATTCTCTGAACATTTTCATTTGTTCTGTTTTGTTTTGTTTTTTTGCAGGTTTGTGATCGTACCAGCTCACCACAGTGGAATGAAGCCTTTCATTTTCTGGTGTTGGACCCCAGGAAGGAGGAACTTATTGTGAAGGTATGGAACAATCCAATCCACATGCTTTTTTAGTAATGGTCAATCTCAAATCCTAATAATGCTACAAATGCTATTTGTTGAGATTTCTTCTCCGGGCATAAAATAAGTGTCTCGTGGGTTGTGTTGCTTAAAGGTTTCATTAAGATTAGATGACTAACTAACAAGCTTTAGAAAAATGCACCGAAGGAATATTTAAGAGTTTTATAGGAATCAGGGTCAGGTTTTGTGAGAAGATGCAGTGATTTGGCATCAATTGAATTTAATCTGGACTAAATATTCCTACTAAGGTTCCATATTCATCATATGTTTTAAGTTTTTGGCAGTAGCTTTGACATGTGCAGTGACAAGGCTTGAAATTACTGGCAGTAATTAGTTACAGTCTGTAATTACTGGCAGTAATTAGTTACAGGCTGTAATTACAAGCAGTAATTAGTTACTTGTAGTAATCATTTGCAGTCATTAGTCACAGGCTGTAATAACTGGCAATAATTAATTACAGGCTGCAATTACTGGTGGTAATTAGTTACAGGCTGTAATTACTGACAGTAATTCAAGGCTGCAATTACTGGCAGTAGTTAGTTACAGGCTGTAATTACTAGCAGTAATTAGTTCCTTGCAGTAATTATTTGCAGTAACGCCCACATTTCCCATTCGCGGGATAATAAAAGATTACTCTACTCTACTCTAATTAGTTACAGGCTGTAATTACTGGTGGTAATTAGTTACAGGCAGTAATTACTGGCAGTAATCAATTTCAAGCTGTAATTTCTGGCAGTTATTAGTCGATTGACAGTTATTGACTTAATTCTGGGTATCAGATGTGGATCAGAATGAAAATCCGAGTCAGAAAAACCTAACTGATTGTAGATCTTAATGGATTGAAATGAATCAATTTAGATAAGAGCGTCTGCTAAATGTAAATATTTATATGCACTTTCACTTGGAAATATGCCTTTGTTGATGAAGCCAAGTCTCATTCACATTCATTCACGTCACACTCTGCATTTCCCTCTTCAGCTCTCCCACTGCTGGGATTTCTCTCTGGGTTCGGTGGTGATTCCTATAAAAGAGCTTCTCTCCCAGCCAGAGCTGCTGCTGGACCAGTGGCTGAATTTGGACGGTGCTTCACCTGAGAGTCAGATCCTGCTGAAGGCACATCTTAAGGTATAATGATTCTTTCTGAAGCTGAACAGCGCTCTTTAACGTTCAGAAAATCAGGCCTCGCTTAGCTGTCTACACACAGTTTTTCAGTGGTTATTAAGTGAAAAACACACACAAGCATGTCCCTTGCTGTCTAGACAGCTTTCTAGCAAAAAGCGACAGACACTTACTAATTCATAAATTAACTTATTATATACATTTAAATAGTTTTGACGCGTGTAAAATCTTAATAAATCTGATGCAACACAGTCAATGTACTACACCCTGTTAATATAAGCTGTTATTATAGCCATTTACATTACATTATATAGCGCAGTAATATAGTCTATTAATTTATCCTGTGGGTTAAGGGTATGTAATGCAATCTGTGTAATGTAGTCTATAAGTAGCCTATTGCTTCTAAATTATTAAAGCAGACATACTTGTGATAATTGTGTAAAATGATGTGGCATATTATAACCACATTATAAAAAGTTGATTAATGATGTCTTTTGTTTTTGATGATCTGGAATAGGTCACTGGCCAGGTCTGTATTATGAACCACGGGAAAAAATAAAAAGTAAAAAATAAAGTTCTAATTAAGCTGTTGGCACAAACATTCAACCCCCAAACCCAGTTTGTAACTCAACTGTAAAGTTGTAAAGTATTTTATACTTCACACCAGCTTTGCCAGTAAAGTGCTTCTGCAGAATAATGACATTAATTATCATGTTCATTCACAGATTATGTTTTTGCATTTATTTTTTTATATATTTTTTTTGCATTCAAACACAGAAACGTCACACAGTGTTTGTCTCATGACAGTCATTTTAAAAGCTTTGATCGCCGTCCTGTTTCCAGGACTCTTATAGTGTAATGTTGGCTCCCATCTAACAAAAAACAACAATATAAATGTCAGAAGTAAACGGACATCTTTGACTCTTTTGTAGATTCATTAGAACTTCAGTGATCATTACTGTTTGTGCAGATCCTGTGTCCCAAAGTGACGGCAAGTTCAGATGGATGCACAGAGACACCAGTCACACCGAAGGCTTCAGTCAAGGAGACCAAACCGACGAAGGAGTCACTGCAAAAGTGAGATTATGAAATGAAGTTAAAGTGACTATATGAAAGAAATGCATGCTCTTTATGTAAACCATACACAGTGTGGCATTAGGCAGCTGTATCCAGCACCCGGGGAGCAGTGATGGTACCTCATAGTATGCTAGGACTGGGCCCCAGGATCAGAAGATCGTAGGTTTGAATCCCACAACAGTCACTTTCACTTTCACTAATCCAAAAATCATATTTTGTTTATCTTCCTAAGGTCTAGTGAGCCACTGGTTCCGGTCACAATCACATCCTCTGTAACTGCTCCTGAAGAGAAGGAGAGTGAAGAACCAGAAGAACCTGCAGAGGCCATCCACAAAGCTGATCTTCGACCCCTGCACACTAGCCCAGATCCCAGCTTTGGCACTGAGGTGAGGACAGAAGATGAGACTTTCACTATGGTCTATATATTCTAGTGTCCACAAGATGAACTTTTCTGAATTCTCTGTTTCTGTTGTCAGTGCTCCACTGATCTAAATTAAAAATAAAGTTTAAAGAAGAAGGAAAAATCTGAGGCCTCTTAAATATCTCTGCAGTTTCTCCTTGGCAGAAATGCTACATTTTTTACATTTACAGTATTTAGCAGACGCTCTTATCCAGAGCAACTTTCAAATCCTGATTACAGGAACAGCCCCCCTGGAGCAACTTGGGGTTCAGGGTTTTGCTCATGGACCCAATGATGCTAGTGCTGGAGGTGGGATTTTGACCTCTGGGTCCATAGACTCCATCCTACCACTAGACCACCACTATCCCATGAAATGAGATCAGAAGACAAAAAGTAGCAAACTTGAAAGAGTCTGAAAATGTTCTGTATTTGAAATCTGATTTATGGGCCTGTCCAAACATCAGGACGGAAAAATGTTTCAAGCTCGAATAAATTAAAATGACGAAGTCCGTTTATTGTAGGGGCTTCTGCGTATTCACCTTCTGGAAGCTGAGAATTTGATCGCCAAGGACAACTTGATGGGAGGGATGGTGAAGGGGAAGAGTGACCCTTACGTGAAGATCAGCATCGGGGAAACCGTCTTTAAGAGTCATGTGATCAAGGAGAACCTCAATCCCACCTGGAACGAGATGTATGAGGTAAACAGAGTGGATTCTACCAGTGTGGATGCAGAGCGCCTACCAAATATCACATGCATGTTCCCCATTTTCCTTATAGCTGGTTCTGGCTTCGAAGTCATCTTCAGACGTTCTTGTAGAGGTCTTTGATAAGGACTTTGATAAAGATGACTTTCTGGGGAGGTAAGGAAAGACTGAGTATGTGTAAGATCTCAGTGAGTTCCTAATTATTTTGCTTGTGCTTGATTTCTAAGTTTAAATTGAATCAGAAAACTTTTGCAAACCTTTTCTAGTTTGAGTCTCTCAATTCTTCTTTTCCTTTTTAACTACAGGTTTCACATCAGCTTGAGGGAAATCATTCAGACACAATACACTGAGCAGGTTAGCATGAGGTTTTATTTTATTATTCCTTACATCTGTACTAATCATGTCCTGGCCATGTCAAAGATGTATTGGGGGGAGGGTCATAAAGTGAAAGTGAAAGTGACTGTTCTTGTCACATGAAACACCGCAAAGAACACCACAACAACATTCAAACTCTGCGTTTCACCAATGCACACACCTGCAGCAGGGGGCAGCTATTTAAAGCATCCAGGAAGCAGTGATGGGGACGGTAACTTGCTCAACTGTTACAACTGTTGTTGTCACAAAGCAGCTTTACAGAATCCGGGTCCGAGCCCTAGTTGAGTAAACCAAGGGGGACAGAGGTGAGAACTCCCCAAACTCCCCAAAACAGGACGAAGAAACGTTGGGAGAAACCAAGACCCGAAAAGGGAACCCGTCCTCCTCTGGTCGACACCGGAAACAAAGAAGAAAAGAAAGAAAGAGAAAGTGCATTTCATAATTAATCAATAAAGAGAAGGCTTCCAGTAAAGGATGAGTCACAGTAAAAGAGTGGAGGCTCTGCCCGAGTGGGTGAAGATTTTGTTCATCTTAATGACAGCAGCTCCAGCAGATGATCCTGCAGAAGCCAGTGATGTCTACTTAATATCGAACTAATGTGATCAAATCAGACCAACATCTGTTGTGGTGGAAATATGTAAACCGGTACAGGACCTGTGATATAGATAAGTGCCACAAATACAAATCAGCCGGTAGCAAAAACGATGCCTTATATGGAAGTTATAACCTGTATGTAGTTTATAATGTATGCGTGTCTGTGTGTGAGATGTCATTTGAATTTTTAAAAATAACTTTTGATTAAAATGAAAAAAATCATAACATTACTTATATTGTCCCGAAAAGTGAATACTGCACTCTCAGTACTGCACATTCCTAAATGCGTTTTTTCATTGGTCTTCTAAGAGTTCAAAGGTGTTTTCATGCGGAATCACAAATGGAGGCATTTCTGAAGTTGCTATAACAACAAAGCCAACTGGTGGATTCGGATTGTAGTCAAGACCCTGTTCACACCA
The DNA here is from genome assembly GCA_017165825.1 of Hepsetus odoe. Lineage (NCBI taxonomy): Eukaryota > Metazoa > Chordata > Actinopteri > Characiformes > Hepsetidae > Hepsetus > Hepsetus odoe. The sequence goes on from CM029366.1 coordinate 32,091,234, forward strand.
GCATTGATGAAACTGTTTTAAAAACTCTTTCAGAAAATTCTGAATTAGAAATATAAGCAGTTCTGAAAGTGAGTGAACACCTCTGTTCATCTTTCCTAGTGGTTCACCCTGAATGATGTGAAACATGGTCGACTTCATCTGATTCTGGAGTGGGTTCCCACAGTCACCCAGCCTGACAAGCTGCAGCAGGTATGTACTGAATAAAGGTGCTTTGTGTCCAAAAGTTTGTAGACACCAGCATCTCTTCAACCATTGGGGGAGTTTGTTGCAGTAACAGTTTCTTCTGGAAAGCCCTGAATGTTGGAACATTGCAATGAGGACCTGATTACAGTCCTTATTGAGGTCAGGAACTGATATTAGATTAGTTCTGGATAACACAGCACACACTCATCCCAAAGGTTGATGACTAGACGGACTCGGCACAGTTCCGCTGCTTCATGGTCCAACGGGTAGCTGCTCCAGAGCCTATAAAAGCTCCTGGGTCAGCAAAGATGCCTGAAAGTGGCTGAAGTTAATTAGAAGGGGGGATACTTTGGGATATAGTGCATATCATCACAATTTTTAATGCAGTTCAAAAATGAATGCTAAAAATGTTTGGTTGTTTGGAATTTCAGGCACTGAAGTTACAATCCATTCAGTCCTACCAGAATAAAGCTTCGCCCTCTGCAGCTCTGCTGTTCCTCCTTGTTGAAAGAGCTCATGCACTACCAGTGAGTTATGGACACAACAAATCCCATCAGTAACCTTTTCACCCTTCAAATGCATGTGAAATGCAGATTTTCAGAGTAGATCTTTGTTGAGGGTAAATTTCCTACCATGTCTTTGTATGTATAGATGGTGAAAGGTGGAAAAGAGCCAAAAGCTGGAGCAGAACTTGTAATTGCTGGAGCCTCTTGCAAAACCAAGGTGGGTTTCCTTTATTTTTAAAGGGCCAGCAACTAATTTGGTGTAATTATTTATACCTTTAACTATTAAGCTGTGCATAAATGCATTACCAACTAGCAGACCAAAAACAATTGCTACTAATTATATGACTGCAAAAAAAAAAAAAATTGCAGAAAATGGTCTGTAATATTTTATTGTTTTGCCATTCTTTCCATTCAGATTTGGTGGTTTATTGATGGAAATGATGCCAAACCCACACTCGGAAAACATTTTTTCTAGGAAATTTCACATTTTCTTGGCTATTCTAACTTAGCTGATAAGATAATTGATTTGAAATATTGTTTAAATATTCACTCTGAATGATTTTCCTCTAGTTTCCATGGTTAATGACAATCAGGTGATCTTTAGGGAATCGTTATAATTTTTTGGTTTGTAAGAGCTTTGGTTCACCAGCTTGTCGTCTTTATAGATGTGTGATCGCTCTACATCTCCTCAGTGGGGTGAGGCTTTCCATTTCCTCCTTCATGATCCCAACCAGGACACTCTCATCGTCAAGGTGACGTGGAGTTTGTTTAGATATTTAACTGTGTTTAATGAAGAATGTTCACAATTTCTTTTCACTGTACTGTTGTGGTTGGCGCTGATGCTGAGATCATGGATGGATGGATGAAGGTTTCTTGTTATAACTTGTCTCTTCAGCTCTCAAGTGGATGGGAACAGCCGCTGGGTTCTCTAGTTCTTCCGGTCCGGGAGCTTCTCTCAAAGCCAGAGCTGTTGCTGGACCAGTGGCAAAATCTGGATGGAGCTTCCCCTGAGAGTCAAATCTTACTGAGGGCTCAGCTCAAGGTAAAACCACTTAAATGATCTGAAGTGATACTGCATTGATGGACAGTAATAGATAAAAAAAAATACCTGTTTTTGATTTTTTGACCAGATTTTGGCCTCAAAAATGGACAAGAAGATTGAAAAGCCTGCTGAAAAGCCCACTGACAAGCCTATGGAGAAGCCCCTTGAAAAACTTCCAGAGAAGCCCATCGAGAAACTTCCAGAGAAGCCCATAGAGAAACTTCCAGAAAAGCCCCTCGAGAAACTTCCAGAGAAGCCCACTGAGAAACTTCCAGATAAGCTCATGGAGCAAACTTTTGAAAAGCCTACAGAGAAGCCTTTTGGAGGAGACAGTCCCATGGGTGGAAGAAGTGAAGGGAGACCAGTAGTCAATCTTGACATGAAACAGGAGAGTAAATCAACTCCAAGGTAAGATTTCTGACCAGCACACTGCTGTCATAATTCAATCCACTTTGAAAGATCTGGGCAACAATTTACTTTAGTGTTCAGGAGGGTACAGGACACATATGTGTCTTTTATGTCCAGAGTTCTTAAACCCGTTCCCTCATCTTTTCATATTTTCATATATAGGACATGAGATGGAAAATGAGACAACAGGTGCAGTGATTTATGTGCAAACACACAGCTAAGAAAGCAGCCAAGAAAATGTGTATGTGTATGTGCCTAACAATCCAATACAGACATCATACAGTTGGAAATACCTATTTCCTGAAACATATTCCAATTATAGTTCTATACTGGACGTGGACATAATGTGTAGACTCCCAGCTTTCATTTAACGGTCTCCACGTTCAAACTGGATGAAGGGTTTAGGAGCTCCACCTCCTTCACATGTGCCATCCTCTTCATAAAGGGACCAAAAGTAATTGGACAATTGACTCAAAGGCTCTTTCTTGGGCAGGTGTGGGCAATGCCTTCATTATGTCATTATCAAATAAGCAGATAAAAGGCCTGCAGTTGATTTGAGGTGTGGTGCTTGCATGTGGAAGATTTTGCTGTGAATAGACAACATGCGGTCAAAGGATCTCGATGCAGGAGAAACAAGCCATCCTTCAGCTGCGAAAACAGAAAAAAAACCATCCGAGAAACTGCTACAATATTTGGATTTAAAATCTACAGTTTGGTCCATCCTGAGAAAGAAAGAAAGCACTGGAGAACTCTGCAATGCAAAATGACCTGGACGTCCACGGAAGACAACAGTGGTGGATGATCGCAGAATCATTTCCATGGTGAAGAGAAAGCCTTTCACACCAGCCAACCAAGTGAACAACACTCTCCAGGAGCTCGGCGTATCGATATCTAAGTCTACCATTAAGAGAAGACTGCATGAAAGTAAATACAGAGGTTGCACCGCAAGTTCCAGGACACTCATAAGCCTCAAGAATAGAAAGGCTAGACTTGACTTTGCTATAAAACTTTCTGGAAAAACAGAAAAACAGTTCTGGAAAAACATTCTTTGGTCAGATGAAACCAAGATCAACCTCTACCAGAATGAAGGCAAGAAAAAAGTATGGAGAAGGCGGAACAGCTCATGATCCAAAGCATCCCATCATCTGTAAAACACGGCGGAGGCAGTGTGATGGTCTGGCCGTGATGGCTGCCAGTGGCACTGGGACGCTAGTGTTTATTGATGATGAGACACAGGACAGAAGCAGCTGAATGAATTCTGAGGTGTTCAGAGACACACTGTCTGCTCAGATCCTGCTTAATGCAGTCAAACTGATTGGGCGGCGTTTCGTAACAGAGATAGACGACGACCCAAAACATACAGCCAATGCAACCCAGGAGTTTATTAAAGCAAAGAAGTGGAAGATTCTTGAATGGCCAAGTCAGTCACCTGATCGGAACCCACCTGAGCAGAGTTTCACTTGTTGACTAAACTTCAGACAGAAAGTCCCACAAACAAACAGAAACTGCAGTAAAGGCCTGGCAGAGCGTTAGAAAGGAGGAAACCAGCATCTGGTCACTGCCAGCAAAGGGTTTTCAACCAGGTGTTTGAGATGAACATTTTATTTTCAGTTGTTTAATTTGTCCAGTTACTTTTGAGCCCCTGAAATGAAGGGATTGTGTTAAAAAATGCTTTAGCTCCTCACATTTTTATGCAATCTTTTTGTTCAACCCACTGAATTAAAGCTTAAAGTCTGCACTTCAACTGCATCTGAGTTGTTTCATTTAAAATTCATTGTGTTAATGTACAGAACCAACATTAGAAAAAGGTTTTCTCTGTCCAAATATTTATGGACCTAACTGTATCTGATTCGTGTGTGTCTGTGTGTGTGTGTGTGTCTAACAGGCTTAATGAATTAGTGGCCTCTACTGTACCTGTAGCTGTAAAAAAAGAGACCGACACCAGCCATGAGGTAAAGGTAAGAGAAGCTGTGTGTGTGTGTGTGTGTGTGTGCGCCAGTCAGCCTTTTTCATTTTTAGAGAAACAGATTCACAGTCTTTACATTCACAGGATTCGACTAAAGCACCCCAGTCCTCTGTGGGAGGGGACAGCAAAGGCAACGAGCAAAAGAACTTGGAGAAACTGGCAGAGCAGTGAGTTCCAGATTTCCTAATTAGCAGAATAAGTCATTCGTTATGACACTATAATTGCCTAAAAATGATCTTAAAGAAGCGGTTAAGTTTGGTATCACCATGGAAAGTATTTTTAAAAGGCAAATAAAGAAATGATGAGACATTTCAGGTCTTATGTATCCATAAAAGGACATAAACACACAGAAAAGGTGATGGGGAAATGATGTACAAATATAAAGTGTGTGTGTGTGTGTGTCTGTTTACACAGTTCTCATCCTGCTGTTCCTGTAAAACCACCTGCTGAAGAGAAGACAGAGGTCACCACACCCTCGCTGCCCCAGCACACCAGTCCTGACCCTGGTTTTGGGGCCCAGGTCAGAGCTGTGTGAACAGAAGTGTTCATGTCTTTGAAACTGAATAATTGGCGCAATGATTCATAATTATTTATTAACATATTTGCAGTCAGAATACATGGAGCTGCTGAATAATAAAGCATCACTTTTTTCATCCAAAAGAATCACATGATACAATCACACGCCAACAACAGTTCGCTTCTTGTTTCATCATAGAACCCAGTCTGCAGAACGATTCTTTTTTGGGCCTTTTTTTAGTCTCAGCTTTTTGCAAAACAGCGATCCTTAACGTCATTTTTACAGACTTCACAACATGTTTGTGCATTAATATATATTTAAATATCGGCATTTGATGATGAAGTTATTAATGTAAAAGTGTCCGTGTGTGGCTCGCTCAGTGTTTGTGCAAAATTATAGATAAAGTCCATGCAAGTGACATAAAAGTTGATTTTCTTCCACCTTTTCCTCCATTTTGAATGAAGGGGGTGCTGCGTATCCACTTGCTGGAGGCCCAGAATTTGGTTGCCATGGACAGCATGATGGGGGGCATGGTGAAGGGCAAGAGCGACCCTTATGCGAAGACCAGTGTTGGAAGCACCACCTTTAAGAGTCATGTGATCAAGGAGAACCTCAACCCTACCTGGAATGAGATGTATGAGGTGGGGAATACAACTATGAGTGAATTCTGCTGTCTGTGAACATTGTCTTATAGCTCAGCTGCATTTATTAATTTTTTTGTTTTTAGAATTGTGAAAAATACTCCAAAATAGGCCTGACTGATTATGCTTATCTGAACTGAATGGTAGAGATACATATACTGTGTTTTTTTGGCCTCGTTGCTCAGCAGTAGCTGATAAAAACTGATTGATGATGCATATTTCTCCTGATGATTTGTGTCAGATGATTCTGAGTCCTGACAACAATCTAGAAGTGAAATTCGAGCTCTTCGACAAAGACATCGACTCTGACGACTTTCTTGGAAGGTGAGTAAAAAGACCTCCTTAATACCTGTTATAACACAGCACACAGTGAACCACAATGACATACATCCTCTGTATTTAACTCACACACCAAATTTCCAGGGCTGACATCCTTTAATCACATCCTAAATGATTGAAATTAAAAAATAACACAATAATATCTAGTAATAATAACAATACTATCTAATAAAGTGAAGCTTGTGAACTGACAGTCTGGCTCTTTACATTTAAAATCCAAGCCTCGGATTTAAAAAATTAACATTTTGGTTAAAAAAAGGAAAAAAATGAAATCCCATTCTAATTTAAACATCGCAACTAGATATTTTACCAAAAATATCAGCACTAGGAAAGATAATTTTTTGGTTCATTAAGATATAAATAGGGTAAATGCACCATCAAAGGTCTTTTCATAAGTTAATGTTTTAAATGAGAACAATATAATAGAAATCCTGTACTGGGATGGGACGTACAGAGTCAGTCCACCTAATGTACCTGCAGTGGAATATGGAACTACGTTAGTGATGTTTTGACCTTGAAGGGACGTCCCGCTGACAGAGAGGCTCTGACCTGTTCTTGTTTCTTAAACACCATTAATATGAAGACGGTATTGACCAGTAGTGTTGCTGGTGGTTGCCTGCGTGGGACGTCTAATTCCAGTCAGTTTGTCTCTCTTGAGTTCCCTCAGCTGTCTTGATCCAGTTAAAGTGGTCAAAAAATGAATTTAGCGGTTTTGTTCTTGATGTATTCAAAGTTTATTTTTGTTCTGGTCCAAAACAGGCTGAAGACTAAGCTTGGAGACATCATAAGATCCCAGTACAATGATGAGGTAGGTTTATTCTGAGCCTTCAGTCGACACTGAGGGACCAATTGATGGTCCTTAATATCCGCCCTTGATCTTTGTGAATTCAATGGAAAATAAATAGGCCTACTTGGAGTTCTAGGAATTTAGTCAAATCTATTTTTTTGTATCAAAAAAAGGCAAAAAGTCAAACAAAACCTGTGAAAAAGTTCTGTTCTGTGAAAAAACCCTTTATTTCTTTATATATTTTTGGAAAACGAGGCAGTGATTTCTATAGAAACAGATGTAACTCCAGTCTAAACACAAAGAGAGTTTCATTCTTACCAGCTTTAAAGTCCATATTCACCACTACCACCGTTATTCTTCAGCACAGCCTCAACTCTCCTAGACCAGCTCCTTTCTTTAAGTCAGGAACACTTCTTCAGACTTCTTGAAGGACGTCCCAAAGCTCTTCTTTGGACGTCGGCTGTTTTCCGTTCTCTGTTGAGATGATCCAACATTGCTTCTGAAACTGCTCAGGTACAGAGACTGTACTGAACATGAGAAACAAAATCTTTGTCCTTCAGGAAGATCTGGAGAACTGTTCCTCAGCAACACATTTAAAGGTTTGTCCCTTGTGTTAAGCTGGGGAATGTGTCTTGATATTAAGAGAGGACCTGGATAAGCAGAAAAAGTATCTTTTTTTTAAATACTAAAGTTTTTTACACACAGCATTAGTCTAATTAATGGATTATTCTACAAAAAGTGGACCTTTTGTGTCCCAGTTTGGGTCAGCTCTGTTAACTACAGGCCACAGACGAGCCACTCATGATGAGGATCACACATTCTTGATGTGACTACAAAGAGAAATAGAATAGAATAAAGCCATCTGAATTCAGCCTGAATCCGTTTCCCTCGGAAACAGAAGACGTTTGGATGAGTTTTAGGATTTGCAGGTTTACAGAAGGTCCAAAATCTATCAGCGAATGACTTGTTTATGCCTTTCCGTGTGCAGTGGTTCACTCTGAATGATGTGAAACATGGTCGACTTCATCTGGTTCTGGAGTGGGTTCCCACAGTCACCCAGCCTGACAAGCTGCAGCAGGTATGTTCTTTTTAAGTGCCATTATTATTTTTTTTCTGGATACATGAAATGAGAAGAAGAGAAAAGAAAGAGCAGAGGTAAAAGGGTGGGACTGTTTGGGAGGATTATTCTCCGAGAAATTCCTTGAACAGGTGAGTCTTTAATCAGTGTTTGAAGACAGCAAGGGATTCTGCAGTTCTGGCCATCAGGGGAAGTTGGTTCCACCACTGAGGAGTGCCGTGGAAAATTGAAGTGTGAGCCTGAGTCAGAAATCAAACGAAGTCAAAGAGATGCAGCAAAACCACTTTACTGAAGAGTTCCAGCAGGTGTGGTCCAGTGGGAGCAGCTGCAAATGCTCGTCCCAACCTCGGACTTTAAATACAGTTCACCTCCGTTGTCCTCCTTTAAAATTTACACAAATACATCCCATTAGCAGTTTTCCACCAGTTATACCCAATGGTGTCAAGATTAACACCTCAGTTTCCCTGCTTTTACCACTTCGAGCCAGGACTGAGATGAGTCTCGATGCATGTCGTGCTCTTCTCTTCAAGAGTGGAGGTTCAAGGTGAGGATGAGAAGAGACACGTTGTTTGATAAGTGCAGTCAAGTGAGAGGGTGTAAGGCTGTTCTTAGCCTTGTAAGCAAAAATTAAACCTGATACGAGCAGCCACAGGAAGCCAGTGCAGGTCCCGCAGTAGAGATGTGAAAGAAGAGAACTTAGGAAGGTTGGTACTTAACAGCAGAGATAAAATTATCAAGTGTTTCATCTTGCAGATAAGCACCCTATATAGTGAGTAGGATGCAGTGAATGATTTTGGACACAGGTCAAGTCAAGTCAAGTCAGCTTTATTTATAAAGCACATTTTACATCTGTTGTCACAAAGCAGCTTTACAGAAACCGGGTCCGAGCCCCAACTGGGTAAGCCGAGGGTGACAGAGGCAACCAAGACCCAAAAGGGGAACCCTAACCCTAACCCTAACCCGTTGTATTTCATTGTGGATCACTGTGGTGTGTTTCATTATTACAAATTTTCAGTTTATGCTCTTTTTATTAATCAGGTGCTTCAGATGCAGAATTCACAGTCATACCAGAATAAAGCTTCACCTTCGGCTGGCCTGCTGTCCATCCTCGTTGAACGAGCTCACGCCCTTCCAGTGAGTTTCACGCAGAAATATACAAGAAACACTCAGACCTATAAAAATCGTACTTATTTTCAATGTTTATGGCCTGCTTTGTGTCTGTGCACAGTTGAAGAAGAGTGGGAAGGAGCCTAAAGCTGGAGCTGAACTTGTGCTTGGGTCAACGTCCTACAAAACGAAGGTGAGATTTTTTTTTTTTTGTTTGGTCGGTTTCCATATAAACTGTCCAAAAGTATGCAGACACTTGTGTTAGTAAGTAGCTCCAGGTGGTTGTATAACATCCTCCTTGCCACACGCTCTGAAATATATATTCTCATTTATACATATCAGTGTTGACCTCGTGATAACGCTCCTGCACACAAGCTGGAGGTGCTTTTGTGCATGTAAAATGCATTAGTTGCCATGAAAACAGTCAAAGTGTAACTAAAGTCTTACTGTATCTTCTGTAGGTGTGTGACCGCTCCACTTCTCCTCAGTGGCATGAAGCGTTTAACTTCCTCGTTCATGATCCAAACAAAGACATCCTCGTTGTCAAGGTGAAGATTTATCTTGAAAGGTGTCACCATTTAAATGTTGATAATATAAAAGCTGTGATTAGCTCATAAACACAATTGTACTGTGAAACCTTCAGCTCTCCAGTGGATGGGATCAGCCGATGGGTTCTCTGGTTCTACCAGTGAAAGATCTGCTCTCCAAGCCTGAGCTGCTGCTGGACCAGTGGATGAGTTTGGACGGGGCACTGCCTGAGAGTCAGATACTGATCAGGACACAGCTTAAGGTATAACAACCACAACTAAACCGCAGAGTTAAAACAGTGTTCAAAAGCTTTTAGCTACTCATGGCAGCCTCTCCACTGAACCCTAACACAGCGTTGTCTCTTTTTGGACTCAGGTCTTGAACTCTAAGATGGCCGCCCTCCTGGCGCTTGGTGCTGGTCCTGTGTTGAGCAATAAGCAAGCAGCCACAACTGGACAGATCAAAATCTCACTGTCCTTCCAAAAGAAGCTCACTGTTCTTATTCATGCTTGCAGGTTTGTTTCTGTCTTTTTGTCTTGGGTTCTCAAATCAGGAACTTTTCATAATGCAGTACTGTGTGGAAGTGATTTTTGTATCTGCATTTCTTTTTAGAAACCTGGTAGCATCATCCAAGGAGGGTTTAGACTCCTACGTCTCACTGATTCTCCTACCAGACAAAAACAAGGCCACAAAGAGAAAGACAGCAGTGAAAAAGAAAGACCTGAACCCAGAGTTTAATGAGAGGTATGAAGGAGTGTGTGGAGTCTGTGTACAGATGTGTGAGAGACTGAATGTTCTTTTCTATTCAGCGATGTCAGAGCTTTAAAGTCTGTCCTTATGGGGACACTATTTACTTACAAACAGCCTCCTTAACCAGAGGGGCTCAAATACACATGTTCTCTTCTTCAGCAGATATAAATTCTTAAACTATAAAGTAAAAAGTACAGGAATGTACTGAGAGTGTAAAGTAAAAAGTACAGGAATGTACTGAGAGTGTAAAGTAAAAGTACAGGAATGTACTGAGAGTGTAGAGTAAAAGTACAGGAGCTGAGAGTGTAAAGAAGTAAAGTACAGGGAATGTACTGAGAGTGTAAGTAAAGTACAGGAGTGTACTGAGAATTAGCCTAAGTGAGGCGTGTCTCCTCGGAAGGGCGTCTGGAAGCGTCTGTCTGTGCTGAAAGTGAACTGAGTCTCACTCCATATTAATAGAATTAAAGACTATTAAAGCCTCGACTTCAACTCCAATAAAAACAATCTACCAAGAAAATAATCAACACTAACTTCCTGCTTCACTTTCATCCCACCAGTCTCTACTAGGACTGCGCCTGTGTGTGTGAAGGAATAAGAGAGAAAATGGACACTAATTTGGACACTAATTCGAACTCTTTAGGACGCTTGCGACGGTGTGTGTGTGCATGTGTGTGTTTTGCTGGCAGCACTGACTGGCTTCTCTCTCTCAGGTTTGAGTTTGATCTGAGTGTGGAGGAGGCTCGACAGCGGATGCTGAGTGTGTGCCTGAAGCACAGTTCGTCCTTCATGAGTCGAGACAAAGATGTCAGTGGTCAGGTCAGTCCCAGACTCTCTATGCTTTTTCTGTGGGAACTTGAAGCACTGGCAGCAGCAGAGATGACCTCAGCCACAAAAAAAAATAAAAACATGAACACAGTCGCTGCAGGAGCAAAAACAAAAAAAAGCACTTAACACGGCACAACACACAGTGAACCACAATGAAATTCCAGCCTCTGCTTTCTTACACACACACGTGCAGCAGGGGGCAGCTATTGAAAGCACCCAGGGAGCAGTGATGGGGATGGTGCCTTGCTCAAGGGTACCTCAGAGCAAACTACTGGTCTGAAATTAGCTTTGAGCAGAGTACCATCCCCATCATTCTCCAGGCGGCTGTGTGCCCCCCTATAACAATCTTGGCATGTGTGTGGTTATCCTCCAGGCAAGCTGCACAGTTCATTTCTGTTTTTGATTTTTTGTGACTTTAATGATCATTTATGTCCTTCCAGGTGCAAATAGATCTGTCGAAGGTTGGTTTCATCTCAGGTGTCACAGAATGGTAAGTTCAGTGATCCTGGAACCCGCAGTGAAGCAACACATTCATGCAAAGACCAGGCCAAGTGTAGTGACTCTTTGAACAAAACCTTGTATCTCCAAACTGGTAGCGAATAGAAAAAATCATTTGTCATTTGTTACGTTTATGTCCTTCTTCTTCTTTCGACTACTACCGTTAGGCGTCTTTAGCAGATCCAACCATCTCCTCTGTATCTTCTTCCTCTTTCACCACCTGCATGTCCTCTCTCGCGACCTGTTCGTCCTTCCTCTTCTCCTCTTTCCTGGCAGCTCCATCCTCAACGTCCTTCTAATATAATCCTCATCTCTGAAGACTGACCATATAATCCTGCTTCTCTAACTATGTCTCCAAAACATCTAACCTGAGCTGTCCCTCTAATATACTCATGTTCTACTATTAGAAATTAGATCTAATAGTCAAGGATTAAGATTCTTGTCCAAGGTATCATGTATGCATAAAAAACCGCAGTTAAACAATCTACACAGAACAAAAAGAGCTGGTGTGGTCACGTTTCTCTCAGTAACACCATCTGATTTGAATCCAGAATGTTAGTATTTGGTCCATAATAAACGTGCTGATCATAAAAGAGATACATTTTTAAACGGTGCTTAACAAACCTTTTTATTCTCCCAATTCCAGGTTTGACTTGAAGGAAGAAAGCAACTAGCTAACTGGTCCTAACCTTCGACGATCCTCAAGGTCACACCAATGCAATTTTACCACACTGATGCCTTCCGGTGCTCTTCTTTCTCTCACCTTGCATATCGAAGGAGTGAATCGATGGAAGACTGGTCATCTAATATGTTTTTAAAGGAACAGCATTGAAGCTCATTAGTGGGAAATGAGCGAGCTGATATGAAGAGTATTAAATCTACATCTAAATCTATTTTAAAAAGGCCAAATCTGTTGAAACGGAAGCTTATAGATTTAGTCATTGTTGCCGTTGACGATGAATGTTCTGCAGTATTATATATATATACATATATATATATATATATATATATATATATATATATATATATATATATATATATTGATGCACTTCCAGTGCTGGTTGCACTGGACTTTTAAATAAGAGAAAAAGTGTCTTTTGTGAAGGTACAGGGAGAGTGAGCTCCAAAAACCTGCTTTTTTTACATTTTTTTTTTTTACCCCACTATGTCAGAAAAACAACATGCAGACTAGAAAATAAACGCTTTGCCCAATCATAGCACCACTAATACATCTGCAACACTTCTGTGTAGGGCAGTGTTCATAAACCTACCTATTATTAAGGCAAAAATAAAGCTATAAATGAGCATTTCTAAGGGTTTAATCTTACAAGCATCACTTCTCATTCAGGCTACTTTCAGCAGTTTTCCTCTGATTGGAAGGAAATGGTTTAATCTCTGATCTTCCTTGTTTATTTGGAGCTCACTGTATTTATGTATAAAGCAATACCGATACGCTGATTAGATGGACCACTTGTGATTATCATTAGGACCACATTTCAGATGGAGACCACTAAAAATGCTGGGAAAAATCCTCATTTATGAAGGCACTGATGGATTATGGGTAACAGATGCCTATCTGCAGTTAAAGATGGAAGGGTCAGATAACAAAATGGAGGATTAGTTTGTGCCCGTGAGCAACGGAACATGCTGGATGAGGAAAATTCAAGCTAGTTAAAATTATAATCACACGCTTGCCTTTTATGGCCTTTAAAATAATCCCGGCTTTTAGTTTGAACTACAGCTGCAGAACTGTCTTGTACTCGCTCAAAGCCGTTACTTTACTGTCATGCTGCATTTTTTTCTGCTGATGCAGGTCACTCGAGTGCAAACCCAAAACTAATGCTGGTTGAGAGCATTTAAAACACTGTCCTACACTTCCTCTACAGGATAAATAGAATGTATTTATGGCATTATATGCATTATATGCATATTTGAATGCAGTTTTTTAATTTGCTGAGCATATTTGGGGTAAAAAACACAAAACATTGGAGGCTTTGCACATTGATAAATTCTGCATCAATATGTCCTCTGTAGAAGGCACATAGCTCTCAAAAGCATCATTTGGTCTGGGGTATGAAAACTTTTGCATCCAGCTGAATTTCATTTTGTTGCCTTACAAGACCTGAGTGCAGACCATAGTTACCGTATGTCCAAATGTTTGTAGACATTTAAAGGAAAGCAAGGAGATTCAGAGGTTTGTCCCCCTTTAGACTGACCTTTCACCCCAAAGGACTTCAGACCCAAATGCTGGAGGGCTTGAAGCCCTTAAGCTCACGAGTGGTTCCTCTAAATCCATCCTCAACATCCTTCTCCTGATATGCTCCTCGTCTCTCCTCTGGACACGTCCAAACCAGCCCAATCTGACTTTGTTTCCAAATCATGTCCCTCAGCTCATTCATATACTTATTCTTAATCCTGTTCATAATCATCACTCCTGATGCAAATCTCTTTAAGTCCTCTATCTCCACCATATTTCATCACCGTATACAAGCCATATAACATAGCTGGTCTCACTACCATAGACCTTCCCTTTCCCTCTCGCAAGGCTGTATAACTTATACATAACACTTCTATGGTGTAAACCTACAGAGACATATATAACGGTTTGTCCACTCTATAAAGGAGGCAGTCTAAATGAGGGCGTGATGGCGCTTCCTAAGCTTTTATAAATGTCTGTTACTGTCAGGTGTCATAAACTGCTTATGTAGATGTTGCGTCGACAGATAAACGCAAGAAAGTGTGCGCAGGCTGCTAGACGTAGTTGCAGTCATCGGTTCAGCTTATCAGCCATTTAAATTTGCACTCAAACCTTGTATTTCCTTTAGTGTGACAGACCACGTTTCATTTTTTATGCAATATTTTACTTTTTTTTTTAAAAAGCTTTGCAATCTCTTTTCCATTTGTTACATTTATTTTCTTGTGCACGTTTATACGAATAATTCTGAATCTGTCAGGCTAAATGTGTTTTTTTTTTTATGTGCAACGATGTTTTATATAAAGACACAAATACATTTATGGTACTGTGCATAAATCTCAAGCTACCCCTCATTTCTCCATCTTTAGAAACAACTTTGGCACAAATTCAGATAATAAGCACGTTTACAACCATAATATAATATCAGCTATGCAGGTTTTGGGAAATCTCTTAAACTGTCTCCATATCTTAAAATACTGTTCTCATGTTTCCTATTTTGTTTCCAGATTTGCTTGTATGTTTAATGTTGAGAAGTTCTCCAGATCTTCCTGAAGGACAGTGTTGTTGTCTCTCATGTTCAGTCCAGTCTCTGTACCTGAGCAGTTTGATAGTTCTGTGTTGGTTAATCCACACAGTGATCTACGTCTGAACCTTCGAGCAGAACAAAGCGTCTAACTTAAGACATGAAGCAGTGAAGAAACGGGGGCAGATGATTCCAGATGATCAGGAGATTAATTTACTGCTTAGGCTGAAAACTATGGAGAACTCCTTTATCTAGAACCAAACATTTTGCAGAGCGGAGCACTAAAACATTTGTTCTCGTTCATTTAAACTACTGAATCTGACAGACAGTTTGACAGATATAAAACAGTATTTTGTGCCAAAACAAAGAAATGAGGGTGGCTGAAGACTTTTGGACAGTATTATGCATATATTTATATGTATGTATATGAAAGAAAATATTCTCAGGGCTGGTTTTCGTAAAATCGAAAACCATTTCTCCACTTGTGATTTTAAAATCCATGCACAGAAAACCAGCCCTTAGTGTGACATGAAACCATGCTGGGATGATTGCTGCAGAGAAGTACTTGGAAAAGCAAAGCACCAAAGAACCAATAGCTGCTTAGAACTGCTGCTTAGCCTGCTCTATATTCGTTCATTTTCACATTTCCAAACAGGACTGTTCACTGTGTTCTCTTGCTTGAATGTTTCCACATTTACAACCAGTAAAACATATCAAACACCATCCATCCGCCCAGTGTGTTTACTCTACTGAAGGTCCACCGATCAAAATGCTCAAAATGCTACCACTATTAAACGTTACGGTGGCGAGTCAGTTCATTCTAGAGTCAGAACTGTTCCCAGTTGTGGTGAACGGAACCAAACATGATGAAATGTTGATGAAGACGCTGCCTGAGTCGGGGGAAGATTTTAAAGCAAAACTAATTCATGGGGAATTTCAGTTTAGATATTCCATTATTTTACCATCATATAAAAACTCACTATCAGGCTTGTATAAAAAAAATAAATAAAAAGATTAAATATGTGGGTAAACATCTCTACAATAAACCATTTCCCCCCAGAATACATGAGTGTGAACGAAAGGGAGGAGAGTGGAGTGGTTAGGATGCAGGGAGTAGAGGTGACAAAGGTGGAGAAGTTTAAATACTTGGGAACAGTCCAGAGCAACGGCGAGTGTGGAAGAGAGGAGAGTGCAGGCAGGTTGGAATGGGTGGAGAAGAGTGACTGGAGTGATTTGTGACAGACGGGTACCAGCTACAGTAAAAGGTAAGGTTTACAGGACAGTAGTGAGACCAGCTATGTTGTACGGGTTGGAAGACGGTGGCACTGACAGAAAGACAGGAGGCGGAGCTGTGTCAGAGTTAAAGATACTGAGACGTTTGTTGGGTGTGACGAGGATGGACAGGATTAGAAAAGAGTATATTAGAGGGACAAAGTTAGAGAAGCAAGGCTGCGTTGGTTTGGACGTGTCCAGAGGAGAGACGAGGATTATATCGGGAGGAGGATGTTGAAGATGAAGCTGCCAAGAAAGAGGAGAAGAGGAAGACCAAAGAGGAGGTTTGTGGACGTGGTGAGAGAGGACATGCAGGTGGTCGGTTTGAAGGAGGAAGATGCAGAGGACCGGAACAAATGGAGACAGTTGATCTGCTGTGGTGACCCCTAAACGAGAGCAGTTAAAAGAAGAAACCATTTCACCCCATTGTGACTGACCTGAATTGTAATTGTTAAAAAAATAAATAAATAAATAAATGTGTCTTGACAAATTTCCCAAACTGAGTTTTGACCATGCAAGGCTTTATTGGTTGTGCACTGTGTTCAGGAAATGGAAGTGACAAACCGGAAAAGGCTCAGATTTCCTCGACAGCAAACGTGAAGAGAGACTGTTTTTTAATTTGTTCTGCAAATTTTTAAATCTTAATATCTGGCAAGTCAACAGATTATATTTTACAGTGACATTCGACACAACAAACCTAGACTGACATGACCAGCTTATACAACGATCCTCGACCATTTCTAAACGGTAGAGTGTCTCTGTCCCTTAAGTGTTGTCCAGGAAGAGGGGTTAACTTTTCACGTTATGGCGACGTCCACATCCCGTCTGGTATTTACAGTTACTAAAAGACTTCAGGACCACAAACAGGTTATGTGAGGCTGAAAAACAAAGGCAAAAAAAAAACACGTTTTAAGCACAACATCGAACAGTTTTCTTTGATTGGGTGGACGATACTGCTTTCCGGTTTCACTTTTGGAGTTAAATAAGGAGCTTTCAGGATGGCCGTTTCTGTACGCCTCCCTGTGGTGTCCCAGAAAACTGCACTTCCTGTTCTAATTTACAAAGCATCAGCTGCTTGCATGAAATATAATACACTTCTTGGTGCGTTTTGCATAAAACAGAACTTTATGCAAATGAGCAGTGACGGTGCGAATCTGGCACCGATGGCTGATTGCTACTTTGTGGTTCATGATAAAAAGGTAATGTTTAGAGCAATAACATCATTAATTGGGGAAAAATACATTTAAGTGAGAACGTGCCTTTCTATAATAATCTAGAATAATCCTTTGTCATAATGAATGCAATAGCACTCTTAGATTAGCTTCTTCCTCAAAACTGCGGCAATAAGATGGAGGCACGTGACGGGTACAGTGCAGCTGGTGAACGCAGGCACGCTTCTTTCCTTCCTGAGTTTAGCAATCACACAGCAGTCCACTCAGTAAAGAGGGAACTTGTGGTATCTGTGGGCTTCACTAGTGTGTGATATTCACCCTCTTCTACATGTTTAAGGAAATAAATCACAGAAGTGTTTCGTACACCTGTCTGGAACTCACCTGTCAATCAGCGAGTCCCTCATAGTGGTCGCTATGGCGCTGGGCTGGGTCTCACCCAATCGGAACACGCTCTCGATGACCGACAGCTCTGTGCTCGTAGTGTCCAGTCCACAGAAGGCACACCAGTCATTTACCACCATGCCAGCGGCGATCACCTCGCTGCCCCGATTTACAGTACCAGCCTAAAGAGAACAGAACATTCATCACTTTGGTTCCGTGAAGACAAATATGTGCGGGAGAACCCGTCTTTAGCACCTCAATTCTTTGTCATTTGTGGGGAAACACCTTGCAAAAATAGGATTTTCTGCCTCAAACTGTCTTTGACACATTGGTTTAGTTTAGTGTGCAAAGTGCCTAAAGACTCAAAGTTCTAGATAAAGGGGTTATAACTACTCAGTGTTCGGCAGTAAACCAATCACCTGAACATCTGGAATCATCTAAACCGTTTCTTTATTACCTCGCCTCAGTTTTCATAACTATATGAGGCTCAAAGCTCAAGAGGAAGAGCATTACTCACTACTAGAGGCACTTGAAGGAGCGATGAGAGTTCATCTTGGTCTTCGATGGACGTCTTGGGGTGGACAAGTCCTCCCTGGTTACTAAAGGCGCAGTAGCTTCCCACAAGCACCTGCTCTGCCACCGTTTGCCTGAAGACCTCCACCTTGAGAGTGTCTGCCAGAATTTCCTCCGTCTCCTGGACAACATAGTAACCGTGACATTAACCAAACTGAAAACATCAGAACGAATATCATGAATCAGAGGTGTTGAACATGAGCAAAACGATGTAAGTGCAATACAACATGCTTTATCAGATCTCTGCTTACAAAGTGGATTTAGTGTGAAATAAAACCGGGTGTTTTTTTATTGTTCTCTTTGTGAGCTTCACATCTCACAAAAACCATTATGAGATAACATACATTACAAGCTATTTTTTATCATTACATTATTGTGTATGTGAGGCATTTTATGAGGCATGTTTTAGGGGTGCAACAAAGCAAAATGCAAAATAAAGCGCAAAAAGTTCCAGTGGGCTCGGTGGAGACTCATCCCTATATTATTGATGATGATTTTTTGTTTACAGTTAAACCAGCGCCAACCAACAGCCCGGTCCAGCATCTTCAAGTCCAATATGACCCGCTGCCTCCAGCTCCAGCCTCATTATTAAACACAATGAATCACATGACTTGGGAGGAGAAAGAAATGGCTTGAAAGTGGTTTTATTTTTTGTGGGCCTTAAACCCTAAACTGAATAAAGAATGGACTCACTGGTGTCGTTACACCTGTAGTGTAAACACAATCTCAACACAGAAAAAAATCCTGTCTATTAGAACCGTCAATGATTCTTACCCTGTCCAGGTCAGGGTGGACCAGAGCCACATAGTCGTTGCAGGCGATGACGTTTCCCAAGGCAGAGAGACGTTCCTCTACCCTCTGAATGTGAACTGGATCTGGAAGGCAGTTCCTCATGTGCTGCAGCTCCTGATCTGTTGTGTTGTTCGGCACAAGGAGGCCGTGACGGTTTCCTGTGGGATTAAAATGTAACATTCAAATGAAACTGCTTTTTTAAAAAAAAAAAAAAAAAAAAAAAAAAAGTTAGCAGGAAGCAAAGTTGCATGAGAGGTGTCTCGATTTACACGACTCTCCTCTAGACCATAAAAAAACTGAATATTACTAAAGAACCTTCCTCCAAAACCCAGCCTGGAGTGTCCAGCAGGGTTTCAGGTTCAAGATTCAAGAACTTTATTTGTCACAAACACAGTGTACAAGTACAGCCCTTAGTGGAATGTATCCCTGGATCACTCTCTGTTTGCATGGTCAAGAAATAAAGCAACAGAATAAGGAAATAAGGATAAAGTAAAAATATAAATCATCTAGAAAGACAGATAGAATGTCTATATAAAAATTGTACAGGATATAATACAAAATATACTTTTATTACAGTGAAAACCACATACGTGTGCAGTACATTATAGCAATCTGTAGAGTTGTGTGCAAGAACCAAGATCTAAGTGGCAGGTTGCGTTTTGGTGGTAGGACACTTGCCTACGAACCTATGGACCAAGAGGTCGCAGGTTCGAATCCTACCTCCAATGCTACCACCATTGGGTTCCTGAGCTGCTCCAGCCGGACTGTCCCTGTAATCAGGAATTGGAAGTTGCTCCTCCTCATCTCTCCTCTGGACATGTCCAAACCAACGGGCTCGCTTCTCTAACTTTGTCTCCCAAACATCCAACCTGATCTGTCCCTCTAATATACTCATTTCTAATCCCGTCCATCCTCGTCACACCCAATGAAAGCATATTTAACTCTGACATCTCCCGCTGCCTGCCTGTCTCATCAGCGCCACCGTCTCCAACCCGTATAACACAGCTGGTCTCACTACTGTCCTGTAAATCTTCCCTTTTATTCTCAAGTAAACAAAATAATAGAAGAACTGATCTTAAATAATATAAGTTTAATAAGAGCTTGTCTGTATTTCTGTTTCTGTTAACACTGTATGTGCAGTGAGCCACGTTAAGGTTGCAGGCTTCCAGAACGTCAAATGAAAGTAGCAGACACAAAAGTAAGTCTCAACTAACAAACGGTTACAGGTACCCTTGAGCAAGGAATCAACCCCATCGCTGCCCCCCGGGCACTTAAAATAGCTGCTGCACGGTGCGTGTGGCTGAAATGCAGAGGATGCATTTCTTTGCATCTCACTGTGTGCTGTGTTTCACAATGGCAATTAGTCACTTTCACTTTAATAACATGAAACTACACAAAGTTCTGTCAAACTGATGTCCCGTTTGACAAGTGCAGAAAGAGCCACACTACATAAAAAGTTGTCATTTCACTTTCTGGGGCTTTAAGCCAAGTTTAGTGGCATCAGCATCCCTGGTGTCAGAACATAAAGCACAGAGAAACTCACCCACACACATTCTACCAATAATCCGACACCCTGCTATAGAAGCGTGGACCACCGGGATGGTTTCTGATAGTTCACCTTCAAACACACTGTAGGAAGAAAGGCCTCACGTTAGTTATTCTCGTTCACATAGCATAGATACACCATTTACAGGTCCCATTAAGTTTAATCAAGTCTCTCACTGAGCCCAAATATTTGGGTCCAAAACTCAACAGCCAGAAAACTCACCTGTAGAAGTTTTCAGACCCCCCGATCGCCACTAAGCAGTACGTGTTGGTGAGTTTGGCAAAGCAACCGATTTCGTTGTTCTTCTCAAATGAAGCTCTAACAGCCATTTCTGGAGAGAACTGGAGAACAAACCTGACAACAAAAAACTGGAACACAAATCACACCAGTACAGTCAGATGAGGCTGGAATTGACTGGTTATCCGAATTCTTCATTCCACCTTAAAAGCTGCCCGTCACAGACCATTTAAGATGAAGATGTCTTCACCTGAATTTCCACTCCACCTTAAAGGACTATAAATGTTGCACAATTTAAGGTGGAACCGAAAGACTACAATAAAAGGGAAAAGGGAACTTTTTACAAAGAACAACACCGCAATGAAAGAGTTCTCTTTTTCTCACAATGAAGGACAGATTCGATCTTAAATGTGATTAGACTGAAAGTCTCCAACAATTTACAGGTTGAAAAGTTAAGTTTCATCTGAAGTGTCGGAATGACTAAGAATGGTCTGGAGAAGCTAAAAACTGAAACATACACAAACTAAAAAGGTAAAATCACCGAGCACGCGACATAAATACTACTTTTATACGATTTCAAATTAAAACCGTTCATATAAATGTCCAAAAAATACGGAAAAAACAAAACATTCTAGCCAGTAAAGAAGCTAAGCTTATGCTAAATTAGTCTTTTTTTTTTAGCCAAACAAGCGAACAAATATCCGACTTATTCTGACAACCTTCTTCGAAACTTCGGTTTGCTTATTACACAATCGTTAATTCGTTACTTATATTAGAAACATGAAATAAAACAGTTCATTTACCAAAAAGGCGAGCTTCTAAACGTGGATCACCGCAAACCACGTGTTCTCTTCCTCACCGACGCGCTTGCGTCACTGCTGTGCGTGGCCGCGGGGCATGACGGGAATCGGGAGCTGTTTTGTTTTGGTCTGAGGTATTCCCACTTTTCTTCAGCTATAAAAACGCCGTTAGCATGTTTAGGAGCTGAACCTAAGCCGCAGTAGTTTAAATACCGTCTATAAAACGCCCTAATGTGTAACCTTAAACGTCCTACGCCACGCGCCATTATTATTCTAGCTCAAAAACAGAATAAATAAATAAATTTTAGCTATAAACGACGCGTTCGCTGAAACCATGCTGTTCATTCCAGGTTCATTTTGATGGGATTTCGGTAGAAATCATAATCATGTCACCACACAATAAAAGATTTAATGCATTTATGTGATATATGCCCCAAAAGGAGAAACTGGTCTCCTTTTAATTTAAGAAAAAACTTGCTAGCAGTAAATATCAGGAATAAACATACTATTAAACGTTTGCTGTAGTCAGTTTCAACTAAAAGGGTGAATAAACTGAAGTGTTTAAATGGGTAAAATGTGCTATTTGAAGGTGTTTCCGTATCTGAACTCTGTTAAGGTGTAGTTTGCAGGCTGTTTATTATTTTTTCTTTCATCTTCCCTGCATAGCAACCGGGCTCCGCCCCTCCTGCCGCTGGATCTTTCAGCCAATCAGGTGACGTCTCCGCTGTGACGTGACGTTTGTGGACGCTGTTCAGAGCACGTGACCGCAGAGCCGCGGTTCTGCCTGGAAACACCGAATAAACAACCGGATCGGTGTCCGGACTCCGGTACGGACTTTATACACCGATCCGCGGATCAGACACTGTACTGCTGCCCAGAGTCCAGAAAAAAACACATAAAATAACTATAAAACACAAAAACATATATATATATATACAAACACATACACAAATGTTATTTAAAAAAATGCATAGAAAATACTAAAACTATCCAAAAACGATCCTTTATCTCTACAAAAGAACTGCATCCAGGTTTATTTTGCTTTTGTTCACACACATTAACCCTGAATCAGGTGTTAAAGTGTGTTACACTAATCCTGAATTATTTCACTGAGCAAGCAGTAAAAACAGCACAGCACATCATTTTTTCTTTTGTTTTCTTTTGTTCCTCAGTGAATCATGTCGTGGAGTTGAGTGTATCACGTTTGTCCACACGGTGGCAGCACTGAGGCGTCCAGCGACACAGTCATTAAAACATTCAACCCATTTCTTTTTAATCCACTCTGGAGCCTAATTGTCTCGTGAAATGGATGATTGTAAAATCAAATTGAACTCATAGCAGGTTTCAGGCCCTCAGAACAAATATCGCTCTATATTTTTCCTCTCCAAAGTGAAAATCGTAAAAGTTTTTTTTTTGGGTTGGACTGTTTATCTGTGTGCACTTCCCCATCATGTTCAGATTCTAAAAATACAGTTTACAGTTTAATCATAATGCTTGTCTGTCTGTCTGTTCGTCCATCCATCTTCAGTTTGTTTATCAATATTTCCATTTATCTGCATGTTCATCCATCCATTTATCCATCCATTTATTTATGTTTGTCTTTCCTTTCGACCATCCGTCTCTCCATCTTTGTCCGTCTTTGTATCTGTCTGTCCATCTATCTATCTGTAAGTTCAGTATAGCTCACATTTGCCTCTTAGAGAGATGATTTTGCCTTTCATAGAATAGAGAGCGAGAGACCCTGCATTACTCTATATTCACCATGTTAAAGCTTCCATAATTAAGAATTCTCACCTCTTTCCTGTAGCCATGGGTGGGGATCTGAGTACGGATGCACCTGCAGATCGGGGATCCAGGAGGCAAGAGCGTCCATCATCCCAGGGCAACGAGCCTCCAGCGAGTCAGGCTCTGGGTCCCGAACATGAAAGCCATCCGCTCCAAGCAGGGTCAGAGTTGCCGCAACGCAAAATCTGCAGCAAAACCGTGGATGACATGAGTTTCATGATCTCATGCACAAACTGGTACTAGAGGGTTCCCTGGAACTCCTGGAGCTTCTAATGCAGCATGATATCTGGGAAGTGTGTCTC
This sequence comes from Hepsetus odoe, assembly GCA_017165825.1. Classification (NCBI taxonomy): domain Eukaryota; kingdom Metazoa; phylum Chordata; class Actinopteri; order Characiformes; family Hepsetidae; genus Hepsetus; species Hepsetus odoe. Next base: position 32,114,487 of record CM029366.1, read on the forward strand.
CGTGTGGCCCACTCTCATAAGCATGCCATCTTTAAACAAGCCGTAGCTGCTCACTCGCATCTGATCAGCAGCAGATTTACTGTGTTTCAAAAAGTGTGCCGACTCCAGCTTTCCAGTGTTTTCATTTGGGAGTTTCTTCTCTTTGAACATGAGATGCTGGAACATTGCTGTGAGGATTTGATTAATGCCAGTAGAGCGTTAGTGAAATCTTCCTGCTAGATTAGCTCTGAATCATTAACGCCATCCCAAATCACCCTAAATGAACTGGATGGAGCTCCACCACTGAGGATGCTCCACAACCTAACGCTGGGGGTTCCTTATGCCCTTCTAATCAGTGGGCTCGGTGACCTTTTTTATCGGTCAGTGCGTTTTATGGAGATTTGTGTGGAGCTGTGCACCTGTGTGAGCACTGGGGGCACCTTAAAGTAAAGTTTAATAGTGTGATCACTGAAATTTGTCACATGTATTTACAGAAACGCCCATAATAAAGCACTGGGAAACTGAAGTGCCATTACACTGCTTGTATGGCGTGTTTTCTAATAACTGTATAACTGTAGTTTAGTGTTGGCGTCCTTGGCCTATTGCAATTCATGACCTCTCAATTAAACTCATGACCTGCCAATTAAAAACAGTGGCAAAAAAGCCGATACAGCACAATAATCAATGTAGCTTCTTGAATTCTGCTTGACTGTATGATCACACACAAAAAACACCCAATATATTTGTAGCTGTAGATCCATTATGAACTTAATTTGAACAAAAAGAGAAACATTTTACATTGATTTGTGCTAGAAATAATATAACAATTAGAAACTGCTTTATATATATATATACACAGTATGTACTGTACTGTGCAAAAGTTTTAGGCAGGTGTGAAAAAATGCTGTAAACAGAACGCTTTCAGAAGTGGAAGTGCTGATCATTTATTTTCATCAATCAACAAAATTCAGTGAATGAATAAAAGAGAATCTAAATCAAATCAATATTTGGTGTGACCACCCTTTGCCTTCAAAACAGCATCAGTTCTTCTAGGTACACTCGCACACGGTTTTTGAAGGAACTCGGCCGGTCGGTCGTACCAAACATCTTGGAGAACTGAGCACAGATCTTCTGAGGATGTAGCTCCTCACATCCTTCTGTCTCTTCATGTGATCCAGACACACTGGATGATGTGGAGATCAGGGCTCTGTGGGGCCAGAAGAACTGATGCTGCTGGTAAAAGGTAGAAACACCAAATATTGATCTGATTTAGATTTTTCTTTTGTTCACTCACTTTGCATTTTGTAAATTGATAAAATAAACAATCATTATTTATATTTGAAAGCTGTTCTTTTGTCTTCACAGCATTTTTCCACACCTGCCTAAAACTTTTTGCACACTGCTGTGTGTATATATATATATATATAAGAGAGAGAGAGAGTGTGTACACAAAATCTGTCCATTTCTGGGGAAGTAACATGTATTTTTTCATATATTTTGGACCCTTTCTACTCATTCATCAATAGAACACAGTCTTTTTAATAAATCAGAAGCATCTTAGAGCTGCTGGTCGACACGGCAACAAGGAGGGAACTCCTTCCACCACGGCGCTCACTGTAACCGTTCTAGACAGTTTGTCATGCCTCTGCATTTCAAAGTCCAATCAGGGTCCGTCCTGTTCCCTGGAGTACCGGCCCTCTCAGGCAGTATCCGTCTGTTTAAAACGATCGGACAGATGGGGCTCACAGACTCCCATGTTAAGGAATTGCAGTGCGGTCTGCGTGGGTTCTGATTGGCCTTTCGCTTGCCATCGTCATGTGTAACCTGGTGTAGAAATCTCTGGACTAGCGATTACTGGCCAATGAGCAAGGTGACCAGAAAAAAAACTGTCCACTGTATTGAGACAACGTTTAGCTAAAGATTCATTAACCAATGAACAGGCCACATTAGCCATCCCAGCGTGAGTGAACAATGTAGTGCCGAATAAGTTAAATAACCACATCAGACTGCTTTTTTTTTTTTTTTTTTTTTTTTTTTGTCTTTTATTGACATTTCTTTGTTAATAGAACATGGTGATATTATTAGGTACACAGTGTAGAACTGCTGACTTCAAATAAAAAGACAGTTTTATCTTCATGGGATTAAAAAACGGATACTTTTTATGCAAATAAAGATGAAATATTCTTCTTATTAAATCAAGAGCATTTCAAATCAACGTTAAAGTCATTCTTCAGAACGATAGCATTGTACATGATGTGTGAAATCATAAGCTACTCTTACAGAGTGAAAGAAAAATACAAAAGGTTTTCCTTGATCACCGTATTCACATGACCCACGGGCGCGGCTGAGCAGACGTCCGACCTGTAAATCGGACGATATCAAAAAGCCACATGCACAGAAGCTGTGTTCGGGTGGCTTCAATAACCAGCGTTTCATTCGAAGGAACCAAAGGAGAAAAGAAAGGCATATATGTACAGAAATACATCTCCATTATTTTTAAAAAGCAAACAAAGGAAAATAACTTTAAAGCTATTTTAGATAAAATCTCACTGGTAACCAACCCCCTGTAGGCAAAGAACATAAACAAGTTGTTCCTGTAAAAGTCTGGACCACCTCTGATATGTTTTTTCTTCCTTTTTAGTCTCATAAAAGGACTATAGAAACCAAAGGCAACAGCAGGTATAGGTTAAGAGTGGCTGTCGTCCAAAGCCACGGTCAGACCCAGTAAAAAGAGGCAAATCACCAGAGAATTTCTAACCTTTAGTCCAACCAAGTATATAAGTATCGACATGGCTTCACCCTGACTTCAAATAAAACCGTATAGAATATTCTTTCACTGTAAAATGAGAAATATCGTAAGTCATAAGCCGTACTGTTCCCGTAATGCAGAGCAATGTGTAAAATCCTTAGGCAGCAGAGAAACGAGTTGGTTTTCCAGTAAAAACACTATACAGCTACAAGTAGATGACAAAGTTGCCACTTCACCCATCGCAGTTTTGTTCAGTTCCACCAGCATCGTATTTAATTTCACGAAGGACTGATTACCTAAGCCAGCGTTTGTGCCCTTGCAAAATCTCAGAGTCTAAAACGTAGACGAGCCTGGGACCGTGCACGCAACCCGCAAGGAACACGGAGCTCCTCATCACTCAGTGGAAAGTCTCCTGTGCAAATGAGCACCAAGGGTCACCTGGAGAACAGTGACTAAATCTCTTGTCGAGAACTTTCAGATGCTGCTTCCAGTCTGAACGTTCACCGCACACAGGAAACAACCCAGGCCTGCTTAGATCTGGATCCATGCAATTTGCAGCTGGCCTTTACTGCTGAGCTGCCACTGGATACGGGATTTGATGGCTCAGATTCTTGAGTCGTTCATTTCAAACACCTTTCCATGCTAGCTTGGGTGCCGTACTGCATTGCATTACTGCAGGGAGGAAGAAACACTGCAGTAGGCTTTTTACCGTCCCCTCCAAAAGTACTGGCCAGTTCATTTGTTTTTAGGGTTGACTGAAAACATCTGGATTTGAGATCAAAGGCGAATATGAGACGAGAGAGCTGGTTTTCCTGCTGTTTAGATGCTAAATCACCAAACAGTGCATCTTCTGTATGTGACCACCCAGGTTTCCAAGTGTTCCAGTAGTTTTGAAGGGACGGTATGTAGTAAACTGCCGACCACAGCATGGGTGTTGTGACAAGGGTGATATGAGGGAATATTTAAGGAGTATGAGGCTGCTAATGATCTTTTTCATTCTCAGTTGCGAAATGTTTGCTTTCTGGAATTTTTCATTTCAGAATACTTTCACAGCACCCCTGACGAGGCCACACTGCAGCCCGGGGTGGACTAAACTAAAGACCGGACGATGATTTGGGATCACTACTTGTATTTCTCATTTGTTTGGATAAACGGGCTCAAGGTTTTCTCAGACAGTCTATAACTTCCAACAAAAGTCCCAACAAAGACATCAAATATCTCTTTTCTTCAAGACAAACACAGCACCGTCCTCCTGTTTTCTGAGGCCACAGTATACAAAGTCCACCACGGCCACAGGATTTATCTTCTAATAGTTCAGAAAAACACATAAATCACAAATCACACGAGGCCTGCAGCACACTGACGATGCTCAGGTCGGAAAACGAGTTTGCGTTTAACGAGCCGTTAAAGGAGCTGTTCAACAATGCTCATGTTGCTAATGAATAAAAACCAATTAGCGTTATTCTAATGACATCATGCTACTAACTTCCATTCATTGCTGGCAACATTGGCAGGGCTGAACATTCAGTTTGTGGTCACATGATGCAGGAACTTCCCCATATTCTCATTTTTGACGATGTTCCCGTGCACCAGTGGGCGGGGCTAAGTATCAACCACTTATGATTTATCTCCAATCATCCCCAGCCATTAAGATAAGAAACCGTCACAAATACACAATGGAAGGAGACGGACAGGCTTTGGGATCAGGAGCTTAATAAACCCTGGTTCCTTAACCAGCATCACCACTCGTGTGAGCAGTTGTTTTCTCCTCGTTCAGCTTCTTTCCCAACACAGTCATGAAAAAGGGAAACTAATCATCAAACTCCAAAATTGAGAGCGTAATTCGCCTCGGATGATCACAAGAATGCAAAAATCACAATGTGAGGTTAGTGTTTTCCTTCGCATTAGACATTAAGTTAGTTCCAAAGAGCACAAGCTTCTGCTTGTGGTACGTTAATGTTCTCGATCCTCACAATGATGGAAGAAATCTGGATTATCCTAGGATTTAAGATGAAGGCGCACTATATGTCCAAAAGTGTGCAGATGGCTGTTTATCAAGTGTTTTAGAAAACTTTGATTTTATTGCCCAAATGTTTAAAACCCAAAAACAGTGTACATTTCTACATTTTCCAACATCTCTCCGTCCCTTATAATTATACACACTGTCTGTGATACTTGGGCATGGCTCGTGAACACCTGTGCCAGCACCTGAAAGCTGGACTCACTCATTAGAAAGGAGCGTCTGGATACTTTTGGACACATTTATAGCGCATTTATATGGTGGCAGCGGTGGCCTAGGTCCCAGGATCAGAAGGTCATGGCTTCGAATCTCAGACCAGTAGGTTGGCCTGAGGTTCCCTTGAGCAAGGTACTGTTCCCATCACTGCTGGATATATGCTGCACATTGAGTATGGGTCAAATACAGAGGATGCTTTTGGCTTTGTCTTACTGTGTGCTGTGCTGTGTTTCACAATGACAAGAATAGTCACTTTCACTTCATATATATTGACATATGAGATGTCACATACGTACTAAACACTTGGAACACACTCGTATGTGCCGCAACACAGAGCCTTTTGAAAGCCGACGGCAATTCTGGGTCTTCGGACCGTTCGGAGTTGAGGAAGACGATCAGTGAAGCACAGTGTGTTCCATTTAAAACATCCCATCCAGGACTTCGTGTACATGAGACACACAACGCCTCCGCCGCCAGAGCTGACTGGCACTGGCAGGTGCTTGAATCAGGCGCTTATTTGAGAAACAAAACGCTGAATCCGTGCGCAGACGTGGAAAAGCCTGTTGCGCTTTTGAGTGCCATTTCTCTCCCACAGCCAAGCTGCTCATAATGTAGAAAATAAGAGATGCAGAGATGGAAGGCAGGTCAAAATGGACCCAGATTGCGAGCTTAGATCTGAATCCATGCCTCTTTTTCAGGATTAGTAATTTCTTTGAGTATTGAATAAAATACTTTTAATCAGTTTACTTTTTCTTCTTTATTTTTACCCCTTATCTTCTTTCAAACACTTGGTATAATATATATTTTTCGTCATCTATTGCATTGTGCATTCTAATTAATAATTAATAATAAAACAGTGTGAAATAAGACCAAGCTTTATTTGTGTGAAGTTTATTACTGCTAACATTTAACCATTTAAGCATTTATTGTTGTTTTATATTTCTCAATTTCTCTAAATTTCCACCCTAATCTAGTCATCTCCAGTTCCATCCACTAGCTAGAACCCCCCAGCGTATGACACCACCAACACTGGATCATGAGGGTGAGCACTTGCTTCCTCCACCAAACGACACAAACGCAACGTCACGGGATGGCTCAACACGCTTGGAGGAGAATGCTAATCGTTCCATCACAGCTCGAACCCACAATCTCCTAACATCAGGGCCAACACCGGGACAGCTGTGCCCTTACTGTTTACTTTAATATCCACTTAAATGCCTTAAAGTTTATTCACCTTAACAGAGTTTTTGATCTTAGAAATTCAGTTACCTCAAAAAAAATGAATGCAGAACGTTTTTGCACCTGAGTATGCTGACACGTTTTCACATAAACTGAAGTATACTTCTTCTTTCTGCCATATTTCCACTATAAATTCACAAAGATCTCATTTTTTTTTAGTTCTTTTTCCAGCACTGCATATTATTAGAAGGTCCAGGCCAATGTATTGACTTGCTCCGCCTCTAAAGTGATCTTCATCTCAACTTCCATCCACTAAACCATCTCAGGAGACCATCAACAGAGGGATGGCGAAGGCTAGCACCTGCTTCTTCCAAGTCAGGTAAGTCATCGCGTCGTTTCAAACTGCTTAACACAATTTCACTCAACACGCTTGGAGGAGAACACTAATTCCAAGCTGTGTCAGAGGTCCTCCCTGATGCTTGTGTCACTTACAGTTGCATGGGATGTAGAGGAGATCATAGAGGAGGAATAACATTTGCTAAAGACACAGATTTCTCTTCTGGGCTGGAGTTCCTAAAGAAATGTCTCCTGTCTGAACAAAAAGTCGAAATTAACTGAACGTCGCACATCGAGTCGAGTTTTAAGACAAGGCACGATGTCTTAAAGAAGGCCCAGAATCTGTGTTAAGGCAGACACGAACACACAAAGATAATCAGGGCGAAAGAGTAGCTTGGAAGACGAGAGCCACAGAAGAAGAGAACACAGCTGTTCTTCTCATTCAGCCTTCATGGCACCAGAATGTCCAAAACCTTGGAAAACGTTCTGAGAACACATTCATTTTAAAGGATCATTCAGAATTTAGCATGAGCAGAATAAACTTTTTCTGTGCAAACCGCCTGAATTCAGCGATTGGTAACTGCACACTGTCCCGAAGCCCTAACGATATTCGTCCGGGTGTACAAATATGACAGAACTTGAGTGGGAGATCAAACCAGTGATGGTGTGCTCCCAAAGAAACGGCAGAGAAGCCAATCTCTACCCACCAGCCTCACTGAACTGTGAACGCAGTACATACATAATTATTCTCAGTGGGATAAACCGAGAGCTACTATATCGAGGTAATGGTCAGACGCTTCAGCCAAGACAAAATCACCAACAAACATGTCACTCAAACGTGTCTCAAAGCGAACATTTTTGGAAAGATTTATCTAAATGAAGATTTTCTGAACGTGTGCACTGTCCTATATTTGCCTCAAAACATCTCCCACAAGCTTTTCTCATAGTGGGTACATTTAGGCTCGGCTCCTTTCACTGTCAGCAGTCAGGGGTTTAATGTAATTACCAGGTTTGTGGAGGAAAAGCAGTTCGAAAGAGTGAGATGTTGTATAGCTACACCTTTCAACTAATAAAAGGCAATGCAATGCACTTCAAATAAAATGATAAAGTGATGTAGAAGCTTTTCACCATAATTTCACCTTTAAACCATTTTAGTGCCACTAAAAACTAGACGTTTTACTCTCTGCTAGAACATATCTACTAACAACACACGTTTTACGCCACCGAAGCTTCCCAGACATGGACTAAAAGAGGATTCCATTGCCATAATTACATGCTTAAGACAAAGCTATTCAGAGTGCTTTTGCAAAAACTGTACCCGCTCAGAACAGTTGTGGTCAACGGAACCAGATGTCCGAACGTCCCTCACAAACATAAAATGGAAGTGAAGACGCTGATGCCTGAGACGTTGTACCAGAGTTTGGAGAAGACCCTGGCCTGAAATGAAATTACGGTGGAGGGAAGCATGCAGAGTGCGATGAGGCAAAATAGTCCATAAAGTTATTTTTTACTTTTAGCATCATGTGTAGGTTCCCTGATGAGTTTTGACATCTGGTTCCTTTCACCACTGCTGCAAAGAGATCTCTAAATGAATCATTTCAAGCCAAACTCACTCTAAATGACTACAATATGGAGGAAATTTGGAAAACACTAAGCCTATTTCTGGATTTAACTGCTAAAGGCTTTTAGTCTAAGCATAGGCTTAATCTAGGTCTGGGAAATAGAACCAGAATCTCTGGAATGAACTCCCTCTCTTGTGTCACTGCACCATTGGTTAAATGTTAAAATAAATTGTGTTATTTAGTAAAACATTTTACAGGAACGTGCAGAAATGAAATGTTTTTTTTTCAGTCGTATGAAAATCTGATAAAACCAGCGTGATCACTGCGCCCCCACACTTTGCACAGTGCGTTAATTAGAAAGAGTGTGATAGTGCAAAGTTTCAGTGTCGTCTCCTGCTTGCCATTGTAGCCACGTCTGCAAAGATTTGCATATTTATAGAGGGAGGTGCACCAGCAGTGACACTAACCAACATGGCCTTGCATAAAAGTTACATCTACAAAAAAAAAAATCCTCCCAATAGCTTTGGATGGTACTGCATTTCGATATAAGAGCAACCTGTGACGGAAGAGACCAAAATGGTTTAAAGATGAACAATGCTCCCTGTAACACATTTAGACCAGACCGACGACCCGTCCACAACCCTAAAATGCCAACGTGATGCCCTCAGATGTGATCGTTTGCAAAAACACATTCTCACCTTGTTTTCTCTTTAGGCAATACTGTGCTTGAAAAAAAAAAGACACTGAAAATTTAGGTAGTTAACATTGTAACAGCGAGACAAAAGGAACTCTGAAGTATAAATAGGCAAATGGTTTGAAGAAACCACCGATGAACAGTCTGGGTTTCAAGATGACTCTCCCTCATTGGATTCAAAATTTCAAAACCTGGAAAGAAAAGCCGAAATGAAAGCACTTTCGTCCTCCTGATGTGGCATTAGTGTTCTCTGAGAAAAAGAATCCCTAAAAAAGAGAGACCCTCCCTTCGTTCCCTACAGCAGAAGTGTGGATCTGCGTGCCTGTTAAGTGGGAGCAACAGAGGACACAAACGTTATAAAGAAACCTTGATATCATACCATGTTCGGCTTCGACAAAAAGTCTGAGAAGTTGAAGAAAACCTGTGCCGACCGTCGGAGAAAAACGCCACTTGAGTGCCAGTGTAGAGTCTTCGATGGAAAAAGGACTAAATGGTCAATGGAACATTGTATTCTTTCCTATGGCCTTTCTACCTACGTTGTTTTTCAAGTCATTTAACATTAATTTTTTTTTGTTCGATAATTCCTGTACAAGTCTGGGTTAAAAGCAGGACAAAGATATGCTGGCGTCTGGCTACTGTTCCTCTAGTGCACGATCAGTGTGGTGGTCCTTGGACTGTCCTGCTGTCTCTGCCAGACTGGATGGGGACGCTGAGGAGCACGAGGCCAAATTGATGGTTCGCTCCTGTGCGTGCAACCCAGCACTCGGTAAAAGCCGCGCAATCCTGTGCTTTTCGGCTCATGCTAAAAAAGACAGACAATTTTGGGATTTTCGTTTAGTCACAGATGGAAGGACGTGGACTTGGCCATGTCTCCAATCCTCCCAGTAGCGACGCAGTAAACAGGCACTGGTCGTGTAGGTGCTTCCGAACGTTTTCTTAGTAGCCCTCGCTAGTGATCCTCTAGAGTCAGTTCGGCTCTCCGGCCGACCTGTCATACCCACTCCTGCACCGGGTGCTTGTAGTAGGTCACGTGCTGCGGGACCGCTTTGTTCTTGAACTGGAAGATGGTATAGACGAGGACCAGGATGCACAGGGATAAAATGCATGGGATCACCACGGCGATGGCATTGACGGTGCTCGGCACGTCATTGATGGCAACCATGATGTCAACATCGTCATGAGGGAGGTGCCTGTCCTTGTTCTTCTCCATTTCTGACTGGTCGCAACCCATCCAGTCTTTGAGGATCGACTTGGGGTAGCCCGGTTCCACCGTCAGCTTCTGGTTGTCAAACTTCCAGTAGTCCTTCCCCTTGTAGAAGTAGGTGTAAACTGGAAAGAAGATCAGAGAGAAACAGTATTAAGAAACTAGGCAGAGTGAATATGAATGCTGTGATTACACTTTAATCTGGATCTATTAAAGAGCCCTATCATGGAAGAAATGTGAATTATAAATAGTATGTGAACACTACGAGTGTCATCATGATGAAAAGGAATCTGTATATGGTAATTACGCTTCAGAAACAATCTTATCTTGAATTCCCTTTTTTGTGATGTCACAAATATCCACTCGTTTCCATGCAGTAGTTGAGCCACGCCCAATTACTCTGAAGTTATAATTGGTGTTTCAACCCGGATTGATCTTTGAATTAGACACAATACACGGCAGTCGATCAGAACATAGCTCAATTACATACATCAGGCTTAAATCACAGTGACAAAAAAGCCAGGTCACGTTCTAAGGGATAAAGAGAGCCTGTGTAAAAATGAACGATGCATATGTGTGTCTGTGAAACAGATGGATCTCCGGAACAATGGTTATAATGCAACAAAGACACGGACCCTTTAAAACAAAACCCTGGTGGTGAGTGGGGTTTGTTATTTGGTGTGCACCAAAGAAGTGGGCCGTGACGCCCCGAGGAGGTAAGTCTCAGTCGGTTTCCAAGCAAAGTGGTGCAGAATGAATGCGTAATGAGCCACCTCATCTCTGCAGACGTTCTTTAGTATATGCAACAGTAGACCTGATGTTGTTTTGACACATTGCTGTTTTTTAACGACGGTTGGATCAACACAAAGACCTAAAGTAAAATATTTTGAATCGACCGTCTACAAGGGCTGCATGGACGGAATATTAGTTTTACGATTATACTGCTAATTAGCCCCGCCCATTCCTGCTGAAGTTCTATGGAGTGTTTCATTCCTATGCCGCTATGAGCTAAATGAACAGGGCAGCCAATCAGAAGAAAGCTTGTTTACAAGCATCAGCCTCAAAGATACAGAAGCAATGTGTTTCATTCTAGGGGATAAACCTGATGAGTCATTTTAATCACTTGCTTATGGACCTCTGGATCAAGAGACCACAGGTTCGAATCCCACCTCTAGCACTACCACCATTGAAATGGTTCAACAAAACAGCCAATAGCATTAAGCCGGAGCTGTGATTGGTCACATATTACAGCCCTCTGTGATTCCAGTATTGAAGAAACTAATAGCACAATATTATTTAATATATAAAATATACACTGCAGCCCTATCGCTTCACTCAGTGTCAATTTAAAGCAAGCTCTCGATAATTGAAACTTTGCTTTTACACACAGTTTTAACTACTTTTTATTGAACATCTGTCCTCTAAATGTGTGTAATAAACAAGAAATATGGTTTAATCACAATAAGCTGTGTAAAATGCAGTGTGAAACACTATTCTTTATGAGTAAGTGATGAACTTCAGTAAATATTGTGCAGCTGAATTTTTTCCGGCTACATGATTTACTCGCTGTGCAATTCATTCTGGCTCAGTGAATAAACAATGCACCTGGAAAACATTGAGCTGTGCAGTGTTTCCCCAATTACTCTATTCAAGCTCATCTGCTCCCGGTCGGATCATCCGTTTCCATTTCTTCTGGTCCTCTGCATCTTTCTCCTTCAAACCGACCACCTGCATGTTCTCTCTCACCACATCCACCTCCTCTTTGGTCTTCCTCTTCTCCTCTTTCCTGGCAGCTCCATCTTCAACACCTTCCTACTGATATAATCCTCATCTCTCCTCTTCACATGTCCACACCAACGCAACCTTGTTTCTCTAACCTGGTCTCCAAAACGTCTAACCTGATCTGTCCCTCTAATATACTCATTTCTAATCCTCTCCATCCTCGTCACACCCAGGGAACCTCTCAGCATCTTTAACTCTGTCACCTCCAGCTCTGCCTCCTGTCTTTTCGGCAGTGCCACTACCAAGCTGGTCTCATTACCGTCCTATAAACTTATCAATTACCAATAAAGAATAGTGTTTACACTTCAGTTTAGACACAAGTGATCGTTTATATAGATCATAGTGTTTATAGGCGTTTTTATAATACAGAGTACTTAACAGAGGCTTTGGAGCAGTGGTGGTCTAGTGATTTGGGACAAGGCCCCAGGATTTGAAAGTCATGGGTTCAAATCCTGGAGCAGTAGGTTGCCAGTAGGTATCCTTCAGCAAGGTACGGTCCCCTTCTCTGCTCCCTGGGTGCTGGATATGGCTGCCCACTGCTGCACTTTGTGTGTGGGTTAAATACAGAGGATTTATCTCGTTAAGGGTTACTGTCTGCTGTGCTGTTTCACAATGACATATTGTCACTTTCACTTCATTAGACTGAAAGAGACTGACAGCTCTTCTTGCCTTTCTCTGTCTTGGGGGAAAGTTTCATGTTTGCTGTTTGTGACAAAAACCAGATTCCTCTTGCTTGATTGGCAAAATGCAAAGTGGCTGCTGCATAAATTTGCATAAATTTAAATTCTGTTGAAATTTTCAGCAGATTTTGCTGCACAGCAAGCCCACCGAGGCCTACGCCGTGCGTCTGGGTGGCATCGTGCCGTTACTTCGGCCTCACAGATGTTTGTGCTGCGAACATGGACGACGGATGTTAAATAAAGCGCTTATCAAAGCACCCGTTTGCCTTTTACACGCAGACCATGGCTCATGACCTTTTCGGACAGCTTGCTCCATATTCATGAGGAGGCATAGAAGTGTCCTTCCGATGTTCAAGGGCAGCTGCAAAACTGTCTGATCACGAATGCCAGATAAGCAGATGACTCCAAAAAGGGACGCCAAAACACACACACCCACATGCATGGGACAAAGACATGAACACAAAACGTGGCTGATGAAACACGGTCTCTTCCTCCTCGCCTACCCTCTTCTGTTCCCGCACCACTCATTCTGGACTCTTGGAGAAGTCAAAGCGAGTGGAGAACCAGAGTTACAGACTAAGCAGGACACGTGGCAAAAGCTTGTTACACGTTGCCCAGCTTGATTTTTAGAGGAGGAACTGGCCAATGCACAAATGACATGTTTTGTTGGTTTTCTAAGTGATGATTAAAGTTCACATCCTTTACAAGGAGGTCAGCTCACAGTTTCTGTGATATTTTTAAACAGGCATCATTTTGAGACTTGAGAAAATCCAGTCCTTAACCTGTCTGTCTATCTGTCTGTCTGTCCATCTATCTATCTATCTATCTATCTATCTATCTATCTATCTATCTATCTATCTATCTATCTCTCTTCATCTGCCTGTCTGTTGTTGTCAATTCATCCATTCATCCATCCATCCTTCCAGCCATCCATCCGTCCATCCATCCAATCCATCCATCCATCCATCTGCCTGTCTAGACTTCTATCAATAAATACATTAATAAAAGCCTATACTTTCTTTTTAATAACTTAATATGTATTTCAGTTTAACATACAAGGACATTTAGTCACTTTACTTTAAACTCAAAATCAATCAGACATGAAATGTTATAAATGTTATATTCTGGGTCTGGGTATTTCTCTGCATCTACCTGGAATTCAGACCCACATCCCTGGTGTTGTTTTTGTTTGGAAACTTCTACTTTCCATTCAGTGATCAGTGGTAGACTCAGAAACAGACATTATGGAAGAACCTTTACTGTCTTAATGTACTGTGGCTTTAACAGCAGGGCTACTGAAGCTGAGCCTTCAACAAAATCTATCATGCAAACGACTTTGTACCCGACCGAGCATAATGCACTATTGATTGCGTATTATCACTGCCAAGGTGAATCACAAAGAGCTGTATTTTCAGGCTCGTTGCACCATACACCGTAAGGGCATCTGCTGCCCTGTGATAGGTTGATTTTGTAGTTGATGGCAGCGTGTTTTCGGCCAGGAGTTAGGGACTGTTGCCGGGGACCAGCGAGGGCCGGTCATTCATGCTGCTGCAGCATAAAACCATAGAGCCGTGCTTCCTCTCCCTCGAGTACTCGATTATCACTTCTGCTGGCCATGTCATAACCTCCTGCTCAACATGGGGATCAGGGGATTTATAGAGCTTTAAATGAATAACCCCGTGTTTTTCTGTCTCATATTGGTATAACATTTTTTACCAGGGTATCTAAGCATGACCATTTATGTTGCACAACAAATTTGACATAATTTCCCCCCTACCCCCCACGACAGTCCCTCTGTACCCCTGCCCAAAAAACCCTGATCAATGTTATGCATCTAGTGGTGTGGCTTCTATATTTCTGCTCTCTTTACTGCTCAAAATCTGTGGCTATTGTTTTTGCTCCGTCACTCCTATTGCAGACCTCACCGATGTCACAATGTCCTCGTACATATCCTGTATCACTCTGAAATACTTTTCTGACATTTGCTGCCCTCATTTCCATCTTGCTAACCCATTGCACTTCCTGGTTCAGTATCCTCACATCATGCAGTCTTCTCTCTCTCTCTCTCTCTCTCTCTCTCTCTCTCTCTCTCTCTCCTGCGTTTCATCTCCTTGTACTCCTCTCTACTTTCTTAAACTCTCTGACTTTCCCACTTCTTCTTTGCCTCCCCCTTCTTCTGTATACACTCCACTGGACTTCTGGGTTCCACCACCAGGCTTCCTTATCCTCCTTATTCTGTCCAAATGTCACACCAGATGTCAAAAAGTGGGGAAAAAATGTGAAAAGTGACTACCCTTGTCATTGTGAAACACAGCATAGCACAACACAACAAAATTCAACCTCTGTGCTTCCCCCATACACACACATGCAGCAGGGGGCAGCTATTGAAAGCACCCGGGGAGCAGTGATAGAGACGGTACCTTGCTCAAGGGTACCTCAGGGCAACCTACTGGTGAGGGAATCAAACTCACAATCTTCCGATCTGAGGGCCAACTCCCTCACCACTAGGCCACCGCTGCCTCAAAACAAACTCTACACAGAAAGAACCCAGACAGCCCTACCTGGGAATCAAACCCAGCTCCAGCCACTGCACTACCACTTCTCTCATGTTTAACTGAGACTAGATATCAAAAGTGATCTATAATTTATGCAATCGATCTAACAGAAGACACTGATAAACAAATATCCATCCATCCATTTTCTGCCGCTTGTCCCAAATGGGGTCGCGGGGGAGTGCTGGTGTCCAACCCAGCGCACACAGGGCGAGGACGGGGGAAGCACCCTGGACAGGTCGCCAGCCCATCGCAGGGAGGAGCAGGACGGGGACGGCACCTTGCTCAAGGGTACCTCAGAGCAACCCATTGGGAAGGGGTTCGAACCCCCGATCCTCCGATCACTAGGGTTAGGGTTAGGGTTAGGGTTACACAATTCATGTTCAATACTTTTGCTCAGTGTTCAGAGGTGTTCAGATAAAAAAAGCTCTTTGTATGTCACTTATCATATCCAGATGTAAATATCAGGAAATAAAATCTGAAAAAGCTTGATCTCAAAGCCAAAATGTCTTCAGTGCAAAAAAAACAATTAGACCTAGCCATTCTTATGGCAGGGACCGTGTCCCACCCGGTGACAGGTGCTGAGATAATGAATACTACTCGCATAGTGTGTATTCCTGTATCCTAAGATTGCTTATGGAGAAGTTCATTTTGCAAAACCTTGGCGCCTTGCTGGAGATTACACACACACAGACAGTGAGCTCAACATGCTTAAAGTAACCAAACGGATTATGCAAGTTATTTAACGCTGCTGTGTTTCTGAGAAAACAAATGGATTTCAGATGCCAGCGTCTTTCATTCATTACCCACAATACTCTGCTTCTTAAAACCAATAGCATTATGCTATATGACAACAGAGGTTATGATATGGGTTTGTTATTGCCGCTGAGGTGCAGAAACATGAGTCATAGCCAAAAGCTATGCATTTCCTCCTTTGCTCCCCACGCCAAAGTGACGCTGTTATCGAATAACCGCTGAGGGTGACTCACCGCCAAAACAACCACAGACAACACAACAACACAGCAGCCCAATGCGCCAAATAAGGACTCCATAGTTTACTCTGTAGTGATGATCACAGCAGAAGAGATGCTCATCACCTTCATTAAACTATACGCTGCACTGCACAATGCTGAATGATTAAATGACTACAGTCCTAATAATGTCTATCTGCACACGGCAGAGATTGGTAGTTGCGATGTACTGCAGTTTATTGATTCTTCCATGTGGTGGCCCACTTTCTGCGCTCTCTTATATTCTTACATTGATACAGTGATACTTGTTTTATCTTATTTTTTAAAGTGAAAGTGACCTTTGTTTTTGTCTTTAACACAACAGAGTAAAATAAAATGCAAAAATAAAATTGCCAAGGGCTGCGGAGGCCTAGTGGTTAGGGCGTTGCCCTTGCATCGGAAGATGGGTTTGAGTCCCCTCCCCAGTAGGTTGCCCTGAGGTACCCTTGAGCAAGGTACCATCCCTGTCACTGCTCCCCGGGCGCTTTCAATAGCTGCCCACTGCTGCACGGTGTGTGCATGAGTTAAATGCAGAGGTCCAATTTCATTGTGGTTCACTGTGTGCTGTGCTGTGACCTCGCAATGACAAGGGTTTTCACTTTCATTTTTTTAAATCCAGAGACCATATGTCTGTCAGTGTGTCAATCCAAAGGGGAGTCCCATTCTGCGGGGTGTAGAGGGAGCGCAGAATTCGTCGAATGCGTCTAAAATGAATTTTCTGTTCATTTTTGTTTTGGAGCTCTCAGTAAGTTTGACTTTTAAATTAGTTTGACTTCCAGTGTTTATTATCAACGCTAGCCTCATATTTTCATTGCAAAACTAATGATGAATTTGAACTCTCAGGGGTAAGTTACTTTAAGTACAAGTACTCAAGTAAATAAGACTTGTTACTATGCAGCATATGCAGGAATGTCTAATTTACACATATAGAATACTGTGCAAAGTCTTGAACCCCTCATTTCTTCATATTTTGTTCCCAAAGACCCAGAATTTCTTTTTTTTTAATTTATTGTTGAGAAACAGTTCTCCAGATCTTCCTGAAGGACAGTGTTGTTGTCTCTCATTTTCAGTCCAGTCTCTGTACCTGAGCAGTTCTCCAGATCTTCCTGAAGGACAAAGTTTTGTTTCTCATTTTCAGTCCAGTCTCTGTACTTGAGCAGTTCCAGAAGCAGTGTGGGATCATCTCCACAGAGAATAGAGTAAAAAAGACAGCTGACATCCAAAGAAGAACTTTGGGACATCCTTCAAGAAGCTTGGAGAAGTGTTTAGGGTTAGGGTTAGGATTAGGGTTAGGGTTAGGACGCGTAGATGACTTAAAGATGACTTAGGAAGGAGCTGGTCTAAGAGAGTTGAGGCTGTGCTGAAGAATAACGGTGGTGGTAGTGAATATTGACTTTGAAGCTGGTTAGAATTAAACTCTCTTGTGTTTAGACTGGATTTACATGTAAGTTTGTATAGAAATCACTGCACACATTGTCTCACTCTCATAAAAAACAGAAGAAATTAGAAGATGGCTCGAGACTTTTGGGACAGAACACTACTGTATGCAAGTCAATCAGGCTGGGCATTCTGAGCCTTGAGATATTTCATCTACCTTTAGAGCTAAGGCTATGAGGCTTGGGTTGCTGTAAAAATACTATGATTCAGCAAAAATACATCACCAGAAAAGCTTTTCAATAAGCAAAGAAGACATGATATTTAGGACACACTGTGACTTAGTATCTGTTCTGCATCTATCTGCATGAACTTCAGAATTACGGACAGTCATTACAGGCTGGAGTTCCCAATGTTTGTGCCACCCTAATGTAGAACTAGATTTAGTCATTTTATCTATTCCTTTGGCTATTTGGATAGACTTGAGTAGTACTGGCTTGCAAACCAGCCTCGCCACTAAGTTCTATACAGGACACCAATCATGTCAAGTCTAACGCATTTAGAGCTGTCCACATTTAAAGTGAAAGTGACTATTTGTCATTATGAAACAGCACACATTGAAACACAACAAAATGCAACTTCTGTTTTTCACATGTAAACAACCTGCAGCAGGAAGAAGCCATATCCTGCATCCGGGGAACAGCGATGGGGCGGTACTTTGCTCCAGGGATACCTCAGAGCAACCTGCTGATCTGATCGAACCCAAAACCTTCCAATCCTGGGGCCTAGTCCCTAAACTTTAGGCCAGCGCTGCCCCAATAAAGGATAAACATCAGGGGAGAGCAAGAAGAAATTATGCACTCGAGAATCCCACATTTTGGGGATTCGCAGAGGTGAACACAGCCGGAGGGCAATGGCTGAGCCTGATCCTGGTTGAACAACCTTCTTGATCAAGGCTTCTCCCCATCCAGGTAAGTATTTCCATCCCAAAAGTTCACGTTAACTTTGCCAACTTTGCTATTTAGATACAGCAGCTCAGGACAAACTGTCACTCACATCCTTCTCGGCTGACGAAAGCTCCCTGAGGTGCGTCAGGGATGCCCTTCCACACGGTGATGGGTTTGGGGTAGCCCGGGTCAGCTGTCCGCTTCTCCTCGTTATAACGCCAGTACTGGTCACCCTTGAAGAAGTACGTTTTGCCAACAGGCTCCCAGCGTAGGGCTGTGTCGATACCGTCCCGGGGCAGGCAGTTCCCCAGCTCCACCAGGCTGTGGGGGTAACCTGGCTCTGCTGTGACTTCCTTAAACACCCAGTACTTGTCACCTATGGGAAAAACGAGATCAGGGAAGGTGAGGTGAGGGGGGGGTTCAAGATGTTACAGAGAGTGGATTCAGGATTTAAACTGATTAGTAAATGAACAGCCAGGAAGAAAGGAGGAACAAAATGTAGAACACTGTAAAACTAAGCTGATTACTCTCACACAGATGTGAAGTTACTATTAGCACTTCTTCAGAACGTCTGCTTAGGCGATGGTCCGGGATGTTGAGTCGGAGAAAATTAGCATAAGCTCCTTGCGTAACGCCGTATTTATCAATATTGATGTAAAATCTAGTTTCTCTATGAGGCATCCTGTGAGCTTGTTTCTCGATGAAGCCTCAGAGGTCTAAAAATATCCCTCTCAAGCGCTCTCTGCACAGCAAGACTGCACTGGGCTAATTTACTGAAGAGGAGAGGGGAGGGGGGATGGTGAAAGAGAGGGGTTATAAGAGGGAAAAGGGAGAAAAGCAGGAGAGCGATACAGATTAGCTGTATCCTGAGGAAGGCCTGAACAAAGAGATGGACAGATGAGAGTGCAGAAGGATCAATGGCCAGTTTACTGGAAATTAAGCTCTGGTTCCAACATCCATCATCTCCAAAAACTATCAGTTATTATGGATAACATCTATCCTGTTATAGATTTTTATTTAAGACTTCTTCAAGTAGACCACACTGTACTTGAGGAACCTGGGATCATTAAATATCACAAATCTGTTGGAAAGTTAATTGGAATCGCTTACAAAGGCATCACTGACCCCTACAGTGGACCTCTGGCATGGATGCTGCAAATACGCCACGTGTTAATCTCCTTGGTAACAAAATTACAACTTTATATGGCTGTTTTGGGGGGAGGTTGCAAAGATCGAGGGTTCATAGGACAAACTGAGCTTTCTGTAGAATTAAAATGAATATTGAGTTTAAAACAAAGACATTTTTATCATTAGAGGGATTTTAAAATGGCATCATACAAAAGTAACACACAGAAAAACCTGCATTTGAAGTTGTTGAAAAGGTTCACAAGGCTCACTCTCTCTCACTCAATTTTTTAGCCGCTTGTCCTAATTAGGGCCGCAGAGGGTGCTGGAGCCTATCTCAGCTGACACAGGGCGAAAGGAGGGGAAACATCCAGGACAGGCTGCCAGTCCATCACAGGGTCACACAGGCAAACACACACACACACACTCTGCACACACACACACACACACACCTAAGGCCAATGTATCCCGTTGTGCAGGTCTTTACCCGGTGGGAGAAAACCCATGCAAGCAAAGAAAGAATGTGCAAACTCCACACAGAAAGGACCCGGACCGTCCCACCTAGGAATTGAACCCAGGACCCTCTTGCTGTGAGGTGACATCGCATCCCACTGTGCCATTTAATTAAAAATGTTAATACAAAATGAATTGCATATATATATCAAAAATATATTTGTCTATTTTCATTAGCTTTTATAAAACTGTTTAGAATCCAATTAAGATAAAAGTAACATTTGTTTCACATACTTGGTTAAATTGGTAAAATGTCTTGAAAAACACTTTCACATTCCTAAAACCCTTAAAAATGACTATTAAACAACAAAGTCAGGCAAAATAAAAATGATAACCATCACTAAACCTGCTGTGAACATGTCTACACCCCTCCGCAGGTGGATCCTGAAATCTGGAGTGAAATCTGGTTTAAAGACAAGGAAAAACCTCCTTTTCTGATGATCTTAAAGGTGGGCTCTGTTTATTACAAGTATTTTATGGGGTTTGTATTTGAGGATGGGCTGTTTTCTCAAGCTGGCTGGTGCAGAAGGAAGCCAGCCGTCCGTATGAATTAGCCTCCACATCAGCAGATATGGGAGCAGTGTTGGGGGAAGAGGGATTCCCAGTGGTTGTATGACATATCTGCGTAATGAATGCTGGGTATTGTGGTGTGAGAATACGGATGGACCAAAATACAGACAGGACATTAGTTTGATGAGAGCGACGGATACAACATGATGACCAACATTACAACATGCCACTTTCAGGCTGGTAAGCCCTTTAAGTGTCTGTAAAACAGCACAAGATCCTGCTAAAAGTCAATGAAATATATAAAATATAGCCGTGTTACAAAAAGGGAAGCCTGAGGCTGCACTTTGCAGATCTAACTTATGAAAATTTATGAATCTGATGAAACCCATTCAAATAACTGAAGCCAGAAATTATTGGCAGGAATGAGTCCTGACTAATTACCCCCAACCTTTTACAGGCTGGTCGTGGGTTCAGAGCTGAATTGGTATCTTGGGACGTGGGATAATTCAAGGTCTGAACCCTGTTCCACTCCGGTGGTGCCCTTGAGTTAGCTCAGCTCCACGTCCTTCCATCAGTGAATGCTACATTAAAAATAATTTTTTCATCTGCCCAGTGATGGACTGATGACCTGTCCCTGGCTTTTGCCTATGAACCTGAGATGGTCCTGGTCAGGAAAAGTGCTTAGATAAGGGACGGATGGATGAAAACTGGACATTGCATTGTTTTCAGTGGAGCAATGATGGCATATTCAGCAGTCGTTCAAAGCTGCTTCAATGAAAATACACCATTTCAATCAGTTTTTATCCAAAAAAGTCCACTTTTAGGATAAAACATTAGGTAACACCACCCCACGGATGCCCAAGCACAGCATGGTATTTCAGGACTGCTATCACCATGGCAACTATTACCAGTAACTTGTAGGCAAAACTTCACATGTAAACACAACTTTACACAACATTTTAATGAATATGCCATTAGATTCCCAAAATAGAGATTTTCTGTCATTTTTAAAAGAGGATTTTAAAGAAGATCTCATTCTTTTTCGTTTTCAGCTCCTCCTGTTAGGCTTCCCCACAGCGGATCATCTGCTGACTGAAAATATGTGCATTAAATCATTCACGGCGGAGGGATACACGCAGGGTATGTGAGAAAAAGTAGTCTTCCCATAAAATAATATTGCTCAGATTTACTGTTTCACCATCATCAACATCCATATCAACACTAAGAGGACGTGTGGTTTCTTTCGTGGGTTTCAAGTGGGAAAAAAATGGCTTGATTTTTGTTTGGGACGTCGGGTTCCGTTTGCCCCCCTTGTACTGAAATCTGCATCGGCCAGGAATCATTTCACCCCAAACCCTCCCTCGATAATTCTGTTTCATCTTCCCTGTCTATACTGCATTCAATAGCTAAAAAAAAGCAAAAAATTACTCCTGTACCTTTAAAGAAGACAAATTTCCCATCAGATCTCTCGTAAGCAGCATCAATGCGAGATGGGAGACCCTTCCAAAACTGGTCGATCAGCATGGGGTAGCCCTCCTGCACCTTGTTGTTGCGCAGACGCCAGAACCAGCGATCCTGAGAAGCACAAAAAGTACGTCAGCTGTGAAGAGAATCAGCTAAAGCCAAACTAGGGCAAGCCAGCAATATCAGCTCATGGTATCGGGGCCACATCCATTTACACGACCCTTTAAAAACCTTTCTTTAACCGTTTTTGTGTCTTTAAGACTGATGAACAGCGCTGTGCTGAAGTCTTGAGCCGCCCCCTCCTTTCATTAGAATTTGGTGGAAAATGAGACAAAAACTCACATCTAAATCCAGTCAAAACTCAAAAAGAGTTTCATTCCAACCAACTTTAAAGTCAATATTCACCACCACCACCGTTATTCTTCAGCACAGTCTCAACTCTCTTAGACCTGCTCATTTCTTTAAGTCAGGAATGCTTCTCCAGGCTTCTTATAGGATGTTCCAAAGCTCTTCTTTGCCTTTTGCTCTCTGTGGAGATGATCCCACACTGCTTCTGAAACTGATCAGGTTCAGGGACTGGACTGAAAATGAGGAACAAAACGTAGCCCTTCAGGAAGATCTGGAGAACTGTCCCTCAACAAGACATCAAAGAAAGAAAGAAAGGAGGAGCTCAAGACTGTTGCTTAGTGCCGCATGTAAATAAGCTATGTTTTGAGTGGCAGTCTGACTGAAACACTACTTATAACTTCAGTGTGAATGGGTGGGGCTAAACTACTGCAGGCTGAGTATGTCTTTGTGACATCAGAAGCTTAAAAAATTAGCAAATGTGACTATTTTTTGTCCTTGTGAAACAGCACACAGTGAAACACAATGAAATTCAACCTCTGCTTTTCACCCACAAGCACCCAGGGAGCAGTGATGGGGATGGTACCTTGCTCAAAGGTATTTGAGGGCAACCTACTGGTCTGGGATTCGAACCCTGGGACCAACTCCCTAACCACTAGACAACTAGCCCAGAGCTGGGAAGTGAAACCTGAACACTATTATGTTTTTTTTCATTTTTTTAAATGTAAGTATTAGTTTTTATTGAAGTATTTTAGAATAACGAGTCATTCAGTAAAAATGAACTGCGAGGATTTATAATAATGTGCATTGAGATTGAATAAATCCCTGCTTGGTCTCTTTCATTCACAGCTACATCCATCATTCCGTATATAACATTACTTCTTTCTTCCACTCGACACTGTCCTACAGATTCCAAGGTTTTTAAAAACTTTTTTATCTTAAAATTATTTCCTGCAACCTTTACTACACGGCTTCAGAAGCACACCTGAGACTCTTTTATCAGCGCAGCGCTTTAGAGATAAACCCTTTATGAACTGCACTGAGATTGGTTTGACTGATGCAGCATGTCTGCGTGAGTTTAGGAGACAATGTCTCACGGCAGAGAAGAAAACGTGATTGGAATGGATGTGATCAAGCGGTCAGACTGTCAAAAACCCTCTCGTAAAGCAGAGTCTAACCCTCCCTGACATTTAACACACAAACTACCCCTCCCTGACATTTAACACACAGTGCACATGTAAAACTTTACAAGACTAACCCTATCCAAGATTTAGGAATAAATATCAATGGTGTAGTGGGTAGCGCTGTCGCCACACTGTGAGAAGGTCCTGGGTTTGATTCCCAGATGTCCTTTCTATGTGGAGGAGCTTCAGCTTCCTCCCACCATCCAAAGGCATGCACGTCAAGTGGACTGGAAATGCTAAATTGTCTCCTCGGTGTATGTGTATGTGCTTGCATGTCGGCCCTGTGATGTACTGGAGACCTCCAGCAACTGCCTGACCCTAGTCAGGACAAGCGGCTCAAAAAATGAGAGAATGATGAGTTATAGCATCAAAAGGAAGGCAGTGAGCTGTTGTAACTGGTGATCATGAATATGTGATTAACTGGAAAGGTGTGATAAAATAAGTAAATAAATAAGCGTCTCAAGACTTAAAAGCTTTGAGTGTGTCAACCATGCATCCCTTCCACTACTATTTTCCCGACACTCTAGTGGTTAGGGAGTAGGCCTCTAGATTGGGAGGTTGTGGGTTCAAATCCCTTACCAGTAGATTGCCCTGAGGTACTCTTGAGCAAGGTACCGTCCCCATCAATGCTCCTTGGGTGCTTTAAATAGCTACCCCCTGGTGCATGTGTGAGTATGGGTGAAATCCAAAAGCAGCAGTTCCTTGTGTCTCACTGTGTGTTGTTTCACAATGACAATCAGTCACTTTCACTGATTGTAGGGATGTTCCACCAGCATTAATGCACTACTGTCATTGGGTGGCTGTGATGCCTGCAACCCTACTGCAGAATCAACTCTGAAATGAACGGGGATACCCTGAAATAACAGGGGATACTATCATGCAACTAAGCACAGGTGTGAATGTGGTCTAATACATATCAGAGATACTCTGAGATTCGATCCCTCTAAACCACTTTCAGAGAAGGTCATGGATCAATGATGTGGTCTAGTGGTACGATACTATGGAACAACAGATTGCAGGTTAAATCCCACTTTAGGAGGATTTACATCAATATGGGGCAGTGGTGGCCAAGTATTTAGGGACTAGGCTCCAGGGTCGGGGGTTGTGGGTTCGAATCCCAGACCAGTAGTTTGCCATGAGGTACTCTTGAGTAAGGTACCATCCCTATCACTGCTTCCCGGGCGCTTTAAATAGCTGCCCCTTGCTGCACGGTGTATGTGGGTGATAAGCAGTGGTTACATTTCGTTATGGTTCCCTGCGTGCTATGAAAAATAGTCACTTTCACTTCACTTTTCTATTGGTTTCCTTAACCCCAGGTTGCTCCAGGGTGACTGTCCCTCAAATTAGGAAATGGAAGTTGCTCTGGATGAGAGGATCTGCTAAATGGAAAAAATGTAATGTAAATGTGATCCCACAACTGGGCTGGGTAGGCTTTTTTCCTCGGCCATGTGAGTGGTTGAAAGCCCAAGCCGTCTAAACCATGGCTGATCAAGGATAAAGTTTTGACAACAATTGCAACAAGAGGTTGACGCAGAAAATGTGCACCTTCCACTGGGCACAAAATCCGCTGATCATAAGAGACATGTGGAAACACCAGGCATATACTACAGGCCAGAAGTCTAAGCCTAGTCCAAGAGCAACAATGATCACCAGATATAAAATCAACAACAAAGTGAAAACCCTTGTCATTGCAAGGTCAAAGCACAGCACACAATGAACCACAATGAAATTGGACCTCTATATTTAACCCATGCACACTCAAACCCCGTGCAGCAGTGGGAAGCTATTGAAAGCACCCAGGGAGCAGTGACAGGGACAGCACCTTGCTCAAGGGTACCTCAGGGCAACCTATTAGGAAGGGGTTCGAACCCCCGATCCTCAGATCATGCGGCTAACGCCCGAACCACTAGACCACCGCTGCAGGAGGCAGGGAGCTGTTCTAAATGGCAGCAGACAGGTGTGATGTTGCCTGAAGACAAAGGTCCACTTTTTCAGTCTGGAGAAATTCTTTTTGATTGTGGGCCCAAATGTCTGGACTGGTTTTTGCGCTGCCAAAGCAAAATTAGACTTTTAGATCTGCAGAGCCTGATTAAAGAGAAAGCTCACCTTGAAAACGAACATCTCCCTCCTAAAAAAGGCGACCGTGTTGAAGTTGCCGTCACAGATGTTGGGTTTTCCGTAACCGGGAGAGGACGGCCGGTCCCCAGAAGGAGGTCGTGGGGGACGGGACTGCCGGTCATGTTTCCTCTCTGATGTTGAGTGAGTCCGTCGCGATGGGAGGGTGGGGAGAGGCCGAGTTGGCTCCAGCATTGCCGTCGGGACACCTGTATTACAGGAGCTCTTTTATACTGTGTTCTCGATGTTAATGATGGTATTTACAGCTCTAATGTAGAAACCCTGAGCTACAGCTTGTTCTATAATAGTTAAATATGCTCAACCACAACCGTGTGATTTGCAGCAGCTCAAACTATTTAGCTTTTATTAGAATGAATCAAAATAATGACATTCTAAAAACATTTTGTCAAATTAAATACGCCTGGCTGTTTGGTTTGAGAGACCTGAAGAATTCTTCTGATGGGACGTTCTGGAGGTGAATAAAAAAGATCTGGACTCATCTTTCCTTTCACAACTCTCAGAGATACCACTGCAAATGTTTTGGCACCCTGGTCCTATCTATAGTTTGCAATTTAGTTTTTTCATACTGGAAGCTAAATAGTAAAAAATTCTAACTATGTTACCGAAACACAAACTAACATTAAAAATAAAGGTAGCTAAAATGTAGATGTACGTTTATAATAGTAATTTAGTTTTTAAGAGTTTTTTGGGGAGGTTAATATATTAAGGATGATTTGTAGGCGATAAATACTCAGATGTTGATTTTTTAATTAATAATCTCATTTAATTGTTAAAACATCAAAGGAAATGAGAGTCTGATCTGGAAATATTTGGATTTTTGGATTCTGACCAAATATTCACCATAAAACTAATAAACTAAATACAGACTTTTTACTAAAACTATTACTAAACTCCTAAAGCGAACTGAGACAAACCAAAAGGTAGCATAATTCAATAAATAAAAATCAATAAAGGAACATTTTAAAATCATACCTCTGATCTGGTGGCTTTGTCTCAGATACCTCTTTTCTCACCACTGCCTTTAACTAAGTCAGTCGAACTGGGAATAAAGGATATTCTTACCATAGATCTTCTGAATGCCTTGGAGGTCATCTAAGGGCAGTTTGAAGTTGTGTGTCTCCATGTACTGGTAGAAGGGGGCCATGATTGCACTGGGATCGTTGGAGTGTTCCAGACCCAGTGCATGGCCCAGCTCGTGCACCGCCACCAGGAAAAGGTCGTTACCTGCAAGCGATCAGAAGTCAAAGTTGAGGAAGATCTGGGCTCGCTTTACATTAAAGGTCTTCTTCAACACATTCTGACAAGCAGTGGTGAACCATGAGTTGCCAGGACCAGGCAATCTAAATCCGAGACCATGTAAGACCATGTATGTTCTGGTAGCTCCACTTTTGGATTCTAGGAGGGTGTTAGGGGAAGCCATGGTCCAGTGTCTAGGGACTAGGCGCCAGGATTGGAAGGTCATTGGCTCGAATCCCAGACCAGTTGCCCTAAGGTTCCTTTGAGCAAGCTACCGTCTCCATCACTGCTCCGTGGGTGCTTTAAACAGCTGCCTTTGCTGGATGTGTGTAAAAAAAAAAGCAGGTTCCTTTTCATTGTGTGCTTTGATCACAATGAGAAACTGTCCCTTTCGCTTCACTTTGTAATTTTTTGGTTTTAGCAAATCAAGAGATTTCATTTTCTCTGAAGGTCCTGGGAAGATTTTCATACATGTTCTTACATGTGCCAGAAACATGGCATGAACCTCTCCTTCCCACTCAGTGCAAACGTATTAACTCTCTTTTTCAACGTGTCCTTTTGAGTCTCTTCACATGGTGTAATTTGGCTTCTTTAAAAAATATGTAAGATCTCTTAAAAACCAAATAGCAATATTCCAGCTGGAGCACCTCTGAAAAGCCATAACTAAGAAAATGCATTTTTTAAATTCAGTGCTGTGCATTATCTGGAAGGATCAGAGCTCATTTTCAAGCTCTAGAACAAGGTTATGAACCTTTTACACACATTTAGATACAAACAGCCCCATAGAATCTCCAGTATTACTCACGCATGTCATTTTAAACCTCATATTAAGCAATAATATTGTGCCGTTATTTTATAGCAACTTCCATGTTCCGATTACAGGGACAGTCTTCCTGAAGCAACTCAGGGTTAAGGGTCTTGCTCAGGAACCCAATGGTGGTAGTGCTAGAGGTGGGATTTGAACCTGGGACCTCTTGGTCCACAGATCTATACCGGTTGGATGTTAAAGTTCATATTTAATGGGTGAGTTTGAGCATTTGCACTTGTTCACACATGCGATGTGTGATTGGTCCCTTAATAAGATAATACATTTTAGCATAAAACAACAAAAGTTGGCATTTTGCACTCCTATATAAAAAAAAACCAAAACCTTGAGCCAGTTTATGTTGTTTTTTGCATTACTACAGAAAAGACACAAGCAAAATATACTTTAGGCTTTTCTGCCAAACACACATCAATGCTGTCTCTTCCTTCTTCAAATTGGCCCCTATTATGTTGCTTTTTCTCCATCATCCCTTTGCCCTCTCACCCTTTTTCTCCCGTTCTTTTCTTCCTCGCCTGCCATGAAGGTAAAGACCATGAACATCACATTAAATAAAAAAAACACAAACCTGAAGACTGCGAAAGCCTCTCGGGGTGAAACCACACTTTGGAGAAAGGTGTGTCTGAGTCCATTAGAGCGTGTTTGAGAGATGTTTTGCGAGTGTGTATGGAAATGGGTGCAGGAGACGGGCTGTGTACGTGAACTAACTGCAGATATCTCGCTCGGTAGCGCTTGAAGTCAGACTGCTGATGGCGTGCGATCAAAGAGGAGATAACGTTTCCAACATGGACCATATGCATGCGGCGTAGATGCTGATGAAGTGCCTCTTCTTCAGACCCAAAGCGTACGCCCTGAGCTATGGTGAGGCACAGACCTATTTCAGCTAATCCCCTATGAGTTTGGTGTGTGTGTATGTGTGTGTGCGTGTGTGTGTGTGTGTCTCAGATGGAGATATATTAATAGATTTCTGTCTGCTCTCTATCCAGTGCTTCTCCATCCTCGCTCTGTCCCCAGTGGGCTGTGTTCTTCTCCTCAGCTCTTCACTGGGTTTTACCCTTGGACTGCACTCCCGGTGGAATGCCCTCTCATCTTCTCAATGTCTGCTCATTTCATTCCTCCCTCGCATGCTCTCCGATCTGCCTACTCAGCTTATTGGTACTTCCACTACATGTCCAAAAGTCTGAAAGTCCTGAAATAAAAGGGTATTAATAGAAATAGTTTGCCCCCCGTTGCTGGAGTAACAACTTCTACTCTTCTGGAGAGGATAGACGGTGTTGGAACACTGCTGTGAGGATGTGATTGTATGAGAGTGTGAAGATGACTCCAACTTATTTTTGGATGGAGCTCATAAATGGCTGCTGAGTTCTATAGGCAAACCTTTTTGTGGAAAACTGAACAGAACGCATAAAAAAGTCCCCTAATAAAAACAGCTCGGACCAACTGAGACGTGGATTCCATAAGACCAATGAGGGTGTGGTATCTGTGAAGTGAGTTCTTCATGGATCAGATGAGTCTGTCCAACACAGATCCTTGATCAAACTGAGAGCTGGAAATTTGGAAGCTAAGGGAATACTGTTGCCATGAAAGGCTGGAAAGAATGATTAGGTACGTTTGAAAGTAATATCCACATGAAGGGTGAATGTTCTACCAAGGTCTCCCAGGAGATCATTGTCCAAAGCATCACACTAACTTTGCTGGCTCTCCTTCTGGCTATAGTGCATCCTGGTTCCTGATCTACTACAGAAAAAGTGACACAAGCCTGACTCTCCAAACAGAGGAAACATGATTTATCAGACCAGACAACATATTCCAATTACTCCACGGTCCAGTTCTGCTGGCCAATGTACTAACCACTGATTATTGAGGAAAGCCCATAAGTGTCTCCTCATGCTTGTCCATTTTTCCTGCTTCCAACACATCAAATTCAAGAACTGACTGTGAACTGACTGTTCACTTACTGTCAGGGTATCTCCCATACTGTGACAGGTGCCGAGATAATTAGTGTTGCTCATCACTTCACCTGTCAGTGGTTTCAATGTTATGGCTAATTAGCATGTCAACACACAACACAACAAAATACATCCCCTGTATTTAGCCCACACACAGCAGCCTGCAGTGTTGGGGACAGTATCGTGCTCAAGGGTAACTCAGGTTAACCTACTGGTCTGGGACTCAAAACAACAACCTCCCGTTTAAGGGACATTAACCACTACCCCCTTCACATTTTGGATGCTTAGAAGTTTTGAATGGTGATGCCCAATCCTGATCCTGGAGTTAAGAGTTAAGAGAGTTAAGCTCCATCACACCTGGCTCTAATTTTCAGGTGTTGTTAAAAGTGTCATCACTCAAACCAAGTTTATTAGCTTAAAGTTGGAGCTTTGTCCATTACCAGGATTGGACACCCTTACTTTTGGAGATACAGTGTATCCAGAGACATCCTACATTTGAGTAAAAGTAACTGCTGAAAAGAAAACTGATTTATAAAGTATATCTATCACACTCACCATCGTGGTTAGCGTTTCCTAACGTCCAGGGTTCATCTGAGTCGAAATGTGTGTCTCCTCCGATTCCAGGTCCAGGGAAGTAGGCATGGGCTAGAAAACCTCCTTCTCCATCGAATGGAGAACTGTCTCCATGGAACCCAGAGGCGAAAAAAATCATGATATCAGCCTCCTTGCCCTCCCTCTTGATCTCAGAGTAGGCCACCTCCTGAAAGGTCAGCGGGGTCACTGTCTGCCACACGTCAAAGGCCTGCCGTATTGCCCTCTGAGTGTCTTTCTCCCCCACCTTAGGTGTGAAGTTGTGTATGCTGAGATGAAGGTTGGAGAAAATGAAGCAAAAAGAGAACAAAGAAAGAAATAATGTGGTTAAAATACATAATTTACTAAATGTTGCATTTACTACCTAATTTTACTTACCATAATGGGAGATCTAATGCTTTATATATGCTTTTGTATATGTTATATATAATCTCAATATCAAAAGCTTACAATATTCAGAGGAGGCAAAAATCGACCCATTCTTTATTCCAGATACTTGTGTAAAAATGACTTTGGTTAAATCAAAAGACTGATTCAGAATGTAAAGTAAAAAGTACAGGAGTGTACTGAGAATAAATAAAAAGTACAGGAATGTACTGAGAGAATAAATAAAAAGTACAGGAATGTACTGAGAGTGTAAAGTAAAAAGTACAGGAATGTACTGAGAGAATAAATAAAAAGTACAGGAATGTACTGAGAGTATAAAGTAAAAGTACAGGAATGTACTGAGAGTGTAAAGTAAAAGTACAGGAATGTACTGAGAGAATAAATAAAAAGTACAGGAATGTACTGAGAGTGTAAAGTAAAAGTACAGGAATGTACTGAGAGTGTAAAGTAAAAGTACAGGAATGTACTGAGAGTATAAAGTAAAAGTACAGGAATGTACTGAGAGTGTAGAGTGAGACGTGTCTCCTCTGAAGGACGTCTGGAGCGTCTGTCTGTGCTGAAAGTGAACTGAATCTCACTCCATATTAATAGAATTAAAGACTATTAAAGCCACTTTTTCTGTGTTTGTGTCCATTCAGGCTGAGACGGGTCTGGATGTTGGGAAGGTGATGGAGAATAAAAATAAAGGAAAATTCAGGTGTGTTCAGACTTAACTAAGAGGTCTGTTCTGAAAATGGATGGAGGAGGAAGGACAGTATTTGGGTTGAAATGTCGGGAATAAAGTTACCCGAAACCTCTACTTTAGTATATAATGAAGTCATTCATCGTTCCCATTTTTGATAATATTATCAGTCGGGGTGATTAGGTCTGCTTTTCAAACAGCAGACTTGGGTTGTCCATACAATCTCACCACAATTACAAGTGTCCTTGATACCGAAAAGACCATTTTCCTACATCTGTAAATATTGGAATCTGCATATAAAGTGTCTGAATTATTCGTGACAAAAAGGAAATGAAGTAAAATCTTCAGTGCAGGCCCAGATAGAAGTGTCCTTACTTTACAGCCAAAGAGCCAGAGAGATGAGAAACCTCCTTTAGACGTTCTCAGTCCAGGCTGTTTACCCAGACTGAGCATCGTTTTGTTATAATGTGCATTTTACTGATGAACAGAACAGAAGAGCGGCTGCTGTTAAAAGAATGAACAGTTTCCACTCCCTGTATAAAAATAGTCTTCTGCTGATGGAAGGTTTCAGAATAAGAGATGATAGTCTTTCAGCCTCTCCCTCTTCTTCTCTCTCCTTCTCTCTCTCTCTCTCTCTCTCTCTCTCTCTCTCTCTCTATCTCTCTATCTATCTTTCCCACTGTTTCTCTGACAGTCCTCAAAGATCAAATCAAATTCGCCGACACAGACGCTCTAAATATAGACCAGGCGGCTCAGACACAATAAAGACAGTTAAAGGTACAGTTCCTCTTTCTCTCTCTCTCTCTCTCTCTCTCTCTCTCTCTCTCTCTCTGTTCATTCATGTTTATGGGAGTAAATGACACAGACTGAAATGTTAAAATGTAAGAGAATACATGTACGATAAAAGTAGCTTTTATATTTTTACATTATTTCATATGTAGCACTATTTATATATTTTAAAGCAAATATATATATATATATAGAATAGAGATAATAAAAACAGAAAGAGACACACATTTAAAGAGGAATGACTCTTCTTCTTCTTCTTCTTTTTCTTTCGGCTGCTCCCGTTTAGGGGTCGCCACAGCGGATCAACTGTCTCCATTTCTTCCTGTCTTTTGCATCTTCCTGCTTCAAACCGACCACCTGCATGTCCTCTCTCACCACATCCATAAACCTCCTCTTTGGTCTTCCTCTTCTCCTCTTTCCTGGCAGCTCCATCTTCAACATCCTCCTCCAGATATAATCCTCGTCTCTCCTCTGGACGTGTCCAAACCAACGCAACCTTGCTTCTCTAACTTTGTCTCCAAGACGTCTAACCTGATCTGTCCCTCTAATATACTAATTTCTGATCCTGTCCATCCTCGTCACACCCAACGAAAATCTCAGCATCTTTAACTCTGACACTCAAGGTCTAACTCAAGGTCTTTTCCTTCATTTTAAGTATTAAAAGTCACTAGTCGAGCTGACGTCTCTGCAGTCCCAGAGCTGAGGTTAACTCAGCATTTCCTGACAATCCTGTGCTGTGGCACATTTTCAGGTCGGGTTCCCCTGTGATGGCATGTTAAGCCCTAAATGTAACTAAAATCCAGCAGTGAGGTCATCGAACGTAAATAATATCGGTGCAAACGGGTCGGGTCGCCTACATAGCACCACTGGTCTCCTGGCAATGAAGCAGCTCTATTTTATTTGGTGACTTGTTGGATCAAGAACTTGCAGCCTCAGTATCTGTTTCGGTAAAAACCACTGACAACTGCTGGTGATGTACTGGGTTCTTAAAGGGTCAACCCATGTCATAGGGGAACTTTTCAAACACTACCTTTTGCCTTTACCCTCTCTCACTGAGAAGGTCCTGCGTTCGATTCCCAGGTGGGACAGTCCGGGTCCTTTCTGTGAAGTTCTTCTGTGTCTGTGTGTGTTTCCTGCAGGAGCTCCACTTTCCTGCCACCAACCAAAGGCCTGAGCGTCAGGAGGACTGGAGATGCTAAATTGCCTGTAGGTGTGAGTGTGTTTGTCTGTGTATCTGCAATGGAATAGTGACCTGTCCAGAGTGTGTGTCCACCTTTCATCCTGTGAGAGCTGGGGTAGACTCCAGCACTGCCTGTGACCCTAATTAGGACAAGCGGCTCAGAAAATGAGTCAGTTTTTTAGCTGAAGCGACCATGGGACCTTGCTTTAGAGCACATTTAAACATGACTTTTTAAATAAGCCAATAATAAATGACGAAAATAATGATATAAAAAAGCATATAAAGGTCACTCCATCCCATGATCTGTGTACCAACAAGTGGAGTGGAGTTGCAGCTCAGTCGATCATGAGATCAGCTGATTTTGTACCTGTATGATATTTTTTTGTCCCTCCATTTCTGACCAGTGAGGGCGTAGCGTTTATTTCTCCTCCGGCGGCTGATGTGTGGATGGTCAGGAACCCCGCACCGAGGTTTCTTCATCCATCTGAATGGAAGACAGACAAAGAAAGAAGCACTATGTCATAAAGAGATAACCAAGACTTTTTCTCAGCTTTAGGTTGTAATTCGGTCAAGTAAAGGTTCAGTGAATGCAATATAAAGTAATGAATCATTTTCATAAAATTTTTTTTTACGAATAAAAAAAAGAAATTTCTATACGTGTGTAGGACTCACTCTATGGTGGTTTGGTCCAGCACTCCGGTCACCGGGATTCCGTAGAACCGCTGCATGGCAGCGACCGCTGACTGCATGGCTTTCTCAGACCGTAAGTCTGATGTGCGGATGTCGTCTGGGAGCAGGTAACCATAGTTCTTCAACCAGGTCTGAAAAGACACAAGCACAAAATAGGTCTCATAAAACCATGTTCTCCCAAAGATCATGGTTTAGACGCCTCTTGAGGTGTTCACATCTAGATGTTTAGCTGCTCATGTCAAGTTTACTTAATTTATTTTATGTCTCAATGTCTCACATTTCAAAATAAAAGATCTGAGCAAACTTTGGCAAAGAAATGATCCTGAAGCCCAAACCAGATGCAAGGTTTCGAAACTGAACTGCTAAATCTGAAATTAGGACCCCATCCAAACCCAAACTGACTCTCAGAGCTTCACACAGAGCTTGAGCTGAGAGGCTGGAAATATGCAGCTGGATAAACGGATGTTTCCCACATCTGTAATACAGTGTTTGTTGCCAGTGTGTTCTTATGGAACTGCTGGTCAGAACAGCAGATCATCCTCCAGCTGTTATCCTCACTGTGCTAAAGCTCCTCTCGTTGCTGCAGAAAGAGGAAAGATCTGCTTTGACCTTTCCACCCACCCAACACATCCTTCTCATCATTCACCGTTTCACTGAGGGGCTCCTTCACCCAGTCCTCAACCTGCAGAGATATTCCAGATTTCATTCCCATGGGAAAGGACAGAGATTGAAAATGAGAAAAAGTGAGAGACAGAGAGTGAGAATCTGAAGCTTCCCAAAGGCTTGTCTCTAAAGGTGAGTTTAAAGCAGGGCCTTAAACTTTGCTCATAAATTGATTATTTGTCAGCCCTGTTCTGCAATATGTCAACTATGCTAAGATCCATTCTGTCCACACATGGAAGATCAGCTCTGCCTGTTCTTGTGATGTCATTTACATAAATTCTTCTATTTAGCCTAAATCAGTTTAACTCTGTCCATCCATAGTAGAGACACATTTTTAAAAAGTGTCCATCCAGAACTCTTGTTTATAAGCAGGAATGCCTTTGATTGAAACATGTAGGTGGCCCATTACTTGTGGCCACTCAGTGTAAACACTCACATTTGCAGCATTTAGCAGACGCTCTTATCCAGAGCGACTTATTACAGGGACAGTCCCTCCTG
Organism: Hepsetus odoe; assembly: GCA_017165825.1. NCBI lineage: Eukaryota > Metazoa > Chordata > Actinopteri > Characiformes > Hepsetidae > Hepsetus > Hepsetus odoe. The sequence continues at coordinate 32,149,536 of CM029366.1, forward strand.
GAGACACTCAGGGTTAAGGGTCTTGCTCAGGGACCCAGTGGTGGTAGTGCTAGAGGTGGGATTCGAACCTGGGACCTCTTGAGCCATAGGTCTGTAGGAAAGTACCACCACTAGCCCACCACCAGGGCTAGTCAACTCAGGCTGCCAGCGCTTTGGTTTGCATTGCTTTCTGTCACCTTCCATTTCCCTTATGTCAGAGTGTCCACAGTGTCCAGAGAGTCCAGAGTCCACAGCATCAATGCAGCGCCAATTTTGACGCTTTAGCCACTTCCATTGTGAACGAATGCTAAGCTAAAGACTTAACAAGGCAAAGCAGCTCTTTCTAATCTATTGTTTTACTGCTGCTTTTTTATTATCCATTAAACAAAATTGATTTCTTCTTTTTTTGGCTGCTGCCGTTTAGGGGTTAACACAGCGGATTAACCATTTCCATTTCTTGTCCTCTCTCACCACGTCCATAAACCTCCTCTTTGGTCTTCTTCTTTCCTGGCAGCTCCATCTTCAACATCCTTCTCCTAATATAATCCTTCGTCTCTGCTCTGGACATGTCCAAACCAACCAATCTCTAACTGTGTCTCCAAAACGTCTAACCTGATCTGTCCCTCTAATATACTCATTTCTAATGCAGGGCAGCGGTGGCCTAGCGGTTAGGGCGTTAGCCATATGATCGGAGGATCGGGGGTTCAAACCCCTTCCCAATAGGTTGCCCTGAGGTACCCTTGAGCAAGGTACCGTTCCCATCACTGCTCCCCGGGCGCTTTCAATAGCTGCCCACTGCTGCACGGGTTTGAGTGTGCATGGGTAAAATGCAGAGGTCCAATTTCGTTGTGGTTCATGTGTGCTGTGCCGTGACCTCGCAATGACAAGGGTAGTCACTTTCACTTTTTTAATCCTGTCCATCTTCGTCACACCCAACAAACATCTCAGCATCTTTAACTCTGACACCTCCAGCTCCATTTCTCGCCTTTTCCTCATCTAAAGTTTAAAAACATCAAATACATTTAAAAGATTAAAAAGAATAGAAATTGACTCTTGTCAATTCCGTTCTTTTAAATGTATTGATTTTTTCCCCATTTGGCATGAGCGATGCTATGAAAAAAAAGAAGCCTTGAAATAAAGCGTTGAATTTGCCGTAAAATGCCAATGAAATTGAAATGATCTTTTGCATTCTAAGAAATCTGGCATATAATGACTTGAAATGACTGAAGATGTTTTCACTTTTCAAGACCATTTTTTGCTGCGTGCACTCAGAACATGTTCAGCTTGAAGAGCCTTGAAGGCACAGCTTTAGCATTTATTTCCAGCTCTATAAAGAAAAGCTTCTTAGACACATTTGCATTCCACAGAGACAACATATGGACATTCTTCCGTCCAAAGCGCTGCCATTCATTTACAGTCAGTAAAAAAGACGCCATAGAAAAGCCTCGTGTCCTCATCTCACTCCACCATCTCAAACTCGCCTCCTCAGCTTTCATCTCTCCCCACGGATGAGTGCAGAGTAGAAGCCAAGCAAGCAAAGCCCCCATTTTACAGCGCTGCACACACACACACACACACACACACACACACACACACACACACACACACACACACACACACACACAGAGGGGCTTTATAATTGAGTTCATGGCTGAGGGTCCATTTTCAACATGAATATTTTAACGGTGGGACTTCTGCTCCTCGTTCAGCTCCTCAGAGGAGTGTTGGGAACCACAGTAACAACCATCGGAGAACCAGAGAACTTTTTAACTGGGTAAGAGTCACCCACTACTACTATTGGAGTCTCTTATTTGGCTCCATGATCAGTGGAGAGTTGAACAGTGTCTGTTAAAACACAAACCACAGGATTCTGTAAAACTTCAATCGAGCTGAGATTCCAGTCGGGGCTGTTTGCTGAACTCAAGGCACGGATTTCGGAATGAAGCTTGAGGGTGTTTCAGTTCTGGATCAAAGGAAAAGGATTCTGATCAAAGTTAGGTGTGTTTGATCAAGATTCGTATCAAGGGTAAATGTGCTCAAGCCACAAGATTCCAATTAAAGTTAGGTTTCCTCATGCCACGAGATTTAAGGTTCCACTACGCATCCTTAGACACAGATCCAAACATCCATGTGAATTGATTATGTTTGATTGATCTGTCAACCTTTCAACCCTAAGACTGAATGACTTCAATTGCAATTGAAATGCGCCCATTTTTTCAGCAGCTATTGAAAGCAACCGGGTAGCAGTCATGGGGACGGTACCTTGCTCAAGAGTACCTCGGGGAAACTTACTGGTCTGAGATGCAAACTCATGACCATCCAGGCCTGAGGCCTTGTCCCTAAACACTAGACCAATGTTTAACAGCTCTGGGCAATTATTTATTCAGTGCGACTGCAGGTGTTAATTACTACCGTTATAATAAAACGAGCCAATAGGGTAACAGAAAGTGTTGCTTAAGTGAAGTGAAAGTGACAAGCTGTCATTGTGAAACACGGCACACCGTGAACCACAACTAAATTCAGCCTCTGCATTTAACCCACTCACACCATGCAGCAGGGTGAAACTATTAAGAGGGCCTGGGGAGCAGTTATGGGGACGGTACCTTGCTCAAGTGTATCTCAGGGCAACCTTCTGGTCTGGGATTTGAACCCACGAGCTTCCATTCCTGAGGCCAACTCCCTAACCACTAGGCCACCGCTGCTCCAACTTAAACTGTATGTTTATCTTGAGCTGCAAGTCTATTTCATTACATAAGGCTGCAATAATGATAATGAAATAAAAAAAGACCAAACAAGAAACTCAGAGGAAATACCGTACACAGTGACGCTATCTAAAATATACTTGTGCTGCTGTTTAAAGTGATCAGAGTAAACACTGAGCTACAAGGTGCAGGCAATGTGTCTGAATAATGTAACAGAGACTAAAAATTCTTTACCGGGATGGCTTAGCCTCTAGTGGCAAAAGAGGCTGCTGCTTTGCCCCCTTTCCATTAAATAATTTACCAGCGCTGTTAACGTCACAGCTACCAACAGTGCCAAGCAACGGGACTCAAGCTCAAGTTAAACAAAGCCTTGTCCTCAGGCAAACAGCAAGGTAACTGTATACCCTAAAGTATCCAGACCTCTCTTCTAATGAATGAGCTACTTTTAAAGTGCCCCAGGATCACACAGCTTGAATAATCTCCTTAGAAACGGACAGAATGGAGCCCACACATCGTTATTAGGTCACCATGGCACCGAGCTGTGGCTTCTTTTGAGGGTCCAGCACATAAAGTTGGAATGGAGTTTGTGATCATCCTGCATCTGACCTCACTAATGGCTACAATCAAATCCTCACAGCCATGCTGCATCATAGAGTCTTGAGATGGACGACTCTCCACCACCTGTACGGTGGACATCTTATGCATTTCCTGAAAGAAAAGGCCTCCCAGCCAAGTCCATCAATCACCGTGAGGGTTTCCAGTCAACGTCTCGATCAAACCATCGTCATATTCTTCTCCCCGCGTGAACTCCAGATCAGCTACATCAGACTGGATCTGCAGGAGCTGCTGCCACTAAGGTTAACAAAAGCTCTGCCCACTTGAACAGAACCACCGCTATTAGCTAACAGATCTTCCAACTTAACGGACTCTTTTATAGTAACTCACACTTTACCAGAACTCATTGCTAAATCTATAATTAATAAAATCCATTTAATCTTTCTTTTCCTTCTTTGTTTCCGATGTTGACCAGAAGAGAACAGGTTCCCCTTTTGAGTCTTGGCTCCCCCAATTAACATGTTAACGATGTTAATCGTTATCACGATATTGGTTTCTGCAATATTCAGAAAAAGGCTTCAATATGCTAATTTCCCCTAACCAATCAGAGCAATCAAAGCCCTAGTTGAGTGTTACTGACTATCTGATTAACTTTAAACAGGATGTTTCCTTGCAGACGGATGTATACCAGTTATCTCTTTTCTGATTGGCTGCAGCTCAGAGCTGAAACACTCTCAGCATGAATGGGAGGAGCTAAACTGCCGGAAGCTGAATAAATGCGTAAAAGTCATGAAACGGACCCTTTAATGCATTCAAAGCCAAACGCAATATGTAGCAGAATAATAGCAATGCTGATATTTTGTTGATATCATGCAGCCATGTTCTGGATGTAGCGCTAGTCAGTTGCTTTGAGTGCTGGAAACCAATGAGTGAAGGAGTCATTTAACTCAGGTTTTGATGGACAATCCAAGTGAACCATCACCACGAGCAACATCTCCCATCCTTTGATAAAAGGCAATCTGGGACAGGTTGCAGCTCTGACTACACCGGCAGCTGGTGAGGCTTTTTTGTAGGCACCGAGCGGTATTATTATTCCTCCGCAAGCAGCAGGCAGTGAGCACTTCCCTCACGCTCTCCCAGGTGCTGTCAAAACAAAGAGTGGATGAACAGAGCCGAGGATTAGCTCACTGTATTTCTGGTGAGACCAGACCAAAGACGATTTCGAAGCCTGAGAGCCAGACAGCGCCGTGCAAGACCGCACCAGCCTTGACTGTAATGGCAAGCCACATTCGTTTGAAGAAGGTTAAATGTTTTGTTCACGCAGCCCTCTGGCAGTCATTCATAGCTCACAGAACCACAGATGCATGTGTAAGTAGTTCTTGTACACGGACTTCCAGCGCCAGGCGTGAGTCACCGCGACTAGCAGGGGAGTAGCGACGGCAACAGTTTCAGCAACGCCGTTCACTTTGTTCAAGTTGTGATTCACGGTTAAAACCAGTCTGGTCAAAGATACACACACATAAAATGAGTCTTAACTATTACTCCTGAGCAGCTTCACAGGTTTCCAATGATTAGCAGAAAATGTAAACATGAAGTGAAAGTGACTATTTGTGGTTGTGAAGCACAGCACAAAAAAACACAATGAAACGCAACCTCTGCTTTTCACCCGCACATACCGTGCAGCAGTGGGCAGCCATATCCATCACCCGGGGAGCAGTGATGAGGACGGTACCTTGATCGAGGGTACCTCAGGGCAACCTACAGGATTTGAACCCACAACTGCAATCGTTGGGCCTAGTACCTAAACACTAGGCCACTTTTCTGGAATAAAAAAAAGTATGTAAGTATTCTTAAAATTTTAATTCAGGGCAGAAAATGTTTGAATCCCAGACCAGTGGTTAGCCCTGAAGTACCCTTGAGCAAGGTACTGTCCCCATCGCTGCTCCCCGGGCTTGGTAAACTTGATAATGATTGCTTTGAGCAGTTCATAATGTGATATATAACCTCTAATTCTGTAGCCTTTACCTTGCTACCCAACAAATTAGGAGAATTTACTGTACATTTTGTTAACAAGCCTAAACATACACAAAACAATCATTTTAAAACTATTTTTTTGGGGTTTGTAAAAGAAAAAAGGCCAAATCAAGATCTTCTGCTCAATCAGTATGCATGATCCCACCGAGGGTCATCAAATAAACTCCACTTGAGCTGATAAAGTATCAGAACGTCCCGATGGCACGATGGCATCTGGATTACTCCCTAGAGGAAAAGGCAGGGCCAAGCAGACAAAGGCTTTTAACCTTTACTGAAATAGTGGATAGGCATTAAAAAGGTATTAGAGGCTGATATATTGTTCTTACAGGCCAGGCAGAGTCACAGGTCTAAGAGCTTCTTCTTTCTCTAATTCACAAAAGCCATGGCTGCCCATGAACAAAATGCCCAGAAACAGCCATTATTCTTCCTGGAAATACGTTATTTGCACACAGCCAGAATAATTAGCTTTTTGTTATGGATGTCATTAGATAGAGCGTGTAACCAGGGGAGAGAGTGGTGATTGGTGTGGACTTAAGTGGACATTTTTGTGAAGGGAACAGAGATGATGAGGAGATGATGATGATGATAGGTATGGTGTCATAGAAAGGAATTCAGAAGGACAAATGTTTGTAGATTTTGCTAAAAGAATGGAAATGGTTGTGGTTAATACTGTTTTAAGAAGAGGTGAAGACCAGAGGGTGACATACAAAAGTGGAGGAAGATAACCAAGATGGAAGTAAGGGCAGCGATGTAGACGGTGAAGAATGGAAAGGCTGTTGGTCCAGATGATATACTGGTAGAAATATGGAGGTGTTGCAGAGAAGTATGTCAGAATAGTTCAGGATATGTAAAGTGAAAGTGACTACCCTTGTCATTGTGAAACACAGCACAGCACAACACAACGAAATTCAACCACTGCGTTTCACCCATACACACGTGCAGCAGGGGGACAGCTATTGAAAGCGCCCAGGGAGCAATGACAGGGACAATACCTTGCTCAAGGGTACCTCAGGGCAACCTATTGGTGAGGGAAACAAAACCCACAATCTTATAATAATAATAATCCTTTATTTATAATCCCATGAATGGGAAATTCGTCCTCTGCATTTCACCCATACACATACGTGCAGCAGCTATTGAAAGTGCCCGGGGAGCAGTAACGGGGACGGTACTTTGCTCAAGGGTACCTCAGGGCAACCCACTGGGGTGGGAATCGAACCCACAATCTTCCGATCCGGGGCAACTCCCTAACCACTAGGCCACCACTGCCCCGTATGCCGGCAGTTTGACAGTGGTGAGATCTGCAGCAGGTGTGACGGGTGCATTTAAAGTCGAGGTTGGATTACATAAAAGATCAGCGCTGAGCCCATTCTGAATTGTAATGGTAATGGACAGGTTAATGGATGAGGTTAGATGGGAATCTCCATGGACGATGATGTTTGCTGATGATATTGTGGTCTATAGCAAGAGTACGGAGAAGCTTGAGGAGAACCTTGAGAAATGGAGATATGCTCTAGAGACAAAGTTAGAGAAACGAGACTGTGTTGTTTTGGACATGCGCATAGGAGAGACAAGGAGTATATCAGCAGAAGGGTGTTGAAGATGGAGCTGCCTAGCCAGAGGAAAAGCGAAAGACCAAAGAGGAGGTTTATGGACGTGGTGAGAGAGGACATACAGGTGGTTGGTTGGAATGCAGAAAATGCAGAGAACCGGAAGAAATGGAAACGGATGATCTGCTGTGGCGACCCCTAAACAGAAGCAAGCGAAAGAAGTTCAAGGTATAAAAACTGCACACAGCAGTTCAGTAACAGAAGGTGTAAAAGATGAAGGAAGAAACAATTCAACATTTGTGAAGAGCAATGAAGAACAGCTGGAAACACAAAGGAGTGTGTATGGCACTCTAAACATATATGAATAATCTTCCATATGACCCACTTCAAGAAACACTAGTGTGAGCGTTGGGCTAATGGCTGAAGGAGAGTGTTTGCTACATTGGCCATCCATCCATCCATCCATCCGTCTGCCCACCCTTCCTTGCGTCCATCATTCTGTCTGGCCATCGATTCATCCACCTATTTAGGCTTTCAATTTGTTTGAATTCTACAGAAACATTCTTCAGGGGGCTTTCTTTCTCGCCCCAACCTGATACCTCCTGCTAGACTTAAAAGGATAATCAAGAGAGAGAGAGGAAATAGATGGTGGACAAAAGAACAAAGAGAAGGAGGGATGGAGGCAGAAAAAAGAGAGAGAAATGGCCTTGCACAAAGAAGGCAGAGAAAGATGAAGACAGGGAGGGAAGAAAACAGGGGAAGAGGAGTCTGGAGACAGAGACAGAGAGAGAGAGAGAGAGAGAGAGAGAGAGTGCGAGAGAAAGATGAGAGTGTACAGTAGAGGGAGGATGGGGGGATGGGAGGCGTACAGTGCAGTGACGCGCAGGAGAAGCTCAGACAAAGGAAGAAGGAAGAAGAGCTGCCGCTGCTGTGTGTCCAGAAATACAAAACACAAAGAGGTCCAGTCCTTCATCTGAACATCCACTTCACAACAGCCTCCTCCACCATCAATACGTCTGATACTGTCCCTCCATATCAGCCCGCAGGAGAACCATCGGAACCACAGTGTCAATACCAACACTGTTATTCATCAATGCCACCTTCAAAACCTCATTTTTTCAATTTAATTTGACAACGGCAGCTGCTCTTTATACTGCGTGAGCATGCAACGCTGCATCCATGTAAATCAATAAAGCTCCTAACTTTAATGAGCCCACACTCATCTACTCACTAAAATCTCAGATCTTGCTGTCTACTGATCTCTGTCATGTATTAATATTCACCAGAGCCCTTTATATTCATGAGATATCGCTGCTGTTGTGCTTTGAAAAAGCCATTTTTATGCATTTTTTCCACTTTCTACTCCGTATAATTGGATCCAATTCCACCCACTACCAGGAACGCACCCAGTGATATGAAGGTACCAGCGCTGAGAGTCTCATGAAGCTCCAACAAACTGCTGCCAACACAAATCTGCAAAACTCAACACGTTCAGAGGAGAACACTAATTGCAAATCATGTTAGATTACAGGGCAGTTCTCTCAACTAAAAATGTCTAATGTTGTCCAGATGAGCCCCTAAAAATGAAATGATCAAAAATATTAGCATCTTGTGGAATTAGCACACCAGCAAAGGCAACCGAATTAATTAAATGCATCATTATTATTACTATTGTTATTATTGTTGTTATTATGATTATTATTATTATTATTATTGTTGCCCCATTCGTCTTCTTCTTCTTATTATTATCATAACATCCATATAATAATAATAATAATAATAATAATAATAATAATAATAATAATAATAATAATAATAATTATTATTATTATTATTATTATTATATCAACAAGAACAACAACATAAAAATAATTTATTTGTAGTAGAACTAACATTTTTATTATTTACTTTTTTTGCATCATTAATACTTGAAACATGAAAAAAGACAAATAAAAAGGATAATTTCATCACATATATAATTGATTAATAAAGAAAATCACAGGTCCATGAATAAGATTCATTCAAGTCCTGTGATTAGTCTTTCACACAGCGTGTGAACAATGAGTTTGATTGAAAAACAATCGTGCCATCGGGTGAATAACGGGCTTTATATTCGTCCACCTCCGCATCCCAGTTACAGTAACCATGTTTCATCCAATCGTGTTGACACAGTGAGGGGACATGAATGACAAACTCCCTTCTTGCCGTGTGGAAGCATTTCGTTTTTCTCGCTTTGTTCCAAGCAGCACTTGTGAGGGAGGTGAGCGTGTTGACAGTTTTTAACTGGTTTTAATGCTTTCATTGTGCCACAGCGAGAGAGAAGACTCTGTTCCAGCAACTTACGCACCCACGGCCGCCCACGCACACACACACACACACACACACACACACACACTTCAGCACTCGGCGTTTGCCAGACAAAAGTCAATAAAGCATTATAACAGTCGGAGAATAGCACGCGGCCTTTGTGCGAAATTGCCCTTAAATCATGTTTTAGAGCCTAATCTCATCAACACTGAATAAACAAGGTGAAAAACCCCAAACATGTGCCTTGACCAGTGATTAAAAGCAGCGTGGGTTAAAAAAAGATCCCCTGCAGTCACCCGAGAGACATACGCACCACTGCGTCCATCATTCTCCATGGCACGTCCAAACCTGCGTCGGTTTAACATTAAAGAATGAAAAGCCCAGTTTTGTCCTCTTTTTTTCATCTAAAAGTACTCCTGAACAAAACGTTTCCGAGGTCAAGAACCGAAATGTTACACAGCTGCTGGATTTCTCAGTGTGTCCACTGTGTCCAAAAGTTTTTAGACACCTGCTTTTCTGTTTGTGTTGCAGAAACAGCCGCTACTCTTCTGGGACAGCTAGAACTTGAAGTGTACAGGTTGGATGATCACAAACACAAAAATTCTAGCCAAATTCTGGAGCACATTTAATGCCCCCTGCTGCTCCCGTTAGGGGTCGACACAGCAGCTCATACTCTATTTCTTCTGGTCCTCTGCATCTTCCTCTTTCACACGGACCCCCTGCATGTCCTCTCTCATCACATCCATAAACCTCCTCTTTGGTCTTCCTCTGCTCCTCTTTCGTGGCAGCTCCATCTTCAACATCTTCAACCAGCACAACCTTGCTTTGCTAACTTTGTCTCCAAAATGTCCAACCTGAGCTGTTCATCTAATAAACTCGTTTCTAATCCTGTCCATCCTCGTCACACCCAACGAACATCTCAGCATCTTTAACTCTGACACCTCCAGCTCCGTCAGCTCCACCGTCTCCAACCCATATTGCACAGCTGGTCTCACTACCATCCTATAAACCTTTCCTTTCACTCTTGCTGGTATCCATCTATCACAAATCACTGCTGCCTGCACTCTTTTCTTCACCCATTCCAACCTGCCTGAACTCTCTTCTTCACCTCTCTTCCACACTCGCCGTAACTGTTGATCCCAGTATTTAAGTTTATAAAAGCGCTGTACAGTTCAGTAGATGTCCACTTATGTTTGCTCAGCAACAGACATGAGTCCAAAGACGTGCTCACATAAACATATGATCAAAACGGCAGAAAGACTCTCATTTCCACTTCGAGCGGTGTGTTTTATGCAGCTGCCTTGAGTTTGACACATGGCTACAGGTATGTGTTAACACTATAACACTATAACATTATAACATTATAACATATGATTACTGCTGTCTCAAATTTTTATTGCACTCAAAAATAGATCAAAGATGCATCTTCCAGCATGTAGGCTTATTTAATATATATTTATTGTTTATACAATAAGATAATAATTATAATAATAACAACAATAATAATAATAGTAGTAATAATAAGAAGAAGTAATTCAAGTTTATAAAGTGCTTTTCCCAGACAAAAGTCACCAAGCAAACAATAAAAATGAAAGACAATAAAATGAGAGAGCAGAAAACTGCTCTATATGATAATAACAATAATCATAATAGAACAGAAAAATAAATATATATTGATAAAATAATAAAACATTCTTAAAAGAAATAAAACAATTAAAGAATTGCTGTGACAAAATACAGAGAAAATACGCAGAAGTAAGCCAATAATAATAATAATAATAACAACAACAACAATAATAATAATAATAACAACAATAATACATATTTCGTCCCTTCAAAGACTATTAATACCATGCTAGGTACGCATGTAATCTGCTTTAACCCCTTAGATATTAATACCGTTTTCAGTTGAGTAGCCTGTTCGACACACACATAGAAAAGAAAATCTGACTACATTTCCATGGAAACTGAAGGCATTTCCTCCACCTGGATGAAGTCATGATTAATGAAACCAAAACAACTTCCCAAGCATGAGCGCTGTCTCCCATCAAACATCGTCAAGCAGTCGTCCAAAAGGGACAACGAGGTGAAAAGGAAAGTAATCCCGCGCTGAGACACTGCTGTTTGTCCAAATCCATGCTACATACATTAACAGGGGACAACTGTTGATCATTCACGCTCAAATCCCACAAACTGTTGGGGCTTATCTGCTCTGGGCTAAAATTAAACTGTCAGAAGGATAGAGCGGCCCTGCTTTTCTCTCTCTAACTCTGGATGACACGCTGCTGAGAGTCTGGGCATCTCCATGGGCTCAGACATAGACGATGGAAAGGTTATTAGCTGAGAGATCTGTTATTATTAATCCCTTCAGCTGAAGAGCAGGCCAACACAAAATAGCAGCCACTGCTACCTTCTGAACTACATTTGTTCATTTCTAACAACACTTCTCAAGGAGACCATCACATTTATGCTCATAGGAGAAGAACCAGCTCTAAAACATCAGACAAAATCATATATTCAGACAGAGGACAGACAAAATGCTACATACTAAACATCTTAACATGAAAAAATAAGGCAATAAATACGAATGTAAATGCTGGGAAGCTTGACAGCTTGCAGTCAAGAACTATCCTTCTGAGGAGTCCACTAAATTCCAACACTGACGTATGTCGAGTGTCAAATTCAGGTCCAGAAAACAAAACCTCGTGCCAAAACTGCTGATGCATCCCAGCAGCTGGAACAAAATCCTGATCTTTTATTTTCTGACCTGAAAAGCTCTGGTCAGATGTTCTCGTTCAGAGCCATCTTGTGTTTGTGGAGAAGTCTCCACTCAAGTACACCATGTCAATCATCGCCTAAAATGGACGTCACCCAGTGACTGTTTTAAGAAATGTGGCTGTCAGTCCAGTACAGTGCATCATGTTGAGTCATTCCTGCAACACCCCCAAGCAGCGGTCAAAATAGCAGGCAGAAGCAGTGGAGTTACCTCTTAAAAACAAAATTCAAGTTGGAATTACTGAAGCACACTTCAGGACCGCAGCATGTTGGCGGAGGATGCTTGTGTGAGGTTATGCAAAAGAAAAACAGAAAGGTACACAAGCTGTGAAATGGCTTATTCCACCAAAAAAACAATGCTCTTTATGAGTAAAACATGAAAAACTTCTGAATGCTATTTAAACGGAGTGGTTTAGCCCTGTGACGGTGGGCGGCGCCCTGCTCTGACTCATTAATGACGACAGGTGTGTCTGATCGGAGAAGGGTTTAAAGGGCCCAGTGAGTCAGAGCACAGCGTCGGCCTTTCTTGGTGTAATTCACACACGTGCGAGTGCTTTTATGTTCTTTAAGTTAAATAAAGTCAAGCCACAGATCCCTGGCTCTGCGTTTATGTCCTACTCACACCAGCCTAGCATGACAAATCACATTTTGAGAGTTTCTACTGATCCCAGATCGCAGGGATCAGTAGATCATGTTTGGAGACCAACTTATCCTCTTTAGTTAAATACTGAGATATTGCTTTAGGGCAGCGGTGGCCTAGTGGTTAGGGCGTTAGCCACATGATCGGGGGTTCGAACCCCTTCCCAGCCCTGAGGTACCCTTGAGCAAGGTGCCGTCCCCATCACTGCTCCCCGGGCGCTTTCAATAGCAGCCCACTGCTGCACATGGGTGAAATGCAGAGAACGAGTTTCCCATTCGTGGGATTATAAATAAAGGATTATTATTTAAGTTCTGAGCCTAAAGCTAAACCCATTCATGGTGGAAGGATAGAAAGAAAACGGATTTTATTCACAATCACTAACCATCATCGATGCCATAAATACAACCAGAGGACACGTGTAGGTATCTGGTTTAGATACTAAATAAAATGGCTATATTAGTATTGGAGACGTCCGGTTCCCTTGCCTACTACTGTAAGGAAATTTTTCCATTGAATCATTTCACCCCAGCTCACCCAGAATGAGTTTATTTACATCTCAGTGATTAAATTCTGAAAAAATTGTTGGAAGTTTCAATTTTTTTCACTAATATATCCTCTAGTCTGCTACCCAGGCCGTTACTGAATAATAAGGCTTGCGGAAATGTGGAAATTTAAGGGTCAATAAAGGCTTATTAGAGGCCGCAGATCCAACAAAGAAGCCATTTGAGTCTTAAAATACCCGTATCTGGGTGATCACATCCATCACATCACGCCTTCATCTTTATCGCTGTCAGCTCATGAGTATTATTTTGCCACAGTAGGGCAGCAGACGGCATTTTCAGGTCGAGCAGATGTGTTGCCACATTGAAGTCATGGTTCATACTCCAGATGTCGCCATGTCTCACAGTTAATCACACAGCTCACCTCATGCCTCCAAGGTGAACAGGCATCCAAATCATCAAAGAGCTCAGCAGCTGAGAGGTACTGCAAGATTAATCTGATTTCTGGCTGTTACTTTCCAAAGCTTCTCACTGCCATACTTCACCGTTTGGCCTCAAACAGTCTAACTACTCGCTTGCCTAGAAAAAATCTCAATCAGAAACTGGCAAACGAATCCACAACGTGGCCCCAAATGAGCCAGGAGGGAACCCGATTCAGTACGAGGCGTCAGGATACGAGAGATGGAGGAGCTGCTTTGTAGAGACCAGCATCATCATTTTTATTTAATAAAAGTTTAACAGACTGTTTAAAGGTCAAATGTGAGCTCTGTAAATTTGAGCAAAATTAGTAACCAGTTTGTTACAATACAACGGTTACCATGGACACAAGCATCTACCGGTGAAATGGAGATGCCATAGGAGAGGCAAACTATGAGAGCATAACTAGTTTTATATTCAAAGTGACTATTTGTCAGCGTGAACACACAGCACACAGTGAACCACAACCAAATACTTCCTCTGTATTTAACCCACACACACCGTCCAGCAGGGGGCAGCTGTTTAAAGCGCTCAGGGAGCAGTGATGGGGACGGTACCTTGTTCAAGGGTACCTCAGGGCAACCTACTTGTCTGGGACTCGAACGACCTATACGTATATATATATATAACGCTGGAAACTGTGAAACATTTCAGAGCAGGAGTGTAACTTTCCAAAGCAAAGTCGGCTTTTAGAGAAAAAGTGTCCTGGATAAATATTATGTAACGAACATGTGGTGGATCTAGTATGACAAATGCATTCCCGTCTGCTGGTGGGAGCGTCGTCGTCTGACGAGTGGCAAAGCATGAAAAAGATGTATGATGAAATCATCCAGTTCTGTTTTTTTTCCTCAGAAGAGTGATTATTCCCTGGACATTAAAGGAAAAGAGGAGTTTAAGAATAATATTTCTTATTTAGCGATGAAGGATGAAGGTCTGATCACTGAGTCACTGAGCTGCTGTAATGCTAAAGCTGGGGAGAATAAATGAGCCTAAAGCCGCCGCGATGCATGGCGGTCGACCTCCCAGCCGCTCGTGGATATTTCTGTGTCCACACTCAACACCTTCACAAAACAACAGAACCTGATGTTCTGCTTCAAAAAAGATTCCTAATGGTTCTATGATCGGTGCTGTAGAAGAACCATTAATAATGCAGGTGAGTTTGGAGATACTTTTAAAAGCCACATAATCATCTCTACTAATTTGTTTTATTATACATTATATTATATTATAATGTGTTACATTATATTTTACATCATTACTATTATAATAAGTATAGTAAGGCTATTACACAGACATATAATGTCTAAAATATAATAAGCGCCTAATTATGTAGAACATTACGAAACGATTCTCATTATTATTATTTCCAAAACTTTACAAAAAAAAAGTCTCCTCCACAATCTGGGGATCATCAGAAATAGACAGGGTGTCCCTAATGTTGTTTTCTTAAATAACTGGACTAAAATATATTGCCTTCAGAATAAAGAAACTCGTTACATGAGTCGTTAAAACGAACAAGAAGCAAAATCCGACACTTCTCATTGGCTGAAGCTCGAATGAAAGACGTGCAATGTTATTGAAGTATAGCAGATTTCATTAATACACCCAATACGGTTCACAGTCGATGTCTGAAAGTTGATATAGATGGAAAGAATGGGTCCCATGTTTAACCTTATATTATTGGACGATCTGACGGTCTTTTATGATTCATTAGAATTTTTCTTTTTTGGTTTAAAATCAGCTCTAAAACCAGCGTCCTTGTTGTGAAACATGTCTGTCTGTGTTCTTGTATTGTCGATATCTATGATAAAAAATTGTGATCGTGGTTAAAAAAAATCATTATATCGCCCCCTCCTCACACACTAAATCATAAAGCTGATTCTGAAAGAGTCTCACCATTGAAGATTTGCTCCATTTCACACTGGAATTGGTCCCTTTACGGCATTACTGCGACACTGAAGGCGTGAAAGCATTATTTTTAGGAGTGTACGGGACGACAGAGATGTGCATATAACACACATGCACAGGACAAGCCTGTACCTTACTGTAAGCAGCTGGAGGACAAAAGGTTTTTTTTATCATCATCAGAAATAATAAACTCCAGCTGGTTTGATTTATGGATGACTTGATATGAAAACCCAATTTGATGAAGAGCCTAATTAAGATCTTCCTCCAGGAAAAGGCCAAACAAGCACAACGACGAACGGTGTGTGTTTTGTTGGACATGCTGAGCTTCCCACCCAGCTAAAAAAGCATGCTTATTTGCACAGGGGTGTGTGTCTAAGGAACCAAACGGCAGTGGGATAAGAAAAGCAGGCCATCAATAAAGAAACAGTCAGCTATACTGAGATAAGGAGAGCTGAGTTTTCGAGCAAAACAAGAGCAGGCGAACAGGCAAGTAAACAAAGGAACCAACAGCCTGTGATCCATGAAGCCAGGAAGACAATAAACCCATGATGCTGCACATGTAATGCATGCATAATAATGATAATAACCACACAGAAGGCATAAAAAGCCTAATCTTCATCCAAGCCGACTCTTTGGGACCGAAATGTGGACAAAACGACCCGCTCATGGCTCCCTTTTGTCCTCTGATACTGTAATCAGGGAACACAGCAAGCCAGAGAGCCCCTTTTCAGAGCACAGCCATCTCCAAATCCGAATCCACGCTCAGATGGAGCTCTGCCCCCCCAGCCCTCCACTCAAATGCATCCCTACCGTTTCCATAAATTATGGAGGAAGCTATATTTGGATCCTTGAGGGAAAGAAAAACAGGGTCTGAACACAGAGCAACAGAGCCAAGGAGGTGGAAGTGCCATCGTTTGAAGGCTCTGCTGGATCGGAATGACTGGGAAAGGCAGGGAATAACAGCTGCCTGGGCACTGGAAGTGGCGCCTTTAGAGGCATTAGTGAGCCACTTTTGGGAGCCTGTATTTGTAGGAGCGTATGGGACGACAGCACTGTAAAGGAACCGGCGACAGTTAAAAGGCTCAGCCGGGCTGGAAAAACAGGGAATAACAGCTGCTGATGCTGAATTAGCCCACAGCCTCATCCAGACGTAGCTTAGATGATCTAATTCTAATGAGTGTGTGTGTGTGTGTGTGTGTGTGTGTGTGTGTGTGTGTGTGTGTGTGTGTGTGTAATGGGAAGTGTGTTTACAGTGGAGATGAGGATGGAGGAAAAAAGGGAAAATGGGAAAGTCAGACTCGGGGCCAAATTTGTCAAGCTATAGACTAAGTGTGCGTGTGTGTGTGTGTGTGTGTGTGTGTGTGTGTGTGTGTGTGTGTGTGTGTGTGATGGGGTCCTGAAATTAGTTGTTTACGGTGGTGGTGAGGGTGAAGGTTGAAAAATGGGACAGCCAGGCCAGTCAAGCTATTGTCTGTGTGTGTGTGTGTGTGTGTGTGTGTGTGTGTGTGTGTGTGTGTGTTGTGCATCCTTCTCCTACCTCCACAATGAAGGTCCTCTCCTCCCCGCACACGGACACCACCCAGAAGAGGATGTGGAAGTAGCAGGTCTTCCAGCAGAACCCAGGCAGTCCGGTCCGTTTACCCCTCGCTCCTGCCCCCGCCATATCTGCCCCCACCCCCCCTCACAAACCCAGAAATACCCCCGGCTCCTCGGCGGGGGCTCGTGGAGGCTGTGTGCCCCTCTGGATGCTGCTCTTCACCTGCCTGTTCCTCAGCGCGGAGCCATCGCGCTTCTGAGGCTGAGGATGCAGCGCGCGCGCGCGCGTGCGTGTCTGTGTGTCTGTGTGTGTGTGTGTGTGTGTCGGTCAGTCAGTCCCACGCGCGAGGCGGAGTGCAGATGGCCTCGCAATAATGTCGAACAGCAACACGATCCCGCGCGTCGTCATGACTCTGTAGCCACACACACACACACACACACACACACACACACACAAAAATAAAAAATCACACACACACACACACACACACACACACACACACAAACAAAAGTAAAAAATCACACACACACACACACATACACACACACACACACACACAAACAAAAGTAAAAAATCACACACACACACACACACAAACAAAAGTAAAAAATCACACACACACACACACACACACAAACAAAAATAAATCACACACACACACACACACACAAACAAAAATAAATCACACACACACAAACAAAAAAAAGTACACACACACACTAACAAAAATTAAAAATCACACACACACACACACACACACACACACACACACACACACACACACACACACAAACAAAAAAAATACACACACACACACACACACAAACACTGTGCTCCACATCCGGTACTCAGTTCTTCCTTCTCCTCCCCTCCACTGTGTACCTGTCAATCATACACATCCAGCAGGGACGTCCTGCACACTCTTCTCGTGTCCCTGCAGTGTCCCCACATTGTACCTGATCACAGGTGGGAGCAATACACAGGTGATGGAGTTGTAACAGAAACACATGTGATGAGGTTCTAAAAGGAACACATGTGATGGAGTTCTAAAAGGAACACTGGATTTCTGAAATGAATCAACACAAGAGACCAAAAGCAGCCGTTTTTAAAGAAAAGGTTCTGTAACACCTGCCGGAGGGGAGGAGCTCAAAAAGGTCATGTCCAGGGCTTGAGGAATCCATGACGATTCTCCCGGTTCCTGGAGAATTACAGTACTTCCTGTTCTGCCCCCCAGTGCAGTACATGCTGGCCCAGTTTAGTCATTGGCGATCACTGGATGGGAATCCAGAACAGTATCACTGAGCAAAATGATCCGTTAACCTTATCCTCCAAGTGTGACCAGCTGCCCAGGGAGCCTGTTTTGGTTGCTGTTCAAGAAGATTACCTAATCCTTGAGGCTAGACCCCATAATCAGAAGGCCATGGGTTACAGTCCTGGACCAGTAGGTTGCCTTGAGGTGCCCTTGGGCAAGGCACCGTCCCCATCACTGTTCCCCAGACGCTGCATATGGCTACCCCCTGCTGCACAATGTGTATGGATTAAATACAGAGGATGCATTTCGCTATGGTTCACTGAGTGCTGTGCTGTGTTTCACAATGACAACTAGTCACTTTCACTTTTTACTTCCACATGTTTGCAGGCTTCCTTCCTCAGCTTCCACCATTTGGTTCTACCCTCACGTTCCTCCTCTTCTTTACCTCCAAGGTCATCCTATAGACCACCGTCCTATGCTGTTTAGCTAAACTCTCCTCTGTCACTACTTTGCTGTGAAGTCTGAAGATGTGATTACAGCCAAGCTTTGCAACAAAGTATTCATTTTGTCAATTTGTTAGTATCTCAATTATTTATCTCCCATCCATCCGTTATCTAGAATGCTCTTACTAACCAGGGCAGTGGGTGTTAGTTCAGATCCCAGCACTCACAGCATAGCCTTGGACAGGTCAAACGTTCATGTTTGTCCCAGAAGAAAGGGATTTGTAGATTTGTACCTTTTCAAAACCTGATTTTAAGGAGAACGGTAAACTAGAAAGCCGGGGGTCAGGACGCGGTGTCAGTCCACCTTAAAAAATATACCTGGAGTGGAATGATGGAGCTTGGTTCCCTAGCTAAAGGTGAACCCTTGTCAGGACCACAGTGAGTGTTTAGTACCTTTTTCTGAGAGTCTTGCTGGCTTTCCAACTTTAACCCTCGTTTGCAACTAAATTGGTTGTTCTATTTTCCAGGAAACACTGACTCCAAACTCCAAAGTTGGTTCTAAGCTGCAATAGCAGCCGCTGTACCAGCGATCGGCCTAATCGGAGAGGTCACAGCTCTCTCGCCTGCTGTCTGAGGTGCGGAGGCAGGAGAGATAGGACCTGGACGCTTCTCAGGCCCAGCGAAGAGGCTCTGAATCTGGGTCACAGTGCACGGAGTCGCTGCCTCTCCTGGAGCTGCTCGCCTCCATGCTGAGGGAGCGCTGGGGTGTTAGCCAGAGCTTCCAAGACTATCAGCAGGGGAGGACTAGATCTTACACCCCATCCATCTGGAGCTCTGTTCAAGCAATACACACACATTAGGGAAGCACACAAACGGCATCACTAGACAATGAACAGACAGGCAGGAAGCACAAAACACGCATCTGTTTGTTGGAAGTGTATCAGACAAAATTACAGATGGAACGTTTCTACTTTAGCTGTTTTCTTCTTCTTTTTTTAATCACTGAGGCTTTCTTGTTTTGTTCTTTTGGCTCTGTTTAGCAAATGACAATTAAAGGGCCGGTATCCTGCATTTGCCTCTGCTAAGACCACTTATGGCCTTTGTGTGGTTTTATGCTCCAGTATTCTTTTTTTATACCATTTCCCAACCTCTAATTATACCTTCCAGTCAGACAGACCCTTTTAAATCAAGCTCTTTGTAAATGAAGTCAGTAAAGCTGGAATGTGAAGAGCTCCTTCTGGTTCTGGTGCACTTTAGCAGTACCAGTCGGTCCCAGCTGGGTGGAGGGGCTGTGGGCAAGGGTCGGGCGTGGGCTTCATATGAAAAAGTGAAAGTGACTGTCGTCGTGAACGGCGAACCACAATCAAATGCATCTTCTGTACCAATCCCCACACACACCATATTCAGTACCCGGGGAGCAGTGCTGAGGACAGTACCTTGCTCAAGGGTATCTCGGTGCAACCTACTGGTCTGGGAATTCAAACCCATGACCTTCCTAGTTCCTAAGCGCTAGACCACCGCTGCATCGAGTTATGAGGCTGGACCACAGCGATGCCGCAGTGTAGCTGTTTGTGATCACCTGACAGTAACAGGACCTGCAGCACTGTCACTGATCCTGAATGACATAAGAGGGCGGGGCTGACTCTGTGTTATGGGGTAAAAGGTGTAATATGGCAGCAGTTCAAAGAAAATACCTTTACCTTTTGCAGAAAAAACACGAAGCTTTGAAGTTTAAACCAATAATGTGCACATAAAGCTGCATTTTCAGAACATATCCGAAGCTCTCCTGGTAACAAGTCCGGCCTCTTCACTACCATTGCATAATTATATTTATATACACTCATATACATCTTACTGTCCAAATATTATATTTATTTAAGCCTATTGATAACCGTGTTAATACATTTTTAATCCAAACTTAAGATAATGTTAATTATGAATATAAATTTCAAATCTCTCTCACTCATTTTCTGAGCTGCTTGTCCTGGTTAGGGTCGGGGGCAGTGCTGGAGTCTAACCCAGCTTTCACAGGGTAAAAGGCGGGGACACACTCTGGACAGGTCACCAGTCCATCATAGGGCAGACACACAGACACAGACACACACACACACACACACACAGACGATACCTTGCTCAAGGGTACGTTAGGGCAACCAACTGCTCTGGGATTCGAACCCATGGCCTTCTGATCCTGGTCCCTAACAGCTAGGCCACCGCTGCCCAAAAGTGTAGATTCATGGGTGGGTTTAGAGAAAAAAATTATTATATTTTTGTTGGAGATGTCTGGTGCCATTCACCACCAACACTGAATCATTTCCACTTCACGTTTAGAGTATGTTGTAGCCTGAAGCCTCAGGTAAAATCCAAATTTTAGAAGTTTAGAGTGAACAGGCACATTGCTTTTCTCACCACCAGAGGGCGCTGTAGCCCAGCAAACCTGTTGGAGAGACTAGAGCGGGTTCATAACCCACTGAGGTTCAGCCATGTGCAAAAAATCACATCAGTGTCCCAGAGTCCCAGGTCAAAAGACCCTCTTTTACACATTTTCAAGTTCAGATCCTGTTTATTTGATCAATTTAACATTTTGGGGGAAAATAGAAAATAAAAATGGACCAAAAGTTCTTAAGTTCTATTTAATAAATGGACTTTTTTGGATTTTAGTTTCTAAATTGCGCAACAATTTGCAGGAAAATATTGCACTGGAAAGGTGCTTATATATTTAGAAAATCAATATGGGATGTTCACACTTTTGCACACATGTAAATGTGCAAAACACACTAGTGTTCACTTTCAACCACCGAATAAATAAATAAATAAATAAAGGTAACTTGTAGCACTTCATAGATCAGAAACTGAACTCGTTGACCTTCTCTGCAGGGTCTCAGGCTGGCGGAGTGTTTTCTCTCCACGGTCGGAAAGGTAACCTGGTGTTATTGAGTCGGGCGACGACGATATAAAATAAACTGCTGAAGTCATTGCTAGTTTACTTAAATACTAATATAACTGATATTTACAGTTTCATTAAAAATCATTTGTGCATTTGTGCTTAAAAAAATGAAAACAAATTCAAGTGCCACTGACTTTCTTGTCCATTTTATCAAATCAGGTATCAGAAAATATAAATATCACCCCATAGCATAAATAATTCTAGCTGTATAGGGACTTTTTTTTAACCATTTTACTGATATTATTAACTTTATTTTGCACTTTCTTTTCTGTGTTCGATTCCCAGGCGGGACGGTCCCGGCCTTTCTGTGTGGAGTTTGGAGTTCCGATTTCCTCCCACCATCCAAAGACATGTAGGTCAGGTGGACTGGAGATACTAAATTGTCCCCTCGGTGTGAGTGTGTTTGTCTGTGTGTCTGCCCTGTGATGGAATGCTGACCTGTCCAGGGTCCCCTGTCCCTGTCAGTGGCTATGAAAATGAGTGAGTGTTTGTGCATGGTCTCATCAAAAAATCTGATGTTTTTGAGGTGGTTAAAAGTCAATATATTAAAGCTCTATGAGTCTAAAAGGTCTATAAGTCAATGGATCACAATGAATATGGCCAGATACCCAATCTAACAAAGAGACAGAGGACATGTTACAAGAGACAGAAGAGCATCAATCTAATCATGGAGTTGGTATAATGTTTCTAAGGCCTTGAAAAACCTGCCCCCCTGTGATGTAGAGGTTCAGTGCTTCCAGTCTGCACTGAATATAAAGATATCAAAACAAGAACACACAACCTTTTAACAAAACCCGAAGTTGACCTTCATCATGCAGGATTCATAAATGATTGCATAATTGGTAATGACTAGGATTCAAAATGGTGAAACAGAGGTTAATCTATATCTTATGTAAGGGACTGTTGCTCCAGTTGCAAGGCCAACATGTGCTCAGCGTCACATTCCTGAGGCTGGGAACCTCCTCCGAGGCCTAAACAAGTCTCTGCACAGATCTCGACCTGCAGTCTTTCACGTTCCTCGCTGGAGATTAAGCTGCGCCTTTGGCGTCTGATACAGTCAAGCCTAACTTCCCCCTTGGAGGAGGAACCCATACCTGTACTTTCTCACCTGTCAGAACTGAGAACGAATGAACACCTGAGGTGCTTGTAAATTTTCAGCAGGGTGGAAATTTACAGGCAGGCAGCCTTCGATCGCACGTTTGCTCATGAGAATTTTTTAGGAATAAGAATGATAATAAAATCATTATAAGATGATGATAATTATAATAAAAAGTCCCGTCTAACTCATACTGAGGATTAAATGAAAGAAACGGGAACTAATGTTTTAGTGCAACAATGCCTAACGATACAAGGTTCTAGATAAAGGGGTTCCACCCACTGAGCGTTAAGCAGTGAACGAATCACCTTATCATCTGGAATCATCTGTTTCTTCACTGCTTCATGTCTTAAGTTAGACGCTTTGTTCTGCTTGAAGGTTCAGACGTAGATCACTGTGTGGATTAACCAACACAGAACTATCAAACTGCTCAGGTACAGAGACTGGACTGAACATGAGAGACAACAACACTGTCCTTCAGGAAGATCTGGAGAACTGTTCCTCAACAAGACTCTTTGGAAGTCAATTATAAACTAGTACTAATATTTATTTTATATTTTCGCAAGTTCATTCTTTAAGCTTATATAGGAAGCAAATGTTGTCAGTTTAGCTGCTCAGGGAATGAAGTTCTTGTTCCATTTCTGATTTTGCTCTCCAGGGTGGAAATAGCTTCTGCTATTTCTGTTTATCTGAAGCTCTGTGTCGCGTCTAAACTGGGCTCTATCAGTCAAACACGCAGCGACAAGTGAAACTAATCTCACTTCAGTCTCTCAGAGAGAAGTGGTGAGGTGTAAAATTCCAGAGAGGGGAGTTTGGCTGTGTTACCTAAAGTTACATGCAAATGTTCTGAAAATGAATTTTGTTTTCAACATCATGTTCTACTAGTAACTTCTCCTTTTCTGCTGGTTAGTAATAAAACCTTTTGTTTAACAGTGATGATCTTTTACTTTCGGCTGCTCCATTTAGGAGTTGCCACGGCTTCTCCATTTCTTCCTGTCCTCTGCATCTTCCTCTTTCACACCGACCACCTGCATGTCCTCTCTCACCACGTCCATAAACCCTGTCCTTCCTCTTTTCCACTTTTCTAGCAGCCCCATCTTCAACATCCTCCTCCTGATATACTCCTCATCTCTCCTCTGGACGTGTCCAAACCAACGCAGTCTCGCTTCTATAACCTTCTTCATTATTTATTTAACATCGGTGACCCTTTAAAATGTCAGAGTAAATTCTACTGGGGTGTAAGCAGTTAAAACCACAAAGTATCCAAATGCTAACAATAGTAACAAAAAGCAGCACAACGAACAGAACTCGAATATTCCGATTTTTCAGGCCAGCCCTACCCTTCTGCACCTCAAGACTTATAGGCCATCAATGCAGAACATGTGCTTTTCTTTCTTTATTATTTGCTGGAAAACAAAAAGGCACAAGAAGACACTTTCCATTCGCACAATGACCCGATGCCACACCGGAGAGGTACGGAAAGCAAAAGCAAACTTCAACGGATTAACGTCTTTCACATCAATGAGGTCAATTGTTGTTCTTCAGCTCAAAGCGGCTGTACACCTGCTTTGACTTCAACTTGTTGTAGTGATTAACCAGGTCCAGTTTGCTGTGTCCCAGGGTCATACGTTTCTCATCACGCCGATTGAGCCTAGTCTCCTGTCCCATTCGCTCCTTTGGCATGGCCCCTGGTGGTGGAGGACTCTGCATACTCTCTGGCTCATTTTGCGAGAGGTCTGGACCACCAAAGGCCGTACTTTGAGGTGGAGATCTCTGGAAAGTATACGGGTCCCTTTCTTTGCCAGATGGGAAGAACAAGTCTGCAAATTTATTTAAAAAAGGGTTTGGGGGACTGCGCACTTTGGGAGGGTATTTGTTCTCCAGTGTTGGCTTCGGAGCTGGAGGAACTTTGGGGGAACTGTAGACGTTCTTATGGTCATAAAGACCCATAGCCTGGAATTTGGATGTCGGTCCAGCAAGGTTTGCCCGCAGGAATTCTGGTGTTCCCGCTTTGGCCCATTCCACTCCAGGGACGTGGCCTCCTACTGATGACGGCTGATCTGTTGTTGAGCTCTGGAGGGTGTCGCTGGGTGACCCTCTGCCAATGTGGTTTGTTTGAGGCATTTGTCCCCCAGGACTTGTAACGCCTCTCCTCTCGGGACTCTTGAGTGCGTTGGGGTCCTTCTCCTGCGTGACCTTGTAGATTTGAGGGGTAAGGCCAGGAGCAGCTTTGATGCTGGACACACTGTTGCTAGACTGGCTGCTGGAATTCTCCGAGCACAACTTTTCCCTGCTTCCTCTCTCCTGAAAGAAGTCCATAGTGGGTATCTGCACATTGTACGAGTAGTAGGGAAGGCCTTCCTCGTCAGGGTTATGGAAGCGCTCGATGATTTGGGAGTCAGCGTAGAGGCAGCGAAATTCCCTGTCAAAGCTGTCAGTGATGCGGCCGGAGAAGTGCAAAATCATGTTGCTGTGCACCTGAGCAGACAGCCAGGTAAAACTAGAAAAGGAACACAAAAAGAGGAACATGAGGTCTTTGCATGAGAAGTTTTAACACTGTGCTGTGTACAAAAACCCAAGATCTCCAGATTCACATATTTTTCATTGCATTATATTATGCCTCGGGAATAATTATAAAATACAAAATTTACAGAAAGAATATAGTCTGCAAAATGACCGGTTTTTGGTTACAGACCGGTTACAGACAGCACGGGTGTAACTATTCATCATGAAAGGAGAGAAATCTGATGCCTAGTTTAGACACCAAAACCGTAAACTCATGTCATCCCGCACACACCGCCAGCTCTTGTGCCGTTAGTAAGTTATGTAACAGCCGAATGCAGTCATGATAGCGCAGTGTTGGCCTGGTGGTGAGGTACTTGTCCTCTTGGTCAGAGGGTCGTGGGTTTGAGTCCTAGACAAGTAGGTTGCCCTGAGATATCCTTGAGCAAGGTACCATCCCCACCACTGCTCCCTGGGTGCAGTCGTTGCAGCGCAGGGTGTGTGTGTTTGGATGGGTTCAATGCAAAGGACACATTCACTCCACACTGTTTGGGTTTGAGTGCCAGCACAGGAATTTCTGTCTGTCTGTCTGGTTTTTCTTTATTCTTTTACCTCGGAATGTTAAAGTCTTGTCTTTAATAATGTATTCATTGTGCGCTAAGCTTCAGGCTAAAATTCTATCATTTTTCTTTTCATCTCATTTTAAAGCATGAAGTGAAAGTGAAAGTGACCATCCTAGTCATTGTGAAACAAGGCACAGTGCACAAAATTACCCACACACTCAAGTGCAGCTGGGGGCAGCTATTAAAAGCAGCCAGGGAGCAGTGACAGGGACGGTACCTTGCACAAAGGTACCTCAACCTCAGAGCAACCTATTCGGGGGATTCGGGGGGGGATTAAAAGTCTTGTTTCGGTTCTAAAAGGATGCTTTAATTCCTAACACAACGTTAATATGGCATGTCGTTATTCTGATTGATATCTTGACTGTGGCGTATAGAAGACGTTAATCAAGATAAGGCACTTCTTTGTGTTCCTGATATTTTCTGCTGATAAGCAGAGATCTCTGGGCGACATTAGCTATGATAAGTGACACGTTCTTGAATGAACGGTCTCTCTGAGTGATGTGTGTCCATAAAGAGCTGGCACAAGTGTACATTCACAGCATCAGAATCCGAAAAACCTGCTTTTTTAGCGATCCCGAAAGAAAAATGCTTAATTAAATGCTTAACACATGCAATAAAACTTGGATTTATGATCCATAAGTCAAGATCAAGTGCAATAATGAGTCACCAGCTTTATTTCCTTCATGAAGATGCATTCTCAAACATATTACCGAGTGCACACAGGTCAGCACCGGCTCTTCCACAGACAAAGCCTTTTACACTTCGGGACGAGCCTCGCCCACTATGTACACTCCTGTGCTCACCAACTAAACCCTAAACACCAGGCTGGTGCCGCGCTGAAAAAACAACGGAGAAAACACGTCCTCGGCTGAATCCGTCACTGCACCGAGGCGCTGGTCGATGTTTTACCTTCAGACACATGCAAGACACAAGACCCGGCAGTAACTGGAAGCCTATAAACCGTGCATTAAGGCCAGAGTCAGCCGTTGTGACGGTGCAGACCAGAGACCTGGGAGTTGCTGAATCATCATCTTTTCATCGCTAAGCTGCTAAAATCCCCACATGCCTGTTGTGCCAAAGCAAGGCTCAGCCTACAGCCTTTCATCTCCACACAAAGCCTGAAAGTCTGTCGGAGCAGGAAGTAGAAACCCGATAGTGAAAACAAAACGAAAGAGGGTGCCGTGGTAGAGCGGCTACCTGTTCAGGTGATTTCGTTGGAAAATCTTTTTTTAGAACATTTTTTATAAGTATTCACATCAGGGCGGCACGGTGGTGCAGTGGGTACTGTAGCCTCACAGCAGCCTGGGTTCGATTCCCAGGCGGGGCGGGCCGTGTGTGTGGAGTGGACACACACGTTCTCTCTGCAGGACCCTCCTGGTGTCCAAGGACATGTCTATGTCTGTCAGTGATATGCTAAATGGCCCATTGATGTGAATGTGTGTTTGACCTGTGATGGACTAGTGACCTGTCTAGGGCGCCCCCCGTCTTTTAGACTCCAGCACCCCCCAAAACCCTAATTAGGACAAGCGGCTCAGAAAAAGACTGACTGCTGACTATCCATGGAGTCTGGGAAACAAATGACAGAGTTGACAGCTTGACCCTCAAGCAAGAGTTCTGGCAAATCCTGCTTTGCAACGGTCTGACGGGCAAACACAGAGCCTGACTCGACTGCTGGCTCGTCTGTGTCTTCACTACTGCGTTTGAGTGGGTGTTGTGAGCAGAAATTCTTTATTTTTATAGGAAAAAAAATGAATTACTACAAGATAATTTAAATAAAACGGAATTTATCAACACTTTGGTGCCTCCAGGGAGGTTGTGGGTTCAATTCCTCAGTCTGGGGTCTTTCCTTGGAGTGGACATGTCCTCCCCATGTCTGTGTGGGTTTCCTCCAGGAGATCTGGTTTCCTCCCACCAACACGGAGTTCCTCTGGAGATACTGCTACGCTCCATAGGTGTGTCTGATTGTGTTATTTCCTTATGATCTGGCAACCTGTCCAAGCGGAAAGACTCCAGCACCCGCTGCAACACTAATTAGGGTCATCAGCTCAGCAAGTTTTAATTGGAGAAATATAAATATTGGGAAACTGCTTCACTCAAGGAGCAGAAAAGATTTTCTTCAATTGTTGATCAAAATGTTGAGCAAACAATAAAGGTTTGTAATTTTCTACTCTATTTAACATTATTTTAACACCAAAACACCTTGATGGTAGAACATGAAATGGAAAAATAAGCATCACTTATTATATATTCTGCGAAAAATGCTCACATTTGAAGGGAACAGTGGTCTCCCTTGCTTTGGACAGAGACGCAGTGTCTCATCAGAAGGCAGGTTTTTATCCAGCTGCCATTTAAATTCAAGTGAATAAGTGAAATGTTGCAAAACAATTATGCAAATTAGTCTCCCTTTCTATCGGCTCTGAACAAGAGAATAAAATGGAGAAATATGCAAATCCTAACATGTCGAACAGCTTCACGAGGCTGCTGTGTTTTAAGTACCGGCTCTGGAAATTAAGGTGGAGTTTTGATCAAGAATGCCTGAAATCACAGTTTAATACATACATACATACATATAATCTACAGGATTTATTTGGTAAAAGCACTTCCATCATAATTTATTACAAACCCTTATGTGACGTCCTGGGACTTTTCCATCAGATATGCAAAACGGATGCCTCTTAGAGAGCCAACAAGCATGTGTGGTCCAAAACCTTGCCTGCCTATGTTACATCTGAGGGGCAGCGGTGGCCTAGTGGTTACGGCTTTGGCCACAGGATCAGACGGTTGTGGGTTCAAACCCCTTACCAGTAGGTTGCCCTGAGGTACCCTTGAGCAAGGTACCGTCCCCGTCACCGCTCCCCGGGCACTTTCAATAGCTGCCCCCTGCTGCACGTGTGTGTGTATGGGTGAAACGCAGAGGTTGAATTTTGCTGCGTTTCACAATGACAAGGGTTATCACTTTCACTTTCACATCTCCAATATATACTAACATGTAGTTACAACCCTCACACTGGCTTAAGCCACACCCACTTTCCAAATCCCTTTAATATTAACCTTCATTAAGTGTCTCCATCCTTTCTCCGAGCTGCTCATCCTGCTCGGGGTCGTGGGGTCTGACCCTGCGCTCACAAACAAAGAACGAACCCAGACTGGGACTCGAACCCTCAACCGTCCCGCAGTGGAGGGACTGGCCAGGGTGTAGATTTACATTTACAGCGTTTAGCAGTAACTACATTTCCTAACTACAGGGGGACAGTCTCTCCCTGCAGCCACGGGTTTAGGGTTCCTCTCAGGAACCCAATGGTGGTGCCGAAGGTGGGATTTGAACCTGTGACCTCACCTAGAGAAGACCTGGGCCGAGCATTTCTTACCTGTACGATCCTGCGATCACCTCCTCGCAGTCAATGATCATGAATTTTTCCTGAACTTGTCCTGTAAATTTCTTCCCACTCTTGGTGCAGTACGTGTCTCCGCATACGCTGCGTATCCGCATGTTCTGCAAACATGTAGAGAACGGCTTTGTGTTTATATTTCAGCTAACTGCACTACAAGATTCTAAACTTGTAAAAATAGGGGCTAAAAAGGAACATATTTAAAAGGTTTTTCCAAAACCGCATACATGTTCCGTATAGTGGAAAAAAGTTCTTCATCTTATTACAAAAAGGGAACATGTTTGTGTCCTTTAAAAATGGTTCCATGCATCGAAACATGTTTTCCAGGGTGCACAATTAAAGAGAATGTTCTAAATAGTACTTCATTACTATTACAATTACAATATTCATGGATGAATGGAACGGTCTGTCCTTTAAGGAACCACATATGGTCTTTATAGTGCTAAAAAGGGGTTCTTCAGCTATTCTAAAACATGTACTAATGATGTATGGAACCATTTCAAAAATCAAAAACATATCCTTCCTTGTGTACTCAATAGAAAAGGTTCTTTTAGTACAGAATGGTTATTTTTTGTACTTAAAATAGTGGCCAAATAGAGCCACTTTTGCAAGATTCTTTAAAGAACCAAAAATGAGTTCTGGATAGCACAAAATAGGGGTTCTTCAACTTATTGCAACACTGTTTTGGTGTTGTGTGGAACCATTTTAAAAGAACACAAACATGCTCTCCCCATGCAAGCAACAAAAAAAAGGTTCCATAAAGTACTAACCATAATGTGCACTCAGTGACCTCAAAGAACCATTAAGAACCTTTGATACTTTGCCACTGGAACTACTAAATAACCTTTAGTAAAAGTGGGGAGTGGAGAACCTATAGAAACATGTAGTCTGACTTTGGGAAAAGGTTCTTTATGATCAAAACAAAGTCCACTTTACAGCTAGAACAGCCCTTAGAGGGAGATGAAGGGTTGTTCCATGGAAGACAAAGACGTTCCGTCTATTGTGTTACATAAGGGAAAGTGAAGTAAAAGTGACTATTTGCCATTAAAATTCTTATCATTTAACCCACACACACCGTCCATCGGGGGCAGCTTTGTCCAGCTCCTGGGGAGCAGTGATGGGGACAGTACCTTGCTTAAGGGTACTTCAGGGCAACCTACTGGTCTGGGATTCGAACCCACGACCTTTCGATCCTGGGGCCTCGTCCCAAAACACTAGACAACCTCTGCCAAAGAGCATCAAGTGCATAAACTGATGTAGAATGTTCCCTTTAATGTGAACGCGGAACCTCATCAGCTTTGACTTACATGCAAGTGTGAGTTCTGGATGTCCAGTGCCGAGCACATGTCCGTGAAATAACTGAGATTCTTCTCGTCCAGCAGAATGTACACCGGAACCCTGCGCTTGTTGGAGGCCTCGATTAAGTCACAGAACAGGTCAACGTCTGTGAAGATGTCCATCACCACGGCGATGACCTGCACACACACACACACACACACAGAGAGAGAGAGAGAACGTGTGAGGACTGGTTCTGACACCAACGCAGCATGTCTGAGATTCTCTCTCTGTTAAACCCACGCTGATCAAAAAGGACATTTAATCACTGCAAAGAAAGGTTCTTTGTGTCCATAACAGCAGCTTTTTCCAACTCTTTTAGAACCTTTTTCAAAGTAAAGAACAGCAACTGGCTTTCCATCAGGCACATTTGTTAAAATAATGTTTCCTTCAACTTTAAAAAGAGTAGAATGCTGCTTTATAGAACCATTTTTAAAGGATTTTAAACAAACCATAGAAAAGGTTCCAAAAGGGTTCTTTTTCAACAGGGTCAAAAAGGGTTCTTGTAACATCAGTGGAAGTGCTTAAAGAACTATATATGCTGGAGGTGTCAGAGTTAAAGAGGCTGAGATTTTCATTTGGAGGGACAAGAATGGACAGGATTAGAAATGAGTACGTTAGAGGAACAGCTCAGGTTGGACAGTTTGGAGACAAAGTGAGAGAAGTGAGACTGTGTTGGTTTGGACATGTCCAGGAGAAGGATGCTGAAAATGGAGCTGCCAGGAAAGAGGAGAAGAGAAAGGACAGAGAGGAAGTTTATGGACGTGAGCGAGAACATGCAGGGGTGACGGTGTGAAAGAGGACCGAAGAAATGGAGATGGATGATCTGCTGTGACGACTCCTAAACGGGAGCATCGGAAAGATGAAGACGTGCAACAAGTTCTCACGTATATCCAACCAAAGAGGGATTAAAAAGGGTTCTTTAGCATGTAACAATAGTGGAACCTGCTTTAATGTCTTAAAAGAACGGTATACAACAAGTTCTCACGCATATCCAAACAAAACATTTCTATTAAGGACCAAAAAGGGTTACTTTATATTTTAGAAAATCATTTTTTGATGATATTTAGAATTTATTTATTCCACAACAGCGGAACCTTTGTAGTGCTACATAGAAACATTTAGGTTTTTTTAAAGAAACACATAGAAAGAATTCTGCATGTTGCTTAAAAGGGTTCTTAAATGTTCTTGTGTTACAGGGAACCATTTCAAAAGAGCACAGATATAGTCTCCATAGTGCACTCTTAACAAAGAAGAGTCCAATACTAAAAGTTTTTTTTTTCCAGCATATACTGTTCAGCGTTATCTAGAACCATTTGTGAAAAGATCTGAAAGGAACCACATAGAGAACCATTTAACCAGGCTTTTAACGCGTTTGGGTGACTGGCATAAGCTTGAGGAAACACTAAAGGACCACTGGAGAACCTCCTTGTTCTGTTAAAGTGATACTTAACAAAATTGTTAATGAGTTAATGAGTAAAACAGGCTCTCTTAAGGTGGAACTAATTAAGCCAGTAATTCAAGGCACAAATCCCACTTTTAATCATTTTGGATAAAATCATGTTGATTTATTTCTAGTGTTAATTATAAGAAGGGGAGGTTTTAGTGCAGCTCCCAAAACAATGAGGCTGTTGTCACTAAACTGACCCAGTTCAGGTGAGAGAGATTTGGGTTGAAGCTTTCAGGACAGTCTTACTGAATGTTCTTCATCTTTAATGTTGGAGGTGTTCTGTGCTTGGACTCTGGTTACGGACAGAAGTTGGTCCAGATTATAAGAGACAGCATTAGTTTAAGGGGAAGATTAACTCAGTTTAAATTCTACCGTTCCACCTTAAATTGCCTGGTCATGAGAGCTCAGTGGCAGTGATCCGAATGATCCGTTCCACCTTAAATGGCACGGTAGCGGCAGTGCTGACGTTGAGCTCGGGTTGCCTACTAGTTTGAATCCCCCGTTCCACCTTAAATGGCACAGTAGTGACAGTGATCCGGGCCGGTTGGTCTAATTCTCCGTTCCACCTTAAAAGGCGCCGCTCCAGGAGGCGCGCTACTACTACTGTACCATTTAAGGTGGAACGGAGAACTCGGGTAACTTCAGATCAAAGTCAACACTGCCGTTACCGTGCCATTTAAGGTGGAACGGAGATTTCAAAACGAACCAACTTGAGCTTAGATCAACTTCGACGGTGTTCCATTTAAGGTGGAATGCAACGTTCATATGATTTCAATTTAGATCAGCGCCAGCACAATGTCATTTAAGGTGGAACGGAACATTTGAACCATTAGGCAATTATAACCTGGATCACGGTCTCAACACGGCCATTTAAGGTGGAACGGGGAATTCGAATAAGAAGCTTTGCGTAAAAGTTCCCAAAGAAGCTCCACACACACACACACACACACACACACACACACACACACACACACACACACACACACACACACACACACACACACACACACACAGGTGACCCTGTGTTCTACCTTCTTGGCCTTGTTGATGAGCGAGCGGATCAGGTCTTTGACGTTTTGGCTCTTGTCCCTCTGGAAGTGGATCTGGGTCTCGGACGGCCCGCAGCGGTTTGTCCCCTCGGGCCAGCCGAGCTCCAGCAGCGGCGGCTCCTCGTCGGACATCATGGGGAAGTAGGTCCCGGAGGTGAGCTCGGACACGGCGTCCCCGTCCCCGCAGTCCCGCTCGCCGCCGTGCTCGGGGCTCGCGCTCCGCGCCGCGTGCTCGGTGATGTAGCCGATCTCCAGCGACGACAGGAAGTTGAGCTCCCTCTCTTCGGACAGCACCCGCCGATACTCCGCTTCCCCGGACTCCAGCAGCGCGTCCGTGGCCAGACGGGCCGCCTCGTTGTGGCTCAGCTCCAGCGCGGACACCTGCCTCCAGGGGTTCTTCACCTCCTCCAGCCGGCTGGCCAGTTTGCCGAGCGCCTTGCGGCCCGGGAGAGGCGCCGGGCGCAGCCCGTCCGAGCTCATCATCATGGATCCGTCCGCGTTCAGACTCAGCAACAAGTGCTCACCACCCCCCTCCGTCCCTCAGACAATCCCCGCTGCAGCCCTGCTGAGAAACCCGACGCGCACCTGCGCAACGCCCCGCCCCCTCCTCGCACTCACCTGGCCCTCAAACCCCGCCCCCAGAGCTCTGATTGGCTGGGAAATTCCCCGAGGCTTCGGTATAAATATATCCCTGAAACGCTCCTAGACTGTGCAATGGTGTAAACTAAGAAAACAAACAAAAAATAATACTTACCAACAAAATACATAAAAAAATAAAACTGCACAAACCTGAATGTGTATATTCTAAAATACACGAATATAAAACTTCAGAAAAGCAGAAATATGTAAATAAGTGTGAGACTAATAATATATTTTGCTTGGGCCTATGATAAATACCATACTGGGAATTAAATATAATGGGAAATGTATATAAATCTGTAATGCACAGCAGCCTGTTAAAAAAAAAACAATTAAAGTAATTAAAAAAATAATATGTAAAAATTAAAGAGTGATTTTAAAGAGATTAAAGAGAAAAAATTCACAGTGAACCATAATGTAATGCTTCCTCTGTGTTAAACCCATCATTCAGTGGAGCAGAGCACAGCCATCCAGCGCCTGGGGAGCAGTGTTGGGGAGCAGTGTTGGGGTGGCGGTGGTCTAGTGGTAGGGTACTTGCCTACCCACCTATGGATCAAGACCTCCAGGGGGGACTGTCCCTGTAGTTAGGACATGGAAGTCGCTCTGGATAAGAGCATCTACTAAATGCTGTAAATGTACATGTGTTGGGGACAGTACCTTAATCAAGTGTATCTCAGGGTAACTGACTGGTTTGGGAATCAAACAAATCCCAATGTTACAAATCCCAATGTTGTCACACCACCGACCCAGTTCAGGTGAAGAAGATTTGGTTTCAGCGCTTCAGTTCAGTTTCCCCGAGTCATCAGAGTGGCTGGAAGGAGAGGCGGCCCTGCTGAGAAACCCGATGCTTCCACCCTCTTACCTGGCGTTGTTTTCAACCCACACAGAGCTCCGCCTCCTTCTCACACAGGAGGGGCTCTCACATGTACTCTGACAAGCACCGCCACAGGTGCTATGATTGGCTGGGAAAATCATAGTCCTGATAGTTCCTAATCAAGACTTCACACAAAGAGCCTTGGCTCTATAATTGTTCTATGATGTTCTACCCCTTTCATACAGCATTTAGCTGATGCTCTTTTCCAGAGAAACTTACATTTCCTAACTACAGGCACAGTCTCCCTGGAGCAACTCCAGGTTCAGCGTCTTGCTCAGGAACCCAATGGTGGTAGTGGTGCAGATGGGATTCAAACCAGCAACCTCTTGGTCTTTTGGCAAGCATCCTACCACTGGACCACCAGCACCTCATAAAAGACCCATAAGGCAATCGTAACCAATCATTTACTCAAACCCACAACCTTCTGATCATGGGCTGCTGAACCATTAGGCAACAGCTTCCACTGTGTGGCAGTTCAACATAAAATGGATGTGATCATATGTTTAAAAATGAAAAGGTTCAAAAGTTGTTCGCAAAAAAGGGCAAAAGTCTTGAGCTCACGTCTTAATATTTTGGGAAAAAATAAGTGCAGTGAATTATTGCAACTTGTGCAAACAGATAATACATACAAATACAGTTTATATATAATCAATATTTGGTGCAACCACTATTCCTCAGCACAGCCTCAATTCTCTAAGGCGAACTTTCTTGTCACTTCTTAAACCGTCTTCAGGAACACTTCTCCAGGCTTTTTAAAGGATGTTCCAAATCTCTTCTTTCTTCTTTTGTTCATCATATCATGTCCAGAGACAAGTAAAGGACACAAGAGTAAACAAGGTGAAGCAGCTCTTTTTAAACTATTGTTTTTTCTGTTTAATATCCATTAACCAAAATTTCTTTCTTCTTCCTGTCCTCTGCATCTTCCTCTTTCACACCTGCGTGTCCTCTCTCACCACGTCCAAAAACCTTTCTTTGGTTTCCAAAAACCTCCTCTTTGGCCTTCCTCTTCTCCTCTTTCCTGGCAGCTCCATCTTCAACATCTTCCTCCTGATATGCTCCTCGTCTCTCCTCTGTACATGTCCAAACCAACGCAGTCTCATTTCTCTCACTTTCTCTCCAAAACGTCTAACTTGAGTCTTCCCTCTAATATACTCGTTTCTAATATTGTCCACCCTCGTCCCTCCAGATGCAAATCTCTTTAACTCTGACACTTACAGCTCTGGCTTTTGCCTTTTCATCATCCCATTTTTTGTTGGCCTCGTTTTGGAGGCGTTGGGAAGTGAGTGATATCAGTGATATCAGTTTGTATAACAGTCAGTCCGTGTGAAGTCGTTGGTTATTTTGTTTCTTCATTCATTTCCCGACATAAGAGAACAGCCCTCACCCCATACCCTGCAAGGAAGAGGGCCTGATGTGCTCCTTTTTATATTCTAGTGATCCGATTGGCCATTCAGAAGAGTAAGCTGTCTGTTAATATTGCTGGGTCCCTGTTTAAGCAGACGCAGCACAACAGGAGGAAACAAATACGGAAACAGTTCTGCAGAGAACTATAAATGGGAAGCGAAAAGGCCTGATTGTGGCAGACTGTGGGCCATGCTTGTCTGCCATAAGGCTGCGTCTAACAAAAGGCTGACCAATCGTAGCGCAGGGGCGTGTTTTTGCACAGTACGGCTGAAAAAAGAAAGGATTGGTCAAGTGCTCTTAGAAGTGAGTCTACCGGATGAACAGCCAGCCTAAATTCAGCTCACACACACACCACCCAACCCCCTGAGACAGATAAAGACCTTACAGGACAAAAGAGGATTAAAAAGGCTTTTTGTTACACTTGTCAACACTTGAGACTCAACTACTGAATACATGTGTGTGTGTGTATATATATATATATATATATCAATCGATATATTTATCAATAATAAATCAAATATTCAAATGAACTACTTTAATAACTATCTAATCATGAACCTTTGTGCTTATTATAGTTGTTATTATTATATGGAGTGATATATGATGAATAAATTCCTGTGCAAAAGTCTTTATCCTGTCATTTCTCTAGATTTTGTAGGGAATCACCCTCTTGGTGCAAAACTACTATTTCATGTCTGATTTTCTATGTGCAATTTTTTATTGGCCTTTTGATAAAAATATGTTTAACAAACCTATAAACAATCCTAATTCATTTCTAAAGGACCACTTCCCAACATAAACAGGATGTTATGATTAAACCATCTAAAGCTGAACTTGACAAAGACAAAGGAAGCGGTTGTGGACTTCAGGAAGCAGGTTCCTCCTTCCTGCCCACCGCTCTCTAGCAGGGGGACAGACGCTAAGGTATCTAGGAGAACACACAGACAGTTGCTGGAACGTCCAAGCTGAGGAGCGAACTGAACATACAGCAAAAAGTTGAGGAACATTTGTTCTTTCCTGAAATAGACCCTTTCAACAATCCAAAGTGAAATTTCAATATTCATTTGTCTACTTTGGACATGTTTTGTGGGGGCTTACTTGAGATCTTGTAAAATCTTCCACCAAGGCGACAAATGAAAACTCTGTGAACAAAATCTGTCATCACACGTCTGAAATGGCTGTCCTTTCTTTGTGCGCGGAGGCGGTCTCATTTGAATAGTAAATAAGGTGTAGTGGTTGACACTAGAAAGGTTCATTTACATGATGGATGTGCAGAGATGATCATCAGATGAGGAGATGCAGTAAAAGCTGAAACCTGAATGACTGGTCCTAGCGCTGTGACCACCTGACGGCACTTTTATGGAAATCAACTCGTGAAGGCAAGATATGCTGCGACTGACTCTTGTAGAACCTTTACAGTGCCAACGAAAAACTTATACAGACCGCAATAAAGGCCCTTAAACGAATGGATGGTGCAAAAAATAAGAAATAAAATTTTGGTGTAGAAAAGGCCATCAAAGGTTTAGGGGGTCAAAGTGCAATGGTCAATATGTGCTGAGGGCCCAAAAATGCCCAATGGACAAATCAGGAATATAAATAAAGATGGGTTACCATGTTAACTTGTTCTCGGGCTACATTTAGGCACTGATGTAGAACTTTAGCATTATGTAGAGATTCTTTAAGATTTAAGGTCCATGTATCACATTGGTTCCTTAAAGAACCATTGATCAGAAGGCTCTCCTGTCCTTCAAAGGACCTTTAAGAATCTTCATTTTTATACAAATTGAATTAATATTCGTGTATTATAGTGTACAGTGCAGTAGAGTAGGTTTTTTTGTAATGAATTGTAAATATTTTTCATTTTCATTCTTGAAACAACTAAACCACAATTTTAAAACGTCCACATCACATCACCAGTGAATCTCCGACAACAGCCACTGTTTATAAAATCAAAAATCAAAAAATGCAACCTCTGGAAAAATAACGCTGTGAATTTTTCTGTAAGAGAGGAAGGAGCATGTTCTACTCTTCAAATATAAATACAACAGGACAAAACAGAACAAATGAGCATGAAAATTAATTTCTTTACTAAAGTAGCACTTGGGAAAGTATTTTAGAAGCACATCTTCAAAGTGAAAGTGACTATTCTCGTCAATGTGAAACACAGCAGTGAACCACAACAAAATGCAGCCTCTGCTTTTTACCCACACACATCGTGCAGCAGGGAGCAGCTATTGAAAGCACCCGGGGAGCAGTGATGGAGACGGTTCCTTGCCCAAGGGTACCTCAGGGCGACCTACTGGTCTGAGATTCAAACCCATGACCTTCCAGTCTAGGGGCCAATCCCTAAACGCTAGGCCACCGCTGCCTAACACTTTCACTTCTGTTCTCTAAAATTCCAGTATTCCAGTATTTTATTATTCTTATGATGACGATCATGATTATTACTATAATTATTTAATAAACTTCCAAATGATATCATTGTAAACTGAAACACCCACAACTGTGCTTGTCTGTCGTGTGTGAAGAGAACTTATTCACACATCCGAGCAAAGATTTAACTCAAATGCTGTCAGTTTGACTCCAAGTCCTGGACATTGTTTCTGCTTATGTTAAAAAGGGATCCTGGTATTAATAATGAATAATAATCCATTCCTAAAACAGAACTCCCGCTCTGCAAAAGCTGTGCTCGGCCTGGGTTTGTATTATTTGCAGTAGAGCTGCTATAAAGCGAACAGAAACGACCCCCTGCATGCCTGCTTCACGGATGGCTTCAGTTCCCTGATCCCTCAGGCCCTTGGTTTCCCTTTTGTGTTGCTGTTGTTTCTTTTTTTGCCTCTTCCCCTCTTTCTTTTGTTGTCGTCTTTGTCACGTCTCTGCAGCAAGTGACGTCATGACTTTTCCTTCCGCTGCTGGTGACCAAACTATTTTCATCCCCTCTTTACGCTCCCAGTGCAGGAGACTGGGTGAGGGAACAGCGGGTGCCATTTTTGATTTTTCTGTAATGTGTGGCTGTATAATAATAAAGGGCAAGATCTGAACTGCGTGTGATCCAGACCTTCAGAGGGCAACCCCTGGCCTTTTGAATTAAACAGGAAGTATTGTGCCCTATCAAGCAGAGGCCCAACCTTTGACTCCCAGGGAGTCTTTTGTTTCACTGTCTGTTGTAAAGACATGAATCAGAAGCCATTCGCAATGATAAGCAGTTCTGTGTTACAGCAGAACAAAGTTCCTTCCCAGAAAACAGATGGTGAGGGTTTATAGGAAGGTATTACAGCAATTAGTGCAAGCTGAGCATATCAGGCTGGCTGCACTTCTCAGGCATGGGGAACTTTTTTAGCCATATAATGCAGGGCACAGGCTTTTCTGAATTTAAGTAACATTGATAAAGTTTGATTTAGTTGAAACTAAGTTGTTTCCCAAAATCTTAATTTTTTGGCGTAGCTTAGCATCTATATCCCTCGCTCACACCAACCCACACCCATTCATTCAGTCACCCACCCACTCAATTACCTAAACAATCACTCAATCAATCCATCACTGACCTATTTACTCACACAGCATCCAGTCACTCACTTAATCACCCACTCACTTCATTACCCAATCAATCACCAATCCACTCCTTCACTCAGTCACCCACCCTCTGAAGCTCCCATACACCCACTCACTCAATCACCCACTCACTTCATTACCCAGTCAATCACCAATCCACTCCTTCACTCAGTCATCCACCCTCTGAAGCTCCCATACACCCACTCACTCAATCACCCACACCCCAATGAATCTCCCATACACCCACTCACTCAATCACTCAGTCACCCCCTCAATCACCCGCCCACTCATTCACTCATTCATCCACTCACTGAATCGCCCATACACCCAGTCACTCAAATCAATAACCCATTCATTCTATCAATTACCCACTCACTCAATCTCCTACCTACTTTCTTACTCACTCACTCACTCATTTTCTGAGCCACTTGTCCTGATAAGGTTCGTGGATGGTGTTGGAGCCTATCCCAGCTCTCACTGGTGACCTGTCCATTCACTTAACATGAGTGATTTTTCAAAATAGTTTCTTGTGTACTATTTCTGTAGCATTTTTATTTCCTTAGGCTGAACAGCTCATCTGGTTCAAAAAACATCACATTTTTAAATGAGTTGCCTTTTACCAGTAGCTCTAAACACCAGCCCCTCAGATCAGGACTCATTTTCGGGTGAGCTTTTCACAAACGACAGGAGCACCAAACATCGCTTTCATCATCACCTGTGGCAAACATGCTGGTTATTTCAATGAAAAGCTATTGCTCAAATTGCGAA
Source organism: Hepsetus odoe (assembly GCA_017165825.1). Lineage (NCBI taxonomy): Eukaryota > Metazoa > Chordata > Actinopteri > Characiformes > Hepsetidae > Hepsetus > Hepsetus odoe. The sequence goes on from CM029366.1 coordinate 32,189,823, forward strand.
AATTAATTTGAAAAAAACAAAGGGTGTTGTTCGGCAGTGAAACAAAGGTGACAAAGAAAGCTCCTTTTGCTTCCACTTGCTCTCCAACATGCAAATTACGCCTGAGGGGGAAACAACATTATAGGAGGAGCGTTATTTCGTTTCACTATGTACTGTGTATAAGGTTGAAATGACAATAAAAACCTACTTGACTTGACTTAAACATTGAGGCATGACTGACAGAAAGCTCAGCGATACATGTGGCAGCAGGAGCTGCTCAACTCAATGGTGGATCATCCCAGAAAACTAGCAAATCTGGTTCATCCAATCAAAATAAAGGATTCCACACAGACAAGGAGGCATCCAGCTGCTAAAATATCACTCTTTATAAAATCTGAAAAACAGTTTGTCAACTGAAGCCCAAAACAAAGGTCCCGCAGACAAAACTGAGACACTGAGATCTACGGTTGAGTTACGCAATGACCACGAGCTCTGGTATGTCATTGCAGCTTTTCTCTTAACAACAAAGAGTTCAAAACACTCTTATCAGGATTCACATCTTTCCCTCACACTATGTTTCCGAAGAGATCCAGACAGGCCTTCTAATGAGCCCCCGTGGTCCCCATTCAGGAGCTAAAGGTCACCATGGCCACTGGCTAGTGGGCTCCCTGGAGTGCTAGTCTTATCCAGTGCCTTTGGGATGAGTTAGAGTTTAGTCTGTGATCCATTAATTTTAGTTTCATAATTTCTATTTATTTGGAGTTTAAATATTGTTTAAGAAACTATAACTGTTGCACATGTCAAAACTGATGTAACCCCCCTCCCCCCATGTGTTAAATTACACAACATTTAACAGCAATTGTAGATTAAAATGTGCAGGATTACAAATTTAAGATGTAAGGATTAATATATGTGACCTTGAATACTGGAGTACTAGTGGAGTTTAGAGACTAGGCCCTAGGATCAAAAGGTCATGGGTGTGAATCCAGGACCAGTAGGTTGCCTTCAGGCTCCCTTGATCAAGGTACCGTCCCCATCACCGCTCCACAGGCGCTAGATATGGTTGCATGGTGTGTGTGTTAAAGACAGAGGATGTATTTAGTTTTAAGTAGTCACTTTCACTTTCATATAACTCTAAAATGTCATGACATAATTCTGCACGAAGCTTTAGAAAGGTTTATTCCAACATTTAGCGATTGTCATAAAGGCCGCTTCTGCTCCTATTTCACGTTAGCCAGTGATGCTAACTGCGATTAGCATTTGTTAATGCCTTTAGTGAAAGTGAAAGTAACTAATTGCCATTGTGAAACACAGCACAGCACATAATGGACCCTCTGCTTTTCACCCACACACACAGTGCAGCTGTCATATCCAGTGCCCGGGGAGCAGTGATGGGGTGGTACCTTGCTCAAGGGTACCTCAGGGCAACCAACTGGTCTGGGATTTGAACCCACAAACATCCGATTCTGGGGCCTCATCCCTAAACACTAGACCACCACTGCCCCAGATTATAGATTTATGTCCGTTGTCATGAAAGGCCTACGTGGGAGTTGCGTAAACACACTTCGTTACACATTCATTACAACTCGAGCTTGACTGTATGCAAACGTTGCTTTCATTCCAAAGAGCTGCTGTCTCTTCTGCTCCATGTCCTCACTGCCCACAATACGGCGAAATCAGCATTGCTAACTATGCCTCAGATTACACTACAGACCTACTTTGCATTCTCTGCTAGCATGACAGTTTTGCTTCGTGATGGTCACAGGTTGATGTGTGGACTCATGACTCATGAGTCACAGAGCACAGTTCCTTTAAAAAAAAAAATTGATGAATTGCAGTCCAGAAAGTCTTACAAGGGGTTTATTGTCTAAGAATAACATGGCTGGATGAACAGCACCTCAATCTGCTTTAGATTTAAAATGCCAGCCTTCGTTCACATTCTGAAGGCATCTGATGATGAACCGACCAAAAGAAATGGTCCAAAATGACTTAAATCCTTACTTTCCAATGTTTGCCTGCAATGTAAAGTTAACATTTTGGAGATAAGATCTTTTGATATGCAAAAAATGATAATAATAATATATGACATGACCAACCATCATTGTGAAGACAGCACAACACACAGTGAGGTACAACAAAAAGCATTTAACCCATCACAGCAGGGGGCAGCTATACACCCCGAGGAGCAGTGATGAAGACGGTATCTTGCTCAAGGGTATCTCAGGGTAACTCATGGTCTCACAAACCCAAAACCTTCCAGTTTTGGGGCCTAGTACCTAAACACTAGGCCAGCGCTGCCCCATATCACTTATAATAATAGATAATATAATATTTAACACAGTCAGCACCAGTAAGAACCAGAAGGGCCACATAAAGACTGCCAGAAGCCAAAAAAAGTATGAACATAATGAATATAGCCAAACAGGCTCTTTGCATGAAGCAGGTTCTCTGTGTGTTCACATTACACACAGAAATGCACATTTAGATTAAATGAATCACAATAACAACATATCTGTCTTCTAATATCTCACCTCTTTCCTTCTTCAGGTTCTTCACCGTCTCCAGGACATTCAGCGACCCACAAATGATCCTCTTGTGAAATGTTCAGACCTTGAGAAGACCTCAAACTCACTATGCAAAAGAACCATCCATTATTTAAAATTTTGCTAATGGATCTCCTCATTGGGGTTAAAATATTATTTTAGTCCTGTCAAACCGTCTTACATTTGAAGTGTCTAAAGATACAAGGTTCTAGATCAAGGATCTAGATCACTCAGAACAATCTAGAACAAGGTTCCAATCACTCAGTGTTCAGCATCACCTGATCATCTGGAATCATCAGCACCTGTTTCTTCACTGATTCATGTTTTAAGTTAGACGCTTTGTTCTATAGTGTGTGTAACCACTGTTTGTTTTAGTCTCCAGCTTAAAATATAATGCTACCCAGTTCAGGCCAACACCTCTCCAGCCAGGCGTTTAGTTTATGGAAGTGTTTTTGAAAGTTGCATTGTTTTATTTCAGTTTTATATCAAAAATGTATCAGAAACCCACTTAAAATCAACTAAATGTTACATAATAGTCTCCAAGATCAACCACAGAAAGTGTCAAGCTTAAAGCCCGCTGTCCTGGAACTGAATTTACGGAAATAACCGCATCGAGAAACTGCAGGGATAGTGTTAACACTATCCCTGCGATGACTAAAAATACCAGCTAAACGTTACAATTTTCCATGAAAGTGAAAGTGACTACCCTTGTCATTGTGAAACACAGTACAGCACAACACAACGAAATTCAACCTCTGCATTTCACCCAAACACACACGTGCAACAGGGGTCAGCTATTGAAAGCACCCGGGGAGCAGTGACAGGGATGGTACCTTGCTCATGGGTACCTCAGGGTAACCTACTGGTGAGGTACAGCTTCTTACAGGTTTTCTGCGCCACGAGAGAAACTGAACTAGAAGTGATTATGAATGACGGGAGAATACAAGAGCAAGCCACCTGTAACATAATCCTATAAGTGCTTCAACAGAACTCACCTTCAAAAGCCAGAAGCTGTTACGAGGAAACAGACCAAAAAAACAAACCTGAAGCAGAAGAGTGCGAGCGCAGACTCTGTACATGAGCTGCAGGACAAACTTTAACTTTAGGGAAAAATGGCCAAAATCCAAGAGTGGCCTCAAGTGCAGCTGCGCTGCGCGGACAAATAACCTTCATCAGTCCGGTGTCTTTTGGAGATTTATTTCAAAATTTTAGTGAAAGTGACTATTTGTCATTGTGAATCACAACTCTGTATTTCACCCACACACACCGTCCAGCTGGGGATATCCAGCCATATCCAGCGCCCAGGGAGCAGTGACGGGGACGGTACTTTGCTCAAATGTACCTTAGAGCAACCTATTGGTCTGGGATTCGAACCCACGACCTTCAGATCCTGATTCCTAGTCCGCTGTTTGGTGTAAAATGTTAGATGTAAAATAAAGACATTCAGTGCGTGTTTAAGATGAACTGGTTCGGGGTTCTTTGCGGTGGTCGTGAACGGGAACCAGACGTCACACGAATCTAAATCACACACTAGTGAAGTTGTGTGTGTCGTCTGAGTGTTTATACCACATGGTAAAATGGCGATGAACGGAACCAGATGTCTCCTACACAAAAATAGCCAGTTCCAAAGCCACCACTGAAGCTACACGTGCCTCCTGAGTGTTTATAAGGGATGGCGGTGGTCTGTGGGGGACTATTTTCTATCTTTCTGTGTTTTGCTTCACAATGCCCTGCGTTTATCCCTCCACCATGAATGGGTCTAGAGTTAGTCAAGAATATTCTCCAAATTCTGGAAAAAAAGGTGTCTCAGGCATCGCCTTCACAATCAGGTCATGTTTGTGAGGGACGTTCAGACGTCTGGTTCCATTCACCAACACTGTGAACTACGTACAGGAAATAAACTCATTAACACAAAGAAGGGAATTAGCAGGTTAATAATAATGACCAAACATAACTATACAAGTCCAATCATTTTGTTGAGTTAAATGGAACTATAAAAGCCTCTGATATGTAGTTAGAAGTGCAATAAAAGACCAATCCTGTTTTGAACTTCCCTGGAAGTTCAACGCTGTTGAGTCACAAGAGTGTTTGGAATGCACTCAGCTCGTCTTTGCTCTCAGTACGTAAGCGCCGTGTGTAAACAAAGGAACGTCAGCACAGATCTAGGACCTGTTCCCACACCCTGATGCGTGTCCCTTAATTATGCGCCTAAAAATAAAGTTTCCTGGTTCTGCGCATGTCAGTGGTGGCTGGTGGTCTGGTTTGGGTAATTAAGCACAACGGCAGGGACAAAAGATGAGGGCGTGTGTTTAACTTCATGGAACGTCTCACCAAAGTGTGAACCGAACCATCCAACTTCAGCAAAAACCCCCTTCTCATCAGAATTTTTTCATTTTATTACACTTCTAGGTTGTCCCATTTCATGATGCTCCCACCTTCTTACTTCACTCTGTGGTGATCTTGGGATCATACATGCCATCCTTCTGTCTTCCTTTTCATCTGACCTGTTCTTTTTCATGAAGCCAAGGACATAATGTGTATATATTTCTTAATTATACTATATATTATATTTATACATTATATTAAAGTTTGTCTGCCCTTATTGTGTGCTATCTTTCCAAATCTAACCTTAATTTTAAAGGGCCCAAATCAAATGATATCTTTAGAAAGTCTCTTCTGTCCATACAGCGGTGATCTAGGGTTTAGGGACCAGGCCCAATAATCAGAAGGTCATGGGTTTTGGTCCCAAACCAGTAGGTTACCCCGAGGATCCCTTGATCAAGGTACCATCCCCATCACTGCTCTCCGGATGCTGGTTGCATTTTGTTGTGGCTGCATGTGTGCTGTGCTGCGTCCCCACAGTGACAAAATAGTCACTTTCAGTTCATTTCACTTTCACATATGTAAATTAATCAACAAAAATAATTTGTATTCATTGTTTTTGTTCATTCACAAAACTAACACATTTTCATACACCTGCATATTCAGCCTACAGCAGATAAACTTCAGTCCTGTTTTCAATCCTGAATGTTTTTCAAAAGCAATCAGAAAAACGTTCATTCAGCATATCGTTTAGCCCCGCCCCATGAAAGCTGAAGTTACAAAGAGTGTTGCATTCTGGACAACTTTGAGAATAAGCCACAATACAAGCCACAAAATGTATACATTTCACTGAAGTCACTGGGAACAATAATAACAATAATACAGCACAACAATAAAAATTAAATATATAATGCAAAACTGCCTCTCCCCCTGTCTCTCTCTCCCTCTCCTATATATATATATATATATATATAGAACAAACACAATCACACCTTGGAGGCCAGTTTGAGTGTTTAACGGTTGTGTTTGGGCTGCGGGAGGAAACCTGAACTACTATAGGAATCCAGACATGGGAGAACATGTAGACTCCACACAAAGAACCCAGACTGGGAATCAAACTGAGAACCTTCTTGTTGTGGGGCAACTGGACTAATCCCTACACCACCGTGAGTGGAGAACAGAAATACGTAAATATAACTCATTTTAGTGAATAAAACAACACGCATGCAAGTGGGCCTCTTTAAGATCATCCATGGTGTTTCAGAACAGCCTTGTTGATGGATCAACATCATTTGTGGGTGAAAGGAGGGCAGCCTGGCCCATCATGTGACAGGATACAGTGTCGCTTCTGCACTAATGACAAAGTCAGATCTCATCATTCTTATGACAACTGAAACGCTCGAAGCCAAAGTCCTGGGAAAGGTAAGCACTCACTGATCCAGGAGGCGCTTCCTGAACCTCAGTCCTGACACAGAACATCACAATGGTGCAAGAAGAGCTGCTTTCTGATCAGCGGGACGGTGAAAAGTAAACCTAACACTCATCTGCCTGCCTACACAAAGGAGTGATCTGCCGTTCAAATCCAGAGACAACAGTAAAAAACCCCAGTCGACAGCCAAAACAAACGAAGCCGCACCGTAAAGGGCCACCTGACATGAGCCGTCACTCGGCGAACAGTCAACAGTCTGACCTCCTCAGGCTAATGTCAACAGGATTAAGATGACAGAGTCATTATATTGGGTGGGCCCAGAACTCATATAATAATATCAAATTAAACATAATTCCTTCTTATACACACAATGTTCTGTAGCATCATTTACAGTGTTTAGAAGATACTCTTGTCCAGAGTTACTTCTAATTCCAAACTACAACTTGGAGGTTTGTATTTGTTCAGAAACCAGATGATGGTGGTGCTGCTGTTGGAGGTGAGCTTTGGACCTGAAACCTCATGGTCCAAAGGCAAGTATACTACCGCTAGACCACCACCACCCCGTTGTGTTGTTGTCCTCCATGGTTGTGTGTTCATCCTCCAGTCTCAGCAGTGCTAAGTTTCTGAACAGAAAGACATTGTCACATTTTACACAAGTGGTGGCCTAGTGGTTAGGGAGTTGAAAGAGGATTGAAAGAGTGTGGGTTTGATTACCTCACCAGTAGTTTGCCCTTGAGCAAGATATCGTCCCAGTCACTGCTCCCTGGGTGCTTTCAACGTATGGGTGAAACGCAGAGGTTAAATTTTGTTGCGTTGCATTGTACTGCGTTTCACAACGACAAGGGTCACTTTCACTTTCAATTATTATAGAGTACTCTCTTCATTCAAGATGGTAGTGAGACCAACTAAGTTAAATGGATTAGAGATGGTGGTGCTGAAAAGACAGGCAGCCTGGCGGTGTCAGAGTTGAAGGCTCTGAGGATAGACAGGATAAGGAATGAGTATTAGAGGGACAGATCAGGTGGACAGTCCGGGGACAGTTTAAACACTAGTGTTCAGTAACACTACACGAACAGACTAAAATAGACTTTTTGGCCAATCAAGCAATTGTTTTTAAACTGCAATCACAATACTTGTTTAAAAAAGGAATAGATGTTTTATCAGGAGCTGTTGGATCGAATGGATGGGTCTTTAGAGTTTTCCAGCATTTTCAGCCTCTCTTCTGCAGCTGGAACACTGACGGGTTGATTAAATGCTTTTTCTTGTTCTTACTAAACAAACTAAAACATGTTTACTCAACACACACTCCCAGGCCTCAACTCTGCTGGCTTATTTTGAGTTGATGTGTAGAGAACGAAGATGATTCTATTTCCTCCTAGAGAACCCATCTGACACCTTTGCTTTTAAGAACCGAAGGGGAATTCCATCGTCTTCACAATGGTGGTGAATGGAACTGGACTTGGTGAAGTGGAGAATGGTGGTGAAGTCACTGTCTGATGCCCAAGACATTGTTTTATTAGTGTTTGGAGAAGATCTGGACTAAAACTAAACCTGTCCAAGGTGAGGGATACATGTAGGGTGTTGGGAGGTACAATACCATCCCAGGTTTTTTGTGTGATGTCTGGATCCATTCACTAAATAGTGTGAACTCACACCAAACTCACATTTTCACACTTCATTGTGAAGGACATTTTAATAAGATGATGGATATGCTGAGCTTCTGCTCCATCAGTGGAGCCTCCAAATACAACGAGGTACCCTTGAGCAAGGTACCGTCTCCATCACTGCTCCCCGGGTGCTGGATATGGCTGCCCCCTGCTGGATGGTGTGTGTGGGTTAAGGTGCGTTTCACTGTGGTTCACAGTGTTCGCAATGGCAAATAGTCACTTTACTTCAAAGGAATCAACCTCATATATAAGCTGAGAAGCAAGAGCTGAGCAATGATGGAAAGATGTGATGGAGCATAATGTGCTCCTTCCTTCTCCCAGCAGGAGGGTGTGACCTTCCGTACCCTCCACAATTATTGGCACCCCTTGGAAAGTTGAAAACATCCACATTTTGGCATTTTGCTCAAATATAACTTCACTGGTTCCAGCACTGTGATGGACTGGAGACCTATCCAGGATGTGTCCCCGCCCTTCGCACTGTGAGAGCTGGGTTAGTCTCCAACACCCCCCGTGACCCTAATTAGGACAAGCGGCTCAGAAAATGAGTGAGAGAGTGATTCCAACAATGTGCAGTAACGTTTCCCCATGTGCAAATACTTTTGCCTCAGTGAGTAAAAATATCAGTTTTTTATTTTTCTAATTTGTCTCACATTGTTCCCGTGGATACTGCTGGATCTGTCTGTCTATGTCGTTGCAACAAAAGCAATTTCTCGAAAGTTTTTCTGATCCTGAGACCCTCATCACAGAAGCTCTCCAGATCATCCAGGCTGTCTCTCGTTTTTAGGTCAGAAGACCGTGTTGGAAGCTGTGTTCTGTGGTCAGCCCAGTTTTTTTTGGGTTGATCAGTACATGTGCTTTGGATCACTGTCCTGCTAAAAGATGTAACCCACCGATTTAGATTCCTGACCCGATTTTGTTTCACACTGTCCTGTTATTTCAAGGAGTCCATGATCTCCTGCTCCTCACCAAGGTTTCCAGAGCCTCCGGGGCCAAAAACAGCACCACGGAACCCGCACCATATTTCATGGATCCTTCAGTCCCACCGGAGAGTTAACTTCTTGATTTTATTTAATCAGATCACAGTTCCAATGAAAGCCTAAACTCCTGCCATACAGGTTTGTGGTGAACCGACAGAAAAGGATGAAAGGAAATAATCTGACTTGGTAACCCCAAGATTTTCCTTTATTCCTTAAAAATCCTTGGGAAGCTTTTTTGCCTCCGATTGTCCTCCTCACTGTATCGAGAGACAAAAGTGAAAGTGACTATTTGTCATCATGAACCAATGAAATGCAACCTCTGTAGTTAACCCACACACACCATCCAGCAGGAGGCAGCCATCTCTAGCGCCCATGGAGCAGTGATGGGGTCTGTACCTTGCTCGAACGAACCTCAACACAACCTACTGATCGGGGATTTGAATTCATGACCTTCTGATCTTTAGCCTTCATCCTTAAACACTTCGACCACCACTGCTCTGTGAAATACACTTTGATCCTCTTTCAGGAAGAGTTTCCAACAGTCTCAATGCCTTTACTATAAAAAAAAGCTTTTTTGAAGGTCAGAACATCCATCCATTATCCGCATCCATCCATTAAGTATGCATTGCAGCTTAAAAATTCATTAAAAACTCCAAAATGTACAATTTAAATGGAAACATGCCTCCATTACATTGTATTCAGAATCATTTCCAAGGGTGCCAAAAAATTGTCATGTTTTTGTTGAAAATAATGATTTCTAAAGGATTGCTTTTTTCTGAATAAATGTATAAGTGGGTAATGTAATTGATAAAACTTCTGAAATAAAATTTCTTAACTACAGGGACAGTCCCCTCTGGAGCAACTTGGGGTTAAGGGTCTTGCTCAGGGTGCTGGAGGTGTGATTCGAACCCGAGACCTCTCACTAATGAAAGAAGGGTTTTTGAATAAATATGTGGCCTTTGGAGCTGCTAAAGACATTCAGGATCAGATGTTTAGGTGAAAAATTAAATCAAGTGTATCAACTTTAAAGCAACATTTAAACCACTTCCTGAACAGTTGGATCAAACAGCTCATCAGTGAACTTCAGTCCACCCTGCTTGGAAGTCTGGCTCCCCCTGCTGTTCACAAAAGGGTGGTGAAGGGAACCAGGTGACTACAACACACGCATAGTCAAAGGCTCTGGGCTGGTCTAGTTACTCTTGTGCAAGGTACCGTCCCCAACACTGGCTGTGTGGCTTCCTGCTGCTCCACAATGTGTGTTCATGAATGGTGTGTTAGGATGGAATTTAAATGTTCATGGTAAAATAGTCCATGCGAATTAATCAACGCCCCGAACGCTCAAATCTTCTCCAAACTCTGGAGATCCGGCAGTGTCTTCACAAGCATTAATGCAGACGTTTGGTTCCATTTCCCACCGCTGTGAACAAGTCGGAGAAAGTTGATCTTTCAGCTTTCCAAATACGTCAATCAGCCAATCCTCAGCTGGTGGGAAACCAGCTGGAAACTGAAAACCTGTCAGCAAGAATCTGCTCCACCTAAAATAAGAGCTGAATGAAGAAATTTAGTAGAAAACTGGTTGATTTCTAGACTTCATTACAGCAGTGGTGGTCTAGTGTTTAGGGACTAGGCCTAAAGCTTGGAAGGTCATGGGTTCGAAACCCAGATCAGTGGTTGCCTTGAGGTATCCTTGAACAAGGTCCTGACCCCATCACTGCTTCCCGGGTGCAGGATTTGGCTGCCCACTGCTGCACGGTGAGTGTGGATGAAAAACAGAGGATGTGTACTGTATGCTGTGTGTTCACAATGGCAAAATCACTTTCACTTCAAAGGAATCGACCTCACATATAAGCTGAGTTGCAGGAGCTGAGCGATGGAAAGATGCGATGGAGCGGAATGTGCTTCTTCACTCTCCCAGCTGGACGCTGTGATGGGGAGACCATCGGGAGCAATGAAAGCTCCAGAAGCAACTGGAGTTCAACTATTCCTTTTAAATTCCCAGTTTAAATTTCTAGAAGGGCTCAAAGGGAAACACCATTGCTTCAGGGTTCTTCTTGTGTCTGTGTGGGCTTCCGACAGAAAATCCAGTCCAAAGACAGTCAGGTGGACTGAAGATGTTGAATTGCCACCTACAGATGTGGGTGAGGAGTGTGGCCCTGCGATGGACCGGTGTCCTGGCCTGGATGTTACTCTGACTCTGAGATTGTTCTCCACCTTTCGCCCAGTGAGTGCTGAGCGCCCCCAGCACGCCTTGAAGTCTGTTTTTATAAATGGCTCAGAAAAATGGATGAAGAGATTTTATAAGGGTTCTAAAACTTGTTTTTGCTCACATGGGACATTTTAGAACGGCTGGGTTTTTGAATGGAGCACAGAAAATTCAGAGAAACGTCTTTATTTATAATTATTAAAATAAAGAGCCCCCAAATGCCATTCAGTGTGATGATCCTGGCAAACAAACACACACACACACACTTTCTCTCCCCTAACATGTAGAGACATTGAGCTGTCTGAGGTACAGGGAGGGAGGGATAAGCATATAAATATGGCAGCACTTCAGAGGGAGATACATATATAAATACAGAAGTCTAGAGGTTCGAAAAAGGAGAGTACAAACCATTCAACCATAGAACCATCTATCCACTCAACATGTGTGAGGTCCAAAAAAAGTCTAGGTGAGTGTGTGTGTGCACTCCTATCACAGTGCTTGTAGGTTTGTCTTAAAGGGGCCAGGAGAGAAGAAGGGAAGAAGAAGAAGAAGAAGAAGAAAAGAGAGAGAGAGAGAGAGCGTGCAAGACTTAGACAGGGATCAGAAGCGATCCCTCGCTGGCTGGTCTTCCAGTATCCAGACTGGCAGGTGCTGTGGTCTGCAGAGGCAGGTCTATAGGCCAGCATCATTGTAGGTTGGCGTGGACACCTTCAGGATGCTCTGCGCATTCTCCTCCACCAAGGGGCGCCATTTCACCTCGCCAGTCAGGAGAAGATCCTCGCCGTCCAACGCATCGATAAACTGCATCTGTTGCAAAAAAAAAAAAAAAAAAAAAAAAATACAGCACTCGTTTTGCATTTTTGCAGAGTTAAACCTTCTGAAAGACCCTTAATTGTTCCTTTTACGACGATAGTGGGTTTATGCATCAAAACAGTTCTAACTCATTTCCAGGAGGTTTTTCCAGCCTCCTTCGATCCCTTTCCAGAAGTGTTACCTGTTCACGAATGCACCTGTTTTAGAATGAATATTTTAAATGAAGCAAAAGTGTGTTTCTGAAGCTGTTTACACTTAAAGTATCATCAACAGCACACGTAACCCGACCAGGGGCTTTTATAAAACTGAACAGGTTTATGGCACAGACCTGGCAAGAAGGCAAGGCGTTTCAAATTTGTTTCTACAGCAACTTTCGTACACTGCGGCCATTGAAAATACTACAAAACAGGACTTAAAACAGATTTAAAAGAAGAAATAAAGAATGAGAACGAAAAAGTAGACGTCAAATAAATTAGGGCAAAGTGCTGTTCCCGGACTAAACATAATTTACCCTTTAAGAATCATATATATGTCAAAAAAAGTCATAATTCATTGTCACGTGACTACTTTCCCAGCTTCTTTCATCCCCTTAGAATAAAACAAGCTGTTTTAATAACTGCGCCTTTAAGAGTGACGTCTGTTCAGACCGGCCTGTAAACTAGTACATCTGTTTTAGCTTTTCCTCAATATTTTATATTTGCAAAATAAACAGTAAAGGTGTGTTAAAATAAGCGGGTCTCTGGATGTACTTTTTTTTTTTTTTCCTTTATATGACTGTATTGGTGATTGAGTGAGGAAAAAGTAAAACCAGGCAAGCAAATGAGTTTCTTATAGCATATTCCATACAGTACCATACAAATGAGCCCCTGACTTCTTCATAGTTTGGTTCCGAAAGATCCAAACGTCTTGTTGAGGAACGGTTCTCCGGATCTTCCTGAGGGACAAAGTCTTTATCTCTCATTTTCAGTACAGTCTCCGGACCTCAGCAGCTCCAGAATCAGTGTGGGATCATCACAGAGAACACAAAAGGCAAAGAGGAGCTTTGGGACGTCCTTCAAGAAGCCTGGAGAAGTGTTCCTGAAGATGACTTAAAGAAAGGAGCTGGTCTAAGAGAGTTGAGGCTGTGCTGGAGAATAACGGTGGTTGCTTTAAAGCTGGTTAGAATGAAACTCTCTTTGTTTTTAGACTGGAGTTACATGTGTCTGTGATAAATCAATGCATCTACCTTCTTACTTCCGTAAATATAACAAAACTGCAACTGAAAGGACTTTTGCACGGTACTGAGTGCAGCATGTGGCCTGGAGAGTTAAGGATAGGTGAGGGGAAAAAAAAAAGTGAGGGCAAAATAAAAGCTTTTCCATGATATGGGACCTGTAATAGGCCCTGAGGGGCCACATCAAGCCATGAAGTAATAAAGATGTAAACATTTTGAAAGTGTCAAAACGTACGGAGAGAGCGAGACCCTATTAGTTCGTTCCTCTGTTGCTCTGGGTGGAAAATGTCTTTATCGTGGAACGGGGGGGGGACTGGTGCAGGGGTTACGGCGCGGGGCAGTCTGAGTAAACGGTGACTCACTTCACTCACTGCAGATGGCATGAAGAAAATGCGACATGCTGAAATGTATTCCAGCTAAACGGCCGTGGAAAAAACGAACGAGTGATGTCGGAGAAAGTGGCGTCGGCAGCAATTAACGTTAAATGACAACGAACGCGGGCGCGCGAGCTTCAGGTGGGGCTTCTGCAACCATAGCGACCGTTTCCTCGGCGTGTCGGGCTGTTAGATGCTGCCATGCTTTATGTTCTGCACCTGCGCTTTCCTTCTTTTACCTCCCCTCCTCTTTCGCCTTCTCTATCCTCTGCTAATCAGGCCGCAGAAAATCAATCCCTGCGTGTGTGTTTATTTGTGAGGTGCCCCCCCACCCTGTTACTGAAAGCCCTGAAGGCCTCTGCGCGCACACACATACGCACCTCATTTGTAATAAATTCCTGCCATCACTTGTAATGGGCCAACACAGCTGGTCAGAGCCTGTGGCCTCAACAGAGACGTAGGACAGCCTGTGTGTGTGTGTGTGTGTGTGTGTGTGTGTGTGTGTGTGTGTGTTTTAGTTGGCTTCTCATTCTATACACTTTGTACAATGATGCAGGCGGTGCTGAACTCCAGAGAAGCAGACAAGCTCTTTCCTTGATGTTGATGAAGAAAGCATCATGTTAAGACTATGAAAAAGGTGATAAGGGCACTTCACACCCTGCAAGTCAAAGGTTTGATCAACAGATTTTCAGGGTTCATTTTCAGTCCAAAAAAAAGTCAAGACAATACAGGTTTTCTTAAAGGGCCCAGATCATACATTTCTTCCTTTCTTCTCCCAGATCGACTATCATCAGACCCTTCTTCACATCTGTGCTTCAGACCAGGCTCCACTGCGCAAATCAACATTAACCAAGGCTGCACTGACTCAGCTCGAAACCATCTAACGAACGCCTAACTACACACAATAAAAAAGTCCCTTCTTGATTACCCGCGGTCGAACAGAGGAGGACGGGTTCCCTTTCTGAGTCTTGGTTCCTCCCAATGGTTTTAGGGAGTTTTGCCTCCGTCGCTCTCAGTTTACTCACTTGTGGCTCGGACCCGGATTCTGTGAAGCTGCTTTGTGAACCACAGTTGTAAAAAGTGCTTTATAAATAAAGCTGCGTTGCCTGAAATCCACCCTAATGTTAGACTATTTATCCGTTGGAATGAAACAGACTGTACTGTTCCTTTAAGACTGAACTTTGAAAAGGACCTCTTTCGTGCAATTGACTCCTGGATGGTTCGACACTTCTGGGGACAGGTGAGGCTTAACTGCTTTGGGACGGGTGTCATGGTTCAAACCCCTGGACCAGCAGAAACTCAGGGCAGATAGGAGGCGGATAAAAACAGTTTCCTACCAACATGAAGTGCCCTTGGGTGTTCTTGCCCCACAGGGACCCCCTGTTGTGTGTGCGCGTGTGTGTGTTTGTTCACCAAGAGCATGCATAGAATGGCTAAAATGGAGATGACAAAAATGATACATTGTGTGCAAGCACAGGAATTTCATTTATTTATGAGATTTCCCAACTTTCGTGATCCTGACGTTTATCCTGACATTGGCTTGAAAGTAAAGAATGTTTTTTGGACTGTATGGAACACGAACACACACACACACACACACACGGAGCTGCAGCAGCACACTGAAAGTGCGAGCTGTTGGAAAGTTCCACAGCAACGATCGAATTACTGCTTAGCGCCGTTAAAATGCAGCGGAAGAGCCTGCGCGACTGAATTGAGTTTGTGTTGAGTCTATAAAAGTGAACAGATCTGCTCGGGTTTGTGTCGTGTGTGGCGAGTGCGTGCAGGAGGAGGTTTGGTGGGCACTGCTCTTCATTAGCTGCCAGTTAACGTGGCCGGTGAGCGAGTGCTTGCGTGAGACATGACCCTCACTGTCCTGCAGCCCCAAACAACACCAGCTGAAGCGCAGTGTGAGAGCAGGAGGGCGGGGCTGCACGTGGGGCCGTGTGTAAACGGACATGTGTTTTGTGGTTGTTGAAAGGATGAGAGGCAAACAAATGACGGGCACATGCGAGTCCTACCGCAGAGTTTGATTTATATCACATGTTAAAAGCGTAATGACGAAAAGTGAACGTTTAAAGGAGGCGTGAGAAGCTGCGGCAGATTAAAAACAGAAACTGAAAGTGAAACACTGAGCCGAGCCACATTTCGGTGAAAGTCCTTCTCAAAAACAGAGGAATGGGTGCAGCTCATGAAGCAGCATCTCCTCGCCCGCCATTCTCCTCACTGCAACCTTTAAGGTGGAATGTCAGTATTTAGGGTGTTCTGGACAAAAGCATTCAGCTTCCGTGCAGCATTTAAGTTTGAATTGAAGCTGAATGCTTCTAACACCCTAAATACTGCAGTTCCACCTTAAAAGCTTCACTGCACCAATTAAGGTGGAATTGAAGCTGCTTTCACTGCATTAAGTGAAGC
This sequence comes from Hepsetus odoe, assembly GCA_017165825.1. Lineage (NCBI taxonomy): Eukaryota > Metazoa > Chordata > Actinopteri > Characiformes > Hepsetidae > Hepsetus > Hepsetus odoe. The sequence goes on from CM029366.1 coordinate 32,205,755, forward strand.
ATAAAGGTTTGTAGGACTCACTGCAACATTTAAGGTGGAGCTGCAGTGTTTATACACGGCTTCAGTGCATCAATTAAGGTGGAACGTTCCTTTTGTTATGGACAAAAGCATTCAGCTTCAGTGCAGCATTTAAGTTTGAATTGAAGCTGGATGCTTCTGTCCATTAACACCCTAAATACTGAAGTTCCACCTTAAAAGCTTCACTGCAACAATTAAGGTGGAACTGAAACTGCCTTAGGCAGAAATATTTGCAGGATGCCCTGCAACATTTAAGGTGGAATCTGAGTGCTTAAAAAGGCTTCAGTGCCACATTTAGGGTTTTCTGGACAAAAGCATTCAGCTTCACTGCAGCATTTAAGGTGGAATTGAAGCTGCTTTCACTGCATTGAGCATAAATGTTTGTAGGATTCACTGCAACATTTAAGGTGGAATCAGAGCACTTTACCTGGCTTCAGTGCAGCATTAAAGGTGGAACATCAGTACAATGGGAGGCATTTGAAATAGAATCAGAGCGGGGGGTCGGGGGGGGGGGTCACAAACCTCTCGGTGATGATGCTGCTTGCCATTTTTTAGAGCAGGTTCTTATCTTTTCTGAATTTTGTCAGGGCTGATATGTTTTTGGTGGCTCCTTGTGATTGCAAAGTCACAGCAGAGCAAGGCCGATCGATAGTAAAAGAGCTTCAGTCAGAAAGTGTTAGCAGAAGATCCAACATCACAGATTTTGAAGAGAACCTGATATTTCATCTAGAGTAAGAGTATGGACACAGAGGCCAAATATAAGCAGCGGTGCATTTATAATCCTTAAGTATAATGCTTTTAGCAACCTGAAGCTTCTGAAATCAAGTCCAAGACCAACTTCTGCAGCACTTTGTATCCAGGTCGACCCGAAGAAGCCACACATTAAGGAAGGCGTTGGTCAGAGCATGACCAGTGGTAGTTAGTCACAGCTTTTATCAATTTATTCTCATTCGTTTATGTGCCAAGAAAGGATTTCTTTGAATAATTGGGTTACCGTAACATTTTAAAACGGTAACATGTTTAGAAAGAAATGTGATATTCCCAAATCTTATCCCGAGTCCACATAAACACGCGCCAAATAGCCCTGCAGAATCCTCTTGTTCCTACTGCCAACTGCACACATTGTTGCGAGGCTTATTAGCTCATTAGTCAGCTATGTTATTTTTTGCGTTTTTTGGCTCACATAACTTTTCCCAATTACAATAACAGGGAAAACAAACAAGTCCCTACTTACATCTGGAGCTGTGAAAGTAAAAAACACTGCAACCGCAACCACTTACATCATTTTCACACCAAAACAAACAGCAGGCACCAATCTTTAAGAGAAGAATCATTTTGTTTTCCTAAAATGACCAAAGGTCCGTGTGACATACCCATGAATGAAACATGGTATCAGGGAGAGTCTCTGACGTAACTGAGTGATGTAATCGCTATACAACTGATATTTTAGAGGAAGACCCATTGTTATTACACTTTGATGAAAGGTTTGGGGAACCAGGGGTTTCTTTAGAATGATATCTAAAAAAGAGGAAAAAAAAAACAAAAACTCAATTTAAATTTGAAATGGCAAAATGTCCTTGAATGGGTTCAGATGTGGGAATATTTCAGAACAGGATCAGAATTTAGCGCTCTGAATGGTGTCAACAACACCCTCATTAGAGTTAAATGCTCCACATCATTGCCCTGACGAAGCTCGGTTGATGGGCATGAATCTTTTAAACGCTCTGTAAATATCACAAAAGGTAGGAAAAGGAAAAACAGCAAAGAGGAGAAATGAAACATCTCACTTCTGTTAATTTTATCTCCACTATTTAACAATTTTGCCTGTCTTAGTCTGAGGCTTAAAGCAGCAATGCTGACCCAAATCCAGCTGCTCCAGCTGATGTGATTAAAGTTCTCTCATCCATTTATAAGTAACGCATAGTCATCTTCAGTGAGGGCGCTCTTGATGAAGCAGCCAGCTTTTCCTGGATTATTGCCTCCAAAGTCAGACTATTTTTAATGTCTTGAAGAAGAATTCTCCAGATCTTCCTGAAGGACAGTGTTGTTGTCTCTCATTTTCAGTACAGTCTCTGTACCTGAGCAGTTCTCCAGATCTTCCTGAAGGACAGTGTTGTTGTCTCTCATGTTCAGTCCAGTCTCTGTACCTGAGCAGTTTGATAGTTCTGTGTTGGTTAATCCACACAGTGATCTACGTCTGAACCTTCAAGCAGAACAAAGCGTCTAACTTAAGACATGAAGCGGTGAAGAAACAGGAGCAGATGATTCCAGATGATCAGGGGATTAATTTACTGCTGATGCTGAACATCTTAGAACCTACTATCTTAAACACTTTGCAGCCTGAAGCACTAAAAAGTTTCAGCATTTTTCATTTAATCGACTCAAATATATGTAACCGGCTCATTTAGTATTGTTGTTATAATCACACAAAATCTGTTTTAAATCCCAAACGGTTCCTGTCCTACTGACCGCGAGGACCTCCAAGCTTGTAGGTGTGCTTAATATTAGTTAGAGCCACTCCTGATCCTTTTCTTCTTCTGTGGTATGCCTATAAATTTGGGGCATCACCTTGGTCCCTCCCATTTTCTACAGTCCCCATGAGGGAGAGGCTGGTGTCATTTTGCTTTTTTACAGGATTAGCATCTTTTATCTATCCTGTTATTTCTTATTATTTTGTGTGGATTTCAGTTCATCATCATCACCATTATGCTTGTCACTACAGGACGACATGAATATGTTGGTGTAAGAGTACTGCTAATGCTAGCATTAATAAATGAGGCTGCTAGTTTAAAGGTTTTGATAAATCAAGCTAAATCCTATTGGTCTACGTTTATTTGTATAGGAGCTGGAGCGGGTGCAATACTTTTTTGGAGGTGTTTGTCCTTTATTTTCCACTGTCAGAATAAAAGGAGATAAACGCCAACTCGATTCCCGCGTCACATCCATAAAATAAAACTACACAATGCAGAAGTCCACCAGTTACAATAACACAGATAAGACAGTTTGATGGGTTGAAAAAAAATCGTATTTTTGCACCGACAAGGAAATTCCCTTGTAAAATATAAAGAATCAAGGGGTAATTGAAGACTTTTGCACAGTAATGTATACAATATACGCCCTCATTGACTGCAGTTATGATAGATATGATGAACAGGATCGACTGTATAGGATACATATGGTATAATTCTCGTTGGGTGGAACATGAAATGTTGTTCGTATAGGTTGTTGAAATTTGAGAGACAAGGTTCTCTCAGTAGAGATCCTCCTTTTCATGTTCGATGTCAGGTTTAAAGCAATAAAAGCACCGTGATGAAGCTTATTCTGCCCCCTTATTTGCGGAAATGAAACTATTGCTCTAATATTTGGGCAAGAGCTACAATCCCATCACTTCATACACATCTTTGTTTGTGTGGGTGGAACATCTGGGGCATCTACAATACAGGATGTTTAGAAAGATCCTGTATGTTACATAAATGTACTGATCGTTGTATTCACGTGCAGAATGGTTAAGATATTATGGTATTGCAGTGGTCTAGCAGTGGTGGTGAGGTCATAAGACCTGAGATTGATGGGGTGGGTGTTGTCGGTTGTCTCTTCATCTCCCCTACTGACCTGTTTGCGGACATATTCTACCACGAGCTCCAGCTGTCTGGGGTCCTCGCATTGCCTGTTGAAGAGATTCCTCCAAAGTGCTGCTGCAAGTACACAGTCATCTGACAGGATTCCCTAAAAAACAAGACAAAATAAACAACTGGAACTTCCTTTCACGTTTCTCAACTGCGAGGTAATGTCCCTCTATCCTACACACCAACTACATCCTTCCTCGCAATCCATCACGTCTTCCGGCGGGAAAAGAGGTTTATGACGCTCGCATAATTTGCCATTTCGTGTGCACGTCCACCCCAGATTTGATGGGTGGAAGCTATTAAATCTTGTGCAAGTTATTTCGAGAGTTTTGGCTGAGATGAAAGCGGAACTGTGCACTTGCTTGGACGCTGTTTATTCCTCATTTCCTCCCAATTTGAACCTACTTATGTCTGTATTTCTAGGGTCTTTAAGTATGTATTGTAATAACTGTGTAGCAATCAGTCATTTATAATGCCTCCAGTTCCTCAGCTGAGGTGAGCTAGTGTTGCAGGATCTTTAGTTCACGAGCAATAAAGCTGCCAAAATGTGTATCCGTATGTTCACTGTTTGCTGTTAAATCAGGTCATGAAGAGGCTGAAAACTAATCTGAGAAACTTTAACAAATGGTAAGGAATGCAATCAACTGGCATCACGGAACAGCATTAGCGACAGGACGACTGGCAATGGATCTCTGAGGCCTGTTAACCAGACAATGAAAGTTTGAGGCAAAGCCTTCAAGTCTTTTTTGGCGGGACGTTGGAACGGTTGTCTCCAATGATGCAATACCCAACCGAAAGAGTCATCTGGTGAAGAAAAAACCTGAGACGGTGGGATTTCCCCATTTTCATTTGCAACTGTAAGAAAGAAGACTAGTCTTTGAGAACAGAGGCTGTGAATTCTGATCAATTCCTTTGCAAGAGAAGAAATAAATGCGTGAGAAGAAATGTGGACGTCAGTAGTGGCATTACTAAGGAGAACCAAGAAGAAGGACAGCATGGAGTCGTCATATGTCGATGCCGAGCAAGTTTGAAAAACCTGAGCGAATCATCATCTTTTGTCTGCTCCCGTTAAGAGAGGTCTTAACAGCTGATCATCTGTTTCCATTTCTTCTTGTCCTCTGCATCTTCCTCCTTCAAACCGACCACCTGCATGTCTCTCTCACCACGTCCATAAACCTCCTCTTTGTCCTTCCTCTTCTCTCTTTCCTGGCAGCTCCATCTTCAACATCCTCTTCCCAGTATAATCCTGGTCTCTCCTCTGGACATGTCCAAACCAACGCAACCTTGCTTCTCTAACCGGGTCTCCAAAACGTCCAACCTGATCTGTCCCTCTAATACGCTCATTTCTAATCCTGTCCATTGAAAAACCTGAGCTAATATCATGGAAAAATATTGGCGTTGCCGTTGGAATCATATCTGTGCCAAAAGCAAGCCGCACCGTTGATGACAGAAAGAATGCTAGGCAAAGGAAAGTGAAGTGAAAGTGACTGCCATTTGTCATCGTGAACCCCCAGCGCACAGGGAGCAGTGATGGTGATGGACCTTGCTCAAGAGTACCTCAGGGCAGCCTACTGGTCTGGGATTCGAACCCATGACCTTTTAATCCTGGGGTCCAGTCACTAAACACTAGACCCATCCTGGTGAAAACTGTTTGCAACTCTGCGTACCTGACCGCTGCTCCAGTGAAGAACCCCTAAATGGTTCCGAAAATCTCTCAAAATCAGCAGTGGACACTTCTGATGCCACAAATGTGTAAACAGCATTATTCATTCCTCGTAAAGAAGCCAGTCCACCCATTAATTCACAGGAGCCACATCTTCCCACACAAACCCCTCAATAAAATTGTAAATTTGTGAGTTTAAAATTCACCTCGGGATCATAAACTTCCCTTCCACTACGATGGAGCCCAGACCTCAGGCGGTCTGATTACAACAAGCGCTAAACATGACAGTTTTATTTGAAAATGATGTTCATTTGTTCAATAATCTGAATTAAGTACAGCAGTGATTCTAGTGTGTTTCCAATATAGGTGTAAATACCTCCTGCCCTTTAACCCCCGTGATCGCTCCATCAAACCTAATATGATGCAAAACAGACATAACTAAATGTCACTTTGCATTTACGGGCAAAACAAACTGTAACTTGGCGTGATGCAACAACAGATGCTATTCCTACAGTGTGTTAGTGATTGAATGTCATATGGCTTTCATTGTGAACCACACGAAAGAGCAGCTCTTTGTTCTGCATATGATGTTCAAGTGACGTACCTCGTCGTATCCAAAAATAGCAGCGTAGAATATCTCCGTCATTGCCTTCAAACTCTCCTTCCTGTGAATGGCTTCAATCTGAGAGAGAGAGAGAGAGAGAGAGAGAGAAACACAACAACCTCATCAACAAGAACTTAAAAGAACACTTGAAGCCATTTAATTCAGATCACCTGGGCCCTGTTCACACCTGGGAACTGATGACAGATGGACAGCTCGGTTCACACCTGGCATCATCTTTCTAAAAAGGATGACCACCCACTGCTCAATCAACCGCTGTTTGGGTTTCCTGTTATCTGACGCAGATTGACCACTGGCTGGGTTTCTTGTTCTTTAAACCATCATCAGAGTTTCCTTCCCACCTGAACTCCAGACTGGCTGCACCCTCACGGATCATCTGCAGGGTTTGGTTGCCTGCCTGCTAACCAAAGCTACTTTGACTCACACAAACTGAAACGGACTTTTAATTAGAGGGCGTACCTCCCCTCACAGATCATACCGACCCCTTCAGGGTCAATCTGTTTTCTCTGCTCATCAGACAGTTAGACCTCTTTATAGTAATGATCTTCTTTCTTTTTTGCTATCCTGAATCAAACAGAGAACGATGGGTTCCTGCTTCTGGGTCTTGGTCCCTCTCAAGGTTCCTTCCTCTGTTTTTGGGCTCACTACGAGCTCTGACTCTGCAAAGCTCTCCACGTGTGACCAGACCTCACATCTCTGCTCTAAATGTCTGTCTGCAAAGGCAGCAGGAGACGTGCTGCACTTTTCATGCCCGTTTGAAATTAAAAGTAGAAGAAATCCATAAACAGATGTTTGGCAAACTGGTAACACATCTGTATGTTTAATATGATGCTGTTGATCATTAACGTAAAATGTCTCAATTTTTTTCCAAAATTTCAATGAGAATTAAAGTGCACATAAACGTAATTAACTTCACTACAGTGGGAAATAAACTGGGGGTCAAACCTCCAGCATGAAGAAAGTCTTTATTTCCTCAGCAAACCCAAACATGTGGGTGTTAATATTATTGTTAATAAACATAGTACATCAGGGCAGCGGTGGCCTAGTACAGCGGTCCCCGGCATTTTTGCGACAAAGACTGGCATTAAAACAGCTAAAGTAATAGTTTTTTACTCATTTTTGCGGCGCAATTTTGGATGTACTGCATCACGTGACCGAGACGAGCGTTTTGTTTTCCTAAATAAAGTCTTTTAGACTCTGAAAAAGGGAAAAAATTTAAATGAAAGTGACTACCCTTGTCATTGTGAAATGCAGCACAGCACAACACCACGAAATTCAACCTTTGCGTTTCACCCATGCACGCACGTGCAGCAGGGGGCAGCCCGGAGAACCCTTGAGCAAGGTACCATCCCCATCACTTCTTCCCAGGATGCGGATGCATGTCTGCCCCCTGCTGGACGGTGTGTCTTTTCATCATGGTTCATTGTGTGCTGTGCTGCGTTTCACAATGACAAGCTGTTCAACTAAAGGTGTTCTGAAGCAAAACAGCCCCCAAAACTTAGGTAGCTTAAACAAATATAGCATTAACCTTCATATAACACATGTATGTTCAGTGGTGGGTCTGGAGAGGGAGGTAAAAAAATAAAAATAATAATTAAAAATAAATAAATAAATAAATAAAACATATATATATATAAATATATATGGTTAGATTAGACTAAACTCATTCTGGATGACTTAACAAATCTCAAACACTGAAATATAATATAAATCGATCAACAATTGCACGCAAATGACAGCAAAAAAAGACAGACGTGAACCGGGTTGTTTATTTTTGGGGCGATGTGGTGGAGTGTCGGAATGTGTGGAGCTTGCCGAAGTCGCGTACGAGTGTTCGGACATGTGAGAGCAGCAAAGCACCTGTGCGTAATTACGCAGACCTGTCGATAATTACTCTCATCTGTCCCTGATCTGCTTGCCTTGCCTCCCCCGCTTTCTGCTCATTCTCTCCTCTGCTGCCTCACTTTGCCTCTTAATTCTTCCGCTTCCCCCTCCTTATGTCTTCGGCTCTTTCTCCGCGGTCAGCAGGACGACGCTTGGTAGCGTACCTGACATCTGATCGGGCTCGCAAATCAGAGCGAAAGTCAAGAAAGTGTCGATTGTGCACAACCTTGCCTGTGAATCGGTGTCCTCTCTCAGTTTACTGTTATTACTAGTACTTAGAAAAACACACACACCCTTGAAAATGGCACGGGGAGCTCAGGCTGGCCAGATGCTGAGCCTACGTGTCCGAGCTGGGAAGGAAAATTCAAGCAGGGCTGGTCTGAAACGGCACAAATGACAAGTGTTTTCCTTCTCTCGGCACAATTAGCAGGCGTAAGCTTATCGTGAAAAAGTCTGAGCGAGAAGGGGTCCTTCACTTTCCACCGCTGTAACATTACTCCGCTCCCACTGAGCCGACTTGTTACGGACCTGCCACGTGCTGATTACTGGGCCCGGACCGGTTCCGCCCTCGACGTGGAAATTCCTCGGCAATGGCCTGTCGGGGGTCTGTGCTGGCCTTTCACGCAGTAGCCCTTATCTCTCCACCTGGCCACGGCTCTCTGGGCAAATCCTTTACATCACGAGAACGAAGTGGAAAATGAGGTCAGCGTCCTGCCGCGCCACATGAAGGCTGCCGCCAGGGCCGAGAGGTCAACGGCAATTAAGACTTTGGGGGGGCCGGGTAAGCGAATGGAACACCACACCTCATTTACCTCATGCTAATCTGTGTCATGCTAATGTACCGAACCCGTCAACAACGAAAAAAAGAACGAATATGAAAATAGGCCCGTCTGCCAGAGCTCAGATGGTGGAAGGAACAGCTACAGGAGAAACTGCAGTTGGAAGAAATGTTAAACAAACACGCTTCACCGTGACGAGAATGACCACCAAGTTCATCATCCAAGGCGTGTTTTGGCCAACGGTTCTAGGGCTGCAACAACTAATCGATTTAATTGCGTAGAACCGACCAATTATACAATTATTATACAGCATCTTTCTGCATTAGGAAACAAGCGAGAACGGAAATTGGCGTGAAGGCCCTGTTGTGAGGTTACAAGTGCTCAAGGGAGGTTCAAAGCAAACGGGACAGTGAGTCAACGTGATCGAGCTGGTGAACTGACTACAGTTAACTTTCATAGTCATATCAGTTCCTTCAACTGATTCTACACAGTAACTACAGAATCAGAGAAATGGGGGGGCAAAAGAGAAGAAACTGCAGTCCCTGAGCAGTTCTCCAGATCTTCCTGAAGGACAGTGTTGTTATCTCTCATTTTCAGTCCAGTCTCTGTACCTGAGCAGTTTGATAGTTCTGTGTTGGTTAATCCACACAGTGATCTACGTCTGAGCCTCCAATCAGAACAAAGCGTCTCACTTAAGACATGAAGCAGTGAAGAAACAGGTGCAGATGATTCCAGATGATCAGGAGATTCTTTTGATGAGTCCTGAGTAGGTGGAACCCCCTTATCTAGAGCCATTTAGACACTTTGCAACCTGGAGTTCTAAAAAAATGTGCTCCCATTTCTTCGATTTAATATAATATGTATATATATATATATATATATATATAAAAAAGATATAACTGGTGGCTCAAGTCTTTTTCATTTTGTATTTTTGCCACATTGTCCATCCTACTATCTGGATACTTTTGGACCATGTAGTATATATTCTAGCATATATTTGTTAGCAAACAGGATAAATAGGTTCCCTGTTTGTTCGTTGTGCTACTGAAATTCTGTGCTTGCCATTTAATCTACGAAAAAAAAAGTGAGAGAGTGAGTGAGAGAGACTTCTGTTTTCACAGCTGGGCAGAAGACTGTTCCCACCCTCTCTGACAGCAGCTCTCCTAAGGCCCTCCACTGGCCTCATCACACTCTCACACACACACTCACACACACACACACACACACACACTTTACTGAATTCGGCTCATTTAGGAACCTAATCCTTCAAGATTTCTCAATGCACAGATCTACTGAAAACAGGCAGGTTGAGAAAGATGGATGAACAGAAACACGCTCTTTCATGTGAATAACGCACGTTAACACTGTTATTCATGTTCGGTCGAGTTCTGAAGTATATCTGTCCCCCTGAAACACTCATATAGGAAGTACTATTAGAAATACAAGTGCAAGCTCAAATATTAAACCAGATCTCATTTTCGTGGCATGCAAATCGATCGGGACACCGTGCAGACGGCTGCACCCGAAACGTTCCCCAAAGGAGTAAATGTATAACGAACGCTTTCATTTTGAACTGAGTTTTATTGTTCTCATCATTCCATGAACTGATGACAAATTTGGAAGCCCTATATTAAGGTAGTTAGAACAAGTTAGAACACTTAAAACAAACAAAAAAAAAAAAAAAAAAAAAAAAAAAAAAAAAAAAAAAGTACACGACAGCCCAAAAATCACACACAGGTAACCCCATTTCAAACATTTCTGGTAATTATGCATCAGCAGCATGTCATCAGTGCGAACCCTGTGGAGATTTAAACACTCGGGCCACTCTAGTGGACTCTACTCAACCTTTTCACAGTGTGTAAAACGCAGTTATTACATCCTGAAGGTTAACGAGGAGCGTTTTTCCGAGCGCACGCTTCGCGCCGCGTCCTTTGATTACGCGACCCAGCTGCACGCTCTGGCCTTACAACCTTTATTTTGCAGGATTAGCTTACACTCTGCCCGGAGTCTGCAAACACTGACCGCTTCTCAAAACGAGACTGAAAAAATAAAAGGGATTAGCCAGACCGATTCTGCGATTGCAATTATTAAGTGTGAACAGAGATCGTACTGTTCTTCGCGCCACCGAATGCCTGCGCTTTCTCAAACTTCCCGAAAGCGTGTTTGAATGGAAACTCCCGTGATTAGACAGAGCGCTGGTTAAAGCCAGGAGGCCTTGGTTTTGATATAATCTGATACTTCGTGACTGTGAGATCATTTAATTCTTTTGTGATTAGCCAGACTGTTACAACACTCAGTAGCAAGTCTGTTTACAAGCAGCAAGCTTCAAATGAACGAGACCCTGCAAAGGAAAGAGTTTACATACCTTAAATCGTAATATTTCATAAGAAATCTGATTTAATGTGGGTGAAATGCAGCATATGATCAAAATGATCAAACCAATTCTTCAAATAAGCGAGTTTAACTGCTCCCATGTTGCTCCTTTTATAGCTGATGATCCACAGCACTGTGCAAAAGTTTTAGGCAGGTGTGAAAAAATGCTGTAAACAAAGAACACTTTCAGAAATATCAATAATGATTGTTTATTTTGATCAATTTACAAAATGCAAAGTGAGCGAACAAAAGAAAAATCTAAATCAGATCAATATTTGGCGTTACAGCCTTTTGCCTTCAAAGCAGCATCAGTTCTTCTAGGAACACTCGCACACAGTCAGGTATTCTGTAGGATTATAGTCGGTGTCTGATCAACCAATTTTACCAAACAGGTACCGATGATCATCAATGTCACACGGAGGTTGAAACACACTCCTGTTTGGAACGACCTCCCAGCCGAGTTCCTTCAAAAACTGTGTGCGAGTGTACCTAGAAGAACTGATGCTGTTTTGAAGGCAAAGGGTGGTCACACCAAATATTGATCTGATTTAGATTCTCTTTTGTTTGTGCAATATTTGTTCACTGCATTTTGTTGATTGATGAAAATAAATGATGAAAACTTCCATTTCTGAAAGCGTTCTGTTTACAGCATTTTTTCCACACCTGCCTCAAACCTTTGCACCTTTTTGTTAGGAATACTCACCTATACATCCTCTAGCAGCGTTTCAGCTCAGACTGCTTTCACAACATACAGGACATCAAGGTCAAAGGTCAAAGGGTACAGTAAGAAAACAACATGCTCAATTCTAGGGGATGTTGAAAGATTTTGGCCCCTTTAAGGCACTGCATGTGATCAAGCTGCACACACTGAGCTAAAATTTTCTCCAAAAAAAATTGGGAAAAAAAAACAAAAAAGGGAATCTGGAGCAGCTGTAAATAAGAAATGCCGAATGCCAAGGGGTATAAAGCAACTCCAGCTGTGTGCTATGGAGTGAAGGAGTTGGAGGTATGGAGTTTATGCTGTTACTGCAGAAAAGGGGGCATTTCATCACTCCTGCTCATCATGGGCCAGCCGTGGCCTCATGGTTCGAGAAGAGGGCTCGCGACCGAGAGCTGCCAGTTCAATCCCCTCGACCGGCAGGAAAAATGTGGGCCAGTGAACAAAACTGCACCCATGGCTGACATGCCCTCAGGCAAATCTCTTAACCTCATAACTGCCTGTAGATATCGCAGCTCACTGCTCCTGGTGTGTCTGGACGGAACTGCAGAGGCTAACTGCACGGCTCATAGTTTTAAAGTGTGTGTGCGAGGACAGGAACTCCCATTTTCATTTCTTATCATCCCTGATTTCTGAGTATGAACTCACACAATAACAAAATATCATGAAAACCTTTTTTTAAACCCTGGATCAAACCTGAGGATGTTCACTGCATGGATGCTTTATGTAGAAGATCTTAGTTCGGACAATTTAAGTGCTGAAATGCATGGAAATGGAAAGGAGTCATTTTTTTCAGGTTTACATTCCAGAGAATTCCAAAAACCACCAACACAGGTGTGTCAAACGGAAGAATCCCGGCGTCAAGGCTGGAGAGGATGTATTGGAACCAGGTGAATGCCTGGTGGAAACTCACCCCCATGATTTTGCTCCTCTGCTCCACGTCCTCCCACATGGAATGGACGACGTACCGGCACATGTACTTCCCCTCTCTGCCTTCCTGACGCATCCGCACCAAACACATCCTGCACAGGTGGACAAAACGGACCTAAAATCAGACTGAGCTCCGACCACGTTTAACGACAGTTTAGTGAAGTTGGCTCTGAAACTGTCTTCTCTGTCAGTTTGAGGATTAAATGAAAGAAACGGGAACAAATGTTTTAGTGCTCCAGGCTGCAGAGTGCCTAAAGATACAAGGTTCTAGATAAAGGAGTTCCAACCACTCAGCGGTAAACAAAATCACCTAAACATCTGGAATCATCTGCACCTGTTTCTTCACTGCTTCATGTCTTAAATTAGACGCTTTGTTCTGCTTGAAGGTTCAGACGTAGATCACTGTGTGGATTAACCAACACAGAACTATCAAACTGCTCAGGTACAGAGACTGGACTGAAAATGAGAGACAACAACACTGTCCTTCAGGAAGATCTGGAGAACTGTTCAGGTACAGAGACTGGACTGAACATGAGAGACAACAACACTGTCCTTCAGGAAGATCTGGAGAACTGCTCAGGTACAGAGACTGGACTGGAAATGAGAGACAACAACACTGTCCTTCAGGAAGACCTGGAGAACTCAATATGCCAAAGATGTACGTACGTATAATAGGTATCGGGATCCTGAAAAGCTATTAAAAATAAAACACCTGACCATTCAATCATGGAACTGATTTTTATCTATACCTGAAGTGTGGCCCCGTTGACCACAACTCACCAAACGTTACCAGTCTGAACAGGCAAATGATGAATTAACTAAGTGAGTGCCAAGGCACAGGGAGGCGTGTTTGTGCGTGTGTGTGTGAGAGAGTGTGAAGTGTGCATGGTGAGCTTGACTAAATACAGACTGAGCTTTTCCATTCAATGTCACTCTGCACAGTGTTAGTCATAGAAAAAGAGCAAGTGTGCACACACACACACACACACACACACACACACACACACACACGAGTGCGCTGGCTCTCGGTCCCAATCATTAATCATTTCTCTCGTTCTGGTGACATCACACATTCCGTGAAGGTCTCTTTTCATAAACACAGCCAAGACCGGTCACCTGTGCATTAACATTACACATGCAAATGCCAGTGAGGATGATGAAAAGCGAAAAAAAGTGGAGGGAACGGACCGCTGTGATGACTGAGAGCAGCAGAGAACCGCAGAATAACTCCAAGCAACCTGAGCTCTACAGATTCTTAAAGCTTTTTAAAAAAATTCGGATTCAAACGAGGAACATTAATCAAAGCAGGGCAAGGTGTTGGACGTGTTGGAGGGAAAAAAAATGCAATCTTTAATGACTGAAACAACGGGAGGATCTTTTAAACGCCACTCGGGAAGCTTCACGCTTGTGTGAGCTACGAGAGGGAGAAGGTTGGGGGATTGATACAGGGCTTAAATTCTGATATCCACTAATATTACTGGGCAAACTCTGGCCTGAAGGTTAGAGAACCGGAGGGATGCCAGATCAGTCCCCAGGACCAGAGGTGTAAATATGTGGGGGGTGAAAAACACTCTCCTGCATCTACAGCAATACACTCAGCCCCATATCTGCCCCCGGTGCAGGTATTACTACCCCTGGTGTGTGTCAAATTCACTGTTGACATAGATTATTAATATATAATACATTCAACACCTCCTTTGGTGAATCAATGCTTCATTAAGTTCAGTCTGGAGCTGCTGAAGGAACTAGTATTTATAGGAAGAGATTTTATGGAACAATGAATTCTGATTATTTACCTTTTAACAGGAATAAGCAACCAAACCTTTTGCCAAGTGAACGGTTTCATTTAAATAAGATTTTTGCACATTACTATCTATTTTTTGTTTAAAGTTTAATTTGAACTACAAATTTGAGGAGCGCTGCAGCATGAGACTTTTAAGCGCTTTATTATAACCGTGTTCTTGCATTGGCTCCTCGGGGGCAGAAACTGCAGATCTAGAACATCGTTAATCATCGTCGGTGTCGTCAGTAATGTTGCTGAAATAGAAACCATTTTAAAACATGGTTTTGTACCACGTTTCAAACCCCTGACGTCATGTAAAGTCACTTTTCCTTAAAATGTAACTGGCTCACACAGGCTCTACCAAGAGAGTGAGCGAGTGAGAGGACAGAGCCTCTAAAGTTGTAGTGAACACACATGAGGTAGAAATGATTAGGTTTAATATTAGAATGTTATTTTAAACAGCCTGTATTTCCTTTGTGTTGGGATGAAAAATGGAAACATGTCCAAGGTTTTAACTGAGGTGGTCCAGGTTTCCAGGTTTCTGCAGTATCAAACTCACACTCTGCAGAGTCAAGATCACTTTAACAGAATATCAAAGAATCCTGATCTCAAAATGAAAAATCTATAAAACATCAGTAAATCCCCAGAAGTCCAAACACTCACCAAACATGGAGCTGTGCCACCAAAAACCAGGAATTGAGTGTGTCAGGAAGGGAACACTCTGCGTGAGGGAGAAAGAAAGAGTGAGTGAGTGTGTGCAAGAGATACAGAAAGACAGAGAGAACAAAAGAGAGAAAGAGAAAAGAGGGGGGGGAGAGAAAGCAAGAGAAGAAACAGTGAGTAGGCAATGAGATAGGAAGAGATATAACAAGAGAAAAGGGAAGAAAGAGAGAGAGAGAGAGAGAGAGAAGAACAAGAGGAATACAGATTGGGGGGAGATGCACAAGAACGAGAAAGAGTGCGGAGAAAGATGAAACGAGAGGGGGAGCAGGGAGATGGAGATGAATGAGAGAGAGAGAGAGAAGAACAAGAGGAATACAGATTGGGGGGAGATGAACAAGAACGAGAGAGAGAGAAAGAGTGCGGAGAAAGATGAAACAAGTACAAGCGAGAGCAGGGAGATGGAGATGAACAAAAGAGAGAGAGAGAGAGAGAGAGCGCAACAGCAACACAACATTAAAGCCAACCAAACATTTCCAAAACCTCTACTGGGTTTTACACCTGCTCTCCTCCTCTTGGTAAAGAAAACAACATAATGCGTCTGTAAAGTGCCACATAAATCTTTGGGCGGGCGATGAAAGGGTCCCTTTACGCTCATTTCAGCATTTCTGGTGAAGCGAGGGGTGTTTGGGTCCTTTTTTTCAGAAAGCTCTAAATGAGCATGACTCAAGACTCATAAGGTCACGCTGCCAGATTACTCTCCGGGCCTAGAAAACTCAGCTGGGTTCTCCTTCTGCCAAACTGTACTAAATCCCATAGAATTAGAACCGAAAATACTTACTCTCGAAAAACTCATCATAGTTTATCCTCTCAACGCAGCAAGTGTACATACGCAGAGCGGCGATCTTAATTTTCTGCAACAGAAAAGGTGAAGATCAGCGTATGCTTTCTTTTCCTTTAATGACTTCAGATGTTGAAACAGAACTCACACACAAACTTCAGCTTTTAACCCATTAAAGGTTTAAAAAATAAATAATAATAAAAAGAAGTGACCCAACACCAGTTGACAATGTGAGAAAGTGACGGAGAGGGAGTTCTTCTTTTTGTCATTCAGCGTGTTCACATCAAATCCAACGGCGGGAGGGGCTTTTTGGACACAAACATCTCGTCCCTGAAGCAGTCCAACTTAAAACCAGCTTAAATAATAGGACGCCGGAGGCTGTGAAGCTGAAATACAGCGCAGTGTAGTCATGGAAACAGTTTGAGTTAAGAGCTTTACCCATTTGTTGTATTTGAGGGGCCCAGTGAAGCCCATGGCCTCGATGAGTTTGGTAAACGCCCCCACCTCTTCCTCTGAAGCCTGAGGGGTCTGTTTCACGGTGCAGAGCTGTGGAGAAGAGAAAATAAGGCATGCAACACACACACACACACACACGCATCAGAACATGGGAACTGTTATACAAAAAAGAAACACTGTCACACAAACAGAGAAACAAACTATCTGCAAATTAAATCCAAAATTCAAATATAACAAAATAAATAAATAAATCTATAAAAACTAAAGAACGAGTATTTTTTAAATCTAAAATTAAAAAGTTAAAAAATTGAAAAATTATAATAAACCCAGCACACACTGGAAGTGAGCAGTTCTGCTTCTAATGCATCCTGATGAAGTGAAAGTGAAGTGAAAGTGACGAATCGTCATCGCGAACACGCAGCACACCGTGAACCACAACCCACGCACACCGTCCGGCTGTATCTGGCACCTGCTGAGCAGCGATGGGGACGGTACCTTGCTCAAAGGAACCTCAGGGCAACCTGCTATCGTGGGATTCGTACCCACGACCTTCTGATGGGTTCCGCTGTATCGATGGAAAACTTTATCCCTTTAAAAACTTTCTATAAACGTATAAATGATTCACTAAATCATTAATTATCTCACAAAAAAAAAAAAGAAAGAAAACTGAGTATTATTCATTTACACCATTGTTCGAGCAAACAGGATATTTCGTCTGTTAATCCTTACCGTGATATCTGTCTCGGCAATAATTACAGGTTATAATAATTACAGTTACCTACTGAGTGGTTTGAGCTGTTCATCCTTTAAAATGAATAATCTTTTCTCTGACTGGCTGCATTTAAAAGCATGAGGCTGAAACACCCCTTCACTACCGCAGTGTGCAGGTCTGGGGTTAAACCACGGAACGCTGATGAATGATAAAGGAAATACATGTGAATATAATTTTTAGCATTTTTAGTAACCATAGTAACCGAAACAGATACGGTCCAAGTGCCTTTCTGGAGCTGGTTCCAAGTGTTTATTTATTTAGTTATTATTTTTTTTCTGAAAAAAGAGATGGTACCGGTGCCACCACAACTTTGCTGGCCTGGAAACAGAAGCCTGTGAGGTCACCAGAGGCAGGCGGAGTCAGAAAGTCCTATACGGAGCAGTGTCTGTGCAGTCAGTGGAAAACGAAGGTTCTTTTAGAAATCTGGTCATCTCGGAAATTAGACATTTGTGTTCCAGGTCGAGAAAGGCCTTGAGATCGCAGGATTTGACCCCTCTAGCATTTCCGTTCTAGTCCCTTGGCTCCTACCGGGCACTCAAATCAGTAGAAATGCATTCCGGTTCTCACTGGTTCCCAATTTCAGCCCCGGCTGAGCACCAGTGCAAGGGGGTGAACAAGCATCTCCACTGAATCAGCTCTTATGTCACAGCAACTGTGCACCAGCAATCACAGCCATCTTATGTTGGAATTGGCAGGTCGCTGTTAACAGACTGCCAAGCGACACAGACGCGCAAAAAACCGTCCCTGAGAAAGTCAGCACGGCCATTATTCTCAATTAAGAGAACATTATCAGAACACGTTCCAACATCAATCAGAGACGGAGACCCGTCATTAATACAGTCAGCTGAAAATCGCCTTGGAAGAAGGGAAACTCCGGGACCACATTAAACATTAAAGTCGCAGGCCTGCTTAAACAGTATCACCACCACGTCTTACACCCTAAAGAATGTCCTCCACCGCCTTTAGCACCCTAAAGAATGTCCTCCACCGCCTTTAGCACCCTAAAGAATGTCCTCCACCGCCTTTAGCACCCTAAAGAATGTCCTCCACCGCCTTTAACACCCTAAAGAATGTCCTCCACCGCCTTTAACACCCTAAAGAATGTCCTCCACCACCTTTAATACCCTAAAGAATGGTCTCCACCATGTTTTACACCCTAAAGAATGTCCTCCACCTTGCTACAGCAGCATATATACTAAGACTGGAACGATACAGAGAAGATAAGCATGGCCCCTGCGCAAAGATGACACGCAAAATCGTGTAGCGTTCCTTATTGAGCACCTTGAGGAAGGTGCTGTCCCTGTCACTGCTCCCCGGGCGCTTTCAATAGCTGCCCACTGCTGCACGGTGTTTGAGTGCATGGGTTAAACGCAGAGGTCCAATTCCGTTGTGGTTCACGTGTGCTGTGCTGTGACCTCGCAATGACGAGGGTTGTCACTTTCACTTTCACTTAAGAGTGATTTAGAAAACAAAAAGAAAAACAAAACCTTGAGTTCCATTTTAAAAAAAAAAACAACAACCTGTGATAAATTAGAGGTCGGATAAAGAAAGTAGAAGCAATTGTCCAACGTCCAACTGATGGAAACGTGTAGCTTTGGAAAACTTTAAATGCTATATGTGTACATGAGCTCTGCTCTGATTGGACGAATGAATTTAAATTGTGCATCACTCAATAGCCAGTGTGGAGTGAAATACCTCCTATAACCTCATTGAAAATCAGTGGAACTTAATACTAAATGGGAAGTTAGTTATAAATGTGTTCTCACATCCAGATGTTTTTACTTCTAAATGTATACATGGACCTTAAAGACTGAGGAGATGCTAGGATTTTAAGCTTTATAAACCCATTTGTTCTGGATAAGTTATACTTATCGTAAATAAATAATAAAAATAAAACAAATGTGTGTGTGTGTGTGTGTGTGTGTGTGTGTGTTATGATTGCATTATAATATGGTGTTGAAAGAGCAGTTTAAACAGTAGACAGTAGAGGACAGGAAGGCATGAACAAAACAGAAGGAGATAAATGAACAAACAAATGTTCTTGCATTTCATTCAAAAAGTGGTGGAGATGTTGAGAAGATGAATGAATGGAGGTCTGGATGCCCTTGCAGCCTCTGATCACCAAAGTGTCCGATGAGGACGGGGGGGACTAACGAGAGGGATGGATCTCACCTCGCTTGTGCAATGAAGAGCTCTAGTTTGGGTCCGAGTGGGAACTTCTGCTCCTGTAACACGACAGGCCACCAAAGCTCTGCTAAAGCAAGCATCCTGCTCCGTGATCTGAAAAGAAAAAGATACAAGAACGCATTCACATCAAATTTAATCCTTAAATACAAAAATGGATTTCATCTAATTATCAGAACTATGGAAACTGTTCATAGTTCATGCAGTTTTTCAAAGCTGGTTCCTTCGTTTCAAACGGGGCTGTAATCTGCGTCTGAGTTTATTCAGATTAAGGTTTAATCCCATTTCTTCTCTTGCTCCTACCATTTAGCCCTGCCCCTCCTATTTGCACGTTTCACGGCTGGGGTGACGTGTTCAGCCTGCGTGTTCTTATAAATGATCTCCCAAAATACTAAAGTCTTTTAGCACTAAAACCACTTTTGTCTACTAAAAAGAAAAGAAAAACTAACACAAAAAAAAGTCTAACATCATGGTTCTAAAGTTTTATTCCTGGAACGAGGGGCGTACTGATCAATTTATGTTGAGTTTGATTTCTTTCCAGCCAAATTTTATTTTTTCTGGCTTTATTTGCTTATTTGTATCTCTTAACGCAGACACACCCTCTGTATTTAACACACACACACACACTGTGCAGCAGGGGGCGGACATATCCAGCACCCGAGGAGCAGAGATGGGGACAGTACCTTGATAAAGCGTAGCCTCTGTTCCTGGCATGTCCCGGGTAGGTTTTTTGTTTTGCATGCGTTTAGTGTTTGTGTGCAGTGTCTGTGTGTGTTTAGTGTCTGTGTGCAGTGTCTGTGTGTGTGATTAGTGTCTGTGTGTGTGTTTAGTGTCTGTGTGTGTGTTTAGTGTCTGTGTGTGTGTTTAGTGTTTGTGTGCAGTGTCTGTGTGTGTGTTTAGTGTCTGTGTGCAGTGTCTGTGCGTGTGTTTAGTGTCTGTGTGCAGTGTCTGTGTGCAGTGTCTGTGCGTGTGATTAGTGTCTGTGTGCAGTGTCTGTGATTAGTGTCTGTGTGTGTGTTTAGTGTCTGTGTGTGTGTTTAGTGTCTGTGTGTGTTTAGTGTCTGTGTGCAGTGTCTGTGTGTGTGTTTAGTGTGTGTGTGTGTTTAGTGTCTGTGTGTGTGTTTAGTGTCTGTGTGCAGTGTCTGTGTGTTTAGTGTCTGTGTGCAGTGTCTGTGTGTGTTTAGTGTCTGTGTGCAGTGTCTGTGTGTGTGTGCAGTGTCTGTGTGTGTGTGCAGTGTCTGTGTGTGTGTGTTTAGTGTTTGTGTGCAGTGTCTGTGTGTGTGTGTTTAGTGTTTGTGTGCAGTGTCTGTGTGTGTGTGTTTAGTGTTTGTGTGCAGTGTCTGTGTGTGTGTGTTTAGTGTCTGTGTGCAGTGTCTGTGTGTGTGTGTTTAGTGTTTGTGTGCAGTGTCTGTGTGTGTGTGTTTAGTGTTTGTGTGCAGTGTCTGTGTTTAGTGTTTGTGTGCAGTGTCTGTGTGTGTGTGTTTAGTGTTTGTGTGCAGTGTCTGTGTGTGTGTGTTTAGTGTTTGTGTGCAGTGTCTGTGCGTGTGCAGTGTCTGTGCGTGTGCAGTGTCTGTGCGTGTGCAGTGTCTGTGCGTGCGCAGCTATTCTTGTGAAACACAACACTCAGTAAACCTCAACAAAATTCCACCTCTGCATTTCACACACACACACACACACACACACACACACACACACACACACACACACGCGCAGCAGGGGGCAGCTATTGAAAGCACCCAGGGAGCAGTGATGGGTACGGTTCCTTGCTTAAGTGTACCTCAGGGCAACCTACTGCTCTGAGATTAGAACCCACGTTTGGGTGTGTTGTGTGTGCTGCCCTTGTGTTTTGTATAATTTGTGTAATCTGTAGTTTAATTTGCATAATCTGTGTTTTTATTGTATAATCTGTTTTTGTATAATACAAAATTGTCATTTGTATTGTTAGTTAGTAAGTAAGTAAGTTAAGATCCCCCCCGTGATGCCAGCAGTGTTTGTGTTAATGAGTTCAGTGTTGTTTGTTTGTTTGTTTGTTTGTTTGTTTGTTTGTTTACCTTCCCCCGCGCTGTTCTGCCGGCCGCACGCGCGTTTAAAGCGGTTCTGAAGGCGGACTGGAGGAGACACCGAAACATGGTTCCGCCAAGAGTCGCAATAAAGAGATAATTCTCTTTACTGCTGGTTCTCTTCACTGTCGATGCTCCTCCGCTCGCGCTGCCAACCGAACGCGTTTCATAAACACCCTCCTCCTGCAATGTCAACGGAATGCGCCCCACCGACAAACCTGTCCGGCCGGAAACCGCTGCTGGATTTTTCATTCCGCCCCTCCTTCCCCTCAGCAGCAGCTGTTTAAAACTCACAGAAATCCAGTAATACTTCTCTTTCTGCACATTTTATAGTCAACACAAACAATTATGTCAGCCACAACAATAAAAAGTGAATTAAAAGGGAATAATCTCTCGTTTACCCACCTGAAAAACTAAATGTTAAGATGCAAAAAAATGAGGTTCCTTAACGTTTCTAGATGTAACACCAGGAAATAGTTGAAATTCTGATCTCTTATCTCCTATTAATCATTTAATCTCACACACAATTATCATCAGTGAACAACTGATGCTGTTCCGTATTTATTATCTATATATAAATACCAGGAAAGCAGTCAGGACATTTCCAACACATGGGCAGCGGTGGCCTAGTGGTTAGGGAGTTGCCCCAGATCAGAAGATTGTGGGTTTGATTCCCTCACCAGTAGGTAGCCCTGAGGTACCCTTGAGCAAGGTACCGTCCCCGTCACTGCTTCCCAGGCAGCTTTCAATAGCTGTCCCCTGCTGCACGTATGTGTATGGGTAAAATGCAGAGGCTTCCTTTGGCCATTTGCACAATGGTTTTATATTTAAAACTGGTGTAAACATCTTCATCGTTTAGGCATTTATAGCCAGTATTAAAATTTTTCATGCCTGGTTGTGAACACACATGCACGCACGCACACACGCACGCACACACACACACACACACACACACACACACACAGACAGGGGTGGTGGAGTTGTAGTGGTAGGATACTTGACTATGGACCTATGGATCAAGAGGTCCCAGGTTCGAATCCCACCTCTAGCACTACCATCACAGGGTCCCTGAGCAAGACCCTTAACCCTGAGTGTCTCCAGGGGGACTGTCCCTGTAATCAGGACATGGAAGTCGCTCTGGATAAGAGTGTCTGCTAAATGCCATAAATGTAAATGTAAATGACTGCAATGACTGTGCCCAAGGAGCAGTGTTGGGGTCGGTACCTTGCTCAAGGGTAACTCAGGGTAACCTACTTGTCTGGGACTCAAATTCTTGTCCTAACTACCTCATCACTAGGCCACCATTGCCCCTAGTAATAACCACTTATCCTGCTCAATCTATATCCTGTACTTTTTGTACATTTTAAAGCCTTATTTTATGCTGTTTTACATAAAGTGGCATTTAAAGTTCATATAAAGCTCTATTTACACTGTAGCTTAAATACTTGTGAATAAATATAATTGTAAATATAAGCTTTTACCTCTATTTTATGCATTGCCCCCAAACATAGTTGTAATATGTTACTTCCCCATCACCCTGGATAACATACATAATATATACAATATTGAATGTAAGGCTGGGAGGTACTTTATTACTGAAGCCATTAACCTGCTGATCGAATTGCTTCTCCTGTTACCTGCAAACAGATTAGCATCTCAACAGATCTCACAACCCGACGACGACCAGCCCAAAACCTTCCCTTCAGCAGAACGACTAGATGTTTGATGCTCAGTATTGCAGCAGGGCCTAAGCAGGTTCATTTAATAGGGAGGCCTGGGCCAAAACTGTGACTGTGAAAAATAAAAGCCGTCAAATCGGCCAAATTGACAAAGGATCGCTGTATGTCCAGTGAAAACATGAATGTCAGATAAGTACCTGATTTCACAGCTCCCAGGCCTTTGAGTAAACAAAGCCACGCATCGCTGCGTCCACAAATTGTTCAAAGGTATCCAAGTGCCGGGCAGCCTTCCTGCCGAACCGCATCCAAAAATCACATAATATGTAATGCCCTTATGCATGAAAGATTGAGAAAAATAATACACGTCGACCCCCTCGCCAGGGCACACGCGCCGAAGTACCGAAAAACACTCGGGTGCTTTGAAGTAGGGATGTTTTCACAGCAGGGAGGGCATGAGGTAATGTTTTAGTTGTCTGTACACAGCTTTCCAAAAGACTGTTTATGGTAGGTGAGAGGTTCTTCCTCGTAGTTGTGGACTTTAAGCTTAATGCCACAAGTTCGTGCTTCAAACACAGGAAGGAGCATGTCACTGCTATTACCCGTGAAATATTTGTCTAGCTTTCACTGCCGCCTCTTTATGTCTAGAGGAAACATTGAGGAAATGGGAGTGCAGGACAGCAAGTTGGAATTATGGCTGGTTTTGTGTGGTTTGATCCTGCAGGATTGGTTACTGAGAGACTACAGACGGATAGCGACAAGAAGGAGCTGTTCTGGGGAGCTTGCTGGGTCACTAGGGGACAGCGGGCACATTTTTGTAAGGAATGTTTTATAATATTTGAGCAAGGTTAATAATTATTTTATGCAAGCAACCTCAATGTCTCTGCTATACATTTCAATCTGAATTTTGGGGAAAATCCAGGCAGAAACGTGGGGTTGCAAACACTGCAGACTGAGGGATGGTCTCTAAAAACCATCACTCACTATCTGTCCTCTTATCCTGAGTTGCATTGCTGGTCAGTGTCGAGGCCAATCCCACCCCTCATAGGGCAGAATAGGGCATAGTTGTCTATAAATAAAGCCTGTTATATATATTTTTCTTTTTTTTATTAGTGTTATCTTTATTCTTCTTCCTATTAAAACTGTGGTATACGCGTGTGTATTCTGTGCATCATACACACAAAGCACAAATCAAATTCATTTACTGTGTATAGTCGCTTCAATGCTCCAAAAACATCTTGCAACATTAAACACTGTGGGCAGCATGGTGGCACAGTGGGTGGGTGGTGCTGGCACCTCACAGCGAGTTGGTCCTGGGTTTGATTCCCAGATGGGACGGTCCTTTCTGTGTGGTTTCCTCCAGAGGCTCCGGTTTCCTTCAAAAGACCTGCAAGTCAGGTGGACCTGAGATGCTTAATAGCCTGTAGGTGTGAAGGTGCGTGTGTGTCTCGTGACGCTAATCAGGACAAGCTGCTCAGAAGATGAGTGAGAGTTTAAACCCTGTGCAAGAATGGGCCTAAATTTCCCCTTGTACTCAAATAATCAAATGAACCAAAGGGAAGAACTAGGTCAAATCAAGCAGATGAGAACAGGTGTATTTGGGACAGTTTTTCCCCTGATCATCATTCTTTATACAACAGGAAATGTTCCTTTTCATTCTGAATGAGTCCAGGCTCTGAAATCGTATTTCTGTATAATGTATCACCTCCAGATGTGAGCAGAATGGCCCAAACCCAAGTAAACATGTTGGTACTTTTGTGAATTAATGACTGCAGTAAAAGTGAAAGTATATTTTCAGAAAGCATGTTTAAAAGTAACAGCTACACAAAACACCACCATCCATCCATCCATTATCTGCCGCTTGTCCCAAACGGGGTCGCGGGGGAGTGCCGGTGTCCAACCCAGCGCACACAGGGCGAGGACGGGGGACGCACCCTGGACAGGTCGCCAGCCCATTGCAGGGACAAAACACCACCAGGTTTTCAAAATGGATGCATAATTTAGTGACTGGGCTTGCAAAACGAGTCATTCAGAAATGTGTGGTTGCAATTTCTTTACAGTGGTGATGAATGGAACCAGATGTCTCCAACACAAATATCTTATCTTTACTAAACCCACCAGTGAACCTGCATGTGCTTCTGAGTGTTTACATTTAATGTTCATGATGTTAAAGGTAACATTATGGAAAATCTGAACATAAGTGTTAGTCTCACATCTTCTCCAAACTCTGGTAAAACAGTGTCTTCACAGCTTCAGGCAACATCTTCACAGCAATGTAATGGCAGTGAAGGAGATTCAGACGTCTGGTTCCATGCACCACCACTGTAAACACACTCACTCATTTTCTTTGCTGCTAGTCTTAATTAGGGTTGCGGAGCCTATCCCAGCAGAAAAGCAGAGGTTGCATTTCACTGTGTTTCACGGTGTACTGTTTCACAATGACAGTCACTTTCACTTCATTTTGAATGTTTTGTTGAACAGGACAGTGTTGTTGTCTCTCATTTTCAGTCCAGTCTCTGTACCTGAGCAGTTCTCCAGATCTTCCTGAAGGACAGTGTTGTTGTCTCTCATGTTCAGTCCAGTCTCTGTACCTGAGCAGTTTGATAGTTCTGTGTTGGTTAATCCACACAGTGATCTACGTCTGAGCCTTCAAGCAGAACAAAGCGTCTAACTTAAGACATGAAGCAGTGAAGATGCTTCCAGATGATCCGGTGATTCATTTACTGCTGATGCTGAACTCTGAGTGGGTGGAATGTCTTTAGACTCTTTGTATAGCCTTGAGCAGTGAAACACTTGTTTCTGTTTCTTTCATTTAATCTACTCAATATGACAAAAACAGGCATAGAATGTTTTGCACCAACAAGGTGATTCGTTAGCAAAATGTAAAGAAATGAGATGCGGCTCAAGACTTTTGCACAGTTCTGAGCAAAAGTTTGCACAAGCAGCTAATATAACCAGGATTGTGTGGCATTTCTCAAGCTGCATGAAAGATCAGAGAGTCTTACAGATGCTGACTTCTCAGTAAAGGTGACCTTTTGCATTTCATATTTGAAATGTGTGTTAAAATGCAAGTGAAAGTGACCATTCTTGTCATTGTGAGCAAATGCCACAGCGAATCACAATGAAATTACATCTCTGCATTTAACCCATACAGCTATTGAAAGTGCCCGTGGAGCATTGACGGGGATGGTACCTTGCTCAAGGGTACCTCAGGCAACCTACTGGTCTGGGATTCAAACCCTTAATCTTCTGATCCTTGGGCCAAATCCCTAACCACTAGGCCACCGCTGCTCCTGTAGCCACTGTAGCCAATTTTGCAAAAAAAAAAAAAGACTCCCATTAATCATTGCATTGCTTATTTAGGTTGCTGTGCGTATTTCAGTACCAGCTGTCATGCTCAATAAAGTTTTTAATGTATCAATACAAATATATACATTCGTGGCCGTGATCATGTCAAGTCGATTTGGGACCCCCTACAGCTTTGGGTCCCCCTGTGAGCAGCCTGGGCTGTTTGTCATGGCCATTGAAATCTTATATGTAGTAGAAAGGTTAAAACTATGCAGTCCTATTGGCCAGACATGGCTGCTAAGAAAAATACCAAATGCTCCAGTTAAGCAATCTTCACAGCTTCGTATTGCAATCTCCTAAAGGCGTTCGTTGTAGCTCGCAGTGGTGGATGAAAGTTTGTTGAACCATTTACAATGATCTATATTTCTGCATAAAAAGACCTCTTTGCTGACACAAGTGTTCAGCTGCACACGTTGCTTGTTTAATGACCTTCAAAAAACTGCCAGACAAGTGGAGTAGATGCAAATTATGGGTCATCACTCCTAAAGTCAAGGCCTTAAGGCCTAAACCTTTGTGCTGTGGATCACTGAACCTGTATTCTCCTGCAGTGATGGAGCTCCATCCAGTGCCTTTAGTGAAAGTGAAGTGAAAGTGACTATTTGTCATTGTGAAACAGCATACCGTGAACCACATCCAAATGCAACTTCTGCTTTTTACCCACATACACTGTGCAGCATTTAAAGTGCTCGGGGAGCAGTGAAGGGGACAGTAACTTGCTCAAGGGTACACTTAGGGCAACCTACAGGTCTGGGATTCAAACCCATGACCTTCCAATCCTGGGCCAATTCCCTAAAATCTTGGCCAGCATTGCTAACTCATTTAGGATGACTTAGAGTGGGTCTTGTGACGCAGAATGCAAGTATCTGTACATCTGACTTAAAACACACATGTAAAGCAAGTCTAAACACAAAGAGTTTCATTCTAACCAGCTTTAAGGTCAATATTCACCACCACCACCGTCATTCTTCAGCACAGCTTCAACTCTCTTAGACCAGCTCCTTTCTTTAAGTCTTTAAGAAATGAAGACTTTTGCACAGCACTATATGTCCTGCATTGGTGCTTCTTTAGAATATTTTAATGAAAAAATCGAATACGTCCAAGACATTCAGGACATTCGGCACACTCACAGCTCTCTTTCATTCTTCCCGAGAGCTCAGGTCAGTTCAGAGCCTGGCCCAATGAAAAACATTTTTCTTTCAGAAAACAAAATGGGCCTCTTTCCTTGAAGCAAAGGCTCCTTTTTTCAGTGTGTTTGGATTAATAAGGAGTGATTGATGGAGACAGGAGAGGAAACATTCGATTCCTGCCCTGCTCCTGTTCCTGTGAGAAAAACCTTGGGAAAGAGAGGAGCTATAAATAAGGGATGTCTGCCCAAGTACAGCGGCCATCCTGCGAAGGCATTCCACTGTGTGTGTGTGTGTGTGTGTGTGTGTGTGTGTGTGTGTGTGTGTGTCTATGTGTGTGTGTATTCATCGTGCATGACATACTGGCGGCACGATTTTGGAGACGAGGCAAGGAAAACACGGACTACACATATTCAAGTACTCCAGTGAAAATCCCCTGGATGGTGGCTCGCTCTACTTTAAGTGGCATCTTGTGGCACATCATACATACGCCTAAAGGAGGATTATGCAGATTTTTCAAAAACGTCAAGAAGTGCTTCAGAGTGGGTTTGGGGTGAAATGCTCCATCCTGGAGAAACTTCTGAACAGTTCACAATGGTGGTGAATGGAACCGGACGGCTGAAGCTTCTACGAAATGGTTAAAAAAGTAAAAGATGATGCAGGGCATTACATTTATGGCATTTATCAGACGCTCTTATCCAGAGCAACTTATATGTCCTAATTACAGGGACAGTCCTCCTGGAGCAATTCAGGGTTAAGGGTCTTGCTCAGGGACCCAGTGATGGCAGTGCTAGAGGTGGGATTCGAACCTGGGACCTCTTGAGCCATTGGTCCATAGGCAAGTACCACCACTAGACCAACACCACCCCATTATGAGTCAATATGAAAATATTATATAATATAATGAAAGAGACTACACAGCACAGCACACAGTGAAACCCAATGGAATTCTCTATATTTCACCCACACACACCATGCAACATGGGGCAGCCCTATACTTCCAGCACCTGGGGAGCAGTGATGGGGATGGTACCATGCTCAAGGTTACCTCAGGGCAACCTACTGGTCTGAGATTCAAACCCATCCCAATCCTGAACCCTAGGCCCTAATCGAACTCAGTCTTCTGTGTGACAGGCCACTGCACTAATGAGGACTGCAAAACGTTTAGTTACCAAGGTGGCAAAATGCGCAATGGAGACGTCTGGTTCCATTCACCACTGTAAAGAAACCTGAGCCATTTCAAACCAAACCCACTGTGGAGGACTTTGCTTATATCTCGGTGACTCAACTGCTGGATTTCCTCAGACATGCTTCAGTCAGAAGCCAGAAATGAAGACCACACCGGTTCAAAGTTTACAAGAAGCAGTTTAATGCAAAATCAGTATGTAGTACCGTTTATATCGCAACCTGAGTTATAATAAAGGAGACTATAGTACATTATTTCCCTTCAGCTGCCTGCAGTTTTTGAACTCTGGCTGAGTGATATAAGCTCCCGTCTGTATCTTAAAGCGACAGCCCTTTCCAGATGAATGGTCAGCACATATCTTTGTATTTCCCTCAAGTGAGGCATGCATAGGTAAAACAACAAACCCCCGGCCTAATTATCAGCCCAGTGTGTGTGGTTTAGCCTTAGAAAAATAAACCCCCTCACAATAAACTGAGACTAATGTTGGTGGTTCTGGGGTGGAGGTGCGCTCACCAGCGGAGACTTCCTGAGTACAAAGGTGTGGAGAGTTGATGCTGGAGAAAGTCCCTTTGAAAGCTCTCCGTGGAGTTTGTCACCGCTGATGTGAACTGACATTACGGCCTAGTCTCTTAGGCTTCATGGCTGCGCTGGTAGATTAGAATAACATGTAGCACCTGAACAAACGTCCTCCGCTCAGCCTCTGTATCGCTTTGTTGGGACGCTACATTTTTAAAGTTCACCTTTAAATCAGAATGCAAAGTATTTTTACAGATTTTCTGCATTACTGATTAGTTAGATTTAGATGTCATTTAGAGTGGGTGCGGTGTGAAAGGCTTCAGTGGTGGTGGACGTCTGAGCCTTGAAACGGTGGTGAAGACACCGCCCAAGACATTGTCTTAGTTTGGAGAAGATTTTGGACTAAACCTAACCCTGTTCATGGAGGACAGATACATGAATTTCTGGATAAAATAATCCCATTTCAGAAAAAGCCAGCTGTGCCGGTCCTTTTCATTTTAAAAATAGGAGGGAACTGCAGACTAACTTTAGCATCATTGTGATAATGTTAATACTTACAACATCAGTATCTGTAAACAGAACAAAGGTAAAGATTTCATCTTCACTACAAAGTCTTGAGCCCCCCTCATTTCTTCATATTGTTGAGGAGCAGTTCTCCAGATCTTCCTGAAGGACAGTGTTGTTGTCTCTTGTTTTCAGAAGTCAAAGTCTTGAGCCCCCCTCATTTCTTCATATTGTTGAGGAGCAGTTCTCCAGATCTTCCTGAAGGACAGTGTTGTTGTCTCTTGTTTTCAGTCCAGTCTCTGTACCTGAGCATTTCTCCAGATCTTCCTGAAGGACAGTGTTGTTGTCTCTCATTTTCAGTCCAGTCACTGTACCTGAGCAGTTTCAAAAGCAGTGTGGGATCATCTCTGCAGAGAACGGAAAACAAAAGGCAGTCGACATCCAAAGAAGAGTTTTGGGATGTCCTTCAAGAAGCCTGGAGAACTGTTCCTGAAAGAAAGGAGCTGGTCTAAGAGAGCTGAGGCTGTGCTTTTTATTGACTTTAAAGCTGATTAGAATTAAAATTTCTTTGCGTTTAGACTGGATTTACATGTGTGTTTGTTCAAAGTTTCTAATTTTCCCAAAATATAAAGAAATGTGGAGTGGTTCAATAGGTATGCACAGTAATATACTTCTGGAAGTATCAAAAAAAATGTTGCTGGCTGAGCAACCAGAACAAACAGTGGTGCTTTCGGCAGTCCTAGTGTGAATGTATTATATGTTTTTCTATGAAACCTTTCACAGCAAACCATTCTGACTCACATCCCAAACACTGAATTATGTGCACATGTTCACAAAGATGCTCCCCTTGATGGTCAAATATATATGTATTTTGCTACAAGGAGCCTGAGAAAACATCTGAATTGTGTTCCCTATACTGAGCCAGAGGGAGTGAAGATCGGCACATGGTACAAGCTCTATTCTTAATTGGTTCAGTTCAAACTAGTTCTGCGTAAGTTTACAGTTCCCAAAACAATTGCTCTAGGGCTCGGTAAACAGCAAAACACTGCAAAGTAATTAGCACAATCTCTTTCCAGTCAACTCTGAGAGCTCTGGGAGTTTGGCTGTGATACTGTGAAGATGTTTGGCAGCTGGAGTTCCTGACACTGTAACAACATGCATTATTGAATCTTGGAGTGCTGTTCGTTTTGAATGACCACAAAGGTCATTCAGGTCCATCCAGTTCCCATGTTAGGGCTGAATGAGGTGATCAGCATTCGTCCCATTCTAGGTGTCCATCCCATGATTTCTTGTAGAACTTATCTGAGGAAAGAAAGTAAGACTACATTTCATTTGACCACTAAGTTAACTTTCATTCCTCCCTTCACATCTGTCAAGCCTTTGGCCGAGCCTAAAGAGATCCTGAAAAAAGTTGTCATTTCCAGAGCAACACTCAATCTGAGGACTAATAATTTGTGTTGGTATATTTGGCCAGTCACGAATGGAAACTCCCAGACCAGACCACGGGACTGGCACTTCCAGAAATCAGCTGACTAAGGGTTATTGACATCTAGATGGTGGAGCATTGCTTATGTACAGTACAGTGAAAAAAAAACAGTGGATATGTGGATGAAAGTGAAGCGGTGAAGTTAATGTGGATTATTTTCAGTAGATTGTTTTTATTGGAGTTGAAGTTCGAGGCTTTAATAGTCTTTAATTCTATTAATATGGAGTGAGATTCAGTTCACTTTCAGCACAGACAGACGCTCCAGACGTCCTTCAGAGGAGACACGTCTCACTTTACACTCTCAGTACACTCCTGTACTTTTACTTTACACTCTCAGTACATTCCTGTACTTTTTACTTTACACTCTCAGTACATTCCTGTACCTTTACCTTCTACTCTCAGTACATTCCTGTACTTTTTACTTTACACTCTCAGTACATTCCTGTACTTTTTACTTTACACTCTCAGTTCATTCCTGTACTTTTTACTTTATACTCTCAGTACATTCCTGTACCTTTACCTTCTACTCTCAGTACATTCCTGTACTTTTTACTTTATATTCTCAGTACATTCCTGTACTTTTTACTTTATACTCTCAGTACATTCCTGTACTTTTACTTTCTACTCTCAGTACATTCCTGTACGTTTTACTTTATTCTCTGAGGACATTCCAGTACTTTTTACTTTTATACTCTCAGTACATTCCTGTACTTTTTACTTTATACTCTCAGTACATTCCTGTACTTTTTACTTTACACTCTCAGTACATTCTTGCACTTTTTCACATGTATTGAGTAAAGTAGTTAAATCAGTACTTCTACGTTTATCAGCTTCATACAGCTCTTTGTTAAGGTGAAGTGTTTGTGTATGTGTATGTGTATGTGTGCGTGTGGATGTGTGTGTGTGTGTGTGTGTGTGTGTGTGTGTGTGTGTGTGTGTGTGTGTGTGCGTGTGTGTGTGTGTGTGTGTGTGTGTGTTTTTGTGTGTGTGCAGTGCTGGTGCAACTGTATGAGACACTGCTGGGTCTGTAGTTTGTACACTCCAATGTCTCTGAGACATGTGTCTTCCAACCTCGCCAACATGAGAGAGGTCCGCCACCCAAGAGCAGTGATTAAAGACACACCAGCAATATAGGTGTTTCTAATAAAGTGGCTGGTAATTGTGAGTCTTTCCAAATGCAGAATTCTGTCTTCTTGAATCATCATTTCCCTGCACAGCCATGGTATGGTCATGCTTGACCAGGGACAGATGGGGTACATGCTTTGACACAGCGCTCCATCGCAGTGATAATTAGCTGAAACCTCCTGATCCAGCCGGAGTTCTCTCCAGATTGATTCAGTTCAGATGGAGCGGTAGGCCAAAGCTTCCTTTATTCAGTAAGAAGTGCGAAACTCAATAGCCCATGAACCTGGTGCGCATCTGTGCTGGCTCTGTTCTGCAGCTCTTGACTGATGTTGTTGGTTTTCCTTTTGTTTTCTTGGTGTGTTGTTTGGTTTTGCTCATTAGAGGTAAAGTGGAGGGGAGTGTAATCCGATGTCTCTGTGTATTTATGTAAGATTGAGCAAGGTGCCGGTACCATGCTGCCAATGCCAAGGTGTGAAGGGGGAGCATGTGTGTGAATGTAGGTGTGTTAGAGGGAGAGAGAATGAAAGAGAGGTCTGTGTGTGTGTGTGTGTGTGTGTGTGTGGGTGTGTGTAGTGTATCAGAATAAGGACGCATGCTTCTTCCAATCGCGCTAACACATCAGTCCAACTTGAAGTGTAATGTGGTCAAAAGTATCCAGACAAACAAAATAATAAGTAATATAAAATGAAATAAAACAAGAAGGGATGAACTTAAAGTACAACAATCCAACTTAAAATAAAAATAATAATAACATTTTCGAATTAAGGAACCTGGTCAATAGTATTCAGACAGCCCTTGAAATGAGTACATTCAGCCACTTTAGAGAATTACACCAGTTTTTTGTTTACATCTGAATCACAAAAGTCATTCAAAGTGGCATGACTGGAAACGGGTAGAAACAAAATACGGATTCTGATTTCTTGGTGGTGAATGGAACCAGACGTCTGCAGACATTATATTCCCATCAGAGAAGCTACTCTTGTCTTATGAATGTTTCTATTGGTCAAGGTTAAAGTAAAGCTTTCTTTATTGTCAGAGTGAGATGTAATGATGTTCTCAATGGACCTCAATGCAACATTTAACAACATGAAGCAAAGTTCAACATTAAGAACTAAGTACAACTAAGACAAAGTTCAGCAACATAAGACAAAGCAGTCACTTTCTCTTTCACCTCAAAGTGGGACAGACTCATTCTGTTTACACTCCTATTGACTTCAGAAGAAGTTTTTGGAAAGCTATGAGCTGCTCCCCAGCTCATAGTTGCTTTATACCCCTTGGACCTTTGGACCTTGGACCAAATTTTACCCTATCCTGTCCACATTTTACCCTACCCTGTCCAAATTTACCCCATACTGTCCATAATTTACTCCCATCCTGTCCAGCTCCTACCCCATGCTGACAACCTTTCTTCAGCTGGTCCTGGGGATTGAACCCACAACCCTCTTTTTGCAGACCATCTATCAGCTGCCTCAATCTCATAAACATGTAATTCTCATCTTACAAATGTCATAAACTTTGTTTAGCTTTCCATGAGATGATGAAGTCTGTTTAAACAGTTCCTTAGCTCAATATAGTAGGTATTCATCACAAAAATGGGTGATGGTACAAGCAATGTCTGACAGCAATCCCACAATTTAGCATGGCCAAGAATATGACTCAGAATAGAACTGCAAATAACCTCCCTGGATAGTGAGTAGAGATTAGTGAATGAGTGAACTCTTTCAGAACAAGGTCTGTGCATCCTTGCAGAAGATGATTTGTGTCAAAAGCGGAACAAATAACATCAAATATTTATGCTCACCATCTCTGCTGCCACTACAAAAGAAAGACCTTCTCCTTAATGAAGTGAACATCCCTGCATATGTGGACCAGCCTGGCATGCTGGCATTGGTTTCTCTCATTTTAGCATATAAATGTAGCAATATCAGAGATGGATGGTCATGGAAAGAGTTTATATTGCTATTTCTGCAGTCACTCAGTCATTAGACATTATTTCTCGTCCTACATGAGACATTTGTTTGGTCATATTTTCCTTAATAAAGTGTGAACACGCTTAACCTGCCCTGTTTTATTTTGCTATTATTAGAAATGTTATAGGAAACTGTCTCTGCAAGCCAAGTGCAGCAACAAATGGCTACTAAATATAGGAGAGAAATAAAGGACTGTTTAAAAAGGTGTGGTATTTATTTACTCCACTGATATATTTGCTTAACCAAGTAATGCCTGTGTATTTATATCCCTATATATGGGCAGAAGACTGGAACAGCAAAGAAAATATACCACGACCTGGCAGATGTGGTCTAACCTATGTTCTCGCTCTCTCTCACTCTGCCGCTCTCTCTCTCTGTTTTTCTCTCTCTCTCTCACACTCTCTCCCTCACTGTGTCGCTCTCTCTCTCTCTGTGTCTCTTTTTCTCTCTTTCTCTGTATCTCTCTTTCTCCCTGTGTGTGTGTTCCCCTTGACAATCTATGGTAAAATATAATATAATATAATAGAATACAGATGAAGTGAACTAATACAGATTTTCAAGAATAAGGGTGATGCACAGAGCTGTAGTAACTATAGAGGGATAAAGTTGATCAGCCACAGCATGGAGATCTGGGAAAGAGTCGTGGAAGCAAGTTAAGGAAAGAGGTGATGATCAGTGAACAGCAGGATGGTTTAATGCCTAGAAAGAGCTCTACAGATACAGTGTTTGCTCTGAGGATGTTGATGGAGAAGTACAGAGAAGGTCAGAAGGAGCTGCATTATGCCTTTGAGGACTTGGAGAAAGCATATGACAGAGTGCCTAGAGATTAGTTGGGGTTTTGTTTGAGGAAATCAGGTGTGGCAGAGAAGTATGTGAGAGTTGTTCAGGATATGTATGAAGGCAGTGTGACAGTGGTGAAGCCTGCAGTAGGAGTGACGGATGCATTTTAAGTAGAGGTGGGATTGCATTAAGGATCAGAGCTGAGCCCATTCTTGTTTGCAATGGTTTTTGACAGGTTGACAGATGAGGTTAGACATGAGTCTCCGTGGATGATGATGTTGCTGATGACACTGTGATCTGTAGTGAGAATAGGGAGCAGCTTGAGGAGAACCTGGAGAGATGGAGATATGCTCTAGAGAGGAAAAGAATGAAAGTGAGTAGGACAAAGAATGCATGATTGTGAGGTGGAGCTGGAGGTGTTAAAGGTGCTGAGATTTTTGTTGGGTGTGACGAGGATGGACAGGATTAGCAGTGAGTATATTAGAGGG
This sequence comes from Hepsetus odoe, assembly GCA_017165825.1. Taxonomy (NCBI): domain Eukaryota; kingdom Metazoa; phylum Chordata; class Actinopteri; order Characiformes; family Hepsetidae; genus Hepsetus; species Hepsetus odoe. The sequence goes on from CM029366.1 coordinate 32,241,327, forward strand.
ACAGATCAGGTTGGATGTTTTTGAGACAAAGTTAGAGAAACAAGGTTGCGTTAATTTTGACATGTGCAGAGGAGAGACGAGGATTATACTGGGAGAAGGATGATGAAGATGGAGCTGCCATGAAAGAGGTGAAGAGGAAAGAGGAGGTTTAAGGACGTAGTGAGAGAGGACATGCAGGTGGTCAGTTTGAAGGAGGAAGATGCAGAGAACAGGAAGAAATGGAAAAATATGATCCACTGTGGCGACCCTTAAACTGAACCTGCCGAAAGAAGAAGAATATAAAATAATAATAATAAAAAGAATATAATATGATATCATTTATATTATATTGTATTATATTGGTCACAATTGCAAAGTTTTCACAGGAAAGTGTTTTTAAATATTTGATTAAAAATTGCAGTTCCTGTCCGTCTCCATTTCTTCCTGTCGATTGCATCTTGCTCTTTCACACCTGCATGTCCTCTCTCACCACATAATATAAACCTTCAATGCCTTTTCTCCACTGTTCACTCTTCTGTTCTTCTCTCTTGTGTCTCCTTCCATCTGTCCTGCACTGATGGACACACAGAGGGAAGAATTTTCTGTGTGTTTGTGTCCATTTAGTCTGAAACCAGTCTGGATGTTGGGAAGGTGATGGAAAGTAAAAATGATTTTTTACTCTGGTCCCCTAAGAGATCGTCACAGCGGATTGTCCATCTCTATTTCTTCCTGTCCTCTGCATCTATCTCCTTTAAACCGACAACCTGGATGTCCTCTGTTAGGCTTCATATTATAGTAACAATAATATTTTATATGACATGCAGCTTCATTATACACTTTTGTAACCTAAGTATGATTTATTATTAAAACATATTATCAATCAAAACACCACCATCATCATCAGTAACAACAACAATAATAACAGTTGTTATTGTTATTGTTATTATTATTTGCAGAGCCATTTTAAGGAAATAATACAATCGGATCAGAAAGAAACACAGGAATGGAAGATTTTCACGAGCCCAGAGGGGATCTTCACTTGTAGAAACAATAGCGAAGGTATTTCAGACCACGTGCCAAAAAGTGAAACGTATTTTATTTTTCTTTGCAGAATCCGAGCATGTCAGCATTTTCTTTTTCTCTGAGAGGCCACAGCTCGCCAACAGCTATTCCAGCACATCCAATTACCTCTCCATTTCGGTGCAGAATTCTATATCTCACAATTACTCTACAGAGAATCAATTAACGGTCCAGCGCCAGTGAAAGGTGAGCCGGCGAAGGCGTTAATGGTGCGGCGTGGTGCCACTGGGAACGTGTTGCTGTGTGCGTCGCTGAGCTGGGACTGAACGGTGGCATGATTTGCTTGGCAGCCACTCAGGGGCCTCGGAGCCAAAGCAGAGTGCTGACCTCATATCTTTCATGTCTCCTGTAACACAGTAATCACCCGGCAGAGGCTGCCCAGCGCTTTAAGGGGCTCAGGGAGACCAGTGGACCCGACGGTGCCTGGAGCCAGTCAGCACACTCGCCTCTAATTGAAGGCTTTGCTTCAAAATTCAAGCACCCTTGAGCAAACCTCCAAGCAGCGCTGGGAGATCAGTGGGGGTGCACTGGGGTAATTCATTTCATGCAGATTCTCTGAGCTTGAAATATTGCTATACAGGAAATTCAGCATCAGAGTAAACTGGGTCTCTATATTTTAATGTGTCGCATTAAACACTAAGGGACATTTCTCCCAGTGCCATTTAAGTGTTCCCAAGTTGGAAACAGCACTAAATCTGCACACTGAGTGCAAGGGTTTGAATTTCGCTTCTAGTACACAAGCACTGGAGAAACAAACCGGCCCAATGCCCACTGCAGGTCCCCCGAAACACAATATCCTCTTACTCTACCTGCACTTTCGTGCAGTTTATTGACACGCTCCATGTTGGCTTGGGCAAGCATCTCTGAGCGGCGCTCTGCTCCCCTGCAGCTCAGTAGGAGACCTGCAGCGCTCACTGGCTCCTTGTTTAGTCACTCTTTTATTACAGCAGCCTGGTTTTCATTGAGTGTTCCCGTTGACTCTTAAGAGTGGCAGCAAATGACTCTCAAGTGCAAATTTAACGCAGAACAACGCTGCTCCTGAAGAAAACAATCAAGCAGGGCTGTTATAGAATATTGTCTTCTGGGCCCTCGCATGTGGAGTATCTCAGCAGCAGCTACCTTCAGGTCACAGTTTTCTAATGATTTTATGAGGGACAAACACTCACCAACACCTACAGTGCTGGGAAAAAGTCTTGAGCCCCTAATTTCTTCACATTTTTCTTCTAAAGAATCAGACTTTCTTGAATTTTAATGTCTTGTTGAGGAGCAGTTCTCCAGATGTTCCTGAAGGACAGTGTTGTTGTCTCTCATGTTCAGTCCAGTCTCTGTACCTGAGCAGTTCTCCAGATCTTCCTGAAGGACAGTGTTGTTGTCTCTCATGTTCAGTCCAGTCTCTGTACCTGAGCAGTTCTCCAGATCTTCCTGAAGGACAGTGTTGTTGTCTCTCATGTTCAGTTCAGTCTCTGTACCTGAGCAGTTTGATAGTTCTGTGTTGGTTAATCCACACAGTGATCTACATCTGAACCTTCAAGCAGAACAAAGCGTCTAACTTAAGACATGAAGCAGTGAAGAACCAGGTGCAGATGATTCCAGATGATCAGGTGATTTGTTTACTGCTGATGCTGAACACTGAGTGGAACATCTTTATCTAGAACCTTGTATCTTTAGACTCTTTGTAGCCTGGAGCACTGAAACATTTGTTCCCATTTCTTTCATTTCCTACTCAAAATGCCAAAGATAAAACAGTCTTTGGCATGAAATAAAGTTTCATATAGAGAAATATAAAGAAATGAAGGGTACCTCAATTATCTTGTACAGTACTGCGTAAAAATTGTTTGCCCCCTAAGCTATTCAAAAACATTTAACCAAATATATTTACTAAAAGCAGTGGTCTAGTATTTAGACATGAGGCTCCTGGATCGGAAGGTTGTGGGTTCGAATCCAGTAGGTTGCCCTGAGGCACCCATGAGCAAGATACCAGCCCCATCACAGCTCCCCGGGAGCTGGATATGGCAGAGCATTTTTTTCACTGGGTTTAAATCTGTGCTGTGCTATGTTTTCCCATGACATAGTCACTTTCACCTTCACTTATTAAAACGGATCAGTAATCTAAGAATCAGAATTCAAATTTATTAAAAACACTTTACACACATACACCGTTATTTTCTGGAGAACCTCAAATGTTAACATTTCTTCCATTTTGTCTCCAAAACATCCAGCTGTCCCTCTAATATATTCGTTTTTAATCCTGTCCATCCTCGTCACACCCAAAGAACATCTCAGCATCTTTAACTCTGACACCTCCAGCTCCGCCTCCTGTCTTTTCATCAGTGCTACCGTCTCTGAGCCGTATTACATAGCTGGTCTCACTACCATCCTGTAATCCTTTCCTTTCACTCTTGTTGCTACTTGTCTGTCACAGATCACTCCTGTCACTCTTCTCCACCCATTCCAACCTGCCTGCACTCTCTTCTTCTCCTCTCTTCCACATTCGCCGTTACTGTCCACCCCTAGGATTTAAACTCCTCCACCTTCACCACCTCTACTCCCTCCATCCTCACCACTCCCCTTTCCACCATTTCGTTCACACTCATGTATTCTCTTAATTTTAAAACTGAATTTTTAAAAATGTAATTTTTTTCTGCACAAATTATCAGGATATCTCTCCAGAATTTGTTATTCTGTGAAATGAAAATATATTTTTGGTGGTTCACTATACAGCTCATTATTTATCTCTATCAAATCAAATAGCTATATAAAAAAAAAATGTAATTTGTGAGTGTTTTTACTGCCTTTACTTTAATGGACTAGAAGTGGATTTTTGGATATTATTTGCCAAATTATAGTTTTACGACATCACAGTTTTTTGCTCCACCACCATTAAAACCCCCCGAAAACTCCATGGAGTTTTTCTTCTCAACAAATCAGGGTTTTGATAATAAAACATCATGCTTGTGTAAACATTGCGTAGGTGCAGTAAAGCACGGGCGGAGAGTGATGTCAGCGCATGAGTCTCGGAGGCCACGGCGCTCGTAAATTAGACGTTACAATGACATTGCTGGAGTTTTGCCGGAGAGTGACAGAAAGAGACACTTCCTGCCTCTCCCAGGGAGAGAGAGAGAGATTTGTGAGAGTTCCGACCCTCTGACAGCAGAAAACCATTAAATAACAGGGGCAATAAATGAGGTCACTTTGGAGGTTTCGCTTAATTTATTCAAATTTGGTGAGGGCTCGAGAACCGAGACCAGGCCCGGCGAACTGCAGAGCAAACCTGCTTTTGTAACCTGTTTATTAGACTTTATAACATCAATGCTATCAGCAGAATACGCTCTCTCTCTCTTCAACACCCCCCTCTCTTTTTTCACAGCCTCTCCATCACCTACCACTCAATCAGAGGTGATGGGGAGTGAAGTAAGGGGGTTTGTTTCTTGTTTTCTTTCTTCTGGGTTGCTCTGAGAGGTGACTGACTGCGAGGTCACCACTGAGCACCGTTTCCGGTTCGAGGGGGCACAGAGGCCCAGTGCTCCCCCGAGCCCAAACAGTAGGTGCCTGCAGGGGGAGGGGGGGGTCATACAAATAATTATGAGTGCGTCTGTAAGGATTTATTGGTCCAAGGTAAGCGCTCTCTGCCACCAATGAGTCATTAAACATGGAGCTGATAAGTTAAAACGAGTAGAGGGACGATGACATCAGCACACGGCCAAAAGGTGTTATTTCATATAAGTTTTAATTGTTGGGGAGGCTGATAGTGAGGCAATTGGCTCAAAAGGCCCATGTAGAACTAAAACTGAGGTGCATATACTTCTTCACAAAGAAAAAGATGTGCAATATACAGTAAGGGGAAGCTGTTTAAAAAAAAAACTATATTATTATAATTTTTTGCAGAGTTTAGTTTAGTTTCTTTGCATCATTTCCCAACTCATCCATGATCAGGACCAGCAGAGGGATTTTATTTGGATGGATGGTCGTTCTCAGCACAGCACTGACACAGACCTGGTATGGTATGGTGTGTGTGTGTGTGTGTTTGTGTGTGTGTGTGTGTGTGTGTGTGTGTGTGTGAGCATGTGTGTCTGTGTTTAGCCCCAGTGCACTAACCAAAAATGTCCCCCTAATCGGACCCTGTGTTCAGAAATTAATGAAGGACTACCGACAACCAACGAACAATGCAGCATCAAATGAACCACCCTCAATAACTTCACATCTGTAAGGAAGACCAACATGTTAGAAGCATCTGATGGAGTAGACGGAGAGGACCCAGAGTCTAAACACTGCAATATTATGCTCCCAAGCTCCCGTATGAAAAAATGCCCGATGCTGATTTAAACAATGTATGAAGATAAGCATAAGTACCTTGACGCTATTGGCAGTGATCATGTTTGTCCAGTCTAATGCTGCAGAGATAAAGCGGATTTTTGTCTGAATTACACACAGCAATGCGCCTCTCATTTCCTTCTGAAAGTGGAGTGCATTAGCGGGAGAAGCGATTTGCGTCAACAGTCGCATTCCTCAAGAATGTGTAGCCTTGAATTGAAAGTGCTGCTTTTTGCAGTCCATTTAAGTTACCCTTCGTTTTCAGTATTGCTTTAAACTGCGCTTGACAGTGAAGTTGGATTATAACCCAAAAACTTCCCCTTCAGAGCTGTAAAATTAATTCTGAAATGCTATGCAGTGGGATTTGAGCCTGTTTCCTTTCAGAGCAAGAATACAATGCACGCAGTGACCGAACATGTGTTTTATGGGGCGTAGTGTAAGTCTTCTTTACGTCTTTCATTACATTCCTGCTCGTTGTGAGCTCCATGGGAACGTCCAGGTTGGTAAAATGTTGCACCACAAAATATAGGAGAGTCTAATACTGCTAAATAGAATGATTTTTTGTTCTTTCTTTCTTGCTTGCTTGCTTGCTTCTTCTTTTGTCTGCTTCCGTTTAAATCAACCGTCCCCATTTCTTCCTCTCATCTGCATCTTCCTCTTTCAAACCAACTCCCTCCATGTCCTCTCTCACCACATCCAAGTGTTCATCCACATCCACATCCACACACAAGTTTTTCTTCATCCTTTGTCTTCTCTTTCCTGACAGCTCCATCTTCAACATCCTCCTCCCAACATAGTCCTCGTCTCTCCTCTGGACATGTCCAAACTAACCTTGCTTCTCTAACTTTGTCTCCAAAACATCTAACCTGAGCTGTCTCTCTAATATACTCATTTCCATTCCTGTCCATCCTTGTCCTACCCAATGAAAATATCAGCATCTTTAACTCTGACACCTCCAGCTCCGCCTCTTGTCTTTTTGTCAGTGCCACCGTCTCCAACCTGGTCTCACTACAATCCTTCCTTTCAATCTTGCTGGTACCCGTCTGTCACAGATCAGTTCTGCCGCTCTACTCCACCCATTCCAACCTGCATGAACTCTCTTCTTCACTTCTCTTCCACACTCGCCATTATCAAACTGTTGATCCAAAGTATTTAAATTCCTCCACCTTCACCTCCTCTACTCCTTGCATCCTAACAACTCATTCACATTCCTGTATTCTGTCTTTTACCTACACACTTTCATTCCTCTCTTCTCTAGAGCAGATCTCCATCTCTCCAAGGGCTCCACAAGCTGCTCCCTACTCTCGCTACAGATCACAATATCATCAGCAAACATTATCGTCCACGGAGACTCCTGTCTAACCTCATCCGTCAACCTGTCCATTACTATTGCAAACAAGAATGGGCTCAGCGCTGAACCTTGAAATAATCCAGCCTCTACTTTAAATACATCCATCACTCCTACTGCAGACCTCACCACTGTCATACTGTCTTCATACATATCCTGAAATACTCTCACATACTTCTCTGCCACTCCTGACTTCCTCATACAAAACCCCAACTCTTCTCTAGGCACCCTGTCATCTGCTTTCTCCAAGTCCACAAAAGCACAATGCAGCTCCTGACCTTTCTTTATACTTCTCCATCAACACCCTCAGAGCAAACATTGCATCTGTAGAGCTCTTTCTCCGCATTCCAGCCATTCTGCTGGTCACTGATCATCACCTCTTTTCTTAACCTGCTTCCATGACTCTTTCCCAGAATTTCATGCTGTAGCTGATCAACTTTATCCCTCTATAGTTACTATAGCTAAGTGCATCACCCTTAATCTTGGAAATACTATTACTGATAAATATTATGGCATGCATTTATTAAAGGAGAAGTGCCAGACATGCTTGTTACATTTATATTTATGGCATTTAGCAGACGCTCTTATCCAGAGCGACTTCCATGTCCAAATTACAGGGACAGTCCCCCTGGAGACACTCAGGGTTAAGGGTCTTGCGCAGGGACCCAGTGGTGGCAGTGCTAGAGGTGGGATTCGAACCTGGGACCTCTTGAGCCATTGGTCCATAGGCAAGTACCCTACTACTAGACCACGACCACCCTTGTTCCAAAGTTTGTTCCAAACTTCTGCCATCCACAACAGTGCACAAAAGGAAAACATTTAAGCAGCCCTGTGGATGAAAACAGCTTGTGCATCAGAGACCCAACAGATCAAACATTCAGACATCAACCATGTGTAGCAGGAGATTTTTTCCTGATTGACATTACTAAACAAGGGCAGCTTGTGGGTGGGAGTAACAGGATGGACGGTCTGTTTACATTGAGGAGGCTCAAGTATGAGGTGGGGTGGATTGTCTGCAAAATGTACTTTAGACTGAATATCTACATTCTTTATTGCCTCCCTCGCCTCATGCTGCACCTTCCTGAAAGTTTGTAGTTTTTTTTATGTTATAGAAAACAAGATCATTTGCTTTTTTTTTTTCATCCACGTGCAACCTATGCAAATCTGAAAGGTGTGACATGGTTCAGTTTGATAGCTTGTACAGTGTGTGCGGGTGAAATGCAGAGGTGTAATTTCGTTGTGGCTCACTCTGTGTTTAACAAAGACAGGAATAGTCACTTTCACTTTCAAGTGAAAGAACGTTTCTTAGGAACACAGAAATCTAGGAAAACACAAGAGTGGTTAAAAAAGAACAAATGTTTAGTATAAGCTGACCATACGAAAAGAAAGGAAGGAAGGTCAAGCAGTTTAAGTGTTGCAAAAAGGGTGATGGTGGTATAGTGGTGGGTACTTGCTTACGGGCCTATGGCTCAAGAGGTCCCAGGTTCAAATCCCACCTCTTGTACTACCACCACTGGGTCCCTTATCCCTGAGTTGCTCCAGGGGGACTGTCCCTGTAATCAGGACATGGAAGTCGCTCTGGATAAGAGTGTCTGCTAAATAATGTAAGTGTAAAATGTTTTACTGTAGTTTTTTTGCACAAGTAGGTCCAATCCGATACAGAATTTTGGTTCTACCACAACATGTCTACCTCCAACACAGGGAAGAACTTAATTACAAGCAAGGCAAACCTCCTGCAGGATGGGAAAGGTGACCTTATCAGACTAATCAAGGTTCATTTTGAAACAAAGAATTTTGTGAGTAATGGTGCTCCACCCATTACCTTTACAATGACCTGGAAAAATGAATAATCCAGCATCAGGACCTCACCTCACTAAAGCCCTAAAGGCTGTGATCAAATATTCACAGCAATGTTCCACCTTTAAATGGTTTCCCAGAAGAGTGGTATGGAGTGTAATATGATCCTATCCATAAAGGTGCTGGAAAAGTGAATAGTAATAGTGTAAAGAATGGTTTAATATGAGTAATTTACAGAACTGGAAACAGCTGTTTGAGCTTTGACACAAGTTTTTTCCTTGCTTATAGTGAAACTGTTGGCTCCAGGAGCTAAAGATCTACAACACTTGAGATTAAACTTACATCCAAGGTTTTTATGGTGCAGTTTGCCATAATGGTCTGAATAATGCTCACAGTAAGGGGGGTCCCACGTTCACTGTCTTTGCTCACTAGCAGCTCAACATAGAGCTACAGCCTTTACAGCCAGACAGAGAATGTCTGATTTAATCTAATAACAGAAAATTCAACAATCTGATGTTTTACTATAGAATTATAAGGGATCCTAATAGTAGGAGTAGACTTTATTTACAATATCACTTTTTACAATTATTTACAAAATAATTTCTTCAAGCAAAAACCCTTTAAAGATCTCTCCTATTTTAACAGTTTTTAAATAAAATTGTGCTCTTCAGCTGGCACCAGAAAGCAATCTGTACCAGAGCCACAACCTGAAGATACGTATTTTACATTTATATTAGCGGCATTTAGCAGACTAATTTCCTAATTACAGGGACAGTCCCCCTGGAGACACTCAGGGTTAAGGGTCTTGCTCAGGGACCCAGTGGTGGTAGTGCTAGAGGTAGGATTTGAACCTGGGACTTCTTGAGCCATAGATCCATAGGCAGGTACCCTACCACTAGACCACCCCCACCCCTACCTCTGTATGCAGCCTGGAGCTGCACTTGCGTGGACCTGCTAAGCCAAAAATGTGAAGTCTCCACAAACAATCAGGCTCTTTGCGTCATTGCCATTGGGCTGTCAAAGAGCCCCACGAACTCAGTTACAAATACGTCACAAATACAGCAATGGCACAGCATTAAAGAAAGTTAGCATCCATGATGCACAGCATTAAAGAAAAAACATCTGTCCACTTGCGTTACGGCACCATCACATTGCAAAATGCTGTTACAGGACCCTAAACAGAGGAAAAGGCAAGCAGACTCAGTGTAAGCTGTCTAGTTCTGTACTAGATTCTGGTGATCTCTGGTGTCATTACCAGGAAGATGGATTTTCTTTCGGAATAGTTGCTCCTAAGGTTTCTTCTTCCAGCTCTAAAGAGTCCCCTTGGCTTGCTCACTAGCCCCGAATTTGGAAAAGCTTCTTGTCAGCTGTGAAAAGGGCTGCATAAATAAAACTGACATGCCTTGACTTGACTATTTGACAGAAGAGGCTCAGTGACAAATACAAGCCTGTTGGTTTCAGGAAAGTGAGTAATCACATCAACATGATGAGCTTCATGCACTACTTCCTTTGTATTTGTGGGAAACATGACAAATTGGACCAACCCTCCTCTGTTTCCCAGTACCAAACCAAAAGACTTTGGTAAGCCCGTGGCAACTGGGTCTTATTGTGGCTGTAATCTGCTTCAAATTGAACAATTTGACCTTGATTTTACATATAACTTATTAATACCTTTGTTCTCTTTGTAAAACACATTATGTGACCGCTCATGTATATTAATCCGCTAAACCAATAAACAAGCCTCGCCTTACGTTGACGCAGTCAGGGGAAATAAACAGAGCACTCAGAAAGTGTTTGTTCGTTAATTCAGATGGAAAAAGTGTAATGGAAAGATGTCAAACCAATTGAACCAGGCATGAACATTTTTTTGATGGATTATGCATAATTTTCATATGATGTCATAACCTTAAGAACTCCCATTTGCAGGGCCAATCAAATCTTTCTTCCACTGCTCTCCATTTATCTATACCAGGGTTGTTTTTTCCAAAATTCTGGATAGTTGTGTAATTGGATGTACTAACTGATGATGCTACAGAATCCCAACAGAGAAACACTGTCCAGAGGAAAAGACGGTGGATTTGTGCTGTTGGACGTGTCTCTGTCGCTGGGAGGGAATGAAAGAATGGAGACCAGTAGTTCACACGTCTTTGCAGCGAACATTTCATCAAAGATGAGCTCCATTGTTTTAATGATTGTATTTTAAAAAGTATCTTAAACACATTGTTCTGGTACATTTCTGTGGAATCGTTGCAGCGGCCTTGATGAGCGGAACAGACGGGCTGTGTCCCAAACCACGCACTTCTACACATTATATACTGCATAACTGAGCACATGACCAATAGTTATTTTTACACGCTATTATTGGAAAGAAGGGGGACACTAGCTAACATTAGCTAATTATCACCCCCCTTTACTTTGAAAGCGTAGAGTTTCTTGTCCTTCATCTCCTGAGCAACAGCATCATTGACCCGTCCACACTGAAGACCACACAGCTGTCTGTCCTTCTGTAAATTTTCATCCTGATGGGATGAGGGTGAAGGAAAGTGAAGCAGCGGCAGGGACTTCGCTGTTGTTAGTGACTGACTTGGTTATGAGTGGAGCTTTGCAGGTGATGGAGATGGATAGTTTGATCACAGTGGAAGCTTTTTTATGTCGTTGTCGATTGCTTGCATCTCTTGACTTTTCCCCGACGATTTATATTTATGGAGAAACCAGATGTTGCTGTTAGGTTCTTTACCATCTGAGGTTGTGGTTACTAGTTTTAAGGTAAGTAAGACAGAGCACCACTAGAATTGAACAGTTTTGAGGAGATATTTTATGTTCAAGCACATCTAAATGAGATGAGATGGGACATCGTAACAGAACACTGTTTTGATTTTGAGGGTACCGAGACATGAAGGCCGTCAGTGCTTTTTTTCAGTACAGCCGGGGAAGTGAACTATTTGAACACTTTGTTTGTTTATGGAATTTGATCTAAGCTCATAATTACCTTAAACCTGATTAGGCAAGAGCTAAAGAGAGAACAGCTGGAACTGGTTTTGGACAGGGATGTAAAAAAAAAAACTTTCGTTGAAAGAGAAAGCCAGTGTTTTTAATTCCTTGGCTAAAGAGAACAAGGCTTGCTAAGCAGAGAACATTGCTCAGAATCTTTGAGAATCCTAGAACCTGTTGCCCTTAGACTCCCATCTGAGTGGGTTTTTCAGCTTTGTCTTATTTTCTTGTTTCTCACAAACAGGCATCATCTTTTATTAATAGCCTTGTGAAGCATTGCTTTGACAGCCTTATTCTGCTCTTATTGATCATTAGTTCATATATAGATTATTAGAAGCCTCAAAGGACCAATGCTTTCGGGTGAAAAGGGAAGCAAATTCCTTGTCTGAAGTGAAAGTGACTATTTGTCACTTGAAACACAGCAAGGTACACCGGGAAACACAGCGAAATGTAACCTCTGCTTTTAACCAATACACATAGCCATATGCAGCCATATCCAGTGCTTGGGGAGCAGGGATGGGGATGGTACCTTGCTCAAGGGAACCTCATGGCAAGCTACTGGTCTGGAATTTAAACCCACAACCTTCCAATCCTGGGGCCTAGTCCCTGAACACTAGACCACTGCTGCCGTTGTGTATGGGGCTCCAGGTGGGTCGGGGTGCTGACCCCTTCGCCTACAATGTGCCCACATCAAAAGTCCATAGAGCAAAGGATGAAGGTCTGCAAAGCAGGATTCTTATAAATTTCCCATAGTGCATTCCATAAAGTCCCAGAATGCATTATGGAAATGTATGTGGAAGCTACTTTAACACATAAATGTTGCTGTAGACCAAGTTCAACCCTTCATGGTGTCGGTGTTTCCTGATTTCAGCAGGATAATGTCCTGCCCCACTGCAAACACTGTTCAGGAACAAGGAGTTTAAGGTGTTCCTCCAAATTCCCCACATCTCGATTCTATCCAGCATCATAATGTGCTGGACAAGGGCAATGGCTAAACAGTCTAAGCCAGGTTATGGATAATTGGTGTTTGCATTTTCAACCTGATTTCCATTCTACAAGCAAAATGGCCACTAGGGGGCCAACAGAAAAAGCCTCTGACTGATCGTCAATAATGAGGAGTAGAAAACGGTGAACACAGGTCTGGTCCAATGAAAACATATAGGAGACATGGGTTGATGAGTACGCTGGTCAGGTAAGTGAGCATCAAAGTCTTCAACTATTATTCGTCTGACTATGGGTAATTTTTCCTTTTCTTTTGTCTGTTGCCTTTCTTCAACTGCCTCTCCCCATGGTCATCTTTCCTCTCTGACTCTCTCTCTCTGCCCCCTAGCTGGCTCTAGCTTTATTGTTCATGTCTCCATCTGTTTTCCATTGGTGGAGTTGAGGAGTCCAGGATGGAGCTGTTGGCCAGTGGCCCATTCAATCTGTGTGTGGGAGACTGAAGACTGTTCTTTCTAGACCTGAAAGGTCAGTAAGCTGAGGAACCCCATTTAAACACCCTACAACTAACTTATCTAAAGGCTTTCTGAGGCCTGAGAAGGTCTGTCACATGAATTACACTTATGTTATTTACGCAGATAAGCACAGTAAAGGGAGGAGGTTGATGTAAGAGGAGATGTAGCTGGTCAAGCAGCTTTTGGGACTTCGTCAAACAATATCTTTATTCATCTTTATGGCAATAATATAACTGCTAATTCTCTCACAATCCATGCCAAAAACTACAGCCTGCAATTAAAGAAGCATCGCAGCCAGTCACTATTTCTGCACTATAATCTGCTCCAGCGATTTCTCAGTGCTGCTGTTGCATTTATATGTAAAAATGTGACTGAAAAAAGATGAACATTAAGAGATTTGTACATTTTAGAACAAAATTTGCAAACGGGAATATAAGCAGTGATAAAATTGCCCCAATCAGCAACAGAATTAGTGACAATGTTGCCCCAAATTGGCTCTCAGTCACTGTTCTCAATGAACACACTCAATGAACTGTTCAGAAACACCATCCAAGAGACTTTCTGGCACCCTGCTGATGTCTGACAGGCATCAAGGAGGTTAAATATCAGGACCTGTTGGCAAGTCCAAACCCTGTAGTGTGAAAAGTTCTGTAATCTGCATGCGATGGGCAGTGAGTTCAGATCTACAGCCAATAAGAGGGTGAGGGGAACCAGAGAGGAGTTTTTTTTAATTGTTCTTTACTTTTACTTCCTTGATTTTTTCCACTGCATTAACAACTTAAAAATCTTTATGTCCATCTCTTATCTCCTCACTCCTCGTCTCACTTGTCATGCGTGTTTTGGGGAAAATGCACAATTTGGAGAGCAGACAGGCTGGTGTGAGGTTCCTCCTGGTGGAAGATCTTGCAATGTGGGTCGCTGATCAATGCAAACCACACACACTTCAGCATCTCCAATTACCAACAGCTAAAGTGGAGTGTGGAAATTTCCTCAATCTGAGAATCATGAAGTGTGTGCAAGGATTCCCAAATGATCCTCAATGTCAATCAGTTTAATCACTAGGAATCCACATTTAGTTAATATTGTTAAAAAAACACTCTGAAGGTACCCTGTTAATGTACTGTCATAAAGAAAAGCATGAAACATACATTTTCAGTTTGTTAATATTATTAAAAAAAACCCTTTTGTGTCTCAGTTTAATGTTTGAATGCTTTAAAATAGCCTTTAAACACCCCCAGCTTGGTGTGTCTTGGCCCTGTGTGGGAGTTAAGAATTTCAACTTTCTTTTTCTTCTGTATCTGAAGCGTCTACAATGTCTCCTGTGTCCTCTGCTACCGTCTCTGCTGTGGTTTCTCCAGCTGCTGCCTCTGCTGTGGTTTCATCAGTGAGACCATGACTAGCCAAGGAGGATTTGGTTTGGCGCAGCCCCCAGTGCTTTCCATCCTGTCCTTCTCTCTGTGCTCCACAGCCTGCTAAGCTTCCAGTGAAGCCTTACCTGACAAAGCATGTTTGGCATGGTCTCAGATGGTCCACCTCTTTATCTGTATGGTTTACTTCTCTCTCTCTCTGTTACCCTCATCCATCATTATGTCCTTCAACCAAAGATTTTCCTCCAGAACTGCAGAATTTAGAGTATTTTAACTTGACAGTTGACAACTTTATACATGTCTTCACGTCTTTATATTGGTTCATGGTTCCATTGCCACAGCTCCCTTACTCTGCTGCCTTGATGGCTCTGCTTTTGTGGTTTTGGGAGGCTTGGGACTTGAGTGCCTTTGCCCAGCCTTTGGTGGCAATGAAGCTCTTTTTACCATCTGACCTTTGATGTAAAAGTACTCACTAAACCACCTGCTGTTAGTTCACCCCCAATGGGTGAAGTAGATCAAAATCATCTCCAGTGTCCCAAATAATGACAGAACCAGTGGAGATTAGCAGGTTACAGAGGTAAGAAATTACTTCTAATCTGACATACTTGAATTAGGCAACTGAGACCTTCAGGGCATCTGAATATTAGAGGCAGATGTGTCGGATCTTAACTGCCCTCCAGGACCAGGATTGGGAACCCATGGTCAACTAGGGTATATATTCCTCTATGAAAATCCAGTCAAGGCTTAGAGAGGTTGCCAACTACTTTTCTGGCCCTCACTGATTCTGTCACTCTCGTTCCACCAGTGCCAACAGCATCATGTAGAATTCCAGTGGAAAGTGCTCTGCAACTGCCAACTCTGTTTCTACTGCCCGGTTTCCGAGTCTGCTACTAAGCCATCACCAGCTCCTACTCTGCCAACTGTAGTTCTGGGGGATGTTTCCCTCAAGCAGTTCATGGGAATAATATCTCAGAGCCTGGAGAGCATCTCCATGGCTACATGATGCCCCCTGGAAGTGTGGAGGGCATTGCCAAGATTTCATCTAAGGAGGCAATGCCATTCAGTGCTCCAAAAGCTCCAAAAGTGCGAAAGTTGCCTTCTCCTTGGGCCTCTGTCACTGCTGCTTCCCCAAACACTATCACTGAACCAGCTCCTCTGCTAGACCAGAGTAACCATGGGGGCTTCAGCACTCATCTATCTCGGTGTACAAAAATGGTCGAAATGGGCAAGTTTCCCTTGATCAGATGATGCCTCATAGAATGGTAGAAAAATTCTTCTGAATCTGGAAAGAACTCGCTGAGGCAAACATCAGCAGCTGCTACATGAAAGTACTGAAAAACTGATCAGAGACCATTTTACAGTCACCCAACACAGAAACTCTGAGTGTAAATCCAGTGAGAGAAGGTAGCACCTGCAGCAGGAGAACCAGAAAACATAATATTGTGCTGAAGTCTTGAGCCCCTCATTCCTTCATGTTTTGCTTCAAAAATTCAGACTTTCTTGTATTTTAATGTATAGTTGAGGAAGTTTCATCATCACAAAGCAGTTTTATGGAAGCGTCTGAGCCTGTCATGAGCAACAGAGTTGAAACTCTCAAAAACTGGAGGATAAACCTTTGGAAGAATCAAGACTCAGAAGGAGAACCATCCTCCTTTGGCCTGCATCAAAAAACAATATAGAAGGTAATGGCATTACTAAGAAGAGTCTAACGAAAGTGACACAGACTAGACTAGACACAGACACAGACACAGACTAGTCTTCTGGCAGAAGAGGTGAAGTCCATTAGAGGTCCGTTAGAGTCTGTAATTAAGAATGAATGAAAGTTTTAAGCTCAAAGCAGCCATTCTGATTAAACTGGTGTCAGGATAGTTTTGATTAAGGAATTAAATTTAGCCATTTAGGCTGCACATGTGTTTCCATGCTTGTCTCAAAGTGAAACTGAGGGGTGATAAGACCTTTTTGTAATCCACAAAAAATCCATGGAATTGTGCAGATCCCTCTACTGGAAACTCCTCCTTTTCAAAACTTGTGGGAGTAAAAACAACCCAGTCGACACTTGCCATCTACAGAGTCATATGCAAAAAAGCACTCACAGTAAATGCTCCCAGCTCAACCATGGATCGTTTTTATAGAGTTGTCACACCAAGGATTAGAAAATAATATTTTTCGTTACAGACAGTAACACTATATTGCCTGTGTTTAAACGCTGACTGGAAACTGGAAAAATGAATAATGATGGACAAGCTTGTTTTACCGTGGATGTGTTATTTCTGAGACTGGGAGACAGATCACTGTGAAGCTATTGGAAGGATGTATTTCTTTGTTTTTGCTTGTATATTAAACTCTGCTTAAACATAGAAGTGGTAAAAGTATGTATTTTTAAAAATGAAAGTTACTATTTATCATTGCAAAAAAAGCACAGAATGAAACACAGTGACAAGAAACCTAGCTTTCCATGCACACACACTGTGTAGCAGGGGGCAGCTGTTTAAAATGCCCAGGGAGCAGTGAAGGGGATGGTACCTTGCTCAAGGGTAACCACTACTTAAGGAAAAATACATATACTCCAAAAAGTAGCCGTATGGATTCAGCTACTGTGCTTATTAAAAAAGTACAGGAATGCACTGAGAGTGTAAAGTAAAAGTACAGGAATGTACTGAGAGTATAAAGAGAAAAGTACAGGAATGTACTGAGAGTATAAAGAGAAAAGTACAGGAATGTACTGAGAGTGTAAAGTAAAAAGTACAGGATTGCACTGAGAGTGGAAAGTCAAAAGTACAGGAATGTACTGAGAGTGTAAAGTAAAAGTACAGGAATGTACTGAGAGTGTAAAGTAAAAGTACAGGAGTGCACTGAGAGTGTAGAGTGAGACGTGTCTCCTCTGAAGGACGTCTGGAGCGTCTGTCTGTGCTGAAAGTGAACTGAATCTCACTCCATATTAATAGAATTAAAGACTATTAAAGCCTCGAACTTCAACTCCAATAAAAACAATCTACTGAAAATGTACTGAGAGTGTAAAGTAAAAGTACAGGAATGTACTGAGAGTGTACAGTAAAAGTACAGGAATGTACTGAGAGTGTAAAGTAAAAGTACAGGAATGTACTGAGAGTGTAAAGTAAAAGTACAGGAGTGCACTGAGAGTGTAGAGTGAGACGGTTTCTCTGAAGGACGCCTGGAGCGCTCTGTCTGTGCTGAAAGGAACTGAATCTCACCCATATTAATAGAATTAAAGACCATAAAGCCTCTCGAACTTCAACTCCAATAAAACAATCTACTGAAAATAATCCACATGAACTTCACCGCCTACTTTCATCACCGCTCTACTAGTCTCTCCATCACGACACACACTCCACACACCCTGAACTCCACTGCCCACTCTCCTCCCTGTCCTCTCTCTCACTCTCCTTCACTCTGTCCTGCACCAGTGGACACACAGAGGGACGTCTCTTCTGAAACGGGTCTGGATGTTGAAAGGTGATGGAAAATATAAATAGTGGAGGATTCAACTTCATTAAAAGTAAAGATTAAAACTGTGCTTAATACTGCAATATAAAAATGTTCAGTTCACAGCAGAGTTCAGTTCTGTTAAGCCTGTTCTGCTCTTCTCAAAGTGAAGTTCAATGTGTAGAAACACTTCATGTTAAAAAAGATCACACACCACAAAAAAGAGGAGTGATATATTCTGCTTTTGGCTGACGGTTGATGATCTTCGGTGATTCATGTTTTGGATTCTGTAACTAGAAGGTCCTTTTCTTCCAAACAGCTGAAGCACTTTTTATGCAAAATCTGTTTTTGCAAATGTTGTGTATCTTTATTTATGATTAACTACCAACCCACGTGATCAAAATTACCTGTACATATTAAATCGTTTTTCCACCTCATCCTGACAGACAAATTATAACTAAAATATAACAATAAAAGACAAATGATACGACCTGGACACTACCTGAAAACTGCAGTCTATGGGACTTTATGTTGCGGGCAGCGGTGGCCTAGTGGCTAGGGCGTTAGCCGCAGGATCAGGGGTTCAAACCCCTTCCCAATAGCTTGCCCTGAGGTACCCTTGAGCAAGGTACCGTCCCCATCACTGCTCCCCTCGGCTGCCAATAGCTGCCCACTGCTGCACGGGTTTGAGTGTGCATGGGTTAAATGCAGAGGTCCAATTTCGTTGTGGTTCATGTGTGCTATGCCATGACCTCGCAATGACAAGGGTTGTCACTTTTTTTTTACAGCCTCATATACTTCAAAAAAACTGTGGACAGGCCTAGTGGTTGGGCAAGGCCCCAGGACCAGAAGGTCGACTTTAGACCAGTAGGTTGCTCTGCGGTACCCTTCCAGCAAGGTACCGTCCCTGTCACTGCTCCCTGGGCGATTTGAATATCTGCCCCAGGCTGTAGTTCATTGTGCTTCACAGTGTGATGTACCGTCGTTTCACAGGATGAGTTTCACTTTCAATGGCCTTACATACAAAAATTTGGTTGCCACTGGATACACAAAAAACAACAATTCATGTACCCATTGATCTTTGCATAATAAAACATAATATGATATGTAACACAAAATAACATGTAGCATTAGGAAGGTTAAGGGCATACCCCAAAACGTCACATTCAGCAAATGAATAGAAAATTGGAACTAAATCTGAAATAATTTTAAAGTTTAACTACTTTAAGAGGTGTTAAATTGCAACTTTTAATAGAAAAATGTGTTTGATTGGCCAAAACTTCTGCAAATGAACATTTTTAAAAACACACTCATTCATTTATATATCATCATATTTGGAGATTAGAGAATTGTAAAAATCTGTAAATGTTTGAGAGTAGGCTTTTTAAGAAATATGGAGCTCTTTTGTATCTGCATGGTTGAACCAGCATCCATAACTCACTCACTAACCCTGTGATTGTGTGTGTGTGTGTGAGTGTGTGTGTGTGTGTGTGTGTGTGTGTGTGTGTTTGTGTGTGTGTGGGTGTGGTGAATTGTGCCGTGAAATGTATGCAAAATAGTGTCTAAAAGGTATATCATAAACTGTTCAAAAGTTTGTAGACACTTCATCCAGTATTTCTCCTGAAATTAAGAGTATTAACTGGAGGATGTCGTCCCCCATTTGCAACAGGTCAGACAGCTGAACACCAGATGTTGGAACATTGCTGTGAAGATTTGATTGCTTTTGTACGGTCAGGTGGTGACGGATGAGGACCATAATTCGAATGGAAGGCGCTGCTTCAGAACGTCCCATTCTGTTGAGCTGTGTGTGCAACTGTCCTGCTCGCCCTCCTTTCCTCCGAGGTGAAGCTGAGCAGAGGAAATTGCTTGAGAGCTGATGTTTTCACATTTCAGGGTCCATGTGTTTGCGTAGCACCTTGCAGAGAGAGCGCGCTGTTTTCTTAATGACGAGTAATGGGTGAGAATGTCAGCGGGATCATGTAGCAATGCCCTGTGTGTGTGTGTGTGTGTGTGTGTGTGCACGCCACTGTTGCCCGGGGCCTCACAGTCCTAAGCTGAAGTGCCAGATGCGGGAATGGTTCGCCAAAGCCACATCGCACGGACTGCGGGTGAACAAAAGCTTGTTTCTTTCGTGATTTGCCCCCCAAGGGAGCGCAGGTTCAGCCCTTGGGTCAGATGAAGGTGATAAAAATGGCCTGGCCCTCTCCGTTTCATTCACTCTGCTTCATTCGTTTATCAGGAACGGTGGATGGCCTCAGGTAGGCCACCTGTTTCTGATACAGGAAGATTGTTGACAGAGAAAAATGTCACTAGGCTTTTGATGAAAAATCAATGCAAAATACTTTAAACATGACATGCAGAGTAAAGAAAAAAGATAGCCATGCTACTGAATGCCAATGCTCCTAAAACACTGCATCCCAAAACAAGCTTTTCTGAAGATTCTGGAGCTCTGACCTGATAGACTGGAATAAGTGGGACTAAGCCTCTTCACATCCACAGCCACAGAAATACATAACAAATGTGTATTATTATGATTTCTGAGCTCCAAAAATCAACAAACATTTGTTGTGAATTGTAACCATTCAGTTGTTTTATTCTAACAGTCTGTCAAAAGGTCAAAAGCCATTGATGGTCAAAATGAAATAAGCGAAGTGACTAACTGTCAGAAACGCAGCTTGAGACACAATGAAATTCGGTCTCTGCATTTCACCCATACACACCGTGCAGCAGGGGGCACCTGTTTAAATCACCCGGGGAGCAGTGATGGGAACGGTACCTTGCTCAAGGCCACCTCAGGGCAACCTAGTGGTTTGGGAATCTAACCCATGACCTTCTTGGACCCTATTCCAAACCATGTGGAGAAGGTGACACCATGTTCATTTTTAACCCTTTAGATTTAAAGGTTTAGATCTAGGATTTAGATCTAAAGCAGATTTAGCTTTAGAGGGTTAACTAAAAATAGGAACAGTGTGGACACACTGGAGAAGACTGGGGTGTCCTACAGAACTGTCCTCCAACTTCATGACAGTTTGTACAGAAATATCTGAGCCAGACACTGAGCACGTCCACACCTTTTGGTAATTTAAACTCATCCAGGGATCAGAAGGTATGCTGTGATTCTTGATGGTCCCTGTAATACTAAGACATTACATTTGCAAACTTTGACTGAAAGACCGAAACAAGATTCATTCAGCTGATCATCTCTGATGACCCTGAGTGAGTGCAAATGTCTTTGAAGAAGAGGGGCAAAGTTTATAAAGTAAAATAAGGAAGTCATTGTACTGCACCCTGGGTTTGATTCCCAGGTGGGACGGTCCGGGTCCTTTCTGTGTGGAGTGAACATGTCCCCGTGTCTGCAATGTTTACCCAGTAGTCCCAAGCCCCTCCCACCGTCCCAAAACCTGCATTTCCAGTGGACTGGAGATGATAAATTGCCCCCTAGGTATGTGTGTAAGAGTGTGTTAGTCTGTGTGTCTATCCTGCAATGGACTGGTGACCTGTCCAGGGTGTCCCCGCCTTTCGCCCTGTGAGAGCTGAGATAGACTCCAGCACCACCCATGACATGCATGATATATATATATATATATATATATATATATATATATATATATATATATATATATATATATAAAACACTCTTTCACCACCTAAAAATGTATAAACTATGACCTCAGGTCCTATTTGTGCACAAAAATACATTACTTTTTTCATCCAGAAGATTGCCAAGTTATTTAACAGTAGCTTTATTCATATAGCACCTTCCATACATATGAATGCAGCCCTGTGTGCTTTATAGAATAAAATGAATCATTCAAAAAAAATTTCAGACAAAAAGCTAAAAATAAAATCTCCCTCGTATAGCGACTGTAATAATAATGATACTCATACACTAAAAGACAAACAAAAAACTAGAAAGCAAAATGTTGTCAAAGATCAAATATAAAAGAGACAAAAAAGAGAGAATAAAATAAACTGTATAATGGATGCAAAATGTAGAATGAAAAGCGAAAAGTATTCAAGCTGAGGAAATTAAAAGTATGTCTTAAGTATGTCTTCCATTCTTTGTTGGAATAATTAACCAGCTGTAGATGATCTTAAGGTCATCCGTGGATCTGTCTGAAATTTTAGAATCAATTCTAAAATTGAGAGGTCAACAGTGCCGTGCTGCAATAACATGTAAATGGCTGATGTCTTTTTGGGGAGTTCTTTGAAAAAAGGCACATCACAATCGTCCAGGGATGAGAAAAAACTATTAACCGCTCGTGACAACAAAAGCAGCCTCGGGCACCACAAGAGACGATCTGGACTCTGGTGTGAGTGCACGGCCTCTCTTGGGGAGTGTGTGTGTCTGAGCCCATGCGTCAGGTGTGTGTAGAGAAGTGTGCGTGCAGACCGGACGCTTTAAACCTGCCGTACGATTCGCCAATCATAACAGGAGGGGTTAAGGACATGTTTGTAAGAGCTGGAAGCTCTGTGGAAAAGCCAAGTGCTTAGGGCACTCGATTACTGGTTGAACACAGGTCGGGCTAGGCCAGGGTGGGGTACGCTCGAGGAGTGACGTAAGTATAAAGGACCGGTCTGTGGAAGCATGCTTGCCGTTGATACCCCGAACCTTCCTGCAAATATTATTTTTCAACACCTGAGCACGAAGATCTGAATAATGACGAGAAGCTCTACCCAAAAAGCGGCGAGCGGACGTCATTATGATCCACATCAGCCTTCGCTGACTCAGGGGTTCAACAGAGGGTCTCTAAAAGGCCGGCGACGCAGCCTCTGTAAAGAAAGAGTGGAAAACCTGGAGGAGACGTGAAGTCCACTTGACTCTGGTGCTTGACTCCAGCTTTACCCTGGGAAGGAAATGTGATTTTCTTTTCCTATTTGCGCCGCATTGCCGCTGCTTTTAAAGCAAATCGAAAGAAGCCCTCGCCAAATCAGATTGTTGATTCAAACATGACACGAGTGACCTGAATTATTGGCCTGTTGCTGGCCATGGTTCGAACACAGGATTTTTATAACATAAGGCACCTCATCGGTTGAACCACGGCCCGACGAGCGCTTACACACATTTTAACACAGGAAATGACATCATTGTGTACATGAAGTTGAAGAAAGAACAGCCACCAACAGGCCAGCATTGTTTTAAGTGGCGTAACTGTGTTTACACACCAGGCTCAAGTTACATACTTTGGCCAAACTAAATAAAAAAAAATGTTCTGACAAAACGCACTGTACCTGTACACTGAAACTCAGTACAAACCGCCAGACTCACTGTGATGGAGCTTCACTTGAAGCCCGGCAGGCAATTTAAGCTAAACCTGCAGACATCCTCCTCCAGTGCTCGAGATACTGTCACATGCAGATGCTAATAGACATGTTTTGCTTATTTTCAATTAAAAAATGACTACACTACCAAACCAGCTTCAGCGTGGATACACATATTCAGATTTCTATATGTAGAGTTTAACTTAATGCAAAAATCAGCGTAAACATTCTCTGAGCATCTTAACCAATGTGATGGAACCTGTGGAAGGTGAAGAGTGGATAAACACCCAGGACAGGTCACCTGACAGGTCATCACAGGGGAGACTCTGATCTACCTGACATGCATGTCTCAACATCGAGCAATCATCTCAGCTTAATGACACAACACAGAAAGACGTTCTCTGTGTGTCCACCGAGCAGGACAGAGTGAAGGAGAGGAGAGAGGACAGGAGAGGGACGGTGGAGTCTAGGTGTGTGGAGTGTGGGTCCGTGATGGAGAACTAGGTAGAGACGGTGATGAAAGTGAAGCTAAGAAGTTCATGTGGATTATTTCAGCAGATTGTTTTATTGAGTTGGAAGTTCTGAGGCTTTAATAGCCTTTAATTTATTAATATGGAGGATTCAGTTCACTTTCAGCACAGACAGACGCCCAGACGCCTCAGAGGAGACACGTCTCACTTACACTCTCAGTACACTCCTGTACTTTTACATTACACTCTCAGTACATTCCTGTACTTTTACTGTACACTCTCAGTACATTCCTGTACTTTTCAATGCTACACTTCAAAGTACATTCCTGTACTTTTCTCTTTATACTCTCAGTACATTCCTGTACTTTTTACTTTACACTCTCAGTACATTGCTGTACTTTTTGTTTACACTCTCAGTACATTCCTGTGCTTTTCTTTCTTATACTGTATCTTCGTGGCCTCTTTTTATTTCTTGTTCCTCCTCAGTACATTGCTGTGTCTTTAGTTTACACTCTCAGTACATTCTTGTGCCCATTTATTACTTTCTTAGTTTTACCTAATAGTCATAAACAAAGGTGGCAAATGTCCACTCTTTCTGCAACCCAGTAGAATACAGATACATGTGTAGTAAAATGGCTCTACAAAAGTAGTGAAAATAAGAAAAGTGAAGAAAATCAGGCTCTGAAATGTACTCTTAAAACGAGAGTATTAAAGTAAAAAGTACAGGAATATACTCAGAGGATAAAGTAATAAGTACAGGAATGTACTGTGTGAGAGTACAAAGTAAAAGTACAGGAACGTACTGAGAGTATAAAGTAAAAAGTAAAGGAATGTACTTAGAGTGTAAGATAAAAAGTACAGGAATGTACTGAGAGTATAAAGTAAAAAGTACAGGAATGTACTGAGAGTGTAAACTAAAAAGTACAGCAATGTACTGAGAGTACATTGTGTTAAATGCAGAGGTCCAATTTCGTTGTGGTTCATGTGTGCTGTGCCGTGACCTCGCAATGACAAGGGTTGCTTTCACACTGATAATGAATATGTAACAAACCATTTTGAGAAGATTCCTGAGAATATCAATCCATGATTAACCATGACAGTCCTTAATTATATTGATTCTAATTGATCTCATCCCACTACCTATAAAGAAAGGTCAGCTGTCAGAACATCGTCAGCCACTGCCAGCCCAGTGAAGCTGGAACCTGGACAACTTGTGTTTAAATCCAACACTGAAACATTACACTTACAATGTGTCACACACGAGCCCAGAATGTTAGTCTTCATCTTTCAACAAGCTAGAAGCTCTAGAGTAAATCCTGCCTCCTCCTTCTCAGTTAGGCGAGAAGAGAAAGCATGGCTGGCATACCACAATAAACATCATACAAAACACACACACACACACACACACACACATACATTTACAAAATGCATTTATACATATACCAAATAAACTTCCCACATAGATGGAGAATATTTGGGAGATTGTGGCTTCAGTCGCAACTGCAAATGTCTGTGTATTTCTGCAGGTGTTGGCCACATTGGAGTGTAGCAAGAGAGCAAGAAAGAGAGAGAGAGAAAGAGAGAAAGAGAGAGAGAGAGAGAGAGAGAGAGAGAGAGAGAGAGAGAGAGAGAGAGAGAGAGAGAGAAGGAAAATGCAGGAGATGGAGAATTGGCAGCGCATTCGGAGTACACAGCTCGAATGTCCTGCCTCTCCAGATGTGCGACATGGATTTATAGCAAGATTCTGAAACATCTCTATTAATCCGTCTGGCCGTGACAGAGCAGCATTACGAGGTGTGATGATCATGCAGGGAGGGCAAATAAAAAGAAAAATTATCTGTCTCATGGTGGAATGTCTTGATGTAAGGAAGTGTCGGCAGAAGTCCAGAGAAACGAAACACTGAAAGTATGAAAATGTGCATGCAGTTGATCTATAATGCTTCCACTCCATTCGATTTCCCAGTGGATCCCCAGAGCTTGTTGGAAAACCCGGACTGTCCGGCCTGCAAAAACCTCAGCATGGTAGGCAGTATTTGGGGAGGTGGGGGGGGACAAAAGTGGGGAAAGAAGAATTCATAAGGGACAAGTCTATGGAGATAACCAAATGAGAGAGAGAGAGAGAGAGAGAGAGAGAGAGAGAGAGAGAGAGAGAGAGAGAGAGAGAGAGAGAGAGAGAGAGAGAGAGAGTGTTGTTTATTGTGTTATTATACCAACAAATATATATTGTGTTATTCAGTGTAAAACACAGTCTAAACACAAAGAGAGTTTAATTCCATATTCACAACCACCACCGTTATTCTGCAGCACAGCCTCAACTCTTTTGAGACCAGCTCCTTTCTTTAAGTCATCTTTAAGATCTGGAGAACTGTTCCTGAAGATTCTGTGTGTTATAGATTGTATTTGCTTATGTTTGAAAATGTTGAAATAAATCACTTGACCTACTGTCTAATTCTCCTTAAAAATATAAAGAAATTAGTTTTCAGGACTTTTGTACTGTATGGCATAGTATACCACAGAGTTTAACATCACAAACATGGTTTGTTTCACTTCTAAAGCCTGTTTCCTCCCCACCATCCAAAGACCTTCACATCAGGTGGACTGGAGATGCTAAATTGCCCATAGGTGTGTGATAGTGTTTGTCTGTGTGTCTGTCCCAGATTGACTGGCGAACTGTCCAGTGTTTCCTTGCCTTTCACCCTGTGAGAGCTGGGATAGGCTCCACCCCCCCAACCCTTCTTAGGACAAGCGGCTATGAAAGTGAGTGAGTGAGAGAAAATAAAATCTGTGTACCAATGTCTTGGTTAAGCCTTGCTGTATAACTTTTGCCATAGCTGCTTGAAGGGGAAGTGATTAAACTTTACGAATGCCTAACCACAAGAAAGACTGGAGCAATTGTGGCACCGCTGTAGACAAATTTACGGAAACAGATGGTTTAAAGTTTTTTATACTGTACAAAAATACCCTCTTCTTATTATTTGCCCATTTATGATGTGTAAAGTTGGTCTCACCAGGTTTTCATCCAAAACGTCGCAGTCCATACATGCATCCTCTCAGGCCCCATAAAGCCATTCTGGAGGAGCGAATTGAGCAAGAGATGAGTTTTGCCCTGTAACCCAGCGGGAGGTCAGGAAGGAGGCTGAGGTCATGAACTGCCTGGAAAGATGTTTTATAGACTAAGAGTTTGTTAAAGAAGTGTGTTTTCACACATGTACAGTTTGCCACTAATGGACAAAGGCCTGGAGGTCTGTGGTTAAGGACATAAAGCCATGTGCAAAATTCATTTCTTAATATCTTGTAGGAAAATGAGAAAGTTGGTGCTGTCACGCAATGCAACATGTTCAAACACATGTATATCCAGTCTAAACGCAAAGAGAGCTTAAATCTATCCAGTTTTAGAGTCAACATCCACCACCGTTATTCTTCAGCACAGCCTCAACTCTCTTAGACCAGCACCTTTCTTTAAGTCGTCTTCGGGTAAACTTCTCCAGGCTTCTTGAAGGACGTCCCAAAGCTCTTCTTGGATGTCGGCTGCCTTCTTTTTCTCTGTGGAGATGATCCCACACTGCTTCTTGACTCCTGCTCAGGTACAGAGACTGCACTGAACATGAGAGACAAAAACTTTGTCCTTCAGGAACAATATATTTTTAAAAAAGGAGGTCTATAAGCAAAAAATGAAGAAATGGAGGGTGGTTCAAGAGTTTGCCCAGTTCTACCAATCATTTCCTCTTTTTATTGCCTCAATATTACATTTTTCATTTCTTAGGTCAGAGCCTCTCTTTCTCCTCCCTTTTTTCACCACTTAACTTTTTTCAGTAAACATTGGCTAGCTACATGATAAAATTCCTCAGACATCTGTCAAGGAAATATAAGACTGCGTTTACAAAATGTTAAACATCGGTCAGGGTAGCCTAGCCAGATCTGATAACAAAACAAAAAGAGAGAGAGAAAGAGAGAGAAAGAGGGAGAGAGGGAGAGAGAGAGAGGTTTGAGGATCACTGCAGAGAGCCACAAGAAGTCCACGAAAGTCAGAAAGCGTCGAGATGTGGGATTAGTGGGTGTCCTCTGGCCGGCGCAAGCACACAGACATGATTTTGTCAGCTCTCCCAAAATATCATTGTGAAACCCACAGGTACGGGTGGGCACTAAAGGTATTCAATTAGGTTCCCCGTTAAAATGGCTACGGCCTCTGAGCTAGCATGTGGTTCTGCTTATGTGTGGAAACACAACACCTTTCTTTAAGACTGCTCAACCCTGTTCTGTATTATCCACTTTGACACTTTGCCACAATCCAGGGCCACTTACAGACATGCTAACATAACTTGCTGAACAAGCCCTGTTTCTACTCGCTCACTCAGAACATATATGCTTATTTATTATTGGTAGAAAGACGGAGAGGCATTCACATGTCCTCTGCAGAAGAACTGCATTGGGCCCGTAAAGTTGTGTGCAAAAGACCTCTAAGAACATGATAAGAGCTTTTTATCTGGGCAGTAAGTATTTGCAATGCATGAAGATTACCCGTATTTACAGTTGGCCATTCAATCGTTTAAGTAAATCTTGAGCTGCTGGTGGAACCGATCAAATCCATGCCACCGCGGTGCTTCCTTTTCAAGTCAGCGGACTCCGTATCTTTACAAATGGCCACTGATGTTACCAGGGGCATTTCCAGGCAGAGGCCAGAGGTGGTTGCTTAGCACCTGTAGGAAAGGCACCAACTGGCTGATGAGAAATCCCCATCTCCACAATCCTCTTGAATAAACGTGTACAACTAATCCATCGCCTCCCCAACCAACCACCACACTCATCCATCCACTCATCCATCCATCCATCCATCCATCCATCCATCCATCCATCCATCCTTCATCTTTGACCAATTTGACCAGGAGTGCAAGTAAATGCAACGAGACACTCAACATGGAGGAGAACATGAACTATTTCCTCTGTTACATCAGCTCATAGATGCCCGTCACACTGGACTCTCCAGGACTCTGACTGATGGCTGTGGCATCATCTGAGTCAAACACCTGGTGGGCCAATATTTATAACTGTTCTTTGGCTCATAAAAAAAAAAAAAAAAATATATATATATATATATATATATATATATATACTCAAGTGCATAATGTATGTCTGTCCAGGGTGTGTGTCCTCTGGGCCCTGGTCACCCTGTGTGAATCCGGGATAGCTTCCAGCACTTCTCGTGACCCCGCTTTGGGACAAGCGGCAGAAAATGACTGACTGACTGACTATACTATATATATATATATATATATATATATATATATATATATATATATATATATATTTATTTATTTGTTTGTTTGTTTACATCATTTAAACTCAGCTTAACTTTGTACTGTGACACTTCCATGAGGAAAGAACCAACAGAAAGCAATGTATACTCCTTAACATTGGAAACTTGAAGTTTGGGACTTCTACTGAAGATCTGTGGACAGAAATGATATTTATACCTTTATTTTTAAGAAATGTACTTCTTTTTGTGCTTATTTGTATTTCTGAATGTTAAAATGGGTTTAAATAAGAAACAAAACACATTTACTGCCCAAATAAACAATTTAAAACCATTCCACCAATGGACAATAACTTGTATGAACAATAAAATCAGATTAAGTCGATTGACTATATATTTTATTAAGGAAAATAGCCTTTTTGACAAAGTAAGTGGTGCGTTTGAAGCACTTGGCCACTGACTATGTCACCAGAGTAAAGCAGCAACATTGCATGTCCCATTTTCTACAGTTGTGTTGCTAGCACACAGATCCATCCCAAATAGCTTATTTTTAGAATGATGATTTTGTAAGATTTTGATTTTGCAGATTTGACTCGGCAAGCATTTCCGAACATGTGTTGTACAACAGACTCCGTAGCTCTTTAACATCAGAAATCCTCAAACTCTCCAAACTAATGATGGAGAACATGATCTGATCTTCATACTCTGATCCTGAACCAGACCATCATGGTTCCTGGTGATGCTCAGATGCACAGTTCCAGTGGCTGGGACGCTTCAGACACACTGGTGACTCAACAAACTCATATAAAAATACATGGATGTTACGAATACAGTGCATACATGTTTCCTTTATCCTGAACCAGTTAAGGAAATAAGTTTATATGGCTTTATACAAAACACTTTGAGACCTTTTATTAAATTTTACTCAAATTTGGAAAATAAGTATACATACTTCTGCTAATATAGCCTTTTATATTGTAGATGGTCTTTAAGGTATCCTCAGTGATGAATGACAGTGATGACTGTGCTCACTTTCAAGGAAAGGTTACTGGAAACAAGTCCACAGTGATTTATCCTCATCTGAGATATCTCTTCAGTTCTGGGGCTTGAACTGAATTGTATGATGTCCAAGTTCAGGTGGGTGTCATTAAAAAGGGGATAAACACAAATTAGACATGGAAAAGTGTTCAGTAATCCTGATTTGCAGAGTTATTGGGATGGATATAGGTCAAACTGAGCATCGTTAAAGGACGAGTCCACATCCAACGTCTCAACAAACTGGAGCAGTGATGGCCTAGTGGTTAGGGATTTGGCCCCGGGATCAGAAGATCATGGGTTCGAATCCCAGACCAGTAGGTTGCCCATAGGTACCCTTGAGCAAGGTACCACCCCGCCACTGCTCCTAGGGCTCTTTCAATAGCTGCGCCCTGCTGCAAGTGTGTGCATATGGGTGAAAAGCAGAGGTTTCACAATGACAAGAATGGTCAGTTTCACTTTTTTTTTTTTAAACTAGTCCAGGGATGTACATGATGAGCTCGACACAAGACGTCTGGTGAGAATACACTGTACAGCATAAAAAACAACCCACAGAACCTTCCAAAAGGTTCTCTCTTGCTTGGATTTATGGGAAGCCCTTAAGCAAGTCTTGCTACCTGCAGCCACAGCTCTCCACTACCATGTCCTCATATTGCTTGTACACCACGTTATTGGCTGAGTCGATGTACAGGATACTGATGGGGCTGAGTCGGGTGGGGACGCAGCAGGTGGGAGGTGTTGAGCGTGGATCCATGGAATTCATGAGCGTCTGGATGATGGCATGGTTGGTGGGCTCCAGGTGGGAACGAATAGGAAAATCGCAGACTCCGTCACAGTGGAAGGCCTCATACTCCAGAGGGGCAATGATCCAGTCGTCCCAGCCCATCTCCTTGAAGTTCACGTGCAGCTGCTTGCGGTTGCAGCGGGGCTTGGGAGGCTTAGAAGTAACCTTCTTGACACGAGGGATCGGAGCGCGGCGCATCCGCCGTTGGGTGAAGAGGTACTCGTACACGGTCTTGTTGTCGTGGCCTGAACGCGCCTTGATCTCATTGTAAAACAGCCCACGCTTCTTTGTGCGGCTGAACACCACGAAGAAGGCTTTTTCTTTGGTTTGCCTGCCTGAGCGACCCAGGCCCACCGACCTCAGGTCTAGCTGCCGCCCCCGGTCCACGGCCTCCAGCTCAAAGCAGAGTTGAGGCGCGTTCCTGAAGTTCTTGAACAGTTTCCAGATGTCAAACACCTCCCACTTGGAGACACTCTGGTCCTCGATGGGCCGGGACTGGAGCAGCGTAGCCCTCTGCTTACCTGCTGCGCAGGTGTATAGTCTCAGGGAGGACACGCCCTCAGTGGCCTGGGGTTTATGAGAATCCAGGAAGGGCTTTCGGAGGATGTGCAGTTCTGCTCCCAGCATTCCCTCTTTCTCCAGAGAGCTGATGTTGAAGTAGTACCTCTGACGCCTTAACAGAGGCAGACGTTCATCTGTGGAGAGAGAGCCAACTATTGGTTAACAGAAGACATGATTAAAGCAGTTTGGCTCAAGACTTTTGCACCGGACAGTACATCAGACAAAATCTATCTATCTATCTGTCTGTCTATCTATCTATCTATCTATCTATCTATCTATCTATCTATCTATCTATCTATCTATCTATCTATCTATCTATCTATCTGTCTGTCTGTCTGTCTGTCTGTCTATCTATCTAAAAGCTAAAAAAGACAAACTGTCTGGCCTTGATTTACTGTTAAGGGACTAGTCCCTAAATAAAGTCATGGGATTGAATCCCAGATCACCCTGAAGAGTCCCTGAGAAAAGGTACCGTCCCCTACACCGCTCCCTGGATGCTGGATGTATGGCTGCCACCCGCTGCACTGTGTGTATGAGTTCAATAGAAAGAATCAATTTGGTTGTGGTTCGCTGTGTGCTGTGCTGTTTCACAATGACAAATAGTCACTTTCACTTGGGGCTACATCTGCAAAACAGCTAAGCACCGTGGAACGTAGGAACCTTTTGAAAAAGTCGCGGTTCTGGGGCAAACGCATGCAAGACTAAACAAGAAGGGCAGGACCTAAATATACAGAGACAAGGCCGATGTGACAAGATGCAGGTGAGCAGCTCCAGACCGGAGTGGCAATAACTGAGGCATCGAAAGATGTCAGACATTTTGAACAATAATGTTAGGCTATAGATCCCTTTTGCCATTAGAACATTCCTGCAAGTGTTTTGAACTCTCATCTGTTCCCCTTCTGCTTGCTGGGGAATATTCCTAACGAACAGTTCGGAGAGTTAATTTTTATCCAAGCACTGTTTACTTTCAGACGTCTATTAAAACCAGGCCTCCTCGGGCCAGAGAGCTGTTCTCTAAACAGAATTATTATCAACCTGCAGCTGTTTACCAACGGACACAACATATGGCATTCACTAATGCACACGGAAAAGAAAACAGCAAATGAAAGGTACTTTTCTGTGTGTGGAATGAACGTGACTGTCATTGTGAATGCACGGCACACCGTGAACCACGGTGAAATTCTTTCTCTGCATTTAACCCACACACACCGTGCAGCAGGGGGCAGCCATACTTCCAGTGTCCAGGGAGCAGTGATGGGGACAGTGCCTTGCTCAAGGATACCTCAGGGTAACCCAGTGGTCTGGGATTCAAAACCCATGACCTTTCGACCCTGGGGCCTCGTCCCACAACACTAGGCCTCTGCTCTGTGTGTGTTTGCTTCTCCTGATGTCAGGAGACCAGGATGTGACATAAAGGGACAAAGAGAAACTCAGGGCTCCTATTCACAAATTTTCACTTGATAACCTGTTTATCTGTAAATCATGCACACTGTGTGTATACTGGGTTTAAAATGGGTATAATTTATGTGCATCATTTATTGTATTGTTTGTGTATTGTGTGTGTAAATCAATGTTATGTAACACTGCTGTACTAGGAAGTCACCAACAGCTAATAAACACTACTGTACATTTACACAGACAGACAGACAGACAGACAGACAGATAGATAGACAGATAGACATGAGAAGTGTTAGAGTCAGTCAGATATGCACATATACAGCACTGTGCAAAAGTCTTGAGCCTTTCATTTCTTTTATACAGTATTCTGCCAGTGAATCACCTTGTTGGTGCAAAAAGACAATCCTGCACAATTCAGTGCCAAAAGATACAGGGTTCTAGATAAAGGGGTTCCACCCACTCAGCAAACTAATCTCCTGATCATCTGGAATCATCTGCACCTGTTTCTTCACTGCTTCATGTCTCAAGTTAGAAGCGTTCTTCTGCTTGAAGGTTCAGACGTAGATCACTGTGTGGATTAACCAACACAGAACTATCAAACTGCTCAGGTACAGAGACTGGACTGAACATGAGAGACAACAACACTGTCCTTCAGGAAGATCTGGAGAACTGCTCAGGTACAGAGACTGGACTGAAAATGAGGGACAACAACACTGTCCTTCAGGAAGATCTGGAGAACTGCTCCTCATTGATGCATTAAAATACAAGAAAGACTGGAAGTCAAATGTGGACAAATGAGGGGCTTAAGACTTTTGCACAGCACTGTGTGAATATGTTGGGTTTCTGGACTGCTGTTAACGTTTTAACTAAAATCCAACTTTAATCATTCTTTATTTTATTTATTGCAGTTTATTTTAAAATGTATTCATTTATTACTTTTACCGTTGTTTTCTTTTTAATTATTTATTGCTAAATTGTTTACTGTCTTTATCTCTGTAAAGCACTTTGAATGACTCGATAAACAATAACAGGTTAAACAAACAACATGACGTGGATTCCTTCTACAGAGAAAACAAGACAGACAGATAGATAGATAGATGGATGGATGGATGGATGGATGGATGGATGGATGGACGGACGGACGGACGGAAGGACGGATGGATGGATGGAGGTTTTACCTTGTCCTCTGTCCACGAAGCTGGTGATGGTGTTCGGCGCCTGGTGCAGCGCGCTGGAGTTGTCCAGCCCGGTGGACAGGGACAGGTACAGGGACAGCATGTAGTCGTGCGGGGTGACGAGTGGGTGCGCGCGCGCGCTTTTCTCCTCGTGCGCGCCCCTGGTCCTGGCGCCTTTGCGCGCCGCCGGCTGCGGGTGCGCGCTCCGTCTCGCGCTCTCCACGGCGGCGGGCGGCGGGTGCGCGGGAACGCGCGCGGCCACCAGCGCTCCGGCGCGGATGCGCGAGACCCTGAGCGCGGCGCGCGGCGCCTCCGGCACGGCACGCGTGCACAGCGGGAGCAAGTGCAGGAGCAGCAGAGAGAAGCGGCTCGCGGCTCTCATCGTGGGAGGGCTGTCGGGGGCGCGCGGACGCTCTCGCGCTGCGGCCGCGCAGCATGAAGTGGCGCGGGGGCGCGCGGGCGAGGACTCAATGGCGCGCGCCGCGGGAACATTGTGGAGGAGTGCAGCATCCGCGGAGTGACGGACACATCGGAGAGAGAGAGAGAGAAACACTCTGCAAGGGTCTCTGATCCCTCACCCTCTTTAATGTCTCTCTCCCTTCAGCTCTGTCTATCTGTCCCCGTCTGTCTGTCCGCACCTGATGGCTGAGCTCCTCTGATCCAAACTCTGGACCAAACCTGCTTAAATCCAGCTCTCTCCAGGAGGAAGAATGGCGTAATCATTCTCTCTCTCTCTCTCTCTCTCTCTCTCTCTCTCTGTCTCTCTCTCTCTCTCTCTCTGTCTGTCTCTCTCTCTCTCTCTCTGTCTCTCTCTCGCTCTCTCTCTCTCTCTCTCATCTCTCAGTTCATCTTTTATTTCTCTCTCCCTCTCATGTTAAAAGATGTTTTATTGATGTGAATGTAATCATGTAATGTTGCCAAAAACATTTACACTGAACGAACACTTGTATTAGAATATCGACTAATTAGTAAGAAGGAACACTAAAAGGATAATAACTCTTCCTCTCTCTTTCTTTCTCTTTCCTTCCTTCTCCCTTATTCTGTTGCTCTTCTCCTAATTTTTTTTTTATAATGCTTTATTCCCTTTCTCACTTTCCTTCCTCTCTCTCTCTCTCCCTTTTTCTTTCCCTTTCTCTCTCTCATTCTCTCACTCACAGTTTGAACCTCATCCAGTGAAAACAGTACAAACACACACACACACACACACACATGCAGGACATGCACACACACAACACACACGCACGCACACACATGCACACACACATACACACACACACACACACAGATCTGCAGGTGCTGGATTTCGGCACAGGCTGGAGCGGGATACTAAGGCGAGCTGCTTTAATTACTCTCTGATGTCATGCTGTCCGAGCTCATTTAAGTGCAATATTTCTTCTGAAATCTCTTTATTCTTTCCACTGCAGCTCAGCGGAGCCTGTAAAGAAGGCTGAAGCTTGGGTTCAGTCAGTGAAGTCAGAGTTTGATTTGGCTCTTCGGCCCGTAAAAAGAAGGTCGCTCACGAAAATTCATTTGAACTGCCTTTATTCCGACCTGTGTGTGTTTGAGCTGCGTTGGACCCTCTTCAACACAACGTGTCATCGCTTTAGATTCCTAAAGTTCCACCTGTCAGCTCTCAGGACGTGAGTCAAGGAAAAGGGTTCCAGTCGAGCCCTCCTGTGTTGTCCTTCAGGCCTTGATTGGAAACCTCTGCTTTGATTTCTCCTGGTAGACAGATGTAATTTAAGCTCCTTACCCTGCACCTCCACGCCTCCGCTCCCCGACAGATCCATGATTCGCAGCAGAGGGAACCGTAAATGTCGCAGAAGGTCAGCTAAGCCATGTTGTCAATTATTTACTGCATCCTGGTCATCATTTCCTGAACACATTCCATAAGAAACACTGAGCTGAACGTTCCCACTGCTTTTTTTTCTTGCTGCTTTTAAATGAAATATGCCCACTGAAACTATTCTAAAGAACTGGGCTCTGGTTATAGAGCTAAACCCAGAGTAATTCCACCAATCTTTCAAAATTTCTGCATAATTAAGTGTCTGATTACACACTTTGAGTGGGTTTGGGATACAATGGTTCAGACTTCTTTAAAGTAGTGGTGGTTGGAACCAGACGCTGGTGCACCACAGCAGTGGACCAACATGCAAGTTTTTATATGATGGTAAAATATTCTGAGCCAAATCAATCTTGGGAACTATATTGCCTCACAACACTAAGCATGTATCCCTCCACCAAGAATGGGTTTAATCCAAAAGCTTCTCCAAACTTCAATCCAAAATCTCAGGTCCATTTTATATCTCTAAGTTTAAGAGGCAGGCGTCTGGTTCCATTCACCACCAGTGTGGCTGCGTAGAACCCACGGTGAATGACTTTGTTTACATCTCGGTGGACTCGGCCAAGCCTTCGCGTCATTAAAATCCACTCGCACTCGAGATGTTTTGTCATTTCATGTCATATTATGTCACATTAGGCACACATATAACCCCCATAAAACAGTTTCCACCGTTATTTGGTTGGCTGTCGTCTCAGATGAATGTTATCGGTGTGTCCGCTGTCTCCGCGGCCCTCTCACGCATAAATCTCACGTTGCAGAAATCCAGGCCCATTCGTTTATCGCGCCATTAATCTGATTGCTTTAACTGGAGTCATAAATACGGAGCCGTGCTGCAGAAATAATTAGATGCCAGAAGCCAGGCTGAGGTTTGAGATTTGGCAGGTGCTCGTGTCTCTTGTGTTTTGAAACAGAAACTGCGAACTATGTTTTATTAGTGGAAGCGTTCCCATGCTGCATGCGCTGAGCATTGCTCACCGCATAATGAATACTGGCAGTAAAAAGAAAAAAAAGCTCTCTGCTGGGTCCCCCTGAATCGGGCAGCCTGGAGGAGCGGGGTGAGGTTTTTTAACCTTTACCAAAATTGTGCGGGCCTGAGATCTGTTGTCAACAAGCTCCACACAGCCTGTTTAGCCCACAATGGGCTGGCAACCTGTCCAGCATGCTTCTTTAACGTTCGGGATACACTCCAGCACCCTCACCACCCTGGGATGCACTTCTAAAGAGTTTGCCTTAAGTGTCTTTAGTTAGCAACTCCACCATTTTCCACAGCTGGTAGATTTTGAAGGTGGACTCCATGCACTCCATCCTATCTGCAGCCTGTTCTTTATTACTGATCTATGTTAAAACACTAGGCTACAAACTCGCCCCTTTTCTCAAGGGAGAAACATATTTAAGGGACAAAACTGGACATCAAGGGCCCTGTTGTGCCTCTTTGGAAATATTTTCACTGTTTGGACAAACATTTTCCTGCACAGGACCTAATTTACTGATAGTGTGGCTTGGATAAGCTGCTCAGATGGACTCATGGATTGATATTTCTTGCTGTAACCAATGCAAGAAGGTGCTTAAGGCCTTGAGCCACCAGATAACACAACCTTGTATCACCTGCAAATTTGGTCAAACACTAGTTTTTGGTTTGATTCCTTTCTCATATATATATATTGCTAATTTTTTTTCTTTTTTCTTCTTTTTTTTATCAGTTCTGCTTGATTTTTCTCAATCAGAAGCAGGAACATGTTCATGATGGTGGTCCAAGTAACATGGATCTGTTTATAATGATCAAGAGACTTTATTTCTGGCAGCTCATCTGTCAAGTCCAGTGCAGGAAACAAATAAGACCTGTCCTCTCTCATCATCAGTTTAAAAGCTTCTCGAGGTCTTAAGGCTTCATGAAGAAGCTCAATTAGGTGGTCAGGAGGGTCACTTTTCACCATGAACTCTGTTTACTTTAGAGCAGACCTCCCTGAAGAGCTGAAAAAAATTGGCCAAATTAACTAAAAATAAGAAACGGGGAATTCTTCTGATTTTTCAAACTGTCTCCATCATAATTGAGTGATTGAGATGTAAACAAAGTCATACGGAGCTGTTGGATGTGAAACAATGAACTTAACCCTGTGGATATGATGCTGCGTGTCTTAAATCCAGCTAATTCGTCTTCATTTGTTTAAATATTCATTTGTTTGTTTGATTTTTTTACTGCTGAAAAAAGTCTATTCGGGAAAGCCATGATTGGGGTGTAATATCTCCAGAAGCATGATTTCCAGCCACAGGAAATTTGGCAGAGATGAAGTCAAACATGTTTTCTCCCTGTCTAAACACTCAGAAGTCAATACAGATGGCGAAATTACGTGCTTATAGCGTCCACAACATGGGAAAAGGGCAACATTTCCAAGCCAGAGCAAATTGAGGTACTTATGAACAGTGTATTAATTCAATTCAAGCTCAACCAGTGCATTTACTCTTAAGGTATTTCCAAAAAAGGAAGATAAATGAAAAATTAACATTACATTATATGAAGTATAATCAAGGTGATGTGCAAAATACAAGGATAGTGCAGAAACATCAGCAGCAAAAGTGAAGCAAAGTTGGGCGTGACAATATTGATATTAATTGGTGGTTTAAATGAACACATAATTAAGTGTTGCAATGATAGCAGGATGTCAGTCTGGTCAGACTGAGAGGATACCTGAGCTCAGTAGTTTGCAGTATATTAGCACACCTGTCCTGAAGCACCTGCCTTATAAGAAAAGCATAAAAACAGATGATGTTTACAAAAAAAAGGTCCTTAAGGTACAAAAAAGTTTTTTTTTTACCTTCTCATAACCTAATGTTTTAAAGGGTTTGGTTTAAAGCACCAGCACTGGGTTCCTGAGCAAAACCCTTAACCTCCTATTCCTCCAGGGAGACTGTCGCTGTAATTAGGAACTGGAAGCAACTCTGGATAAGAGCATCTGCTAAATACTGTAAATGTATTTATGTATTCTTCTTTTGGTTGCTGCTGTTAGGGGTCATTAAGGAGGTCATTCGTTTCCCACGCTCTTTAACATTTACAGCGTTTAGCAGAGCAACCTACATCCCTTCTTCATAACAACACAAGTCAGTTTTATGTATATAATGCTTTTAACTGTTGCTGCAGCTTTACAGAAACCAGTTTGAGCCCCAAATGAGTAAATCGAGAGTGACGGAGGCAAAGCTCCCTAAAACTGGAGGAAGAAACCTTGGGAGGAAACAAGACTCAGAAGGGGAACCCGTCCTCCTCTGGTTGACGCCGGCTAATCAAGAAGGAAAAGAAAGAGAAAATGGATTTTATTAATTAATAGATTTAGCGATGAGTTCTGGTAAAGTGTGGGTAACTATAAAAGAATCCATTAGTGTCTGTAATTGGAAGTTCAATTAGCTATTAGTGGTGGTTCTGTTGGAGTGGGCGGAGCTTTGGTTAGTCTTAGCAGCAGCAGCTCCTGCAGATGATCCAGTCTGATATAGCTGATCTGGAGTTCAGGTGGGGAGAGGAACCTGATGATGGCCGTTCGATCGACTCAGACGATGGACGTATCCACATCTGTTGTTCGTTCTTAAGCTGGTGAAAAATTAACAACATTTGATGAACTATTTGCTCTGAATATATTTAAATTATAAGCCCTGTAATTGACTAAGGCAAAAGAACTCATTATCTACAATTTACCCAGATATTAGAGCTTTTTTTTTTGGTAAAAGAGAAGAGAGTGCAGAAAAGTATAGGTAAAAAGATAGTTATGAAAGGTTAATCCCCTCAATGTTCCTTGAACAGTTGAACAGATGATACTTCAAGACAGCAAGGGATTCAGCAGTTCTGACCAAAAGGGGAAGTTCATTTCACCACTGAGGCTCTGGGACCGAAAAGGACTCTGTATCTTCCTCTTTCACCTCCTTTGGCTGCATGTCAGAACCTAATGTTTTAAAGCAAAACAGTAAAATAAAAAGCTTGGAGTTGGGACACTCCAAGTCAGTGATGGAGTCAGTCCACCTGAAAGCAGAGCTGTAGTGGACAAAATGCAGGGTGTATAGTGTCTTTTATCATGGTCTAGCTCCAGCAGCGCCATGCCAACAAGGTCCTGTGTTGTCTTCACAACACCCTGCTGTTCCAGGCTGTCATGGAGTTGCTCTCTGGCGCATCTGTAAAAGCTGGCAAGCAGTATTTTGTGGTAAGTTGTTATTGGGCCTTACCCACCACTGAGGTGTTGTCAGCCTAGGAGAAGTCCTCTATGATGTTGACTCCCAGGAAGCTGAACCCGGGAACAGGACTGCTTGGTCTTCTTTTATGCTTTTTGGTATTAAAGACCAGGTTATTGTTGGCACAATGTTCTGTCAGGTTCCTCCTTGTATAGTACTTCATTGTGTGATATAAGCCAGGAAATAAGTGAGGAAAGGAAGAAATGACAGGAGGTGCACCTGTATCTCTGTGTTCCTCGTCTGCAGGATGGGCTGAGAGAAACTCCTGATAAGCAGGGGTACACAGAACATGGTCAAAGGCCTTCTAAATCAAGTCGCATAGACTTACACAGAGAGCTCTAGAGAGGTGTATTCTAAAACTGAACAATCGTGTTTGAGTTGTGGCTAGTCATACATATAAAGTGGACCCAGGACATAGCCCTGGGGCACACCATTTCTCAGGTTAAAGCAAGAGAAGGTGTGCTTGTCTTGTGAGACAAGTTTGAGTTTAATTAGAAAATCTAGTATCTTGTAGCTTATGAAGTTGCTTAGTCCTTGTGCTCAGATATGATGAGATATTGCTCTGAAAATGAGAAAGTAGGTTCAGAGATTTATTCCAACATCTCTAAGTAGTTTCTGAACAGCTTTAAGTGAAAAAGTGAAAGTGAAAGTGAAAGTGACTACCCTTGTCATTGCGAGGTCACGGCACAGCACACATGAACCACAACGAAATTGGACCTCTGCATTTTACCCATGCACACTCAAACCCGTGCAGCAGTGGGCAGCTATTGAAAGCGCCCGGGGAGCAGTGATGGGGACGGTACCTTGCTCAAGGGTACCTCAGGGCAACCTATTGGGAAGGGGTTTGAACCCCCGATCCTCTGATCATGCGGCTAACGCCCTAACCGCTAGGCCACCGCTGCCCCAAAAAAAAATTTTTTGGGGCAGCCCATTTAAAGTCAATATTTGGTACAACCACTGTTATTGTTCTTAACCAGAGCGACTTACATTTCTTAACTACAGGGACAGTCCCCCTGGAGCAACTTGGGGTTAAGGGTCTTGCTCAGGAACCCAATGTTTATGGTGCAGAAGGTGAGATTTAAACCTGCAACCTCTTCGTCCGTAGGCAAATATTCTACCACTAGACCACCAGCATTTTCAGGAACAGTTTCCCCTGATTCTTGAAGTAGATTCCGAAGCTCTTCTTTGGACGTCGCCTGTACTGAAAATGAGAGCCAAAAACTTTTTCCTTCAGGAAGCCTTGAGATCTGCTCCTCAACAACACATTCGAAATACAAGTAAGTCTGGCTTTTTAGAGCCAAAATATGAAGAATTTAAGGTTAGCTCAAGACCAGAGACAGAGCAGGAACTTCAGTAATGTATGAGGCATGCAGGAACTGTGGGTAGTGAGAAGAGTGTGAATGTAAATGAATGCGAGTCTGGGAGTCTCCTAACAGTTTGAACTGACTGGAAGTTGGTTATTGTCTTTGTCAAACCGAGCAAAGAAGTTGTTAAGATCCTCCGCAAGGCTGGGCAGTGTGTATACAGTGTGTTATTTTTCCTTTTGTAAACTGTGATGGACCGGACGCCTTGCTACATCCGCCGTGGGTTTGAGTTGCTGCTGAATTCTTCCTGTGTTCGTAGTTTGCAAATGTTTTCTGCAGACCTGATACCTCTCTTAAGGCTCACTCTAGTGAAGCT
The DNA here is from genome assembly GCA_017165825.1 of Hepsetus odoe. Lineage (NCBI taxonomy): Eukaryota > Metazoa > Chordata > Actinopteri > Characiformes > Hepsetidae > Hepsetus > Hepsetus odoe. The sequence continues at coordinate 32,282,766 of CM029366.1, forward strand.
GTAGGCTGAGGGATCTCCTGACTTAATGTGTCTCTTGACCTGAGCAGCATTTTGACTTCACTGTTCATGCATAACTTCTCATTTGTGGACATCCAGGTCCTTTTGCTACCAGTTATCCATGCAGTACTTAATGCCTGACAGTACAAATAATAAACACAGATGATAAAAAGTTATTGTTTGTACTTAAAGTGCAACCAGTACCAGAATGTAAATGTTTACAATAAGACACTTATTTACTTTGCATTTCTGACTGGGGCACTGCTTAATAAGAAGAGCGTTAACCTTCATTCTGAAATACAGCACTGTGTAAATTACGATTTTTCATTTTTTTCATTCAATTCAATTCAATTTATTCTTATATAGCGCCTTTTACAACACAGTTGCCCCAAGGCACTTTACAATGGTGGTGGATGGTGGAACAGGTTACAGTGATAGATGTTAAAGCCGGACGACTACGGAGGAGAGGAACCAAAAACTCCACTATGTGGAGAAAAAAAAACCTCTGAGGGTCCAAGGTCAACCAGCTACCCAACCCCCTTGGGTCTACTAGCAGTACAGAGTTAGTTTGGTTTTAAACTCCAGGATCAGTGAGGAGTCCCAAGTTGCTTCCAGGTACCGATGAGCTGCCAGGGTGCCTTGGCGCATCAGATGCATCGCACAGACCAGATGGTAGCTCGGCATTGGACTCAGATGATGACCACAGCGGGCCCCCCCGGACATGTGGGGAGAGAAATGGAATGAGGGGGTCAGTAATGAGCAGGATCCAGTAGTGACAGACACAGACATGAAACAATACAGTGCGATGGCATGTACAGCATGCCATCTTTGTGTGATATAAGCCATCCTTATTTTGCTAAAAGACTTTATTCCAATCAAACTGTCTTATCTTTGTCAGATTGAGGATTAAATGAAAGAAACGGGAATAAATGTTTTAGTGCTCCAGGCTGCAGAGTGTGTGGTTCTAGATAAAGAGGATCCAACCACTCAGCGTTCAGCATCAGCAGTAAATGAATCACCAGATCATCTGGAATCATCTGCACCTGTTTCTTCACTGCTTCATGTCTTAAGTTTGATGCTTTGTTCTGCTTGAAGGTTCAGACGTAAATCACTGTGTGGATTAACCAACACAGAACTATCAAACTGCTCAGGTACAGAGACTGAACTGAACATGAGAGACAACAACACTGTCCTTCAGGAAGATCTGGAGAACTGTTCCTCACCAACACAGCATTTTAGTTGGTTCAGCCTGTAAACTTTTCTTTCAATTTCTTTAATCAACTTAGTTTGCCAAAGCTTAGACAGCTTGACAGACATAACACAGTATTTATGATTCTTTAGCAAAATATAAAGAAATTAGCGTTGGCTCAAGACCAAATGTATGTGTTGGGATCCTGAAAAGCTACAAATACAATGTAACCCTTAACATGTCACCTAGAGCAACTGGTGGACCATTAAACCTGAGGTCACAGAATTAAATAACATAACTGGGGTAGGCCTTTAGTTCCATGCGTGAAGACCATAGTTCCACCTGTACATTGGATTTTAGCTGCCAAGCCAGAAAGGATAACTGGACCCACTGTCCCAGTAAAGTCTGGTCGCTGATCCCAGGCCTGTTAAGAGACTTTCTTCACTTCAATGACAAGGAGAAAGATGAGGGGCCAAGATCAGTTCTTCAAAAGTCATCTCTGTTTAAAATGCTTATGAAGCAGTTTGTCCTTATTCCACACCCTTATAAGCCCTTTTTTCCAAATGTCCAAAATATTATTCTGATCTTTTGCTAGCATTTTGACCATTTTTGGGCTTCCTGATCTGGTTGTAGACTGTAATAATAAAATCACTGCAGGTCACTGTTTAAACCAACATTAATTTACATTTTTTGACCTTTTGAGCACAGGATAGATAGATAGATAGATAGAGAGAGAGAGAGATTAAAATCTGTCCTAATACATTCATTAACGCCTATGCAAATTAAGCTCTGCTTAAGTGGAAAAGTCCAAACCATTGCTCATGCTACAATCACTCAAAATAATTAAAAAAATGATAACTTGTTTAGTTTAGATGTTGTATTTTATGCTTTTTACTTCCAAAATTCATAAAATGAACAGTCTGGCCAGAGGTGCCTATAATGGCACAAAGATTTCATGATTTCACACCCATAAAAAGAACAAAGTCTTCACGTTCATTCAAACGAGTCTCCGTAAAACACGGACGTTTACATTTACAACCTCTGTGTGCAGGAACTCCAGGGAGTCTCTCTCTCTCTCTCCTGAGCCATATGGACTGTTGGCAAAGTTATGCTGCAAACATTCACACCGCAAGCGTCCATTCCAAGTCTTTCTTTCTTTATGACACCAGGACTCAGACTATAACTCCACCACTTCAAAAGACCAAGGTCCCCCTCGAGCGAGGAACAACGGTGAGGACCGGGACTGTTTATGCACGAAACAAACTGGTTTCTAAGCCGTTCACAGAAAGGAGTGCTCCTATTTTGGATCACCAAGGTGAACCTCTGGACATACACATAAACACACTCAGCCAGGGGTGAAAACCTCAGTGCTGGCCTTCGCACCGCTGCTCAGAACAGTGAACGCAGCACATTTTCTGTCCGACCGTCCTGGATGTTTTCTCCTTTCCGGATGTTTTGAAAGGAGGGCTGGGAGGGAGAGGAGGAACTGTAGCCTAGGCTGTGGTTTACCCCTCTACCTGGTAGCATATGAAGGTCTGAACATCCCTTTTGTTTCTTTGTTAATGACACACTAGGGTGCAAAGTGGAGAGCCTCCATAGGTAGGAGGCCATTCAAAAGCCACAAAAACTGCTTAGTGCAAGAGTGAAAGGGAAGATTTACAGGATGGTAGTGAGACCAGCTACACTATATTGATTAGAGATGGTGGTGCTGACAAAAAAGAAAGATGGTGGAGCTGGAGGTGTCGGAGGTAAAGATGCTGCGATTTGCATCAGGAGCAAACAAGGATGGACAGGATAAGGATGATTTGGAGACAAAGCCAGAGAAGTGAGACTGTGTTGGTCTGGACATGTCCAGAGGAGAGATGAGGAGTTTATCAGGAGACTGATGTTGAGGATGGAGCTGCCAGGAAAGAGAAGAAGGATAAAGAGGAGGTTTATGGATGTGGTGAGAGAGGACATGGAGATGTCAAAGACGAAGATGCAGAGGACACAAGAAATAAAGACGTATGAGCGACTCCTAATGGTAGCAGCCGAAAAAAGATATAAAAGATTAAATCTCAGGAATATTTTTTGTATTCAGTGGCTCTCTGTGTTCCTTCCCTTTGCCAAGCAGGTTATGAAATCAGACCATGTTGATCCTCAAAACTTGTTTTCTAATTTGAAAAATGTTAGCTATGTGGCAACTTAGCTCATGTGACAAGCTGTCCTGATTTCCTCTATGCTACACTAATGTTTAGAGACAATCAGAAGGTTGTGGGTTTGAGTCCCAGACCAGTAGGTCACACTGAGGTACGGTGGGATGGGTAAAATGCAGAAAAAGCATTTTGATGCGGTTCACAATGTGCTGAGTTTCTCAGTGACAGTCACTTTCACTATGTGTTTGGAGACCTTCTTATCCAGGATGTCTCCAGAACAGCTATTAATAAAAGGCCTCCAATCACTTTTGCTGCAAAGACTAAACTTTCAACTTTGTGTTTTCATTGAATGCAGTTCTTGAACAAAAACCCTTAAAGGGCTTTCTTGCATTATTTCCTCAACCCGTCGCTTCAACTTACAATGTCTATGTGGCTTTATCTATCACTCACTCACTCATTTTCTTAACTGCTTATCCTCAGAAGGGTCATGGTCGGTGCTGGAGTCTGTCTCAGCTCTCACAGAGCGAATGGCGGGGACACACAGGACAGGTCGTTTGGCCATTGCAGGGCAAACGCACAGATACACACTGACACACACTCACACCTACAGGTCATTTAGCATCTCCAGTCCATCTGACGTGCAGGTCTCTGGACAGTGGGAGGAAACTGGAGCTCCTGGAGGAAACACACAGACACGAGGAGAACATGTCCACTCCACACAGAAAGGAACCAGACCGCCCTATCTGGGAACCTTCTTGCTGTGAGGTGAGACCAAATCAGAGTGAGTGAGTAAAAAAATTCAGTATAAATACTGTGTCTCTCTCTCTCTCTCGTTCCATTCACCCAGCATCAGCCTGGAGGAAAACCCCCTGATGTTCAGAAGACAATCACCAAGAAGCTACAGAAGCTTGTTGTTGAAAAAGCTAGCAGTACTCTGGTTGCCGAACTGGTTAATGAAAAACTGAGTGAAAAGCAAAAGTGTGGTTACACAAAAGTTAGACAAACAGCAGAAATGATGCAGAGGATTTTGTAGAAAAGTTGACTCAAGAACTCACTTGGAATGAACTGAAGTGTGTGTTGGTGCTTTAGGAGACCTGGTGCAGCTCCGTCCTTACCATAAAAGTAATTTCTTTTTCACAAATACCACATGTTGGTTTTTTCCATGAACCGATAGGATCTCACCCCATCCAGCCTGAATGAATCATTCGCCTCAGTAAATGTGTTCACACTGTGTTGGTACACCTTTCACATTGTGAAACTCTGAAACCAATGATAACAACAGAAGACACTTCAGGCTGGTTTTGCAGGTTTCATGTTTGCGATTCAGTCTCTGATGCTACTTTAGAACTGGTCATTTCAGCATTAAATCTCATGATAAAGATCATCACAAAAAAAGAGGATTTCACTAGATCTGATTCATGGTTGCTTCATATTTCACTTCCAAAGAGTCTTTCTTGTATTTTTAATGTATGGTTAAAGAACAGTTCTCCAGATCTTCCTGAAGGACAAAGTTTTTGTCTCTCATTTTCAGCTTAGTCCCTGTGCCTGAGCAGTTTCAGAAACAGAAGCAGCGTGGGATCATCTCCACAGAGAACGGAAAACAGTAAACAAGAACAACTTTGGAACGCCCTTTAAGAAGCCTGGAGAAGTGTTCCTGAAAGTGAAAAATTGAAAGTGACCATTCTTGTCATTGTGAAACGCAGCACAGCACAAAAACGAAATTCAACCTCCACGTTTCACCCATACAAAAACAGGCAGCAGGGGGCAGCTATTGAAAGCACCCGGGGAGCATTGACAGGGACGATACCTTGCTCACGGTACCTAAGGGCAACCTACTGATGAGGGAATTGAACCCACAATCCTCCAATCCAGGGCAACTCCCTCACCACTAGCCTACCGCAAATGAGGGGTTCAAGACTTTTGTATAGTAATACAGGTCAAAGTTTCCCTTTAGTTTAGGTTTACTTGACTAAATCCAAGATAAAGTTACTTTATAAATGAAAACTCTTTCATCTGCACTATAACAAAACACAGATACACATAGCAGGTTATTTAGATGTACACAGAAAACTACACACAACCAAGTAAAACCAACAAAACCACACGTTAGGCGAGCGGGTTCAATCAAGGGACCAGGCCAACTGTGCGTCTCTTCACTCCTGGAGGTGCACGGTTCTGCAGAGTTTAGTCTCAGGCCTAATCTAATACACCTGGCTTTAATATGCATGGCTTCCTGAAGACATTGATTATCTGGATCAGGTGTGTTAAATTAGGATACTCTGGAGTAGATCACCCCTAGCAGGGTTTGTGGGTTGTGTTCCCACACCTGTTTGCCCTTCAGCCATGTCTCTGGTTTTGAAAAATAATGGTCTGCACCAGTTACATACAGTATGTCCAGGCTGAATATTCCAGACGTGGACAGGTTCTCAGGTAAAAGGCCAGCTGAATGAGTGGAGGGGCTTTTTGGTTGAAAACAGCTCCCTCTTGTGTTGGTGCAGTCTAAAATACTGAATTTTAATACATAGCAACCAATTATAGGTTGGTTTTTTTTTGCATACTTCTCTGTATATTGTATTAAAATTCAGTTGACTTATTTAGGATCCTAAATGTCTCTCCTGCTTGAGTGTCCCAAATGTCCAGGTTAACACTGGAGGTTCTAACTCTTAACCCAAGGGGCTCCCAAACCCCTGTAGCACATATGGATGAAAAGAGTTCAAGTCAGGTAGTTTTAACTCTATACACAGTGAAATGAAATAACATTCCTCCAGGACCATGGTGCTCGATATACGAGAACATGGAACTTGACATAAACCTACACAAGTGCAGACAGTACAACGGTATTTCAGTGCACAAACAACCCAACACAAAGGAGTGCATTCATTCAACACAGCGGCTGTTTTGCATATGGCGCTGACACTGCTTTTAGCAACGTTTTTTTAAAGGGTAAGACTAATAAATCTCACTAGTTCATCTCAGGTGACTCTTCTAGAATAAACCCAGACTTCCGAAGCTTGTGAGAGAATTTATTATCAACATTATGCATGACTATAATGAATAAAATGAAATAAAAGGATGGATTCCAGGTCATGTGTTCTGAAAGATTTCTGAAAATGAATACAATAATGGCAGAGAGTAAATGCATGTGTAGGCTCTAAAAATAAAGGGAATAAATAAATAAAGTCTCATGAGCTACTCTAATGGGGGTTTCAATAACGGGGATTTCTAAGTTTAATCAGATAACCTCATCCCGAGCTCAAGTTGACACATTATTAAAAGAGTTTGATGTTCCTATTAGATAATCCTCAACTTAAGGCTTCAGGCTCACTATTTAAAGCACCCAGGAAGCAGTGCAGGGGACGGTAATTTGCTCAAGGGTACCTCAGGGCAACCTACTGGTCTGGGTTTGAAACCCACAACCTTCCGATCCTGGGGCCTCGTCCCTAAACACTAGGCCATTGCTGCCCCACGATCCGTCATGCTACACTTCTTAGTAATATAAAACATTCAAACAAAACTGTTTTGGATCTGCAAACTCTGGTCAGAGGAACCAAAAAAGGGTTCTTTAGCACTAATTCAGATCATGTCTGGAGAAAATAGGGCTAATCCCAAGAACACCACAACCCCAGTGAAGCAAGCAGGTGAGAACATCAGGATCCAGGGCTGCTTCAGTACTGGGAGATGTTAGAGGAGAATTTACACAAACCACACAAAAAGATGAGAACTGATTACTATTAAATGGCAAAATCAAAAATGTCTGAATTTGTTTTCCCCTGACTGAACAAAACAATCAAAGATCAGGAGGCGTGGCTTGGATTCTAGAGCCAAACATCCACAAGAGGGGCATAGAGAAGCACTCGGCTGTGGTTTCCCTGGAGCTCAGTGGACCTGGAAAAACCTGGGAGGGAAATTTGCCGTTCAATGATATGGGTTCTTTAAAATAAGCCTACCATCGTTGCTTTTTCCGAATGTGAACGGTGTGAGTGGGTGAAGCATGGAAATGATTGGTCACAGACTCTTCTGAATGAGCCATTCCTGGAACAGGTCAGGGGTTGAGGGAAATTTGTCCATTGGATTATTTGGTTATCCTGACTAAACCTACAGCTGTGCAGTAACTGGGGCAAGAGCCAGGAAAAGGACATGGCTGAAATCACGTAAACTACCACACCCACCTTGGAGATATCTACAGTGTGTGTGGGTGGGTGTTGGTGGAAGAAAGAGATGCTTATAGGCTTGTGTTTCCACCTGGCAAGGTGCTGGCAGTCAGGCTTCCTTTTGTTTGTTTTAGAGATGTTCACCTTCCATTTGGTGCCAAAAAGTTTTCCACATGTTTATTAGAGAACCTTTTCTTGTATGTAGTAGCAAAATTCTGACACTCAAAATGACACTGGCTTGAATATTCTCTGAAAAAACTTCACAAATGTTCTCATTTGGTTTCTGTAGAAAAGGTTTCTTGGATCACACAGCATCTTTAACTGCAAACAGTAATGTAAAAAAGTCTGAAGCCACTCCTTGTTTTTGTATATTTTGCTAGTTGGAGCTGAAATAGTATTGTATGGCTGTCAGACTGTCTTATCTTTATCAAACTGAAGGTTAAATGAAAGAAATGTGAACAAATGTGTTAGTGCTGCAGAGTGTGTGGTTCTAGATCAAGAAGTTCCAACTACTCAGCGTTCAGCATCACCAGTAAATGAATCTCCTGATCATCTAGAATCATCTGCACCTGTTTCTTCTCTGCTTCATGTCTTAAGTTTGATGCTTTGTTCTGCTTGAAGGTTCAGATGTAGATCACTGTGTGGATTAACCAACACAGAACTATCAAACTGCTCAGGTACAGAGACTGGACTGAACATGAGAGACAACAACACTGTCCTTCAGGAAGATCTGGAGAACTGCTCAGGTACAGAGACTGGACTGAAAATGAGAGACAACAACACTGTCCTTCAGGAAGACATTAAAAATATATGTATATCTTATAATACATTATACAGAAAAGTTTAACTCTGAAAGCAAAATATGAAGAAAAGGGAGGGGGTTAAGGCTTTTACACCGTACTGAGCATATGACACGATCTGCTACAGATGCTGGAAGCTTCTCTGAAAGTCTGGACAGTTTTTTTTTTTTTTGTTTTTTTTTTTTTTTCCTTTTTTTGATCAGCCAATCAAAACAGACTACATTCACATAGATCAGCCTTAAAGGTGAAACACTCTCTCTCACTCACTCATTTCCTGAGCCACTTGTCAAGTAGGATTTTATTTTCATTTCAGCCATATACACAGTACATAGTGAAATGAAATAACGTTCTTCCAGGACCCTGGTGCTACACATAGGACATCAGACACATCCTGACTGGGATCGTGGTGATGCTGGAGTCTATCCCAGCTCTGCCAGGGCAAAAGGTGGGGACACACACTGGACACGTCGACAGTCCCTCACAGGGCAGATACACTCACACCTACAGGACGAAAAAAGTCCAGCTGTTGTGAAAGACTTTGTTGGAGTTGGAGGCAATCCACACAGACACAGGGAGAACATGTCCACACAGAAAGGACCCCGACAGTCCCGCCAGGGAACCTTCTCGCTGTGGGGCGACAGGGCAAAAATCCATCATCGGGACTATCCAGAGTGGAGGGGGTGCTGAAGCCAAGCTCTTATAGAGTGAAAGGTGGCAGAGAAACACTCTACACATACACACACACACACACACGGGCCAGTTTATCATCTCCAGTCCACCTGTCATGTGTTTGGACTTTAGGAGGAAACAGGAGCTCCTGGAGAAACCAATGGGGCAGACTGGGAATAGAACCTCAGCATTAGAAGACCACTGTACTGCTGAAAGAAATGCACATTTTATTTTTTTGTATTTAATAAAGTGTTTTAAGTGAATTACATTACACACAAGTTGTATCAGACCTCAAGATCAGGAAAGGAAGATTATGGGCCTTTTTCAAACCTTTAAAACATCAAGTTTTGAGATCCTATAGTATTATAACACACATGCTACTTTTTAAAATGATCTTACTATTTTCACTTTTTCTTCTCTCATTTCACTGTGACCCTGTCTGAAAAGGACTTTTTTTAGAAATAAACTTTACTTCATTATACTTGCTACATGTAAGTATATGTTCTATTTTGTATGTTGAATCTACAGAAGAATCTACAAATTGCAGGCTGCAAGTCCCTCCATGAACACTAGGGGGCACTCGTCTCATCGATAATATTAATGATTTCGGAATGTGATTACAATAAACCCCCTTTTTATGTTTCTTTCCACATTAATCCACTGTGGTAAAGCTGATGTTTAAGGATGTTCAATCCAATTCGACGCTTTTGAAGGAAAAAATGAAGAACAACTCATGTTTGAGATAGAAATGCAGTACCAGCGGTCTACCACCAGGGTGCGCCAGCTGACATCACAGCAATAAGCAATAATTTACGTTTAAAAAAAGAGGAAAAATAAACGAGTAAAATCAATTAAAAGCAACCTTGGCACGGGGCCACTGGTTGTTAAGGTTTATTTTTGGTGTTTTGCAGAAGCAGGTGTTTGTGAAGTGACTCAGGGGAGATAAGGGCTTTGTTTACTTTGCCTGGCGGACTCATTTCCTGTCAGTGTTGTGACTCAGACTTCATAATAGACGCACCTTTTCGACATTTGAAAGAAACGTGGTCGAAAACAACCCGTAGGCGATTCAAACTCTCATCTCTGTTCGGTTCTGTGTCTGTTTGTATTGTAAGAAGAACGCATCTGAAGAGGATCTAGTTTGTGTTAGTATCCATCCGCGCTGCCTGTGAGCAAGTTCCGGCAGATTCCGCTCTATAGCTCGGGAATTTCCCCGATTTTGAATCTGATTTTTAAAGATTCACCATTTCTCTTAAACACACCACCGTTATTACACATCACAGTTTCATCCAATGTGTCAGAAAACCCCGTCCACCCTCTCTGAGCCTTCTAGGACACATAATCCAAATCAGAATCCGAATCAGAATCCGAATCAGAAAAGCTTTATTGAGGGAATTCTAATTTTTAAAACTGCACAGATCACCAGACAGAGACATAGTAAACACCAAGAAATCTCAAACTAAAAGTTAAAATATACAAAACAAATATAAATCTCAAATAAACTACTATATTGAGTCTTTGGGAAAGTAATCTGGATTATTAAACTCCTATATACACTGTACAATAGAAATGATCACAATGCGATACTGACTGTTCTCTTTATTGGTCACTAATGATGGTCAACAGGGTAAATCACACCTTCGTTAATGAGCCGATGTCATAGAAAACTGAATGTTTCCTATTTTTATTTAAATGGTTTATAATTTTATATGTAAACACAACGCATTCTCGGTAAAAAGCTTTATTTCTATATCAACCTTCATACTCCTGAATGCTTTCCAGGAAGTGCAAATATAGATTAAAAGAAATCAAATGTGGAAAAAATCTAAATAATAAATAATTAAAATAATAAATAGATAAATAGAGGTTTACCGTGTGGTAAAAACTAAAAGACACAACAAACAAAAGCAGCATTCAAAGTTAAAATAAAAAGAAAAAAGTTCTAAAAACTAAAATTAAAATAGCTTAAAAAAAATACTAAAAGTGTACTTTTAAGTGGTTCCAAGCCTATAAAAACAAAACACTGCTTCTCTGGATTCCTTTTAACAAGTCAAATTAAAAAAATACTTTTATATGATATATAAAATATATGTTATATGTTGCGTTTTTACCATTGTAAAAATTTACATTATTATTTTAATGTTTCTTGCACAGTAACCTTGCATAACTTCAAAGGAGCTTATAAAAAAAGAAAAAAGGGTGCTGGTGGTCTAGTGGTGGTACTTGCCTATGGACCTATGGCTCAAGAGGTCCCAGGTTCGAATCCCACCTCTGGCACTACCACCACTGGGTCCCTGAGCAAGACCCTTAACCCGGAGTGTCTCCAGGGGGGACTGTCCCTGTAATCAGGACATGGAAGACACTCTGGAGAAGAGCGTCTGCTAAATGCCGTAAATGTAAATGTAAAAACTAAAATCTGCTGATTCACACTGAAGTTATAAATAGTGTTTCACCTGGACCGCCAATCAGAAGAGAGCTAATTTACACGAATCAGCTGTGAAGACAATATAAAAATGATCCAATATAAATCATGACGATGTCAATATCTGACCTAATGTGAGAATCAAGGTAGAATTTGACAAAATGTAATTATAAGAGGTGAACTTAAGAAACAGGTGGAGCTGATTTCTGTCCTGTGGTCCATCTCAAACGGACCTAAAAGGGTGGTGGTGGTCTAGTGGTAGGGTACTTGCCTATGGACCTATGGTTCAAGAGGTCCCACCTCTGGCACTACCACCACTGGGCAAGACCCTTAACCCCTGAGCTGCTCCAGGGGACGGTCCCTGTAATTAGGACATGCTAAATGCTGCAAATGTAAATGTAAAACAAACGATGGAGAACAGGAAGGTACTGGTGCTGGTCATGATGTGTGTTTGCCATGTTTGCTCTCACAGGTGCCTGAAAAGAGCCTGCAGTGGGGAATTTCCCTGCTATAGTGTTTGCACACACACACACACACAAAAAATCCCTCCAGACAATCAGTTCCTCTTCAAAAAGCCCCAACCCAGAAAGAAAATTCCACAGACTGCCCAAACATCTGCAGACACCTGCTCTTCCAGGGCTTCTCCTGAACTCAAGGGCATTAACAGGAGTCCTGCTCGTCCAGGAGGGCGGCAGATGTTGGAAGATTGCTGACTGCAGCCCTTATTGAGGTCAAGAGCCGATGCTGGATTAGTTCTCAGAGATACTGGAAGGGCTTAACCCGGCTGCTCCTCAGTGCAGGAGAGCTTTATAGGCTCATGTGAAGCCTCCTCATAGCTTCATGTGAGCAGCACAGAGCTCTGGAGGGACAAACACATTTTCCCTCTTTTTTAGTTAATATTTGGATCACCTTTCGATTAGAAAAAGCCAAGATATGAGAGCAAAGTGGAGGTTTCCAACACAGCACCTCTTTACAGAACAGGCAGATGTGTGTTTTGAGCGTGGACGGGCTATTTTATATTAAAATATTAATTTCAGTATACTTTGTTATGACAGTCAAAAAACAAGTCTGCTGATGTGAGCTCAGACTGAACATGAAGCTCGTCAGATCACTGTTAATGTGGCTGCGTCCCAAACTGCACACAACCATCAGACACGCTCTCAGTAATGCAGTGTGTAAAGTGTAAAAGTGTGCGCTTTGGGACGTGGCCCATCTGTTCTGCTGGAAACTAACCAGAATCATTAAAACTCTGGTTTCTTTGATGGAACGTTCGCTGCAAAGATGTGTGAACGACTGGTGTCCCTACTTTCATTCTCTCCCCAGAGACAGAAACGTCCAACAGCATAAAAGTCTCCTCCTCTGGACTTTGTCTCTCTGCTGGGATTCTGTAGAAGTTCTCATCAGTGCGTGCATCCAATTAAACACACGTTTATGAGAAACAACCCCTTCTGGACATCTTGAAAAGCCCTGAGCCAGAAAGCAGCTTGATGTTCTACTGACAGCACAAAGGTCAGGACTGTCCCATTCGAGTCCCTCACAGTGGTTTTCTTTGTCTTGAACTTTTTGAACTTTTCTTTGTGGAGTGAGCTCACTTTTAAATCTGATTTTATGATCAGTATGTTGATACTGAGTTCATCTGAAGTTCAAATCGGAGATACGAGGCCGCAAGAACACCCAGCTGTGGCAACTCCATCACTGATAGTCTAGAAGAACCCGGAGATGAATATCAAGCAGGCGTCCTGCTCGTCAGTGTTCAGAGAAGTTTGGTGTGAAACTCAGGATTCAGAAACGTTCCCATTGGTGGTGAACGGAAGCACACGTCTGAACCGCAAAGACATGAAAGACACGGTGTTGGACATTGTGTTGGACAGGATTCTGGACTTATGAAGAGGGAATGCATGCAGGGTGTAGAATAAAGAGGGTTTGAAAAGAAGACGACGCCTTTTGTAACGTTAATGTGCATAAAATCGCTTTATTTTCCAATCAGATTCGAACCTGCATGCAGAAATCAATGATTCATTGATTTCTTAACAAGATTGGTGATTTCATGTCATGTGATGTAGAAAAAAAAAAAAGCAGCAGATTTTCTCACCCCACCCCCCCATCAAAAAAAAAAAACAACAAGTTATTCATTCAGCCTGGCACTACTATGAGCATCCTTCTACAAAATATAAATATATATATATATATATATATCGCTTAAAAAGGTCTAAAAGGAATAGAAACTTTTACAAAATAACAAAAAAATAGCTTCAAAACTCTTCCGAAAATCCTCCACTAGTGTATAGATTAAAATTTTTTTTTTTTTTTTCTAAATCACATGTATAGCTTAGAGGGGTGATCCCCCGACCTGAAGGAAGGTAATAAAATAAGCTATTTGACAGTTAAATTAATACAAAAAAAAAAAAAAGAAACTTAAAAAAGTAATCTATGAAACACTGAAAAAGAGACAGGAAAAAAAAAAGTCAACTAGGAAATTAGAGACAGGAAAAAGTTAGTATGAGCATTGGTCGTCATCCTTTTTAACTTCTTACTGTTTCACAATGGCAAAGAAATAAAAAAAACAGTAATAATAATAATAATAATAATAATAATAAATCATCTCTATCACTCCATGTTTAATTTACAAACTCAATACCGGGAAGAAAAAAAAAAAAAAAAAGTGATAAAGAAATTTTGGCATTTAAATATTTGGTAAATAAAAGTTTGCCAAAAGTACATTTTATTCAAACGGCTATATACACATCCCTGGAAATTAGAAGTCTGTTTGCAGAGACCTTTCAGTCAAAAGCAAAAGACATGTACCTGTCAAATGAGCTTAGCTAACAGGAGAACAGCTCTGAGAACAGCGCCTGGGCTTGGCTGTCAATCAAATCAGAAAACCAACAAACTGCTTTACCGTGACTTGTGACTAGCGTGAAGATTTGGAATGTAAGAGCTAGATTGCTCTGTTAAAATGAGTCTGCACTCTCACTAAAAGGTAGTGAGAGTTTAAACCTAGCTGTTGTGAATGCCCGAAGGTCAGTGTTTTCTCAGTCTGTGTCTCTGGAACTACCAAAAACAGGGTTTTGAGACATTTTCTCAACAAGCAAAAGGCAACAGTAACATTTCCCAGCAACAGCATCTTTTCCGCTATAATAACAGTCTGTTTTTCCTGTTTTATGTTTCAGACTGATTTTTAATTCATGTCATTTTCCTGCAAAGGCCTCTTTGCAACTTGTAGTGTTTACAAATCTGGAAAGCTGAAAAGCGAGGGTTAAAGAAAAGTCATTTCACTTTGGGCAAAAAGAGGGCAGCCAAACACCAAAAGGAGAACATGACATTGTACAGTGCAGTTTGGCAACAGAGAACCTCCTCTCCTGGCGACTTTGAACTGGTGAGGGAATTAACTATAATGTCCAGTCAGTCATTAATCACAGTTTCTTTCAGAGGTTGTGATGCTATGGTTTCTCCAGCGGGTGAGAGAGCGAGGTCGGCCGTGCGCTCGAGGCACTAAGTGAGTTTAGAGTTCAGAATTTCTTTTAGCTTGAAAGTGTGTGATCGTGTTCATGCATAGATCTCGGTGGTGGGTGCTTTCTTGTAGATGGGTTTCTTGCCCAAGTCGTAACTGCCTTCGTCTTTCTTCTTCATGCGATAAATGAGGAGAAGGATGAGAAGGATGGCGAAGAGCAGGCCTACAGCTCCGCCGGCGATGACGGCTGTAAGAACAGAACAGAACTGGTTAATTCTGTACATTCCCAGCAGGATTTTAAGACCGTAAACTCTGCTGTCAAAACAAAACAAAAGGTTTATGACCCAATTTACCTGCCAGAACCTCAGTCTTGTTAAAAATGTTCTGTTCTGCTTTGTTCCGTTGGACACTGGATGGCGGCATAACCTCATTTTCTTCCAGTGTTTCCAATAAATCGCTTGCAGACTTGACAGGATCATCATCATCGGGGATGAGGTTATCCATTTCAGACTGAAAAAGAGATAAAAAGAAAATGTAAATAAACAAATAATGTTTTGAGAAACACTGGCTCAAATTTATTTTTAATTATAGCCGTTGAATTTGCTTTTCAATTCCACCAATGGACCGCAAATAGTTCAGATACTGCTTTGCCTAAAAATGCTCTGTATCTCGCCACCTTGAATTGATTAAAAGTAATATTTGTGCAAAAAAAAAAAAAGAAATTCTCAAATGTATTCAGATGTAAAATGAATCTAGTTCTTATCTTTACAGTTTCGTTATTACTTAGGTTATGTTAATACCCTTTAAGCATTTAATTATATGGTGTCGCTCATCAATGTAAAATAAATGTTTTCTATTGATCATTTTCTTTGTTTTCTTACCTCAGTCACTGGAGTCAGATCCGTTTCATCACCAGAGCCTGACACTTCATAGCCCACAAAGTCATCGTCATCGTCATAGTCATCGCCTGTGAAACCAAAATCGCTGGATGACTCCGTATCGACATCTGCAATCTTTTCAGGTACCCATGTTTCTGTCTCTCGTACCTGGAAACACATACAGACACCATCAATAATGTTTGGTCACAAAGAATTTAGACTGTATTAAGAAGTAATTAAAACAGGAAAAGAACACTGTGCACTTATTTGTCAAAAACAAAAAAATTTTTAATTAAAAAACAAATTGCAGCGTTCAGCGAAATCTAACAGTCTGACCAAATAACTTTGGAAACAAGAACAGGAAGTGCTCACCCTGCTCCTTATCATTTCTATTATTAAAGTTACAAAGGAAATGCCTGGTACCACATCAGCCCAGGGCACAACAGCCATCGGTTGTTCCTTAAGTAATGGGGGAAGGGAGGAGAGGTTGTGCCACGTCAGCAAAAGCCTGATAACTGGATTTGCTGATGACCTTCGAGGGTAAATGTCCACTTTGCATTTATCAAGCAAAGCCACAGTCTTGACTGAGAAGGTACTTAGTATAATTGAAAGACGACAATTTGACTAATTGTTTTAGTGGATGCAATTCTTCCCATCCTTTGAAGCAGGGCTTCATCTAAAAGCCTTTTAATCTGTCGGTTTAAGTGGGGCAAAAACAAAGAGAGAAAAAGTAATGAGAGACTGAAGCGCTTTGAGAAACTGACCAATGGGAAGCTACTACAGCAGCTGGTCTTCATGCCGCCAGATCTACTCTCGATAGACTAGTCTGGAAGTGAGCTAACTGATGAAAAGCTGAATGGTTTAATACAGAAACGGCTGAGTAACACCTGGCAGGTTTCTGTGTTTACAAGAAGGGGTGGTTCCTATAATGGTGAAACCATGGACGCACTCAGACATTATTCATCTACTCAGACAGGACAGGCTGTATGATGCACTCAGATGACTGTTCAACAGAGGTCTACAGCTCAAATGCTATTAACAAAAAACCACAGGGTTAGTTAATATAGTGGTCTTTTGAAGGCTCGTCCCTGGAGCCTTCGTTTCAGTCTCAGGCAAATTTCCTTATTTGTGAGTATCTCGATAATGGCAGAGAACTGAGATGTGCTATAAAATTACTGTTTTGTCCAGAATTACAAAGTAGAAATGGTCAAACAAGTCTTGAGCTGGGGCTCATTTGAATTAGTAGCACAGAACGGGGGAAGGGTCCCAAACCATCTGGCCTCTGTGTCATATGGTCTGGCGTGTGAAGCTAATTAATTGCCTCTCCAGGCAATTGCATTCTTACACACATTTCCTCTTGCCTTCATGCATGTTTACTGATTTAGTTACTCTGAAAACTCCCTGAAAGAGATTCACAGCCTTTTAACACTTTTAACACAAAATGGTGATCTCTACCTCTCTTTATTTGCTCAGCCTTACATGCTGGAAAAAATAAAATAAAATCACATAAAAGTAGGCAGCTCCCAACAATGGACATGAAAAGCTATTCAAATAAGAGTTGGGCTTTGTTAGGTAAACTAGAGATGGACATTAATGAGTAAAGGAGGGAAAGTTTGTCTCTTATCTGTTATCTTATCCATGCATATTCAAACCGACACAAAAGAGGTGAAAACGTCTTTAAAATTTCTTTCTATTGAAAGATTCTTCACTAAATGTCATTGCCAGAACTATTAAGCAATACCACAGTATGTTAGTGTAATCACAAGATTGCTTAGAGTGAATTAAAAGTTAGCAGTGGATTTTATGGATTCCCTTCAAATTAAAAATATGCTCCATTAGGGCCATCAAATACCCCCCAAACAACATTCAAATAATCAAACTATGTCAATATAATATAAAACATTACATAGAAGGCCCAATAACAGACTACATAAACAGCTCAGTAGTCACATACATTCTTGTAACAAGCATTGAAATCTAGACTGTAAACAAACATCAGCTGGGGTTTGCGTGAAATTTAGAGTAACAGGCATTGAGAGGAAGAAAAAGAAAGCAAACTAAAAAGACAAAGTGATTGTGGAAGCCCCCTGAAAATTACCCTCGACTTTGATACCACACTGGTTTTAAATGTGCTTCTTGGGGACTGAAGACACAATGAAAAAGTTACTGAGAACAGACATCCTGACGACCACAAAGGCTGAGAGCTGAAAAGGAAAAACCACTAAAGCCTGCCTGAACCCCCTGCAATTTACTGGAAGGAGAAAAAGACCCAACAATACCAGCCACTGCAGAGAAAAGGATATGATGCTGAAGAAAGCACCCAACAACAAACCCTTATTCTGAACCCACAGCCACGAAAGACAGAGGTGCTGGTATCTTCCAAAGAACAAAAATCCGTAACTGAGAAGTCTCAAGAGACAACAGGAACCTTGAACACAAGTAACGTGGATGAAGGTCACAGCTTAGATCATGAAGCTGCTTTTCTAAAGGGTGGTCATGTTTTGGTGTAGCTTTTTGAAAACTTCCTGACCAGAGCTGCTATTATTTTTGTTGGTGAAAACAACCATGTGTTGACAACATAAATATCTGCATGTGAACGATTATGATTTTTAAAAAAAGGTTAATCATTGACAGAGTTACTTCTAACAATAATCCAGAACCATGATCCACAGACTAAGGTGCTTCTCAGTCAATAGTTACAGCAGAAAGATGTTTTGTATGGTAATTCTTGCTAGGAGTGAATTGAAATCTTGTTTAATAAACTATGAATAACTTGTTTAAATGATATGGAAAAAACTTGTACTGATTTAGGGCTTATATTACTGTGACCCACAGTTGTCATTAGATTATCAGGCTGATCTAAGCATTGCCTAATATGTTTAACATGTTAAGAAAACAATTTCTCATTGGTGTTGGCATGGGAAAAATATATATATTTGAAAAGACAAGCAGTTTGTGTTGGTGTAACTAAAGATCCAACTTGCTTTAATGAATTGCAGGAGCTGCAGTTAAATTATAATAAAAATTTTTTTTAAAAGAACTTAATGTATTAACATAAAAATACATTTTAATTGCTAAAAAAAAAACACAAGTCTAGAGAATGATTTAATACTAATCATTAGCAGCACTTATACTCTTGACCCTCATATCAAACTTTCCAAAGCTGAAAGCTGTGGCTTGAGTGAAATTGGTGGATGCGGTTAAGCTGGGCCCTCAATCAAGGCTGGCATATCAGGCAGCACTTCCACTTTCAAATCCCCCCCATCTGCTGACAAATGGCTCAACATCTGTTAGACTAAGATCACAGAACTGGAGAGAAGTGGCTTCTAGCTTTGCATATCTATGAATACTTTGAGAACAGATCAAAACCATTAGACTATTAACCTTTGAAAAGAATTAAAACCTGAATAACCATGCCACTGCATGTTGTCTAATGTGCTCAAGTCCTTCTACGGGATTTTTGGTTCAAGGTCTAAAACAGAGTTCTATGCCTTGAGGAAAAATTCATGTTTTTAGTTCAAACACCAAAAATTGTTACATCTGAGGAAGCGGTTTATCCATCACCAGAGAAGGAATTTGTTTGATCTGACACATTACTTTATCTAAACCTTAAAAGAAAGATGTGTTGACAACAAGATTCTGTTTGAATTGAAGTCTTTGGAAAAGGAAGCCTGTGGAGTCTCCTACTTCTCTCAGTATCTCTGATTACTTCTGAAGATGGGACATTTAACTTTATAATCAATCTGCTTATTTTTTTTACTGTTTAAATGAAACAAACAAATAAATTAATAAATAAATGTGTGCAAATAAATACATTTTACAACTTTACATGGAGAAAATCGATACAATTAGACAAGTTTTTACTTCTTTTTACTCCTTTTCAAGCTTGTAACTGTATTTCTAAATAGCTTTATCAGATATGTTCAAAATTGACAAAGCCAAATCAAATAATACAGTGCTTAGAATCCCTCCAGGCATGTTTATGCATTTTAAAATGACAGAAACAACAAAAAATGTGTTGAAATGTTATAAATCTGTAAAACACAGCTTTTGTTTGGTGTTTGCATGTTGCTAAGAAACGAGTTTGAATGCATCAAGCCAAAACAGCAGGTTCTGTGAATCGTTAAAACACCCATTATTTTTATATTGGTATGTTGAAGTCTTTTATAATGACTAAGACTTGAAGCATGTTCAGCTAAATGCCACAAGGATTTCAGAAATAAAACATAAAAAAAAAAACCCAAACAAACCACATCCTGGACCACCATGACAGTTTGATAAACATGGCCTCAGATTCAGAGATATGCTCTGCACCTGAAAGACCTTCGCCTCACACACTCGGCATCACACAGGCAGCAAGTCGCCCCAGATTCTTTCCACCTTCACAGGAACTATTTATAGGGACTGAACCTGCACAGCACTGACATGACAAGACGCTCCCTTTCCTGACATCAAAACCAAACTCCAGGGCTGTCGTAACTCCAACCCCAATCCACAGCCCTTGTGATAAATTATCCCCTGTCAGTGACCAATGGAGGGGAATCCCAATGAAATTTATGTGCTATTAAATCACAAAGTAATTTGGAATGGCTTGATGTGCACTCATGGGTGAATTTCCTCATTGAGTGAGAACTGATCTCAGACAATAACTCTCTGAAGAGTTTAATACCTCTTTGACAAAGTTCCTACACCAAATGGTTATGAAAACACTTCATGTTGAATAAGCCACTGTTTTAGAGAAGAGGATTCAAGATTCTTAAATTCTATTCAAAGAGGTAAGTGCAGGGTGTGTAGGCCAAAATAATATGCTTAGTGGAATGGAATTAGTTCCACCCAAAAATCTATTTCTTCAGTTTCATATAGAAATGTTTACAATGTGTACAATATACCAATTAACACGGAATCTTTCTGAATGACATACTTTTCAATGATGTAAAAAATTGCTAAAAAATGAATCCCCTTTAAGCCAGCCTGCTCAGTATTAATCCTGGTTATATGATGGGCTCTAATGAAACAAGTGCTCAGCTTTGACATCAGCTTAGCTTGTACTGTAATCAGTGTAAAGTGGAAAAATGCAATGCTTTGCAAGTTTTGTAGCCCAGCTAAAATGTGAAGCATTCATTATGAGCTCTAAAAATGCAGTGAGGTGAGATGGGAATGCTTTCGAAAGCTGTGCTACAGAGTGGCACATTATGAAACAAACCCAGTAATGCCCTCATCTGGCTCCATTGTCACTTCAAAGGAAAGCTTTCATCCCTTTCTTCTGTCTGCCACTGGCTTTCATTAATTAAGCTGCTCACTATTAAGCGAGGGTCTTTTCTGAGTCACAATGAAAGAAGACAGAGGCTGTAAATCCCAAACAACTGCACTGTTATGGCAAGAAAAAACTAAAAGAAATCCAATCTAAAGAGGTCAGAAGAGGCAGTTTTACAACACAATTAGTCAGGAAAGACAAAAGGTAGGACTAGACTATGGGCCTGACATAGCTATTTCACAATGAATGAAACGGACTATAAAAAAAGGCTTTGCTCTTTAAACAGACAATTACAGATAACAGACAATTATGAGAGCTTACAAATTAAAAAATGTTATTCCTTGGGCTATTTCTGTTTTTGACTCATTTATAGGCTGATAAATCCTACAACAGGAACTCCCAGTGAGTGAGAGTTCAAAGAGAAACATATTACTGAAAAGTGGGGAGTTTCTACATGTATTAAAACAATTAGTTTTTGGTGGTGAGAAAACAAATTCACACTTTTACCTATTGAGTATGAAAGCAATTAAGTGTACAGTTTAACAGCTATTGTACTTTTATGATTATATGGGCCTGCTTATCAGGAGCACATCAGGGAAACTTGCCTCAAAAAGCTGTTAAGAACAGGTGGTAGCTGCGCATCAGGAGCCAACTGCTAGGCGACAAAAGGGTTAATAAGACCAAAAACCAAACCAGAGAAAATAACCCCCCCAGCAGAAAAGGCAGTGGGTAGGAAAGCATTTCCCATGTATTTCTCTCTCAAAGCCACAGTCAGAAATGTCTGACTTCTTCACATTATTGTACCAACATTTTAACATTTCTCCACAAAGTCATCACAGGGATGGATGTTAAAGGGAATAGGCTCTGCTCAACAACACGTTAACACTTTACAGGTTATTATTATTATTTTTTAATCTCTGTGAGTGTCAAGTGTGGTGACTAGGCCTTCAAAACAAAACAATATAGGCACATATTTGAAGCAAACTGAAGCATGACCGAACCAGAAAGACTGAGTGAACATAAATACAATCCTTAACTTTTCACTCAAGCAGCAAACAAAACCCACTCTCCGAGAGCCAACATTCCTTTCAACAAATGGATTTTATAGGCCAGTGGACAGCAATGCAGAAAGCATTATTACATCCCAGTGAAAGTATTTATCATGTTCACCACTCGCCCTTTCACAAGCCACTCTATTCAGCCCTTCTTTGCTTGCAAAATCTCCATCTGAGAGGGGCCATCAAAATATATAATGAAAATGTTTTTAATTTGTACATAGAGTCCCTCCAAGTGGTCTGACAAGAAGTGCTCCCTTGAAGAGTAATCTAAAATCAGAGCTGTACAGTGGTGGTGAATGGAACCAGACATATTTATAAGAAATATTTATAAAAGCTGCCTGAAGACATCCTTTCATAACAAGTTTTAACCTGAAACAGTTTTAATGATTCAAGGACCTCAGGCTCTTTTCACCAATGTACAGAAACGAAACCACTATGAATTTATCGGAATATTTCCCAAATGAAGCTGGAATATTCCTTTAATTCAACACTAAAAATTACACAAAACATAACAGAAAGTGGAGAGAGGCCTACAAATGGACCAGAGCTGTCTTTTGCAGTGAATCACATGCAGGCGCACACATGCTGATTATCTACACAGAAAAGAACATCATGTCTCTTCCCAAAAGGGCAGTGAGGAGCTACATCATTCTCCGGTCAAGCTGCTTTTCCTATTAGGGCCTCAAGTGTATTTCCTTCCAAAAAGAATTCGGTTCCCAGAATGTTACTGCAGAAAAGCACTGTACTATTTACCAGGAACTATGTCCACGTTCAGCACAGGCTTGGGGATTTAAACAATTCATTCAAGCTGAATGCCTGTTAATGTAATGCTCTGATCATGTGCCCAAAATAACTCTTTATTATTAATTTCCTACATAATCTAGAAGGGACTTGATTACTTTTTTCTTTAAAAAAAAAAAAGGCAAAACTGTATCTGCCCATGATGTAGGAGGCAACCTCTCAGCCCAAGCCATATTTCACTCTACCCTTAGATGTGTATGCGCTGATGTCCATCTAGATTATAGTGAAATATTCTTCACCCATTAAACTGGAGCTTTACGTTTAAGCCCATCTACAGTCCATTGGCTCGAGGAAGGGAAAGCAATGAAAGCACTGGAGCATTTCAACCCAGTCAAGTGTGTGAAATCCAAAAAGAGGGCTGGTCAAGGTCATCAGGGGTCAAATTCCGCTGAAAAAAATACTATAGGAGGAGCAGCAAAGGGGGATGAAAGGGAGCTGGAGTATGATTCAGAGGAATGCTGATTTACTTTTCAGTTTAACACGAATGTTTCAACAGGGAGTCGATCTATCACACAATTACTGAGTTACACATCTTTATCTCGATATACCAGGATGCATGTAAAAGCAGGAGGAAGCAACCTGAACACTGTCAAGACAAATATAATCCAATTCATATTCCTACACATCTGTAATGAATTTTGTTGAAGCACTCAGGGTGAAGGAAGGAAGGAAGGACACCTGAAGCCCAAGACTGCATTGTCAGGGCAGGTGAACCAACCGTGCACAAACACAGAGGCCAGGAGCCAAACAAAGGAAAGGTTAAGCCCGTCTAATAGGTGGGCTTCAAATATTCCTCACATGGAAATCGCTCTACTTTGAACATCTGCATTCTTCCTGTGCCCGTTTGCAGCTTTCTGACCACACACGCCGGGCGGTATCCTTCCTTTCCCCCCATCCATTTCTGACCGCAGAGGCATCTGCACTTTCCCTTTAATGCAGAAACCAGTCTGAGGCAGAACCAGCGTGACCATCGCAGGTGGTTTCGACCACAAAGAAAAGTAAAAATGGCACCACAACATGGATGAGCAGCACGCTCCAACGTTAACCAGACTCTCTACAAGCTCTTTTCTTCAGAAAGAAAAACAGAATAGCAACAGTGCTGGAATATTCACTGTAAATTACTCTACTCTACTTAAAAGGCATTAAAGAACGATGTGTCAAACTGGCCTGAACTCAAGCCAGTGTAATTCTATAATGATCAACCCAAAAGTTAAAAAGACATTTTTCACAAAAGTTTTAACACTTTAATCACCGAACACATTAGGAAGTGTGTGACTAAGTATTATTCTCGTTTGCAGGCACACAGTGGGATTTTACACATTAAAAGTACATTTGAAGCTGGAAATTGAGTGTTTGAGTATCTGTGAGGCAGATGGGAAATGTATTTAAAGTTAGTTTTCTAAATACCTCCATCAATCAACTTATATTAGAAGTCCCATCTGTCCCATAGATACTCAAACCCTCAGTTTAATGCTGATGGGACGTGTATTACAGGCTAATCTGAGGCTCATTTCTTTCTGAGTGTTGGAGAAGCACTGAGGCACATTTCTTTAAACAAGTGTTTTAGGCTCTATGAGGCAAATTTGTAGTTGGTTTAAAGTTCATTTTTTTCATAACACTCAGTGTTTGCGTATCTACGAGGCAGATGGGACTTGTATTAGAAGTTAATATGCTGTTTGTCTTTATAAAACCGATGGTTTGTCAGTAAACAGACACTCCAAACGGCTCCCTCAGACTAGCCCCTGTTAGCCTGTTAGCACAGCCCCCCTCAAAACTCCTCTTTTCGTTCACTTACCGACTCGGCGAAGACAGTAGCCAGGAAAAGCAGAGCGAGGTACACTTTCAGCATCGTGTAGCTTATAAAAAAAACCAAGAAGTGATCCAAGAACTATTCCTTCAGGTCCTAAATCGACCGTTAAACCCGGACTGCTGTGATTTGAAAGTTCCCGTCTGCGAGCTCGCGCACCTTCTAAACTGCGCCGCCGTGCTGACCGTAGTGTTGGGTCTAAGCCCCACCCACTTCAACGCCACAGCCAATAGGAGAGCAGAGCCTTTCCAGACGTCAGCCAGTTTACGGGAATTCTGTGGGAGGGAAAAAACAACAAGCCCAGCATTTCAGTGGGAAAACCTCGCATTTACGTGCCAAAAACTACGGACATAGAATGTATTTTATTTTATAGTATTAAAATGAAGCAGAAGGGTAATGCATATCACAAAGGAGAAACGGCTGGTAAAGGGAGGATGGAAAAGCTGACTTTATGTTTGATGTTTTTTCAAGTCAAGCTGCTTTTATTGCCATTTCAGCAACACAGTGAGACAGAGTAACCTCCAGGACCATCAGCACAAGAGACAACAGACAAGCATAACATTACTCTAGTACTACAACACAAAGCTATCACAATCAGAACTACTACAACATTAAACTACAGAATACAAAACTACTACAACATTAAACTACCACAACATTAAACTACAGAATATAAAACTACTACAACATTAAACTACCACAACATTAAACTACAGAATATAAAACTACTACAACATTAAACTACAGAATATAAAACTACTACAACATTAAACTACCACACCATTAAACTACAGAATATAAAACTACTATAACATTAAACTACAGTATATAAAACTACTATAACATTAAACTACAGAATATAAAACTACTACAACCTAAAGTTACCCTAATATTCACTACCAAAACATAAAAAACTATATAATATAATATAATATATATAATAACCATATAATAATATCACAATATAGCATGGCCTAGTGGTAGCCTAGTGGTTCGGGCGTTGGCCGCATGATTGGAGGATCGGGGGTTCGAACCCCTTCCCAATAGGTTGAGGTACCCTGAGCAAGGTGCCATCCCTGTCACACTCCTCCCTGCGATGGGCTGGCGACCCGTTCAGGGTGTGTCCCCAGTCCTTTGCCCTGTGTGAGCTGGGATGGACTCCCCCGCGACCCTGCTTGGGACAAGCAGCAGAAAATGACTGACTGACAATATCGACAATATCTGACTTATCAGAAAAAATATCAGTAAAATTATCACAAACAACTATGAAATAAAACTACCTCCGTATCAAACTATCACGACATAAAAGTACCACATTATAAAGTGCACACAGTGAAACAACAAAATTGCTGTATTTTACCCACACACATCATTAAACCACCACAATATAAACCTACCACATCATTAAACCACCACAATATAAACCTACCACATTAATAAACCACCACAATATAAACCTTGCGATGGGCTGGCGACCTGTCCAGGGTGCGTCCCCCGTCCTCGCCCTGTGTGCGCTGGGTTGGACACCAGCACTCCCCCGCGACCCCGTTTGGGACAAGCGGCAGATAATGGATGGATGGAATATAAACCTACCACATAAATAAACTACCACAATATAGGTGCAGTGCAATATGTCCAAAACATGTAAAGAATAAGCAAAAACAGCGATCAATAAATATAAGACATATAAATATAGTGAATATTATGTTAACCTGAATTATTCTTTTTTGCAAAGTTAAACATGGGAGTGTTTGTCTTTAAAGTAAAAGTGAGTAAAAGCTAACTGAGGAGCTGAATAACAGATCTAGTTTTTTTATTTTGCAAGTTGTAATAAATGATATTATCTAAAGACATGAAACACTTCTGTCGCTTTACTCAATATGAGCCTCATCTGGAAAGGACTGCTGAATATTCAGCCTCAAAGTGCTGAATACTCACAAAAAAGTGAGTATTAAATATAAAGCCATGCTGATCGAGGGCAGCACCTTTAAAAGCATCCCAAAATCATTACCATCCCATTTTAAAACGGACATTTCAACGTGCACATTCTAAAAGGAAGTTTGTTCGTGGAAAGTAGGCACGTAATCTCCCAGCAAGCGTGTTTGCGTCATGAGTCTCCTTGCAGCATGGAAATGAAACAGCTGGTTTCACTCATGTGATCATCACCACTGACTAAGCAGCTCTTCCTCCACTCAGGCTTCTTCCAAAGTCTCAATTTAGCCCATTTCTGAAAAAGTGGAAGCAAAAGTGGCTTGAAAGACTGAAAAAAAAAGACTGAAGCAACACTACAGGATGAACTAAAACCCAAAAGTTCATCAGGAGCTATGTGTGAAGGACTACATCGAAAAAGATCAGACAAACACGTTAAGGTCGGGAAATTTCTAAAAAAGTTTCATTTTCGTGATGCTGAGTGAATGCAATTCCCCACTGCTTTCACAAGGCTGTATACCAAATGGCTCCATAAACACTTTCTAGTGCACTACAAAGGCCTCACGTCCTAAAGGGTGAAGAGGGTCGTCCTTCAAAACAGCCATCCGGATGAATCTTTTGCAGCTTATAACTAATGTTGCTATAAATAAATGTAGTGGAAGGTTTTTTGAAAAAGGACATTTGCATATGTGGAAGAGATGTTATCTGCCTAAATATGCATACATTTGCATATTTTGTAAAAGAAAAAGAAAAAAAGTCCAGCTTGGGTGTCAGACTTAAAGTGTTGGGCTTCCTTTTGAAGGGAGAGGCATTTGTTCACCAGGTAATTGAATTCTTAGTTTTTTTTTATTTAATTAAGAAACAAACTAAAGGCGGTACATTTAGGAAAGTGCTGTCGGACGTGAGTGGACAAAGAGATACAAAGTTTCTTTAAAATAACGGTTCAATAAAGTAAAAATAAATATATATATTATAAATATATATATTTACAGCCAACCAGGGTCCAGGACAGGGGTGCTGTCCTGTCCTGTCCTGTCCTATCCTGTCCAGTCCAGTCCAGTCCAGTCCTATCCTGTCCTATCCTGTCCTGTCCTGTCCTGTCCTCCTCTCTTCTCTTTTATTTTTCTCTGCTCTCCTCTGTTGTGTATTTTTTTCTTCTGTTCTGTTTTGCTGCACTTATTTTATAAAATCTTCCTTTACGACTTTAAAAACGGAGGTTTCAGGAAGTCACTCACAGTCACTACAAACACCACTTTGTCCAGAAGACAAATATCAGGCTCATGAAGGACCAAAACCACAAGACGATTATGTTTTCATCACTAAGGGTAGATTTTTTTTCTTCAGTAGAATCTCCCTCTCGCATGTCTTAACACGATCATGTCTGTGAGTGAGAGAACGCAATCAAAGAACAGCGTGTGGGAGCGTTTTCAGTGCTGCTGAGTCTAAATCCTAAAATAGTGTTCAGAGGACATTTTGATCCGAATGAGTGAGTTCAGCTACTGTAAAGCGTCTCTGTTGCGGACACAGGTGTCCAGTTATGGATGTACTTGTAGAATCTTCCCAGAAAAGCAATGTTGAAGGAAATGCAAGGAAATGGACTCTTGAGAAGCAACACATCAGCCTCAGGTCACCCAGTAAAAAAACAAAAAAACAAAACAAAAAACCACTCTGGGCTGTGGATTCTCTGGAGGGATGGTATTTTCTTCATTTGAGATGAGTTGGTGTTTGAGTTTCTTTACTAATGAAGTGAAAGTGACTAATTGTCACCTTGAAGCACAGTGAGACAACGAAATGCTTCCTCTGCATTTCACCCACACACACACCATACAGCAGTGGGCGGCTATTTATAGCACCCAGGAAGCAGTGATGGGGACGGTACCTTGCTAAAGGGCACCTCAGAGCAGCCTACTAGTCGGAGGACGTTGCATTTCCCTTTTTAATACCCTTGATTTCAGATGAAACATTTAAAAAATGTATTTGACAAAATATGACAAATCTCTCCACTTTCGACTCTGAGGTACTTCTGTTGAAGTTCCCCTTGTTGGTTAAGAAAATGGGTTGGAAGCTAAACTGCAGCTGAGCACATCAGATAAGTTTAGCATGGTAAGGATCAGGAAACATTGATTCAACATCTAATCTCCATCCCATGTGTGATACTGACAGTCAAACAATATCTATAACAGGGTTTTATATATATATACCTTTACATTTACATTAATGGCATTTAGCAGATGATCTTATCCAGAGTGACTTCCATGTCCTAATTACAGGGACAGTCCCCCTGGAGCAATTCAGAGTTAAGGGTCTTGCTCAGGGACCCAGTCGTGGTAATGCTAGAGGTGGGATTTGAACCTGGGACCTCTTGAGCCATTGGTCCATAGGCAAGTACCACCACTAGACCACCACCACCCTTTAAATATTTTAAGAACAAAAAGTGAACCAAAGATCAACTGCACACTTTAACTAATCAGTTCCCGAAGTTAGGATGTTCTTTGGTGTCTGCTCAACATCTGGTTGCTATGGGGTTGCTAGGCAGTTGCAGTTGAATCACTGATGATTGTTAAGCTGTCTCAGATGGTTGGTAGGATAGACAGTTGCTTTGATTGTTGCTATGGCATTTCAGATGATTCCTATGATGTTACAGCTATGCAGGTGGTTGCAAGGCTTCCAGGCTACTAGGGTGCTAAAATATTGCTGTTTTGTTTTTTGGGTGGTTTTTAGAGCTCTGCTAGATGGTTGCTATGTTATCCGGGGTGGTTGTTAAGGGGTTGCTAGGTAGTTACACTGATCCCTGTTGGATGCAATGGTGTCGCTATCTGAGATGGTTTGCTGTGGTGTTGCCAGATGGCTTTAAGATGGTTGCTATGGTCCTGCTATGCTATCACAGATGGTTATTTG
This sequence comes from Hepsetus odoe, assembly GCA_017165825.1. Taxonomy (NCBI): domain Eukaryota; kingdom Metazoa; phylum Chordata; class Actinopteri; order Characiformes; family Hepsetidae; genus Hepsetus; species Hepsetus odoe. Next base: position 32,312,202 of record CM029366.1, read on the forward strand.
AGGTTGGCCAGGTGGCTGAAACAGTTCTAAGAGATTGCTAAGGTGTTCCTATATGATAGCTATTGTATCTACATGTTTGTAACTAGCCCTTTACAAACAATGGTGTATAAAATAGTGACCTTTTAAAAATTGCCACTGGTATCATACATCCATCAGAAAGAAAACCGCTGTATTTCTCAAGGCGGCTGGTGAAATTCATCCTTCGGGGTCTTAGTAATAGTTTCCTTGCCTTTGCGACCCTAAATAAAGGTGAAGTTCTGTTTACAGCACAGTAATGAAGAAATTCATCAAGACTGGCAACAGGGGCACAGTCTGAGAGCTATCAGCCTCTGCAGACGGAGAACAGACTTTGGTTAAACAGTGCTCAGGGTTTGGCTGGCTAGTCATTTTTTCGTTAACTACGGTCTAGTTTTTGAAAGCTGTGATCAAAATAACTGAACTAAAGTGTTCAAAGCTTAATCTCGTATAATTATCTCATAGCACTCTGGTGGCAGACGTCCACCTTTACAGTGAGTGTGTGTGCATGTGTGTGTGTGTGTGTGTGTGTCGGCAGGTTTATATGTCACCATTGAACCCAAGCAGTGTTTTTGAGAAGCAGTAAACAGCTCGCTATACACTGGCTCTCCCGCGATCAGTAATCAAATCCGCATGTTCTACATTAAAGAAGCCTGCCAAGCTGAAATATACTACCTCCTCATCACCGCATTGAATTTCCCCACAGCCATAGTCTGTCTTTTGTCTCCAAGCAAAAAAAAAAAGAAGCAAATTCCACCCAACCTCTGACAGAGGCTGACAGGCATTCCACCTCCAGCACAACAAAGAAGGCCTTTGTCTGAGCGCTGGCATGTGTTTGCTTTTCAGTTCCTCTTATTAAACTCTTCAACAGGCTGGCATATATAATCGACGCAGTTCTTTTTTCTGATTTCACTCAAGGCATGCATGGCATCTTGTCTCTTTCTGTCTGTCTCTTTTTGAACACGGTGCTCTAATCCATGGTTTACAATAAGAGTGCAAGTGATACGTTATACGGCCAAGTGTGTAGACACCTGCTCCGGCAGGTTTTTTCTGAAAATAGTTGGGACTCTGTCCCTCCTTTGCCTTACTGCTTCTAAGCCAGTGATACGTGGTGGTGACAAGACAAATAATTTGGTAATAAATAGCAGGAAAAACTGCTACTGAGTGTCGGCAGTAGCCTACAGAATTTGGGAGAAGATTTTTTTTAATATCCCAGAAAAGATTTTGTTTATTAAAAGCCTGGGAAAATGAATTCATTTAGATCAGTTAAGATTAATAAGCCTGCTGCTTAGGATGCTTTATCACTTAAACCAAGCAAATATACAAAATAAATCAAACTCTAATTGATTTTTTGGAATTAGTAGAAAGTATATTTGGTCCACGTTACTCAAAGTGTATATATTTCCATCTCTATGGTTTTTGCCTTCTGTCTTATGAAATGTGTTCAGTGAGGTTCAGTTTGGGTGAGTTACGATCATATGTTTGCTCTAAACCATCTATGATCATAAACGTTATGTCCAAAAGTTTGTAGACAGTATTTCTATACAGATCTTAATAATCAAGGGAATTAACAGAGGAAGTAACGCTCCCTCTTGGTGCAGTAACTACTCTTCAGTGAAGGCACAAGATGTTGGAACATTGCTGTGAGGATAGGACTACCTGGCAACCACCAGGGACACTGTCGCAATCATCTAACAAAGACTTAGTAACAACCTGGAATACTATAACACCCCCCAGCAAGACCCTAATCACCAGAGATTCCTTAGCAACCACATAACAACATCTTTACTACTTGAGCTGCCACTCTGTCACTCTCTTTTTTTTTGGCTTTTCCAGTTACAATATTTTTTTTCACTTTTTACTCATATTTAATTCATTTTTCTGATTATATCACTTCTTACACACACACACATATATATATATATATATATATATTCCGTAATTATTATTACCACCAGTGATTCAAAACTTTTTAAAGTATTAGTGTTACACTCTGCAAAAAAGATTTCACTGATACTCCTGACATGACTAAACCGGTGTCCCCATCTGACCTTTTACTCACTTTATTTAGATTTATCTGCTGTGAGCAGCTGGACCAAAGTTCCCCACCCACAACCTTAGCCAATAAGAGGAACGGCAAAGAAGTAAAAAGTTATGAAGCTCATGTATTAAGAATGAAGAACAGGCCAAAGTCTGTGACCATGACATTGCATCTGCTTCATTTTACCCTGCTCTGTGTTCGCAGTATGATCTTTATGTTTGTAGACACCACGTTCTCCAGTGTTTCTTCTGAAATCCAGAGTAGGGGGTTGTTGCTGGAACTGCTTTGACTCATCTAGGAAGGCAAACAAATTGCAGTAAGGATTTGATTGCAGTCATTAGTGAGGTCAAGAACTGATCCTGGATCATTAGTTCAAAATCAGAATCCCGAAGGGGCTCCATCACTCTTGTCATCACAGTTCCACAAAAGGCTCTGTACTCGTCAAGTCTGAGAACATGATCCAGAATTATTGGTCAGTACTTTTTCCAAGGATATCTGCTGCAACTGAGCATCAGCGTTGCTAATAAAGATGTCTTTAAACAACAGAGGACGCTCCTTTGGCCCGTCCGAAAACCTTTGGACATATAAGGACACATATGTGCATGTAGAAAAACAGGATTCCTCTGATACTATTCTGCAATAGGCTGGCGACCTGTCCAGGGTGTGTCCCCATCCTTCGCCCTGTGTGAGCTGGGATGGGCTCCAGCACCCCCCTGTGACCCTGATTAGGACAAGCGGCCCAGAAAATGACTCACTGACTGACTCTGATACTATTATGACTGTTTAGATCATTGGTATTTGCACATGCTCATTTATTTTGACACAACTTGTTGCTGTATCTGCCTGTCGACACCGAAGAAAATGTGTTAATAAAGGACGTTGCTTTATATGCAATGGCTTAAAAACCCAACATCACACTCTAACCACATGAAATTGGCTGGTTATATCTGGTTTAAGATTAGGCTGAGGTGCGAACGTTGATGTATGACAAGGCCATGTCTTCTGCAAACTTGAAAGCATTCTAAAAACATACTTAAAAAAACAGATAAAGAATTACTGTCAAAACAAACATGGTTTTGCAATCGCGTTGGGCCATCTTGACATTTGAAGGGATCACTTGTCTCAGGTACTCTATCAGCAACACGCTGGAAATTCATGTTTGAGTCATCTGCTGTCTGGGAATCTGTTTAACCAGTGTTTCTCAATCCTGGTCCCGGAATGACCCTGCACTGTGTATCATAAAGCTCTCTCAGCCAGCATACCTGAATCATTTCTTGGCACATTAACAGGACCTGTAAAATGGGTGTGTGTTGGAGCAGGTCATCAGAAACACTGGTTTTAGATTCTGCAGTATAAAATAAATTCCTCAAAAGTTGTATAATTAAATAGCTAAGATGTGAACAAAGGCATCCAGAGTGGGTTTGGTGTTAAATGTTGCAATCTGGAGAAACATGGCCGGTAATAATTCAGTGCTGGTGAACGGAACCAGACATCTGAACGTCCCTAACTGACATGACATGGTGGTGAAGATGCTGCCTGATGCCTGAGACATTGTTTTAGCAGAGTTTGGACTAAAACTGAATCGATTCATGGTGGAGGAGGTGTAGTGAGGCAAAATAGTCCCTCAAAGAAAACCTGATAACTTCAGATTCACTCTTTTGCCATCATGGCAAAAGAGTGAATCTGAAGTCATCAGGTTTTCTTTGAGGGACTATTTTGGTGGCCTAGAGTTTAGGGATGAGGCTCCAGGATCTAAAGGTCGTGGGTTCAAATCACAGACCAGCAGGTTGCCCTGATACACTCGAGCAAAGTACCATCCCTGTCACCGCCCCACTGGATATGGCACGTGTGTGGGTTAAATAAAGAGGACGTGTTTGGTTGGGATTCTCTGTGGGCTGTTCACGACGGCAAATAGTCACTTTCACTTCACTTCATATATGGACTCAGAAGACATATTCATCGTTGGGTTTGGGGAGGAATGCTTGTGGAAGTGACCCCTGGATCCTGGAGCCCTCAATGCACTGAAATCAGAATAGGTTCATTTTCACACCAGACACAATCTGGATGAATTTGTCTCAAGAGTTGAATGAAGATGTTTACGTTTTAAAGTACGTTTTTTTGAGGTGCACTGCAAAGCAGCACACATGGCACCATGTTGCGTATGCAGCGGACGTGGTCTGTATGAACCAAATACAGCGGGATTTATGAGTTATAGCTGATTAAATACTCCAGGCCTCAGCGAATGCCTAGAATACTGACAAGAAAACCATCAACCATCCTAAAAGCATTGCAACACAAGGACAGAGTGTGTAAACACCTGGCATGCATTCAAACTTGTTACGAAATAATGGTTATGTGGAATGACTGAACAAATGAGCGAATCAAGCAGCAACAACACCAACTCCCTCTGTGCCATCCTGTAGATTATCTACAGATGTTCAGATTGTTAACAAACCCTCTGCTGAGGCCAGAGACACAGGAAGGGGTTTAAAGTTGGTGCCGCTGAGCTGTAAAGCACAAAATGCATGGAGATTTCAGGCAGATTTGCCTTTTTGTTGCATTTTACTTACTTTTCATTAAACTCAGCCTGACATGAGAGATTACTGTCAGACATCAACCCTTTTTATTAACTTATATCATTGATTTAGAATCAGGTTCAAGTTTTAAAGACCACATATGGTCAGGCTGTAGTTGTGGATAAACAGTCCTGAAGTCCAGGGGTGCTGCAGCCCCCTTTGTACCCCCTGTTCCTGGGTTGGTTAAGATTAGGACAATTCTTATCAGAATTATGAAAATTCAGCCAGGTTGAATGACATGCACAGCCATCAGTGACTTTGTCAGATGGTGCGATCAAAACCATCTGCGCATCAATGCCAGCAAGACGAAGGAACTGGTGATCGACTTTCGCAGGAAGTCACCCCCCATTACACCGGTGGACATCCAGGGTTTGTGCATTGAGACAGTGGAGGAGTACAAATACCTGGGTGTCCACATCAACAATAAACTGGACTGGTCCACTAACACTACTGCTCTGTACAAAAAGGGCCTGAGTCGTCTACACCTGCTAAGGCGGCTGAGGTCCTTTGGAGTAAACAAACATCTCATGAGGTCCTTTTATGACTCTGTGGTAGCGTCAGCTGTTTTTTACGCTGTGGTCTGCTGGTGTGGAAGAGTCGCAGAGAGGGACAGAGGGAAACTAAACAAACTGGTCAAGAGGGCCAGCTCTGTCCTGGACTGCCCGCTCAAGTCCATCGAGCAGGTAGGGGAGGAGAGGATGTTGTCCAAACTAACATCCATCATGGACAACACCTGCCACCCCCCACACGAGACTAGGGGGAGCACTGAGCAGCTCGTTCAGCAGCAGACTCTTACACCCGCAGTGTAAGAAAGAACGCTACCGCAGGTCATTCCTACCTGCTGCAATAAGACTCCACAACTCATCATAACATTACATTGCTTGTTTATTATTATATATTATGTTATATTATATACTATTATTAATGTATATTAATGTATATTGTTATTGTATTGTACCGTATTATTATTATTATTATTATTAGACTTATATCTTACTACTTGTTTATTTATATATATTTATAATTTATTTAAAACCTATGTATTATCGTGTATTATTACTGTGTACTGTATATTTGGCCACATAATTCTTCTTGTAGATATGTATATGCATCTTGGTAATATAGTATATATGTATATATATTTATATTTATATATTTAATAGATAGATAATTTATTTATTATTATAGCTCCTGTACTTTTCTCCCTTCTCCTGTACTTGTCCCTCTTTCCTTATACCTCTATTTTTATATATCTTTTTTCTATTCTTTCTGTACATCTGTCACTTTTATAAGAGCCCTGTAACGCCCAAA